>CM035432.1:104661330-105026330 GCA_020310875.1 Ceratopteris richardii
CTTCAATGGGAATTCTGTGGCAGACTTTTCATATCGGGTAACTTGCCAATTCTGTGGAAAGAATGGTCACAAGGCCCGGGATTGCTACTTCCTCAAGAGATTGCAACAACGAGGTAATTTTCAAGTCCCCAACTCTTTCTATGCTATCACTTTAAATTCGCAAAGCACGGATCAAATCGTCCGAATTGCTCAAGATATACAAGGTCTCTTATGTGCTATCGGTGTGGAGAGAACCTCCATATCCAAATGTGTGCTCTCTATGTAAAAGTGAACCACCTTGCCAACACTGCCCCGAAGCCAAAGATCACTACATTCACACAGCTGCCTTGCTACCATCCACATGGTAGCAATCTTTTCACAAGAGGAAGGTATGGATCCACACTCTTTGGTTCTTTCCATCTTTCAGGGCACCCATGATGACTAGGGCAAGGCAATTGGCAGCTATGGCAAGAAGAGCAACAAAATCCAACAAGAAGATGGTTAAAAAGTCAGCTCAAGTACAGAGGAGGCACTTGAAGAAGCCTATGAGAAGATGAGGGATGTCTTGACGGACCAACCAGTTCACCCCTAACCATGTCCAGGTTCTCTTAACATAGAGGGGATTTCAAATTCTATATCAATGAATAAAAATAGATTCCTAAATATGAAGGGATTCATTAAACTTTATACATTTTGCATATTTGAGCCCACCACTAGGAAGTATAGATGGATTTATGGTAGGCTTCTCCTTGGTCCCATTGACAGATTCTCAGAGTTCAAGATTGGTGGTGTCCATTAAAAATGAAGTTTTGATAGGTTTTATAGTTAACCATGGGTTTGGGATCAACTTGATGCTAGATTTCACTAAAAGGAAGCTAAAAATGGGCTTGACCAAGGAAGCTTCATTCATAGTGACATTGGAAGATTAAGATTGGGTCCAACCTCTTGGCATCATTGAAAGGTACTCATGAGAGTCCAAGCCTTCCAATTCAGACTCAATTTTGTTGTTATTGCATTGCCCAAGGATACTTCCTTATGCTCTTGGGAAGACCCTGGTGAAGGTAGACCAAGCACTTCAAGATTGGGGTAGGAATATGCTTTGGATCTCCACCAAGAGGAATGATCAGTTGTGGGTAAATTTGAAAGAAGGGTGCAATAATGTAAAAGCAATGGCTATACAATGGACATTGAGGTAATGCATTCCTTGGTTCTCGAAGAAAAGAAGGTGTTGAGCTGGATGATGGGCAGCCCAAAGTGCTCCACAATAGGAATTCATGAAATGTGGAAGAAGAGGACTAGACAAAAGGTCAAGGATGTTGCCCATCTTCTACCCCCTTTTTGTAACTCTTCAACAGACATAATCTAACTACTCCTTGTTGGATAATATGAAATATTCGTTTTTTCTAGAGTAGACATCATTGGGAAGGAGCACCCATTAGACCAACATGGGTAGGGATACCGTACTGAGTGGGCCAATTTGGGCTAGTACACTGAGTGGTCTAGTTTGAACGATTCTTGTGAGGCCATGATGAGTGACTCCTCCAATCTGGTAAAATTGGGTGACTACTCTTGATGGACGACCTTTGTTTGGGAAGACTCTTCCAACTGGGGAAGTTGGGCACACAACTCTAGTTGGGCAAGTTGGGAAGACTCCTCGAGTTGGGAAGACTCCTTGAATTTGGCAAGTTGGGTAGACTCCTCTAGTTGGATAGACTCCTCTAGTTGGACAAGTTTGGAAGACACTCATATTGGGCAGACACATCGAGACAGGAAGGAACCTCCAAGTGGGAACTCAAAATGGGCAAATGTTACCAGTAGACTCACCTACTCCCCTACAGTGTTATGTCATGAAAAACGAGGTCATCAAACCAATTTGGATAGTTTCATTGTTGCAGGTTCAGAACTTTCCGATCATGGGCAAGAGCCTCTGGCCATAAATTGTGACCTTGCAGTTGTACATTGTTGGAGTTTATTGACCTCCAAAGTATAGCTAGAAGTAGGTGGAACCCCTCCAAAGTATAGCTAGAAGTAGGTGGAACCCCTGTAGATCAATTTCTTGATCTATATGCTCGATGTGGTGTGTCCTCTTAAGTGCAATATGCACTGTGGGTTGCAATTTGAAGACTCAATTTGGAAGAAAAATAGCATATACAATGACACAGTGAAATAAGAGAAAGAAGCTGAAATTATGAGTACAAACAACTCAAAAGAGGATTATACAAACTTTGGGCAATCGGTAGGAGACATAAGCATACACCTTCATTCTAAGTGATGGACTTCGGTTCCCTAAACATAAATGCTCAAAATCTAGTTTTTCAACTAGCTTCTGAAGAGAAGATTGACCAATCACTGCTTGCCCACTACTCACTCTGAGTGCCAAGCTAGCTCATTCCAAAGCTACCAAGTGGAGCACTAGTGGTAAGCTAAGAGCTCTACACACACAAAGAGAAGGCAAAGCTCCAAGAGTGCATTCCTTCCTCGAGTCTCTCTCTGAGCTTGTTCTTTGTTGAAGGAGAGGTCTACTTATATAGTTTTTCTGGAAGTGAAGGATAGCAAAACGGGACAAAATTAGTTTCTTCTTTGGAAGGGTCTCTGACAATTTTAGTACTTTGGAAGCTTCCTTCTTGGTCCACTTTTCCTGCACCGTCACTATCTTCCAAATTTTGGTATTTGGCGCCGTCCACCGTTCATGATTTTTTCGCGTGCAAGTGGCTGAAAAGTTAGACCATATGGAGATCTGGAAAATTTAGTCGCTTTTTTCAAGTGAAAAAGTAGACTAAATCAAAAGTACACCCTTTTCTTAAAAAATAGACTACTTTTGAAGTAAGTAGACTAACTTGGTGAACTTTTGAGTAAGTCGACTAACTTGTAAAATTTGATTAAAAAATAGACTAGTTTGAGAAATTGGTCAACTTAGGAAAATTAGACAACTTAGAGAATTGGTGAACTGGGAGAATTAGACAACTTAGGAAAATAGGTGAAATGGGGAATTAGGCAACTTTGGAAAATAGGTGAAATGGGAATTAGGGAACTTGGGAAAATAGGTGAAATGGGAAATTTGGCCTTTTTCATGAGCTGGATCCCCCTTTCTCCATTTTCTTTCTCTTCGCTTCTTTTGCTTCTCCTTTTGTTCGAAATCGAGGTAACTTGCCTTGTGCTTGGCTTCTGCATCTTGAAAAGCAAAACAAAAAATACATTATTTTAAGGGTGTATCAAAGTACCCCGCTACAGGTTGCCCACCACTTAGACATTCTCCGTCCTCGGAGAAAAATAATTCTCTCTCTCTCTCTTTTTTTTTTTCTTTCTTTCTTCTTCTTCTTTTTTCTCTCTTTCTTTCTTTCTTCTTTTTTTTTTCCATCTTCTTCTTCTTCTTCTCTTTTTTTTTTTGGAAATAATGTAAGTGAGAGATAATATGGAAAAAAGGGAGACATTTGCAAGTAAAATGCAATACATGCTTCTTACAAAAGGAAGTAACTAGACGAAAAGATGGCTGATACAAAGTAAAAAGAAACATCTAATGCTATCCACCGCCATTCCTAACTAGGGTGCATTTTGTGCCGCCATAAAGAGATTTTTTGACTTGTCGTGGATATCTTTATAGAACATTTCTTCTTTCCGTAACTTCTCGTTCTCCTCTTTGAGTTCTTGGTTGTTTTGCTCTAGTTGCTTGTTGCGGTCTTCTAAGTCAGCGATCCGTTTGTGAAGCTGAAGTACTTGTTGGTTTGCCTCCCCCATAAATGAAGAGATCCCTTTGTGATAGTCATGGAGTAGTGAGAGAGATTCTAACGTGTTTCTTGCATGAAGATTTGCTATATGGATGTTTTCTAATGCGGGGAGTGCATAAGTGGAAGAACAAGGTGCGAGTGGAGGTGTGCTAGAATGCATGGGTTGGGTGGAGGTGGAGTGCATATGTGAAATTGAAGGGGTAACTAAGATGGTGGGGAAGATGAACTTGGTGATGGCATAGGAGGAGGTATGGGAGGTATGGGGGGAGGTATGGGGATTGGTGGGACATGTATAGGTGTATGATGCGGTTGAATCGAAGGTGACATACGTGGTGAAGGAATTTGGATAGGAGGTGATGCATGTGGAGTGGAAATAGTAGGAGGAGATGGTGGTGGTGTGGGTGGATTATATGAAGCACTATGGTGAGTGCGAACCTGAGGATTGGGAGCCTTTTTCCGCGCATATGTACGTGAAGATGAAGGGGGATGAGTACCTTTTACTGCAGCATAACCTTGCTCACCAATTGGAAGGGCTCGGATGTCTTCTAACGCGTCACCTTTTACTCGTGCTCGTTTTACCGAGAGCTTCTTTCTCACATGAGTGGATGGATTTCTCTTCATGGAAGATGGTTGACCCACATTCTTTTGTATTTCCATAAGCCTCGATGGTAAATTCTTTAGCCACAAGAGTATTATAGAAGAGTATACGTGAAATTTCTTTGCGTCTTTTTGTACCTGTACAACATGCCTTTTCCTTTTTTCCATGATGGACGCCCATATTAGATGATGGAAAGGATATAGACACACCCAGACAAGACATTAAAGCGCGTCGCAAGCAGCCATATTGTTGAATGGAAACTTGGATTCGACCCTTCTTAAGAGGATAAAATACTGGCATGCACATAAAAGATGATAGTACCTTTCTGAGGGGTCGTTCACAGCAAAAAACTTCACACATTCCTCACATACCTTGCTGGCGTCGACTCCTGAGAATGATCTTCCTGGCATGAGCCGTTCTGACTCTTTCATCCCCACAACTTTGTTTAGCATTTTTTTTGTAAGAGTTTTTGTTGTAAAGTGGGGAAAGGACTCGAAGAATTCAATCACCTTGTTTGTTATATTTTTAGTAAGTGGTACTTTAGCAATCTCCATGAGGTGCAGAGTATGCAACTCATCCGCTGTGAAGATCTCTTCCAATGATGCTGGTGGGAGGGAATTGTGGGCGATCAATGTGAGTGAATCTTCCCCTTCACTTGATGACTAGGCTTAACCGGAATCTTGCTGACATGGTTGATCATATGAGTCATAATGATTGCTGCCCATTGAATTCCTTAAAGATGATGATTGGGACATGTTACTTTGTTGCTCTTATCTTCTGGCTAACAGCTCACCTTGTAGTTCTAGCTTTCCTCATTTGCATAAGCTGATTTTTAAGAAGCAAGAACAATTAACTGCTCCTGCTGGACTCTTCAAGATGGTGACGAACTGGATTGACTGGACTGCCTCCAAGCACTTCCTTCAAGTAGATTGACAAACTCATATGTGCAAGCCGTCTTTGTCTGGCCTACGCATGGCTTAAGAGGCAGCTTGTACAGCATGAGGGGTGCGCATCGATTCGCGATTGCCCTTATCATGAGCGCACGCATCTGGGGAAAAATCGTCCTATTGACATCAAAACCCAAAAATCAACTTTTTGACCTATTTATGACTTTAAAAAAATCGACCTATTTTGACCTAACAACTTAAAAATCGACCTTTGACATAAACATAGGCTAAAAAAATCGACTTAACAACTTCTCAAAAAAAAAAAAATCGTCTTTATTGTCATATACACATTGACCAAAAAAATCGACCTAAAAAATCTGTTAAAAAAAAAAAAAATCGACCCAACAACTAAAAAAAAATCGACTTTTTCAACTAAAAACAAAAATCGGCTTTTCTTGGGAAAAATCGACCTATCCAAAAAATCGACTTTTTTTTATGGATTTGAAAAAAAATCGACCAAAAAAAATTCGACTTTTTTTTTTTTAATAATTAACTTAAAAATTCGACCTATTTCAAAAAATCGACCTATTTCAAAATCCTTCCTTGATTTCTATCTTCCACAAATTTCTGTCGTGCCATGCTTTCCGCTTCATTTGCACTTTCTCGAGAGTTGAATATGCTATTGTTCTCTTTTCCTCTAGTTCATGTAATCTATTCATATTGGTGTTACTTATGACTTGCAAACTATCAATCCTTGGATGTCCCACTCTGCTTGATCCTTTTAGAAATTCTAATGGAGCTTTTGCTTCAAGACCATATACTAATTGGAAGGGAGTATGTTTCGTGGTTACCTTGAATGCCGTCCTGTATGCCCATACCACACCTAGGTAGGTAGTGCCCCATGTCAAGGGATGAAGATAGCACATTTTCCTCAAGAGCGAGATGAGTACCTTGTTGGTGCTTTCCGCTTGACCATTGGCTCGTGGGTAATATGCACATGATTTTCTGTGGAAAATTTTGTACTTCATAAATATTTCTGTTAGGGTTTTGTTGATAAAATGAGATCCTTGGTTCTTTGCTAGGTTGTGTGAGTATGGCTCCTACCGCTATAGAACTTGCATCCACATGAACGTGGAAGGTAGCATTCCAATTTGGTGCTACTAAAATAGGTGCACTGATAAGTTTGGTTTTTAGAAGGGTGAATGCATTGCCTTCTACTTGAGTCCACTGAAAGGGTACCGTCTTGCTAATGAATCTCGAGAGGGGCTTAGTTATCTCAGCGTACATTTTTATGAACTTGCGGTGATAGCCGGTATGTCCTAAGAAACTCTGGATTTCTTTTGCATTAATTGGTTTGGGCATATGAAGTATTGCTTTGATTTTGTCAGGATCGGGAGCCATACCTTTTGCTGAGACTTTGTGATCCAAGAGTGTTCCTTCTGTCACCAAAAAGTGACATTTGTTTGGATTGAATTTCAATTTGGCTTCTCTGCAAGCACTAAAAACTTGTTCCAATTGACAAAGATGATCATTGAAGTTTTCCACTGGAGTAGAACATCCAATGCCTGAAAAGGTGGAGAAGTCGTCCATAAAGATTCTCAGATCGGAAGATTGAGTAAACCACTCGATTGAAAGAGGCAGGAGCATTGCATAATCCAAAAGCCATCTTAGTATATACATACGTACCCCATGGAGTTACAAATGCAGTTTTAGCTTGGTCCTTTGGATGGATGAACACTTGGTTGTATCCGCTAAATCCATCCATGAAACTGTATAAAGCATGACCAGCCACATCTTCCAGAACTTGTTCTGAAAATGGGGTTGGAAACCCATCGGGAATCGTAACCTTGTTGAGAGCCCGAAAATCGACACAAACGCGTATCTTGTTGGATTGCTTCTTTTGGACTATTACCATCGATGATAACCATTCAGAATGCTCCACTGGGATAATGATCCTTGCTTCCTCTAGCTTTTCAATTTCTTTTTTGACCGCTTCTGCATACCTTGGATTAAGTCGATAAATCCTTCCTCTTACTGGCTTAGCATTATGAATCAATGGAATAGAATGCTCTCCAAGATGAACAGGAATTCCTTCTAAGTCATGGTAACTCCATGCAAACACATCCTTGAAATTTTGCATGAAACTGGTTACCTGATGGAGCAAGGACGGATGATCCCAAAGCCATGTTGCTAGTAAGATTGGTTGTGAATGCTCCTTGTTTCCAAGATTGACTTGTCTTACAGGTTGAGATGTCATGGCTATTTCTTCGTTTTGGTCTTCAAAAATGCATTGTGGATAGGCCGGAGATTCCTCTATGTTGATCTTTAATTCCTTTTCTTGCATCCATGAAGCTGAAAGCTTTTTCATCCACTGTATGTCGTATGGTATCGGTAAGTCGTCTACTAGAGCTCTTTTCTCCTTTCCTTGGGTCAAAAAATTTGAGACTTCTTTCTTTCCTCTCCTCAAGTCCATGACCGGTTCTCCAAGCCCAAGAGTTTTTACCTGTTCAGACTCCCCTTCACAAATAGATATGCCATAACATGGGATGGTTTCCATCCATTCCAAAAGATCTTGGTCATCGTTTATTTCAATTTCAATACATGCTTCTGCGATAGGAATGTGTTGTTCTTCGAGAATAGAGAAAGAATGAGCATTACCTCCATGAGATCCTTTCGGATCTAAATGCAGGTTAACTAAAATAGTATCATTTCCCCAATCATGCATGGCTTGGATGTGCCTTAGCCATGGCCTCCCTATGAGTAGAGGAAAGTCTCCATTGACCTGCGGTAGATTTAACACCACAAAATCTAGAAAGAATGTCAGCCCGTCCATCTCTACTGGTACCTTTTCCACAATACCAAGAGGTTTAACTCGACTCTAGTAAGCCAAGATTATTGTGAACTTTGCTTCACCTGAAAGGTGGAGTCCAAGTGATTTTAGGATAAAATCTGGCATGAGATTTATGCCTGAACCTCCATCGATTATGACTTCATTAAACATTTATAGTTATTGCGTATATAGTGACTGATAGACATGGACTCCTGAAGTCGGTTAGAGAGTTGGTTGATATCTTTGTGAAGTTCTCGGAAATTGAAGCTTTCATCAGGTTTGTTGGAGTGTGCCCACCACTTATTGCAAGCATTGTCGGAGGAGACAATGTCTCTATGATCCCTATAACTTCACTTCTAAACCTTTCATCCAGTCTTAATAGATCATACAATGATACCTGCTGGAAGGTGTTTTTTAATATTTCCTCCGTCTTGATGATGGATGGTATTGGCGAAGGTAGAGGAGGCTTGTTACATGAATGGAGTTCCCTCATCGTTTCTTCAAAAACTTTATCTATTTCATGCAAAACTTCAGAATTTTTCGTACGTGAGTCTTTTTCTTGAATAGCTTCTGGACTTGAGCTGACGGATGGGCTTGCATTGAGGTCTTGATTTCCTTCTTCTCTTTGTTGTGAATCAGGTTCTAACTCTGGAGCATAGCCGGGGGTTTCTTTTTCTGGTCCACGATTGTGGAGGGAAACATCTCCATGAAGTTGACCAAGATCACTTAGTGGAGTGGCATGGATCTGGGCAAAAGAGTCGATTTCAAAAAATAGTCTATTATCTTGAATTGGGTTATCCTGGGAAAATAAGTCGACTTCAAAAATTTGACCATTTTTAAGTAGACCATTTTTAAAAGTTTGGGCAACTTCAAGTTGACCATTTTCCAGAAATTGGTCTACTTTATTAACGTGGTCATTTTTACAAAATTGGTCAAATTTTTTAGTCACTTGCCCATCTTCTAAGTCGACTTCATGAACTTGACCATTTTTAAAAAATGGGTCAACTGTTTTAGGTGAAACAAATTGTCCATATTGCCCAGGGGCATCACACATATTTGGGTCCTCTTTCTGAGATGAGTGCCACTGTGAGTGTATAGGAGAAGATTGGATACCTGGAAAATTGAGAGTGCTTCTCTCTTCTCTCTTACTTGAATGAATTGCTGGTTGCTTTCCCTTATTGACACAGATAACATTGACTTGGTAGGATGGAGCTGATCCACTTGTAGAAGCCTTTTGCTTCGGATAGTCCTTGGAATAATGATCCATCGTATCCGAGCAAAACCTGCAAGGTGGAGACCCTTCTGGGAGGGAACATTTTCCTTGAAAATGCCCATATTCGCCACATCTGTAGCACATGATAGGACGAGCTGGTCTTCTAAATGGAGGTTTTCTTTCGTTAGAGGAGTTTACATAAGGAGTGGTATACATGCTTTCGACTTGAAATCTTGGAGTTGGTAATAGGGGCTGATGTACGGATACACTTGGTGACGCCCAATTCGCTTGCATCCCCTTGAGAGAATAGAAGTCCCTCGCTTCATGGCATGGTTTTCCACAAAATTGACACACCAACCTCTCCGGACAATCTTGAGAAGAATGTCTTGATTTCTTACATAATGTGCACCAAATCGATGTTTTTACCTCTTTTTGCGTTCTAAGCTCCTCCAAATCTTGTCGTAGCAGTGCTAGCGCTTCATCCCTTCCTTGCCAGGTAGCTTTTTCCTCTTGCAAGGTCTTTTGTAACTTCAAGGCTTCTAACTCTCTTCTTAGTTGTGCAAGAGGATCACTTGTGAATTCATCCGTACCTTCATGTTCTTTGAACTGGACTCTTGCTGCTTCAATGCTTGAGGCTGTAGCTTCGAATTCTTGGAATGATGCATCAGCTTGTAGCAACTCTCTAAGCTCTTGCTGAGAAGCTTTTGGTAGAGCCTTCTCTACCCATTTCTTGACTAGAAAATCCTCAGGATTGTGAGGAAGACGAGAAACTAACGACTTCACTCTGGTCATTAATTCAGAGAATGTCTCTCCTTTTTGTAGTTTAAGATTTTCCAATTGATCAAGAATGCGTTCTGTGGAATTACCTGGGTTAAACGTAGTTGTGAAGGCAGTTTTGAGGGCATCCCAGGTGGTGAAGTGTGCTTCATCGTGTCGATTGTACCATCGATCCGCGAGCCCTTCAAGAGTGGCCGGAAACAAGGCAAGGAAGGCATCTTCTCGTTGATGTAAACCCCTGCTCTTACATAGGGAAAGAAACCTTCTGACATGATCATCCGCATCCTCATGAGGGGTTGCCTTGAAGGAAGGAAATTTGATGTTGATTCCAGAGAGCAAGTTAGTCAAATCGTCCGCCATCACTGCAGCTTGTGGTCTTTGGTTGTCTGCCATGTCCGTTGAAGGAGGCGTTTAGTGCCGATCCGAGATGCCTCCCGATGATGATGCGTCAGGAAATGGAAATGGAAATGGAAGTGGTGGAGCTCTAGGAGGGATGTAGTGTAATCTTTTTTGTTGATAACTCTTTATGGGAGTCTTTATAGGACTAAGGGATCCTTCCTTATGGCTCGAGCGAGTATGAGTCAGAGACTATCGCTCTAACGCTCTTCATCAACTCGGTTCTTCTAAGGGCTGAACTTTTAACAAGTTCAAATTGCAACCAAGGTCCCACCCGGCGTGCCAAAATGAGCACCTGTAGATCAATTTCTTGATCTATATGCTCGATGTGGTGTATCCTCTTAAATGCAATATGCACCGTGGGTTGAAATTTGAAGACTCAATGGGGAAGAAAAATAGCATATACAATGACACAGTGAAATAAGAGAAAGAAGCTGAAATTATGAGTACAAACAACTCAAAAGAGGATTATACAAACTTTGGGCAATCGGTAGGAGACATAAGCATACACCTTCATTCTAAGTGCTGGACTTCGGTTCCCTAAACATACATGCTCAAAATCTAGTTTTCCAACTAACTGCTCAAGAGAAGATTGGCCAATCACTGCTTGCCCACTACTCACTCTGAGTGCCAAGCTAGCTCATTCCAAATCTACCAAGTGGAGCACTAGTGGTAAGCTAAGAGCTCTACACACACAAAGACAAGGCAAAGCTGCAGGAGTGCATTCCTTCCTCGAGTCTCTCTCTGAGCTTGTTCTTTGTTGAAGGAGAGGTCTACTTATATAGTTTTTTTGGAAGTGAAGGATAGCAAAAGGGGACAAAATTAGTTTCTTCTTTGGCCGGCTCTCTGACAATTTTAGTACTCTGGAAACTTTCTTTTTGGTCCACTTTTCCTGCGCCGTCACTATCTTCCAAATTTTGGTATTCGGCACCATCCACCGTCCATGATTTCTCTGCGTGCAAGTGGCTGAAAATTTAGACCATATGGAGATCTGGAAAATTTAGTCTCTTTTTTCAAGTGAAAAAGTAGACTAAATCAAAAGTACACCCTTTTCTTAAAAAATAGACTACTTTTGAAGTAAGTAGACTAACTTGGTGAACTTTTGAGTAAGTCAACTAACTTTTAAAATTTGACTAAAAAATAGACTAGTTTGAGAAATTGGTCAACTTAGGAAAATTAGACAACTTAGAATTGGTGAACTGGGAGAATTAGACAACTTAGGAAAATAGGTGAAATGGGGAATTAGGCAACTTGGGAAAATAGGTAAAATGGGAATTAGGGAACTTAGGAAAATAGGTGAAATGGGAAATTTGGCCCTCTTCATGAGTTGGATCCCCCTTTCTCCATTTTCTTGCTCTTCGCTTCTTCTGCTTCTCCTTTTGTTCGAAATCGAGGTAACTTGCCTTGTGCTTGGCTTCTGCATCTTGAAAAGCAAAACAAAAAATACATTATTTTAAGGGTGTATCAAAGTACCCCGCTACAACCCCCTAGGAACTAGTTGACCTTCTCACAAACTTATGCGCAGAAAACCAGTCATTCTTGCAGAGCTTGCTGTTCTCTATTCACTTAGAATTTTTTAAAACTGTTTTAATCACATATACTAGACACCAAGAGCTTTCCAATGAGAGAAAGAACACTCAATTTGGATATATAGTGAGGGAGCTACAAGCTCTGCAATCTCTATCTACAAAACTATAGTAGCGTAGAGATACACATATGACTCTCTTGGACTTTCCACAAGATCACAACTTCTCCCCTCTTCTTATAGCATGGAAAACTAATCCAAAACCTTCCTAATACATCTAAACTCGTGGTAGACACTTGGATGAAGATTTTACATGACTCAAGTGATCAAATAAGTAAAATACTAATGGACTTTGAGAACTAGCCACATCGACCTTCCACTAGGACACCACTGCAGCTCTCTTGTGACTCACTAATTTGACTCATTATGTTCTAGAACTCACGTGGTATTTTGGCTATCTTTTTTATCAATAATATAAGCCTTCTTGAAGTATTTGAAGACCTCCCAAGTCACCCATTGGACCCTGGTTGAACTCAAACTCTAGAAGTCCTTCATTTTGTAAGGGGAAGGGCCACTTAGGTGGTGGCCCAGCATCTAAAATTGTGGACGCCTAGCTCATATAAAAAAGGCCACCCAAATGAACTAAGCCCACATTATCCTCCATGATGGGCATTTTGGTGGGAGATCCACCCGCATCTTATAGGTAAAAGAGTAAAGAGTGTGAGGTTCAGGTGGGGGATGTGGTCAAGGCACTTACTTTGGAAAGTGGTGTCCCACCTAGGAAACTGCGTGTAGTGGGAAGGCAACTGCCCACTGCTCGGCAACCACCTAAGGGGTCCTTCCCCTTCCAAAATAAACTTGTGGTGCACATGTCTATGTCAGTGTGTAGATTCACCCTCCACCATGGGCTAGTCCTATGCATGCATGTCCACCAAGTGGACTCCCAATGTCTATATTGTTGAGAATATGAGAGTGCATCTCCTTTTTGTATCTTGGAGTCACTCTATTTCCATTCCATTTCCATTATATTTCCATTTTATATTATATCCTTTGTATTTGGGTACCTTGCCATGTGCTTCTACCAGTTGTGTTCATTTTCCTTTCAGGGAAATTATCCCACATGAGATGTACTTTTGAGAGCCCCTCCCAAATCTATATAAGGAGGGCCTCTTCCCTCATTTGTACTTGGTTAGAAGCTTGAGGAGCCGACTCCATGCTCATGGCAAGCTCATTTCTAATCCACATGAGTTTACCCAATTCATGGTCTGCTCATTTTGAGTCTCACACTCTCTTTGTTTTGTGAGTACACTCTTCTTTTCATTTTGCTTTCGCGCGTGTACTCTCTACATGGTATCAGAGCGTTAGGTGGAGGTTTTGGTGGTGCATTTGGTGGTCATTTTGGTGGTGGTGGTGCTTGAGTTTGGTGGTGTTGCTCTCCATTCATTTGGAGAAGCATTTTGCCATCATTTTACTCTTTGGGGCTTTAGTTCGCCCATTTGCCCACCCTCCCACCCATTTTCTTCATCGTTTTGTACACCATTTATCCCCATTTTCCCCTCCCTCCCACCCTCTTTGTGGATTTAGTGTAATATTGTTTTTGTTATTGAGAAACACATTCATGCAGAGAGTTGATAGTAATTCTCTTTGTTGATAGTGTTTATAAACACTTCTTTTGTGGCATTAGTTGTTTGCATTTTATCATTTGCATGACCTCATCCTGGAGGAAAGATTGAGCACAAAGTTGCTCTATCTTTGCCATTCTTCCAAAATGGAAGCCTCTTAGGCTTTCAAGAGTGTCAACCTGGAAATATTTAGGCAGTTTTTTACATTATCATCTTCACCATTGCAATGCCTAAAATATAACCTTGGCAAGCCTCCTCGGGTCCGTATGCTTTTGATGCATTCCTCAGCATAGAGTGTGCAATAGGCAGCTACACCATATGCAATCAGCAACTTTGATTTTTACAGCTATCAATACACATGATTTTCCATCTCTGCGTAACATCCAATCAAGTGATTGCTTTGTGTTAGAGAGCTCACTTGCTGTAGAAGCGTATTGCTCCCGTGCACGCGGGATACATCTCTCTGAAGCTTACCATATCCACTCTCGAAACCAAACACTTTCCATCTACCATAGGATACTCCTTCATCTACTTGAATTCATCACTCAATTGGATCCTATTCTGAGCTAGCTTCTCGGTTCTCGGTTCAGAGGGGGGCTTCTATGGTCCTACCGATACAGAGCATGACTTTGTACTCCATGGAGGACTACAGCATACAGATGTACTACCATGTGCCTATGGTTTTATGCTTCATGCTTTATGTTTCCCTCTTGCAGGACCTACTTCTTGGCGATACAGATCTCGTGGTGGATATTGTCAAAGCATTGGAGGTTCCTATGTACCACATGGAGTCATCCTACCTATCCCGCATGGAGGTGATCTCGTTCAGTGAGATCTTGTTCTTTTCTTGTACCTTGTTGGTGGCGTACCTCTGGAGCATCTGCTTGATCCATCATGTGGACATCTTATGGAGTACCTGGCGATCCCGCATGGTCGATACCACTTGGCGGCTTCCTATTTGGTGCTCATGCTGATGCCGATATATTCTTGGTGGACCTTCCTCTAACACCCTAGCAGCCTCCATAGTCTACAAAATGCAGCTGCAGAGGGGGTGTTGAGAATATGAGAGTGAATCTCCCTTTTGTATCTTGGAGTCACTTTATTTCATTCCATTTCCATTATATTTCCATTTTATATTATATCCTTTGCATTTGGGTACCTTGCCATGTGCTTCTACGAGTTGTATTCATTCTCCTTTCAGGGGAATTACCCCACATGAGATGTACTTTTGAGAGCCCCTCCCAAATCTATATAAGGAGGGCCTCTCCCCTCATTTGTACTTGATTAGAAGCTAGAGGAGCCTACTCCATGCTCTTTGCAAGCTCATTTCTAATCCACATGAGTTTACCTATTTCATGGTCTACTCATTTTGAGTCTCACTCTCTCTTTGTTTTGTGAGTACACTCTTCTTTTCATTTTGATTCTACGCGTGTACTCTCTACATATATAAAGAGTAACCCAACCCCACTTGGGATCATGTCCATTGTGAAACCTTACGCTACAGGTCATTCTGTTGGCTAGTTTGTTGACTTCTCTCTCTTGTACTCATGTGTGCTTGATTAGTCCCCCATTGTGTGCTGAGCTAGTAACTTGTTGTCCAGTCCTTGTTGTCTAGTCCTTGTTGTATTTTTGCATGTTGGAATAGGCTCTTTGGCTACTCTGGAGTTTGGACTGTCATAATTCCTCCATTGTGTATTGGTCGTGAGTGTCTATCTACTAGTAAACTCTGTTAGAGTATTAGTTCAAGTATCAACAAGTTGAGAGTGTACCACTTGTGCTGCTCATAGAAAGAGGTGTAACCTTGCGAGAGGAAGTGTATGAGAAGGTGTCTTCTGGTAAATACTTTGCTGATCCTTAGGCTAGTTTCATGTGTCGTTCCCCTATTATATGGTCGAGTATATGTATACTTTTGCGTGTCCTGAGTCTATTTGGATAAGTTTGGGCTAAACTATTGACTCCAGCTGAGTTCATTTTTACTCAATGTTGTCTGCTGTAGATGTTTTCCAGTTATATTTATCTGTTGAGCCTCTTGATATTTGTCTATAAGTTAGTCTACTGTCCCTTGTGATATGTGTTGTGGCTGTTTTCTTTCTTTTGATCATTGCTGTGTATTGTTAAGGGCTACTATTTTGCTAGCTTGTGTATTTTCCAGATCTCTGTTCTGTTGTGGTTGCCTCCTAAAACACAGAATGTGTTATGGAGTATACTTCTCCAAGGAGATCCTGCCCCTAAAGTAACCACCTGGCAGGGGCAGTTACACCATGTTTAAGACACAAGGCAGTCCATGACTCGGCAGTGACACAATGTGGGTGGATGCATTAGACACCTTTACAACCTCTCCTGGAGGGAGGGGCAGGTGAGGCAAGACGTCTGCGGAAGCACGTGAACAACACAAGGAAGAAGAAGAAGCTTGGAGCACAACACCCAATACTGGATGTATTACTAGAGAATGTACAAAGATAAGTAGCCCATTAGGGCAATAGGCGCCGGGGGGAAAAAAACCCTCCTAAAGAGGGAAAAAAGTGCCCCGGCGGTCCTAGAGAGTTCACACACATCACTACCTAGATATATCAACAAATCCCCCCTGGGAGTGATGCGGTGAACAAGTAGCTGGCACTCATGTATAAGGAAGTGCCAAACTATGTGGAAATCACTCCACAAAAGGAAGTAAGCCCAAAGCTTTGCGGAAAGCTTCAAACTTCTCCCTCAGCAGAGCCTTCGTGAAAAGGTATGCAATGTTCTTCTGCGTGGGCACATATGCCAAGTTGATCTCCCCAGCACAGAACCTCTCCTTGACATAATGATAATGCACTTCAATGTGCTTAGTGCGAGCATGGTACAGAGGGTTCCTCGCAACTGCCAATGCACTCTGACTGTCAGTGAAGATGGTGGTGGTAGAAGACCGACCAACACCCAAATCAGCCATAAGATGACGAAGCCACACACACTCAACAGTAGCTGTGAAAGCTTCCCTATACTCAGCCTCAAAACTAGAAGTGGCCACAATAGGTTGCTTCTTGCTCAACCAAGATATACACGAGCTACCAAGCATGAAGCAAAAGCCACTAGTGGACACACGAGTGTCATAGCAACCAGCCCAATCAGAGTCAGAAAAAACATGCAAATCTGGCGGTAGTGATCCCCCTTGGGATAAAACAAACCAAGTAGCCGGGTACCACTCAAGTAGCGAAAGATGCGCTTAACTGCCTGCCAATGCTTGACTCCTGGGCAATGCAGAAACCTGCTAATCTGGGAGACAGCAAACTGAATATCTGGCCGAGTAATGCATAAATAAATCAAGCATCCAACAGCCTGCTGATAGCGAACAGCATCAAATGCATCTCCAGCATCATGAAAACTCAGTCGTAAACCTGTTTCCATAGGAATGGCAATAGGTTTACATTCTTCGAGGCCAAAACGCTGCAATAATGTGTCAATATATTTCGTTTGACACAAAGCCATTCCACCATCAACATGCATAAATTGAATGCCCAAATAGTGATGCAAATGCCCCAAATCAGACATCTCAAATGAGACATGCAAACCAGCCTTAAAATCAGCAATATGCCTCTTATGAGGACCAATGAGTAGCATGTCATCAACATAAACCACAATGATTAGAAGTACATCATTAGCACGCTTAACATATAAGGTGCTTTCAGTTGGATTGTTCTCAAAACCATGTGCAATCAGATAGGCATTTCTCATACCAAGCACGTGGTGCTTCCTTTAAACCATATAATGCCTTCTTTAACCTGCACACCTGGTTTTCATGCCCTTTCTGCACAAAGCCACGGGGCTGAAAAACATACACTTCTTCATGCAAGTCACCATTCAGAAATGCAATTTTAATGTCCAACTGATGTACATTCCAACCATGATGAGCTGCAAGTGCACAGATGCTCCGAACAGTAGTCATACGGCATGTAGATGCAAAGGTTTCATCAAAATCAATGCCTCTCTGCGCATAACCCTTTGCAACAAGCCTAACCTTATGCCTATCAACTCTACCATCATGTTTACGCTTCAGCTTGTATACCCACTTAGTGCCAATGGCCTTCTTGCTAGGAGGCAAGTCAAATAAAGACCAAGTACCATTCTTCATTATAGCATCATATTCAGATTGCATAGCAGCCATCCAATTTTCTGAATTTTGTGCTTCATCAAACGAAACAGGCTCAGTTTCATCACAGAGACTAGATGCAGCCATAGCATAGCAATCTGATGTAAAAGAGGTACTATGAGAGCATGATCGAGTGCGATATGACAGAGGTGAGTCTAATTTGCTATCACGCAAAGTCTGCACCAGCCATTTTGGCATAGTTTTGCCTCCTCAATATAAGCTCTCTCATCAACAAGTGCATCATGTAAATCTGCATCAGAAATGGGATGATCTGCATCATCACATGAAACCTGCAAAGGGTGAGAAGTTGCCTCATTAGGACCAGCACTAGACTCGCCACCTGTAAAAAGAGGAAGCAAAGTATCATACATGTCTTTGGAGCTAACAGATGTCTCCTTAGTACATGAAAGCAATGGCTGAATAGCATCTTCCACAAAAACAACATCACAGCTAACCAGAATGCGTTTAGTCTGACGATGGTATAGACGATAGCCTTTACTTTCAGAACTGTACCCAACAAAAATACATTTTACTATTGTATCATCTAATTTTTTGTGATGTTGTTCGGGCACTAATGCATATGCCAAACAACCAAAAACACGCAGATGAGCAACAGACAGCTTGCGGTCATGCAAAGCCTCATATGGAGTGATAGACTGCAGCGCTTTAGTGGACACCTGTTAAGTACATATGCTGCACACATGACAGCCTCAAGCCAAAAACTATGTGGTAAAGCCTGACTCTTGACCATACACCTCGCCATCTCCATGAGTGACCTGTACTTTCGTCTCAGAAACTCCATTCTGTTGAGGTGTATATGGCACTGTACACTGGTGTTTTATCCCACATTCAGCCAGAAATGCATTAAAATCAGAAGACATATATTCCCCCCCTCGATCAGAACGGAGGGTGCCCATTTTACATGCTGACAGATTTTCAGCCAAAACCAAAAACTGTTTGAAGCACATGAACACTTTGGACTTTGCCTTCAATGGATATATCCATGCATGCCTAGAAAAATCACCGATGAAAGTCACGAAGTAAAGATAATTTCCAAAAGAAGGTGTCTGCATAGGACCGTAGACATCACTATGTACAAGCTGCAATTTTTGAGTAGCCCGAATTGAACCATCTTTTGGAAAGGACAAACACTGCATTTTGCCCAAAATACGGCCTTCACAAACATGTTTTCCAGGTGCCTCAAGTTTTGGCAAAGAGGACACCATTTCAAATTTCTGAAGACGTAGCAAACTAGCAAAATTCAGATGACCAAAGCATGCATGCCAAAGCTTTGCATCTGACATAGCTTGAGAATCATGTACTGCACATGCTGAATCATTTACAGATCTTTCATAGTCTATGAGCTTATACAACCCATGACATAAAATGCGAGAAGCAATAATCACGTCACCATTTGATAGATCATGAACTGTACATCTGTCATCAACAAATTTCACAACCAAGCCAATCTTGGCTAATGCAGAAATTGATAACAGATTTTTCTTGATCCTTGGCACAAACAAAGCATCTGACAAAGTGAAAGAACTACCATCAGCAGTTGTCAAAATGATCTTACCAACTCCCATAACAGGATAAGAGGAGTTGTTGGCGCAGGTAATAGTATTCCCTGTAGAGAAGACTCGAGTGAAGAGAAAAAACTGCACTGCAAGGTAATATGTTTGATCTCCCCACTGTCAAAGTACCAAACATCTGAGTCTACTGCAGACATGCAGTGCTCATGACAAGATGGGTCAAAACTGCAAACAGTAGTAAACGCCCATTCTTCTTCCTGCACAAGATTAGCATACTCCGTTTTCGGTGTAGTAGCTTCTGCAACAACCATTCCAGCCTCTTTCTTCTTTGCCTCTTTAGCACCAAGTTTTGGACACAATTCTTTATGATATGATCATTTCCTTTACAGTACTTGCAAAACAATTTTTGCTTTTCTGATTTTTTTCTCATCTTTATCTTGGTTCTTCGAATGTGCAGCATTTGCAGATTTCTACTTACTAGTTGAAGAGCTCCATTTTCCTTTGCCCTTCTGATTAGCAAGGAAAGCTTGATCTGCAACTCGCATAATGGACCTGTTCTGCTTGGACTGGATTGATCTTCCTACAACAAAACAGAGATTAACTCCTCGAATGACAACGCATTTGGATTGCCTTTCATGATCAACCGAAGAGTAGAAGCAAAACTTTGATATGAATCAGAAAGACCATTCAGAATGGTCTTCACAAGTGAGCTATTTGGTATAACCTCGTCAGCAGAAATCAACTGTTCCTTCAAGTCTTTGATCTTTGTTAAGAAACTTTCCATAGAATCATCTTTGCTCACTCTCCAACTGTTTTCGGAGGTAAGCAACACGAGCCTCATTCTTAGCTTGGTACAATGTGGTAAGTGTATCCCAAGCATCCTTAGCTTTTCTGCAAGAGCAAGTGTGAGGAATAATGGCACGTTTGACAGACAAAGCTATCAATGCATGTGCTTGAGCATCTCTGCCATCCCAACGAATCTGCTCTGCAGTAGGTGCAGCAGAAACCGCAACACGAACAGGAATATGCAGAATATCATCATCTTCGACACCTTCTGCATCAGCTTCAGTACCTGAAGTTGTAACAGTTGAAGGTGTGATAGGACGTTTTTCAACACCCTTCACAATGTTCCACAGTCCTTTTGCAACCAATACATGTCGCATCATATAAGCCCACAATGGGTAGTTGGTACCATCCAACTTATCCTCAACAGCCAACATACGAAATACATCATTACTTTCAACCATGGCTGGTGACTAAAATACCTTGATGCAGAAAATTGACTGTGTCTCAAAAAGTTGAACGGAACTGCGAGACGAGTTCTGCTAAACCTGTAGCAGACTTCGAGACGCTTATACTAGCAAACCCAAACAGGTATATACCTTTGGCACAAAAAGACGAAATAGCTTGCACAAGCGTTGCGATAGTGCGTTCAGAGGCCGAAACGAGCTCAGATCGCGATTTCGGCACCACATAGCGAAGATGTTTTGATCTCTGAAACACTCTGAGTATGCTCACCAAATTTTGTGCGAATCTGAGACGGCAACCAGAGAGGTGTAGATGACGCCCTAGATGAAGCGGCGACCTACTCTGATACCAATTGTTGGAGTTAGACGTCTGCGGAAGCACGCGAACAACACAAGGAAGAAGAAGAAGCTTGGAGCACAACACCCAATACTGAATGTATTACTCGAGAATGTACAAAGATAAGTAGCCCATTAGGGCAATAGGCGTATATACAAGCCAGGGGAAAAAAACATCCTAAAAAGGAAAAAAAGTGCCCCGGCGGTCCTAGAGTGTTCACACACATCACTACCTAAATATATCAACAATACACATCCTTTGAACTAAATGATGCCTCTTTGGTACATGAAAATAAAGATTGAATTGCATCTTCCACAAAAACAACATCAAAACTAACCAAAATGCCTCAAGTCTATAGATGATATAGATGATCGCTTTTGCTTTCAAAATTATACCCAATGAAAATACATTTTGCAGTCTCATCATCCAATTTTCTGTGTTCTTCTTCAAGCAATAATGCATATGGAAGACAACCAAAAACACACAAACAAGCAACTGATGGCTTGTGATCATGGCATATGGAGTGATGGACTGCAATGCTTTGGTGGGACAGCTATGTACTTATGATGCACACATAAAAGCCTCAAGCTAGAAGCTATGTCGTAAAGCTTGACTTTTGAGCATACACGTTACCGTTTCCACGAGAGAACTATTCTTTCTCTTAGCAACTCCGTTTTTTTGAGGTGTATATGGCACAATTCCCTGATGTTTTATCCCAAGCAGAGTCAAAATGAATTAAAGTCAGAACACATATACTCCCTCGATCAGAATGAAGAGTGCCCATTTTACATGTTTATAGATTTTCAGCCACAATGAGGAACTGTTTAAAATACATAAACATTTCAAACTTCTCTTTCAATGGATAAACCCATGCATGCCTAGAAAATTCATCAATGGAAATCATGAATTATAAGGAATTCAGAAATGAAGGTGTCTGCATAGGACCACAAAATTGTGAACAAGCTGCAATTTATTTGCAGCTCCAACTAAACCATCTTGGGGAAGGAAGAACACTCCATTTTACCCAAAATACAGCCTCACAGACATGCTTAGAAGGTACCTCAACTTTGGGCAAAGAGGATACCGTTTTTTATTTCCATAGGTGAAGCAAACTAGCAAAATTTAGATGAGTGAAGCATGCATGTCAAAGTTTTGCTTCTGAAATAGCATGAGAATCATGAACTGCGCATGCTGAATCATTCTTAGATTTTCCATAATCGATGAGCTTATACATCCCACAACATAAAATGCCAGAAGCAATGATATTATCATCGTTCGAGAGATCATGAACTTGCCATCGACAAATTTAACAACTAAACCAATTTATGCTAGTGTAGAAACTGATAGCAGATTTTTCTTGATCCGTGGCACTATAAGGCATCTGATAATGTGAGAGTACTACCATCAGCAATGCTAAGAATAATCTTTTCAACTCCCATGATAAGATAAGAGGAGTTGTTTGCACATGTGACAGTATTCCCTATGGGGGGCAGAAGTGAAGAAACTATGTTTTGTTGCACCACTATCAAAATATTAAGCATCAGAGTCTACCAAAGATACGCAGTGCTCATGAGAGTACGGGTCATAGCTTCAATTAGTAAACACCCTTTCTTTATTCTCAACAAGTTTTACAAACTCAATTTCAATTATAGAGACCTTTGCAACAAAAATTCATGCCTCTTTCTTCTTTGCTTCTTTTGCAGCCACTTTAGGAGAACTCTTAATGGTATGATCATCTTCCTTCCGATACTTGTAAAATTGCTTTTGCTTTTCATTTTCTTTTCATCTTTATCTTTCTTCTTTGACTTCGAAGCATTTGGAGATTTTTGCTTACTAGTAGATAGGCTTCATTTACCTTTGCCCTTTTGACTAGCTAAGAAAGCATGATCTATAACACACATAGTTGACCTGTTTTGTCTAGATTGATTTTCCTATGGCAAAACTGAGACTAACTCCTGAAAAGTTAAGGAACTTGGATTGCCTTTGATCATCAGACAAAGCGTAGAAGAAGGGTTGATCCAATTTAAGAAAAAATCAAGGATAATCAAGATAAGATCCATTCTAGTAAATGATGAGCTTTCAAATTGGGTTTATTGCCTTTCACTCAGAATATCCGAACATCACGCTTCAAGAAAATGTGACTGATTGAAGTCCTCCTAGCTTGCCAATTATTGAGAAGATAATAGACCACTCAAGGTATAAAGTATTGAGCATGTTTAGACAAGGACTGAGTACACCCACTTTGCTAAATTCTCACATTTTGCGAAGTCCTACAATACAATAAAGTACATTTTGTATTTGAAAAGGACTATAAAAGTGTAATTCAAGCAAAAAGCATCTCAAGAGTCATCTCCTTTCTACTGAAACCTGGATGGTATCCACATCCTACACTTTATCAAATCCTTGGTGGGGACTTAAATGTAAGTTATTGTCTTCCCAAAAGGACCGTTCAGAACCACCCTTGAGTCTTGACCAAGGAGAAACCATGGAAATTAAGAAAAAAGTAAAATCCATTGCTGTAAAGATCAATTGCTTCAATATAGCATTTGCCACATATATTATTTAAGTGGGTTTGCCTAAATTCTTAATGGATTTTAGTTTTCCTAGAGACCCCATACTTTTCCTAGAGACCCCATACTTTTCCTAATTGCTGTAAAGATCAATTGCTTCAATATAACATTTGGAACTTATTTTCATGTAGAAAAAGGGCTGATGTGAATGTGGATTTCGTGACACATCTAGGACTCTAGGAATACTTGATAATTTGAATTGTAAAGTATTTTTTGGTGCAGCCTCACCACAAAGGCTTCTAAGATCACATATGTTTATTGCTGCCGAGCTCTGCCTACTAACATTAGAGAGCATCTATAATTTCTTGTGAACGGCATTCCTTGAGGTTCCTGAAGCTCAAATTGTAAATTAATTCCTGAAGCTATGTTCTCTGTTTTCTAACTAATAACAAAAACATGTTCCCCCAAAAATATGTATATGAGGTGTGCTAGGACAGAGAAAATACCTAGTTATTCTCCTTCCATGGATGAAGCATCAGCCCAGCACATTGATTCTCCATGTCGTCATTGAAGAAATCAAAATGAGAATATAGAACACATATTTTGGAAATGCTGGTTCATTAAAGACTGGTGGCAGTAGCTCTGCTTGTCTCTCTATGTGGTTGGCGCCAGAATTAGCCCTTCTACTCTCACATTTCATACTCATTAACATGGAGACACTGGAGTTATCTGGACAATAGACCAGACACTGGAATCATCTGGACAGTAGGCCAGCATAGTACTGGATGCTCTGGAACATCTAAGATTCAACGTATGTTATACTCTTGGAAAGTAGACCAGAATTTTCTGAGTCTTTTTCTCAAAAACTTTTGAGAGCTTGCATCATTGATTCCTTTGATAGCCTCCCTACTGACTTCCGAAATCATGTACTTCTATCTTGCCAGCCTCATTGTTTAAGCCTTAAGGCTTCTGTATTGCTTTTGTATTTCATAACTTGGGAAACTTGTTCTCCTGAATGTATTAATAAAAAGAACTTATGTTTCCCCAGAAAAGAGAAAGATGAAGACGAGTGATTGGTCACTATTCTACCATTGGAATTTTAAGCATTATGATTCAGTTTTTCATTTCAGATATGATTTCAATTTTAAGCTTTGAAGACTAATAAAGTTTTAAGCTTTCAGGACCACAAGTTACGAGCTATGTTTAAGTTTGAACTCCAAGTTTGCAAACTTCTATTCATTTGGTATGTCTTTTATGTTGAAATATGTTATCATTTATGTATCTGCAAACTGAACTGTAAGTTATGCTGAAATATGATGCATTTCGAACACGTCTTGAATTTATAGAAAATCATGTCTGATTCACCCTCAGGGCCAAATAAGACTCATTTCATAATTTTCCTACTCATTGGCATTTGGTGTTTGATTGATGTATGAAAGCACTGCGGTGTTTATTGTAATAGATGATATTCTTTTCTCAACCTTTTCAAAAAGACGCCCACACATGCTTCTGGTACCGGCATGGTGGCACGCACTACTCACACCTATTCAATCTGCATTTCAGCCAGTCTTAATTCTATGAAATAAATGTAGTATGCTTGTTTCATGGAGAAAATTTGTAGCAGAAATGAGCGTTCAATCCATTCAGCATTAAGCCTAACCATGGCAAACCGTTTCGATACTTCAAATGAAACACCTCAAATGCTTAAACTTTTAAATTGATTTTGAACATGTTTAGAATTGACCTTTCCTATTAGTCTATTCAATGTATGTCGTGTGATAAACATTTTTAACAATATGGTTAGACAACAGGTATCTGATATTACTATTACTTGAGGGGTAGAGGAGTTGTCCAAAAATGGGATCAAGCATGGATGGACGTGTGCCACAATGTGCAAGCTTCTTTGAGGTAGTTGATTCTAGCATGGAGGCCGCACACATGGAACCTTCTTTGGTATGTGTAGCCATTCGCATGGACAAACTGTGTTTCTAGGTTTGAAATGAGAACTTCTTCGTGGTTTCTGACAAAAGCTATGACTGCCAATGCAGGTTATCCCAATGAGCTTCATAAAAAAGTTTCACTCATACTTGAATTATATGATAACCCTGGAGGCACCAAGTGGGGTAATGTTTAAAGCACTCATAGAGATTGATAAGGAAAAGCACTTCCGTATTACGTTCGGCTGGAAAGAATTGGCAGAACATCTTGGCATTCGAAGCGGTAACTTACTTATTCTTGAGCTTGTCTTCAAAGACCACTTTCGAGTGTATGTTTATGACGAAGATGATAAGTGCGAGAAGAACCTTTACGTCATCGATTGTGAAGAGTCATACAGGAGGGTCATTACTTGGGAACCAACTGATGATGGTTTGAATTTCGGTGCTGCCATTAATGAACGGGAGAGGGCATATGCAGATGTTATTTGTACAAATGCATCAAATGGAAAAACTATGATCTTGAGTCAAGATGTGCTTTCAAGCCCAAGCAAATATCACCTTTCTAAGTCATCAACATATTCGAGTGCAAAAAAAAGAGGAATTGAAGAGAGCAAGGAATTTGGAAAGAGCAAGGGAGTGCATATTGCAAAAAATGATTGCATGGAAATCACAACTTATTATCTCCCATCAAAGGTTCAAAACTATATTAAACCACATTTTACTCTCAAAGACTTACAGCAAGTTTATCAAAACCTCCATGTGCAGACTCAGCAAGCATTTGAAAATGCTGTCTCTTACTCTAGCACTAACCCGTTCTTTATACGGATGATGATTCATTCAAATGTCTGCAGCGGATATTCACTGGTAAGCTGTTTTGCACCTACTTCAAGAAGGTTTAATTTTTTTCTAACTGAATAAATAAAGACTAACTTCTTCTGTACATAGGGAATTCCAAAATCTTTTGGAGTTAAGCACATGAGTGCAGACCAAGAGCACGTAGTATTGATTGATGCCAGGAAAAGGGCATGGAGTGTTACCTTTTTGGGGCACAAAAACGATCATATTACATTTAGCGCTGGATGGAAGCACTTTGTTTTGGATCACGAGCTCAAGTGTGGTGACATATGCATCTTTGAAAAGATGAGTACAAAGGCACTCACTGCGTTTAATGTACATACTTTTAGGGTGCATAAAGCTGATAGGCAGGAACTTTTGAATAAAGTACCTCCAAAATTATCTAGTGTGATTGCACGTGGATTTACTTGAGCTTTTATCTTGGGAGGTGTCTTGCGCTGCGTAAGGATGAATCCTCCCTTTAGGATTTTGAGTGACACGGATGTGTTGAAAGCATTTTGAGTGACACGGATGTGTTCAGAGAAGCTTCTCTTAGTCAATAGCAAAGCAAACTACATTTGAAGTTGATACATCTCTCTCTCTCTCTCTCTCTCTCTCTCTCTCTCTCTCTCTCTCTCTCTCTCTCTCTCTCTCTCTCTCTCTCTCTCTCTCTCTCTCTCTCTCTCTCTCTCTCTCTCTCTCTCTCTCACACACACACACACACATACACCCCCCCCCCCTTTTATGCACGTGACTGCCAGGTGTGATTTCCCTTATGACAAAAATTAACTTTGGGTCATGTAGTTCCATCCAACATGGATACTAGGTACTTACCTCTTTTCTTGATTCATATGGTGATGGAAATGATATGCGAATCAAGCTGGTCAGTTACTATGAAGTTACATGTTCTCTAAGTATTGTTGTCTACAAGATTTTTGTAATAATGGCTCGCTGCAAGAGTGGAGGCTCTAATGACAAACAAAAAATAAAGTAACATTATGTTCAGCACAACTGATCCGTGTATATAATTATAAATTTGAAGCCTATGGTCCTTTCGCTTGGACACTAAGAAAGATAGAGGTACTCACGATCACAATTTCACTCAAGAGGTGGAAAGAAAGTCAATGAAACACATTTGAGATGTCTATTTTTAAAACGACTTCTTATTTTAAACATATTTCAACACTATCTTGTGGTTGGGCCTCGTGTGGCGTGGAAGAGAGGAGTGAGAGCAAAATCACATAAAATGCTTTTTACCTTGAAAAGTAGGTGAGACAAAGTGCCTCTACTCCATGTGGGTTGAGGGCACCCTTTGGAAGTGCCTTAGTGAATGACATAAATATCCAAAGAGATCCATCACCTTATATAAAACCACACATAATTTTATGCATATGTAGGATCTCAATAGAGATCATAGCTTAACCAAACATGTTGGATAGCATGCAATCCTAGGGTGCGTGACCACTGTCTTATTGTATCAATGGCATGCTCTTAGGGTTTTCCTTCACAAGTCAATGACATCCATGATTCACATGTTGGCTCTTGTATCAATGTCATGCTCCTAGGATTTTCCTTCACCATTCAATGATATACATGATTCACATGTTGGCTGACAACTTGTTAAAAATACATCAACACATAAGCACTTCGTTGAGATATCAAGCTCAACATGTGATCTAGGATGACACATATCACTTTTTCATTTCTCTGACATAGATAGTGGTCACGCCGGTATATGTCAGGGATACTTCATTGAGATTTACTAGATTTATCTACCGAGAATGATGGCATATTTTTTTCTTACTAGCTCACTCATTCATGGACATTGGAATTTTTCTTATGTACTGTTCTTTATATATTGCACTAGTTGTATTGTTGTCTTATGTCATTCTTGTATATTCCTTTTATGTAATAGAAGAAGAAGAAGAAGAAGAAGAAGATCATTCTTCCTTGCCTCAATCTGTGTGTGTGCTTCTCTTTGAGTGTGAGAGTGTGTGAGTGAGATCTCTTCTTTATCTCCTTCCTCGTGACTATTGGAGAATTCCTCTCCTATGCGCAACGGAAAGTGTAGAAGACCTTCTTAGGATCAAGACCTTCATCTACAACTGAACCTTAAAATGAAAACTGGCATCAACTGAAGAAGACAATGAGCTTGAGACTTTGGCCACTCAAACTAGACACTAATACCTTTCAAATGAGCTATCAAACACTCAATTTGGATTAGTTTTGGTTTGGCAACTCTTTGCTTCAAAACAAGTTGTCTGTCCACTCAGTTAGGCTAAAAACTGGACTTCACTAAAAACTGAATAACTCACAGAGCTTAGTGAATCTCACAAAATTGTTTTAGCTAGAGAAAGTGCACAAGATAAGATTTCTAACACATTTAAACTCTAAAAATGGATATATACATTGAGAGATATGACTCTCGCAATCAAGCTACCCAAAAATTGGTATGCGGTTGGACATAGTCTATTAGACTGTAGAAAATGAAATGACTGAAAACAAATGAACTACCTACAAGGGGACTTCAACACCTTCTTCCTCTATTCTTGAGTGTCCTCTCTTTCCTTTTTTTAGCCAAATGACCATGAGCTCTCATGATGAGTTTGAGGGCTCTTCTCCATAACTCCTCCACTACTTTGAGTAGCCACTGTTCTCTTCTGATTCAGTTTTTGGATTTGATTCTCTTTTAATTGATTCTTTTTTGGCCTCCACTACTTGCTAAAGTAAATTCTTTTATTTTTTATTTTTGTATTTCCTTCTATTTGAAGAAAATCCTTTTTGCAAAATATATACGACCTTGTTTCTTTATTTTTTAACACTCCCCCTCAAGCTCACATGTGAGCTTGCACCTTCAGCCATATCGTGCAAATTGATTTCATCCTTGAACCTCTTTAGTTTAGAAGCATCTAAGGACTTTGTAAACATGTCGGCAACCTAGTCATTAGTTCCAATGAACTTTATATCCACATCCTTGCTCAAAACTTTTTCTCGAACATAATGATAATGCACTTCTATGTGCTTATTTCGTGCATGAAACATTGGATTGTTTGTCAAGTGAATGCTTGACATCTTGTCACCGTAAATTGGAATGGTCTCTACCTGCACATCAAGATCAGCCAAGAGCTTCTTAATCCACATAGCTTCGCAAGTTGCAAAGGCTAAACCTCTATATTCAACTTTCGTAGATGATAGTGCAATAGTAGGTTGCTTCTTCGAGCTCCATGTGATAGGTTTGCTACCTATCATGAATACATAACCTGAAGTGGATCTTCTATCTTTCTTCGAACCACCCCAATCAGTATCACTAAAGCCCTTCACTTGCAATTCTTCATCATATCTATAAAACAAGGCATGCTTGAATGTATGCTTCACATATCTTAACACTCGTTTGACTGAATTTAAATGTTCACTTGTTGGAGTTTGCATAAATTGAGAAAGAACTCCAACGATATAAAAGAAATCTGGTCTTGTGATCGTAGCATAGATCAATGAATCTATAATGCTCTTGTATGTAGTTACATCATGTAACTTCTCTCCATCATTTGAGCATAGCTTCACATTTGTGTCCATAGGTTGAGTGAGTGGTTTGTATGCACTCATTCCAAATCTGAAAAAAACATCCAATAGGTACTTTCTTTGCATCAAGTAGATGCCATCTTTCCCATAGACTACCTCAATGCCTAAAAAATATTTTAGCTCACCAAGATCTAAAATTTTAAACTCCTTATCGACTTTTCTTTTTATCTCTTGTATTCCTGCAACATTACTTCCTGTTATTATGAGATAATCAACATATATGCAGATGTACACCTACTTGCCTTATTCTTTCTTCATGTAGATAGAAGGATCAGCACTACTTGGACTATACCCACACCTTGCGAGGTACTCAACCAATCTAAGCACGTGGTGCTTGCTTCAACCCATACAAAGCTTTCGTCAATCTACAAACAAAATCGGGATGCCTTTTATCTTCAAATCCAATCGGTTCACTCATGTATACCTCTTTTTGAAGTTCACCATTGAGAAAAACATTTTTTATATCAAGTTGGTATAATGGCCATCTCCTTGATGCACTCATTGTAATCAAGGTTCTAATTGTTCCCATCTTTGCAATCAGGCTAAATGTCTCTTCATAGTCGATGCCGTGAGTCTGCTTGAATCCTTTTGCTACTAGTTTAGCTTTATGCTTAGCTAGAGAACCATTAGCATCTCTCTTTATTTTAAAGACCCATTTATTTGGAACAATCTTCATACCTTCAGCCTTTGGAACTAGCTCCCATGTCTGATTGTCTTTGAGAGCTTTTATCTCTTCTTGCATAGCTTGTTGCGATTCTTTTTGTGTACATGCTTCTTCATATGCATCTCGTTTTGTCTTTGACCACCTGTGTCATATATGCAAAATGCTTTGCAATTAAACTATCATAACTCAACCTTTGAATTGGATACCTTGCTCTTGAAGACCTTTCATTTCCTTTTGAATATTGCTTCTTCAACTGATTCAGCTACCTTTGGTGTAATCACTTCTTCATACTCTTCTTCGCTTGCATTTGAGTCACTATTTTGGGAAGCACTTTCAGCTTCAAATTTTTCATAACTTGATGTTGGTGATGAGGAATGACTCCTTAGTCTCCCCTTCCATGTTGAGCTTTCTCCATGTGATGTAGAAGCTTCTGGACCTGACATTTGAATTCTTGTTTGCTGAAATTCTTCTTGGACAACACCTCCATCATCTTCATAATCTTCTTCAAGAATCTTCTCTTTCTCTTTGTCTCCAAACCATGGTCTTAACTCATCAAATACCACATCTCGTGAGACTCATAGCTCCTTTGTCATTGGATTGTAGCACCTATATCCTTTTTGCTTGGATGAATATCCAATGAAAATACATTTTTCTGACTTTGGCTCCATCTTTGTTCTTAGTTCTTGAGGAATGTGAACATAACACACACATCCAAAAACTTTGAGATGTGTAAGGTCAGATTTCTTACCAGAATAAACCTCCTTAGGAGTTAAATTATGCACTCCAACTGTTATGCACTTGTTCATCAAATAAATAGCTGTACTAGCTGCTTCAGCCCAAAAGTTTAGTGGCACCTTCATCTCGTTGAGAATGCATCTTGAAACTTTAGTGATAAGTCTATTTTTCCTTTTAGCAATTGCATTTTGCTGAGGCATGTACCTACATGTAAATTGTCGTTTGATGCCATTTTCATAAAGAAAATCTGAAAATTCTTTGGAGAAATATTCTCCTCCTCCATTAGATCTCAAGGTCTTTATGTACCGTCTTGTTTCCTTTTCTACTTGTGCTTTAAATCTCTTGAACATAGAGAACACATCTGATTTTTGTTTTATGCATAACATCCATACTTTTCTTGAATGATCATTAATAAAAAGTGATAAAATATCTATTACCAACCATCGATGGTTGTTGTATGATCCCCATACATTTGTGTGTATCAAGTCGAAGACATTCCTTGCCACATAGTCTCTCTTCTTGAATGGTTGTTAAGTTTGCTTTCCCAGTTGACATGCTTCACAAAACTCATGCAGTCAAGCATCATTGAATCTTGGAAGACCTCTTACCACTTCATGGTTGCTCATGTCCTCGAGCTTGGGAATGTTGATGTGCCCAAACCTTTTGTGCCACAAATCGATTTTAGCAATCCTCTTATTTCCAAACTAAATATACATCACCTTTCCATGTGCTTGTTGAATGTCCAAAGTGAACATGATGTACTCACATAGTTATTTTGGCTCCTTTGTTTTCCTCCATTCAACCTTCCATTCTTTTGCCAACAATCATTTGCATAATGTCCTACTTTACCACAATGATAACATGTTATACCTTTATGAGGATTGTATGAACTTCGACCTCTTCCTCTATTTCTTCCTCGACCACTTCCATTTGTGTTGTCATTTGAGTTGTCCTTGTTGTTCTCCGAGTTGTGTTGGCTGGAATTTGTGTTGTTGTAGCTTTTTCCTCTTCCTCATGAGCCTTCCCTTGAGTTCCTTCCTCTACCTCAAGCTACATATAACATTTGGCTATAGTTGTTCTTACCTTTGTTGCCTTCTCCTTGTTGAGCAACCTCTTCAGCCACAAGATTTGGTATAATCTCGTCGAATGTTGGTAGAGGGTCTCTATAAAGAATGTTTGTGATGAGAAGCTTCCACTTCTCTTCACTCCTCAAGCCATTGAGGGCTGTTTGGACTATGTCCTCCTCTTCTATCTTGCATCCAACTGATGCTAGCTGATCTTGAAGCTCCTTGATCTTCAATGTATACTCATTAATGCTTTGGTTTGAACTTTTCTTCATGTTGTTGAGATCGTTCTTGAGTTGCATCTTCCGAGACCTTGTTGAGGTAGCATACACCTTCTCCAGTGATTCTTAAACTTCCTTGGCTATCTCTAGGCTTTGCACATGACCAATCATAGTGTTAGAAATAACTTGTGAAAGGAGAAACATCACCCTTTGATTTCTCTCTTCCCAATCAGCAAATTTTCTCCTTTGTGTTGGAGTAATGTTGGGATCTTGAAGGTCCACTGGTTGTGGATCATCTCTGGTAACAAGATTCCATAAAACTTTACCTTTAAGGTAATTTGTCATTCTATACTTGCAAGACTGAAAATTATCTTTATCTAAGTTCTCAACTTGCTATCCTAAATCATCCCTTGAGAACTTCCAAGTTGGAGTTTACCTCAATATGTTGTGGCGCTCTCTCTTGACTTTACGACACTGCCCTCTCTTACCTTTTTTGTAGCCAAATGACCACGAGCTCTCATGATGAGTTTGAAAGCTCTTCTCCATAACTCCTCCTCTACTTTGAGTAGCCACTCTTCTCTTCTAGTTTAGTGTTTGGATTTGATTCTCTTTTGATTGATTCTCTTTTGGCCTCCACTACTTGCTGAAGCAAATTCTTCCATTTTTTCGTTTTTGTATTTCCTTCTATTTGAAGAAAATCCTTTTTGCAAAATATATACGACCTTGCTTCTTTATTTTTTAACAGTGACATGGGTATTAGAGCCGGTATGGCTGTAGAGAGCTCATGGAGAAGGCCAACAGTGAAGAGTATGCAAGAAGGCATGGAGAAAGCACGATTCACAAAAGACCTAAGATTGCTACAAAAATTGGCATGAAGTTAGCAGGCGTCACATTTATGCTTCGGAGCCATCTCGACCTCCATTTCGAGCCCGTAAGGTGGCTCCCACAAAAAAAACTAGGTCAGTTTGCAAAAATGTAACTTGCATCGTATTCAAAAACACTCAAATATTCTAGATCTAGAATTTCAAGCGATTTGGTGTACTGTTGATACACAAAAATTATACTTTTTTGAGATCCAACTGTCACGTCATAGTGCGGCAATATTCAAGCAGTACGGCTTGTAGTATTTTTGCAGTGTTTTGAATTGCTGTAGAAATGGCAAACACGAATGGAATGAGTCAACTTATGAGCGATAAGCTGGACAAGAACAACTTTCATACTTGGAGATTCATAGTGATGAATTTTGATGGGAAAAGGCTATTGGAAGTACATTCAAGGAGAACAAAAATGCTCCACAGTTATCCGAGAGGAATTAGACTACAGACCAGTTAAGAGAATATGAGGAATGGAATCAAGGAGCATGAAAGGTAATGTACTGGCTATCTGTTAGCATACAAGATAACATGATTGGGAACATACAGGATGCTTGGACTCCGAAAGAGGCTTGGAATAGTTTGGTCACATTGTTTGAGACCAATACAAAGGCACGAAAATTGTAACTTAAGAACGAGCTGCATACACTAGAGAAAAAGGGCATGTCATTAAGTGACTACACCCTAAAAATCAAAAGTATATGTGAGTCACTTGCATCTATTGGGGTGAATGTAGATGATGATGATAAGATGGAAGTGTGCCTTCATGGTTTAGGAGCTTCATATAAGTAATTCAGAACATCTATTCATAATAGAGAAAGTATTCTGAATTTTACTTATCTGGTGTCCATGTTGATTATTGAAGAAAAGAATCTTGATGAGGACTCAAACTCCCAAGGAAAAACTAGTTGTGAGCAATTATAGTACTCTGGCAGAGGAAGAGGCAGAGGCAGAGGTAGTGTGAGAAAGGCTTGAATGATGTGTGTGTAACTCTCCTCCCATCCATATATACCCTCTTGTATTCTAAAAATAGCAATGATATGGAATGGTCTAGTGCCACCATGTGTACATCATGCAATACTCATTCCCATTACTACTGAATACCTTAGGATATCCCCCAAGCTTGGGGCCTTGCCTATTACTAGCCCTTATCCACACACACATGGGATGATCCCTATGGAACAATATGATCCCTGTGGACACATTTCTGACACTCTCTCCCCCTTCTAAAGAGCATTGTCCTCAATGATCAATGAGGGAAAGTACTTATGAACCAGAGCTTCTGATTCCCAATTAGAGTTAGTAAGTGGTAATCCTCCTTCTGTGTGGATAGTGAAGTAGATCTAGCTAGAAGCTAAAGAAAGACTTTGTATCCCTTCTCAAAGGATCTCGGAGATCTCTTTCTGTCAACATACTCTTTGGCCCTATCTACTGCTTGCTGCATCTTGGCTTTAGCTATTTCTAAATTTGCTTGGATGTTCGCTAAGGACTCTGACACACTAGGACATTTCTTTGGCATTCCTATGGTACTGGGAACATTGGGATTCATGCCATAGTTCATCTCAAAAGGAGACATTCCTGTCACCTTGTGTGGCCTATTGTTATAAGAAAACTCTACTAGATGCAAGTAACTATCCCAATCTGTCTACCTCTTGGAGACATATGCCCTCAACATGTCCTCTAGAATCTGGTTGACCCACTTGGTCTGACCATTTGTCTATGGATGATCACCACTGCTCATTTTTCATGACACTTCCAGTTTGTCAAATACAGATTTCCAAAAGTATCCTCTGAATCTCACATCCTTATCTAAAATTGACCAAGTGTCAAAGAGTACCTTGATGGGCTGTTCTTCCACAACTTCCCTCATGACAATGACATCTGTGTCTGGGAACCGATATCCTTTTTGTGCCAGTGACAAAAGAAAAACGTCTAGCATAGTAGGGATCTTCTTCATGATTGTCATGGCCACTATGGGAGATGATAACAAGGATGGGGAATCTCCAAAGTCGTCATCATCGGCACTCCCGGCTTGAGTGGGATTAATGACTATGGTAGTTGCTATCTTCTTTTTCTTAGGATAGTCCTTTGAACAGGTGCTACCCTAGACACCCATAGCATAACCCTTCTATCATTGCCTTCTCTTTTTGTTGAGGGGTAAGAATAGACTTATTATAAGCCCTCTCAACTAGAGGAGACACTTTCCTTTTACCTCCTATAACTGTCTTGATCATATACACCTACTTAGCCTCTCTAGAAGGCTGTGCAATGATCAAGCCAGGAGTAGGTGTGTGAAAGGATCAACTTAACCTTAAGCCATGAGGACCTTTGACCTTGGGATCTTGTGCCCCAATGGCCATCCTCATATACTAAAGCTATCTCCTTGGCATGTGCCAAGGACTTACATCTCTCCTTCCTTGTTCACACTCTTAGTTCCAAGGGAAAGGATGCGCGTACGCGCTATTGCTTTACATAAGTCGCTCGAGCTTTGTCCTATTGGCATTCCTCTTAGCCCACAATCGTACTCAAATATAGTGGTATAAGAGAAAGGAAAGGAGATCCAGATACCTATGCACACCGATACCTGCTCCTAGAATTGACTCTCGCCCTCTCACTTGTATGTTCATACACGTACTCCTTCAATCACATGCACGCTCTTGCTCATTCACTTTCTCTTACCCCACTTTCTCTTTCTCTTGTGCTCGTAATGTGCTTGGATCCTTAGATCCGCAATCCTGCTCCCGTATGAACACTCAGCCCTATCTCTCTTTACTTTCTCTTTCTCTCCATCCCTAAGGCATACGCACTCAGCTCCCTCTCAAATGCGTTCACTCAATCACGCAATTAACTCACAACCTCATGCATATCAACACATACAGCTCCCCACTCACGGATCAACCCATTGATGAACCTTTCTCTTTTTACCCCTTCATCTTAATCACTCTCTCACCTCAACCACTCTTTCATACACACACTTATATACTTCTACAATCCCCCACACACATTCTACCACCTCCATTTATCCCCTTTTCCCATCACTCTTTAAACCTTTTCCCTACTTCCTTCTTACTTCACACATCAAGTCAACAGCACTAATTGACGAGAATCCCTCTATTTCCCTACACCACACATGCACTAATACATTCAATTTAACATTCGATAGCATGATATTTGGTTTGATAACATCACTACACCCACCTCATACATATGGCAGAATATTCACGTACGAACTGCATATTAAAAAAAAGGAATACGTTCAGAGAAAGTGAATCCAATCACAGTTGGGCATCTATCACGTAGTCAATACTCAAAGCACAACCCCTCAAAATCTCTCATCAAACTAAGCAAGAGAATGCATAAACCCCTCTAGGCATACCCTCTTTCCCGTCCAATTGCACGCTCTCCCCTCATTAATACACAAAAGGAATTGGCTTCATCACCCCCTTTTGTAACAGAAGCAGTAATTCTGTTGTAGACGAGAGGAAGTACATGAATGCTTAGAAGGACATAACACTAGTGTGATAACTGCTTTAGCGACTTCATGGGATACACCTGCGCATCACATCATTACCCTCCGACATAGGAGTCAGAACCCGGTAGACTGAGGGAGAACTCTGCGATTCCATGATGTGCATCAAACAATTTTTAGAGCACAATTTACTCCATCAAAGCTGCAGCGAAAGCAAATATATGCACCGAATTCCATAAGGGACTACAATATTACATGCAGTAATCAGTTACCCGTTTTCTGTATATCACTTCATATCCATCTTTTGCAGATGCAACCGAGAGGCATCACGACAGTGAACACAAGGAGAAGGAGGGGGCCTGATTGCCAGCCTAGCTATTCCAAAGCTGCACCCATAGTTTCTGTCTATACCCCTGGCTCGAAACTCCAAAAAGGACGACTTTTCTGCTACACCAATAAAGACATGTTGATGCTCGTTTCTTTCTAATTTCTCAAGCCGTGGTAGTATGACAATGCGATTCCCTCCAGTATCTGTGAGAGTCAAAGAATCCTCAATGTATTTCTTCCATTCCTCAACAGTCACCGATTGTCATCTTCTCATCATCTTCGAGTGAGGGAAAAGATGTCTCTGCCCTTCTTCAGACTCTTTCAAACTAGCAGACTGCTTATGTCCTGTGACTACCCATTGGATCTCCTTCGATCAGCCCCTTGTTAATTTCTGAGTCTCTCCCTTTACCTGCAACTCGGCTGTGCAATTGTGATAATGAAGCGCTTTGCAAAGGGTCTATCGAGCTAGAATTGGACCAACAGAGAGGTATATTGCTTGTCCAAGATCTCCGAATGCCCTTTGTTCTGCCCTTGACTTCCTCGTCCAGCATAATAGCCCCTATTGTCTCTCGTCCTGCCTTCTCGTGGCTGCCCACAACACTACAATAGATTTTTTTAATCAATGTGGGTGTTTGCACCCCTAGCAACACGCACACTCCGAACTCGCAAACTTCCTCCTCTTTTCTCTGCTTGCCTGATACCCGCCTGGTCGTCCTTTTTCAAGCTTTACCAACGACAGCCTATCCAAGGCACTCCCAAGCGAACTCCTTTGTGCCCCGTATACTTCACCCTCACCCTCGTTCCTGCAGATGGAAAAAAACAGCGAGAGACTCCCACGACAGGCCGCTGCCTCCAATGAAATGCCGCCCCCCCTCTTCTCCCTGAATACCTGCACAAAAAACCACAAAAAAAAAACCCCAAAACAATCCTCCAGTACAGATCCTTGATCCCCGTTCTCTTGAGAACAGTTTCCAATGACCTAGGTCTTTGCTTTTCCCGTGGCAGCACTGATCTCCAATCTTCTCTTCAATATCATCTCCATAATACAGATTGGGTAGTCCTCCCATTGCTACCACATTAGAAGATCTCCACCGTGTTCTTGGGTAGAATGGCAGAGAACATTCATTCATATATCGAATCGCAAGCTCCCCTTGACCTACTTTTGTCCACTCCCTTGTTCTTGTGCCTTGGACACCTGCGCAGACCAACAAAACAAGCAAACCCCTCCTCCCTTTGGATGAGTGCTCAAAGGATTCGCCAAGTAATACCAGCCGAAATGGGCCACAACAGCCCCTCGCTTCTATTGCTGCTCTCATCCAACTCCCACCATCCTAAGTTGTGCAACGATGATGCTTCACACAGGACCGCCTTTAGCCACGTTCTGATGCCCACTTACAGATGTAATGAGGCCGAGGTCACCCTTCTCCAATCATGCTGCCACTGAGAGGAGAAGATGAAGACAAAAAACTTGTCGTCCTCCGCTTGATTCTCCTTCCCAATCTCTGAGAGAAGTCTTCCTTCGGTGATCTCCTGCTCTAGCCTTCTCCCCCGAGCATACAATAGCCACTTCAGCCACTGAGAAAGAAGGAAGGAAGCACACTCAGGAAACCCCCCCTCGACCAGCAGCAGCCCTCTAGATAGATAAACCCCCCCCTCTTTCACAGCCCGCTTCCCCCGTCGGGATACCTGCACGAAACAACGAAGGAGAGAGAGCCGCCCCAACGTTCCAGCCCCTCCAAAAGTATCCGGAAGGAAGCCTCCTCTGGCCATCATTAATGATCCATGCCCCTTCCTCCTTTATTTCCTCACGAGCGACCTGCAAAAAACAAGAAAACGTAGCATAGGCGAACTTCATTGCCTTCAAAGCGGGGAGGGAATTACTAGTCAATTAACTTTCAGAAGGGAATGAAGGAACAACAAGTCGACCTGACATGGGCTGGGTAAGAAAATGAAGTTTCATGGTGGATAATTACCCAGGCTAAGCTATATGTATTGTGGAATCAATCATCAATCGGCAAATATAGATGCGAACTTCACAAGGACCTCATGAATCGGCCTCTCACGAGGATGTACACAAGAGATCATTAACAAGGTGGCGTGCAAAGGAACTATGGAATGCGAGTGACAGACATATATGTGAAGCAGATCTCAAGCTTAGTAGCTCCACTATAATCATTCGCTAACATTTTTTAGAAAAGAAGTATACTCAATGTCGACAAAAATCCAAGCTAACATTCCTCACCAACAGTCTAATAGTTTTCCTAAGTTCCAAGATGAACTTGTGGACCTAGAGAAACTCAAGGATAGTATCATGTATTTTAAGAAGCACCTCACTGTACTTATCCGAGTACTCCTGAATTGTTTGATCCTTCTGACTAATGAAGAACCAGATGTCTAGCACTCTAGACCTCTCATCAGGCCGTACAAAATTATTTTAGAACAAGATCTTGAACTGATCCTAGGTCATAGGCTCCTTCTTATCTTGTTCTATCTTTTGCCACCACCTATGAGCGACATTCATAAGGTTATACATGACCTACTGAATCTTATGCCTATCATCCATGATATGGCATAAGCGGAAGCACTGCTTCCACTTGCTGAGCCACTGCTCAACAATATCGACAGTCTTAGCACTAGTCAAGCCATGGTATCTAGGCGGCTTAAGATCCTTAAGCTGCCATCTGGCCTCTCTGACTAGGATGCTATCTCTAGGTACTTCTAAAGCTAGATGCTCATCTGGAGCATCTACCTCCATCCCTGGCAAGTGAGGCTCTAGCACATCTTCCTCTTTCTTGGAACCATGCACGTGTTCCAAGATTTAGTTGTAAAATAAAAGTTAATACACACTTATTGAAATTCAAGAACAATTTATGTTTAGCTTCAAATACTCGTATTTGATTTCCATCATTCTCTTGGATGGAATCAAGTAAGTGCTCTTTTTCAAAGTGGCCATGAAACTTTGAAACTAGCTTGAGGTTCCATCCTACTTAGGATGCTAAACAATTTACACAAAGAAGAGGAAAATCTTGTTTGAAACTTTTAGTGATCTCAAAGAAAACTACTTTGAAACATTTCTCAAATGACTTTCTCTAAGTATCCTACTAAGCAAAGATTCTTTCATATTGTGTAAATTGTACATTAAGTATTTCACAACTAAGCATCAACTCGGTAAATAATGTCTAGATATTTGACTTGAGAACTTTAACCAGCGCGACTTTGCAAATATATGGATTCACCTTGTTTTTAATGTGATGCTTTAACTTTAAAAGTAAGCTAACTACTAGAAATATACATTCACTTATTGATTTTCATATCTTACTAATCAAAAGTGACTAATATTCATACAAATGCGTGTGCTTCCATACTAATGCATGTTCTTGGATGCTCATGATTCAAGTATTCCTTTCTTTTAAGTATGATTGACATTCATGCACTTCATGCACCTATTTTATGCATCGAACCTACTATTTTTGCTTCCCTTATATGTGTCAATATGCTAATGCACATGGTTGAGTGTTCTTAAAATCTCTTTAAAATGTGCATGAAAGAAATCTTTATATATAAAATTGTGCATGAAAACCATTATTTAGGAAAGAGAAGTGCACATACATTCATTCTTTTCAATGCAAGGATGCATACAAGAACTTGGACTGCTTGACATTTTCAAAACATGTATGTTTGTGTATTTAAATCTAGAATATGTTATCTCTGTATGACTATTAACAAAATGAAGTATATTCCATGCTTCAATGTTAAATATGTGAAAAGTTAATTAAATATGTGGCAAAGCAAACATGGAAGTCAATCATAGCATGCAAAAAAATTAACTTACTTTCAAGTTTCATTCTTCCTTTACCCTTGGGAAGAGCCATCCTCCATCTTTAATGCTTCAAATTTAATTTATTATCTCGTGTCCACCATCAAAGTCCCAATTGATTTCCTCTTGAAGATCCACTCCCATGTTGTCTATTTGCAAGTTTTCCTTCCTTCATAGCTTTGGCATTCTCTCCCCATATTTTTCTCCAAGGAGAGCCTTCTCTTTTTTCCATAATCCAGCATGTGGAAGTGAGAGATCTTGTACCATGTTGGAGATGTTGTGGCTAAACTTATGCTTTTCTTCCTATAGCCAAGACGGTGGTTAGTGTTCTTGAGAAGAGTAAGAAGCATGTGAAAATTACCTTGTCTTTCAAATTTCCTCCCTCCTCGGCTAAGCACTCTCCCTTTGCTATTACCTTCAAGGCATTCCAATTGTCAGCCCAATCCTTCTGTGTGTGTTGTCCTCTGCTTTCCTCAATAGCCCTGCTCGAGCCTACTCTTCTCCTCGATATGCCAAAAAAAGGGGATGAAAAGAACTCATAAAAAACTTTAGAATGTTTTTCTCCTCAAGCTCTCAGGTCTCTTTCCTTCCCTTCCCTGTTGATCTTATTCTCTATGGCTCATCTTCTCTCCTATGAAAGAGGCTTTAGCTTCTCCTTTTTCCCCAAAGAAAATGACTTAGAAGTCCCTAGCCTCCAGGTTCTTTCCCCCCACTCTAAAGAACAACTAAGCACACCTCTCCATTTGATAGTTTCTTTCTTGCAAGTAGCACCTTCTTCCCTTCCTTCTGCCGCTTGACCACATACCTCCCCTCGATCTCCTGCTGCCCTCAACTCCATGCACTCCATGATCTTGCCAACAGATTGAGCCTTCCCTCCCTTCAATATGCACTCCTGCACCTAGATAGTAGACTTGCACAGTCTCTAAGCCACCTACAATTGCCTCCCTTTGCCTACTCCCACTCCTGTGAACACATACATACCAGCAAAAAAATAGAAAAAGAAGCAGAAGAAGATTTTCCCCCTAGCAGCGTTCTTATCTTCTCTTAGGGAATCCCACACCTATTCCAAATGGTTGGACATCTTACATTCGACCTTTGTACATCATAGGACATGAACTTCCATCCACCTGGTGCATTTATATGGGGCTAAATCTATTGCAATCAGGATCCCCCTATGTTCATTTTAGTGTGGTTCTATGCCAATCATTGAAATTAAGGTAGGATTACCTCTGGGCTTCTGATGGAGTGGCTAATGTTGGAGTTAGACGTCTACGAAAGCACAAGAACATCACAAGGAAGAAGAAGAAGCTTGGAGCACAACACACAATACTTAATGTATTACTAGAGAATGTAAAAAGATGAGTTGGCCCATTAAGGTAACAAGCGTATAAACCAGCCGGGGGAAAAAACCTCCTAAAGATGGAAAAAAGTGCCTCGACAGTCCTAGTGTGTTCACACACATCACTACCTAAATATATCAAGAAATCCCCCCTGGGAGTGATGTGGTGAACAAGGACCTGGCACTCATGTATAAGGAAGTGCCAAGCTATGTGGAAATCACTCCACAAAAGGAAGTTAGCCCAAAGCTTTGCAGAAAGCTTCAAACTTCTCCCTAGGCAGAGCCTTCATGAAAAGGTGTGCAATGTTCTCCTGCATGGGCACATATGCCAAGCTGATCTCCCCAGCAGAGAACCTCTCCCTGACATAATGATAAAGCACCTCAATGTGCTTAGTGCAAGCATGGAACAGAGGGTTCCTCACAACTGCCAATGTGCTCTGACTGTCAGTGAAGATGGTGGTGGCAGAAGACTGACCAACACCCAAATCAACCATAAGACGTCTGAGCCACACACACTCAACAGTTGCTGTGAAAGCTACCCTATACTCAGCCTCACAATTGGAAGTGGCCACAGTAGGTTGCTTCTTGCTCAACCAAGATATGCATGAGCTACCAAGCATGAAGCAAAAACCACTGGTGGACACACCATTGTCATAGCAACCAGCCTAGTGAGAGTCAAAAAAAGCATGCAAATCTAGCGGTAGTGATCTCCCCTTGGGATAAAACAACCCAAGTAGCCGGGTACCACTCAAGTAGCGAAAGATGCGCTTAACCACCTGCCAATGCTTGACACCTGGGCAATGCATAAACCTGCTCATCTGTGAGACAGAAAATTGAATATATGGCCAAGTAATGCATAAGTAAATCAAGCATCCTACAGCGTGCTGATAGAGAACATCATCAAATGCATCTCCATCATAATGAAGACTCAATCGTAAACCTGTATCCATAGGAGTGGTAATAGGCTTACAGTCTTTAAGGCCAAAACACTGCAATAATGTGTCAATATATTTCATTTGACACAATGTCATTCCACTATCAACTTGCATAAACTGAATGCCCAAATAGTGATGCAAATGCCTCAAATCAGACATCAAATGAGGCATTCAAATCAGCCTTAGAATCAGCGATATGCCTGCCATTAGGACTAGTGAGCAGCATGTCATCAACATACACCACAATGATCAGAAACACATCATTAGCATGCTTAACATATAAGATGCTTTCAGTTGGACTGTTCTCAAAACCAGGTGTAATATGATAGGCATGTATCTTTTCATACCAAGCACGTGGTGCTTGCGTTAAACCATATAATGCCTTCTTTAACCTGCACACCTGGTTTTCATGCCCTTTCTGCACAAAGCCACTGGGCTGAAAAACATACACTTCTTCATGCAAGTCACCATTCAAAATGTTGTTTTAATGTCCAACTAATGTACATTCCAACCATGATAAGCTGCAAGTGCACAAATGCTATGAACATTATTCATTTGGAAAGTAGGAGCAAAGGTTTCATCAAAATCAATGCCTCTTTCCTGCACATAACCCTTTGCAACAAGCCTAGTCTTATACTTGTCAATTGTACCATCACGCTTACATTTCAACTTGTATACCCACTTAGTACCAATGGCCTTCTTGCCAGGAGGCAAGTCACATAAAGGCCAAGTACCATTCTTCATTATAGCATCATATTCAGATTGCATAGCTGCCATCCAATTTTATGAATTTTGTGCTTCATCAAATGAAATAGGCTCATTCTCATCACAGGGACTAGATGCAGCCATAGCATAGCAATCTGATGCAAAAGAGGCACTATGAGAGCCTGAACGAGTACGATATGACAGAGATGCATCTAATTTGCTGTCACGCAAAGTTTGCACCAGCCATTTTGGCATGGTTTTTACCTTCTCAATATCAGCTCTCTCATCAACAAGTGCATCATGTAAATCTGCATCAGAAATGGAATGATCTGCATCATCACATGAAACCAACAAAGGCTGAGAAGTTGCCTCATTAGGACTAGCACTAGACTGTCCACCTGTAAAATGAGGAAACAAAGTATCATACATGTCTTTGGAGCTAATAGATGTCTCCTTAGTACATGAAAGCAATGGTTGAATAGCATCTTCCACAAAAACAACATCACGGCTAACAAGAATGCATTTAGTCTGCGGATGATAATGACGATAGCCTTTACTTTTCAGAAATGTACCCAACAAAAATACATTTTACTACTTTATCATTCAATTTTTTGCGATGTTGTTCAGGCACTAATGCATATGCCAGACAACCAAAAACATGCAGATGAGCAACAGATGGCTTGCGATCATGCCAAGCCTCATATGGAGTGATAGACTGCAACGCTTTAGTGGGACACCTATCAAGTACATATGCTGCACACATGACAACCTCAAGCTAGAAACTATGTGGTAAAGCTTTGCATCTGACATAGCCTGAGAATCATATACTGCACATGCTGAATCATTTACAGATGTTTCATAGTCTATGAGCTTATACAACCCACGACATAAAATGCTAGAAGCAATAGTTACGTCGCCATTTGAAAAATCATGAACTGTACATCTATCATCAATAAATTTCACAACCAAGCCAATCTTAGCTAATGCAGAAACTGATAACATATTTTTCTTGATCGCTGGCATAAACAAAGCATCTGACAAAGTGAAAGAACTACCATCAGCAGTAGTCAAAATCATCTTACCAACTCCCATAACAGGATGAGAGGAGTTGTTGGTGCATGTAACAGTATTCCCTATAGGGGCAGGCTCGAGTGAAGAGAAGAAACTGCACTTTGAGGTAATATGTTTGGTCGCGCCACTGTAAAAGTACCAAACATCTGAGTTTACTGCAGACATGCACTGCTCATGAGAAGATGGGTCAAAACTGCAAACGGTAGTAAATGCCCATTCTTCTTCGTGCACAAGATTAGCAGACTCTGTTTTTGGTGTAGAGGCCTTTGCAACAACCATTCTAGCTGCCTCTTTCTTCTTTGCCTCTTTAGCAGCCAGTCTTGGATAGTTCTTTATGATATGATCATTTCCTTTACAATACTTGCAAAACATTTTCTACGTTTCTGATTAATTTTCATTTTTGTCTTCCATCTTTGATTGTGCAGAATTAGCAAATTTCTGCTTACTAGTTGAAGAGCTCCATTTTCCTTTGCCCTTTTGACTAGTCAGGAAATCTTCATCTGCAACACGCATAATGGACATGTTCTGCCTAGACTGATCTTCCTGCAATAGAACAAAGACTAAATCCTCAAATGACAAGGCATTTGGATTGCCTTTCATCATTAATCGAAGAGTAGAAGAAAAACTCTGATATGAATCAGGAAGACCATTCAGAACGGTCAGCACAAGTGAGCTATCTAGTATAAGCTCATCAGCAAAAATCAACTGTTCCTTCAACTCTTTGATCTTTGTTAGAAATTTGTGCATTTTTTTTTCTACATATATTAGCTCTCCTACCTATTGAGAAGCCTTCTTCAAGTCTCGATTAATGTATTTGTCTTCTAATGGCATGCACCTATAAATTCCAAGACTTTCAGGATGAGATCCCTTCAAATAGCTTGCATTGCATACAAAATCATTATACAAAATCCGCACAAAGTTCTTTGTTACCAACTAATTGTAAGGGAAATGATAAAAATAGGGTCAACTACAGCCAAGGATAATTGTTTGCCCCTTATCCAAGGTCAACATATGCAGAATACAATGCATTCCAAGAAAAAAATATCATGACTAGGCATATCATTGAATACTGTGTCAAATTCTTTGATGCATCCACATTTTCCATACATAATTATGAGGGTTGTACTAATAAGAGGATATGATAGAAGATCATCTTTCCTTGCATAATCATGTATCGACTGGCCTAATTCTAAAGAGAATGATTTAGCTAGCTCGTCATTCACTTCTTTCTTACCCAAGCTAATGTGGATCTTCAAAGCAACTATACAGGTTAAGTGATTAGGAAACATGCCTTCTTCATGCATCTGCCTGAAAAGCTGGATAACTTTATTGATTTGTTTCTGCTCCAAGTATGCAGAAAGCATAGATGTCCAAGAAACAACGTCCCAGTAAGACGATTCCAAAAAGGCATTTCTACAACAAAAAATATCTCCACATTTTCCATACATATCCAACAATGCAATCCCCAACCTGATTCCCTTTTGCAGTAGGATGTGTCTTGCAATCTCACAGTGAATCTTTTTGCCTTCATCACTTGCTTTTATTATGCTACAAGCTATGTTGAACATACCCCTTGATTAGTGCCCTCCATAAATAGTATGCCAAACAAGAAGCATAGAAAAGGATCCCTCTGCCTCTGCAAGTGCCCCCACACTTCATATACATATCACACAATATGACACCTAGTAAAGCATTTTTCCCACAGCTTCTTTTCCACCAGCTTAGTATGAGTCTCTTGATTCCTTCCCACTGCGTTCATTCAGTTCGAAGCTTTCAAGCCACACACATATATGACTGGAATTTTGACACTGCTAAAAAGCTCTTTACCTTTGCGGCACACCTAAATCAAACACAAATATTGTGAAATGACCAGCTACATGATTACCAAAAATCAACAACACTTGGAGCTAACATACTCCCCTTTCCTTGCTTGTGAAGTCATCCTCGATGAACCTTTCCACCACCTGTGCAACCTTGCTTTTCACCTGTTACTCATCCAAATAGTTAGCTCATTTAAAGTAACATAATCCAATCATTCCAAATCATGTCATCCTGACAAATTGGACACACATATATTCCAACCTCTTTACTCATACCTGATCCTTATGCACAAAAATTCTTTTCCAACACTAAATACATCCTACCATCTACATCATCATGTGTACCCATGTATACACATACTCACCTCCATATCACCATGGCTTATATGCTCCCATACCTAGTGATACCTGCTTACACCACACTCTTTCCATCTCATGTTTTCCTGCAACAAAATCTCAACAAAACCATGTCATTTATATATTTTCCTCAATCCAAGTCATGATTGTATTGAAAAAAAACAAAAACCCAAAAACATGAATGACACAACCATAAGTTTGACTTGTCACTCTCCCAAGACTATCCTGCAACCCTGTAGACAACCAACACACATGGCATCACTCAACAAAAACATGTACATACCAAAAAATACCTTGGCAAAGTCCTCCTTCATCATGGCACCCGCCTTATCTACACCAACAAAAAGTTCAATCCAAAAAATATAACAAAGAGAAGCGACATAACATGTATCCCACTAGTGCATCTACATGTGATAATTCCTATACTTGCCATGTACATATAAGCAAAAATGAGCCCCTCTAAAACATACCCTCACTCACATCCAAAAAATTAATCACACACAATGAAAAGAGACACAGGTAAAGAAGTTTCGAGGAAGAGGTACACCATTACCAACCTTCGAAATGGACCTATCAGTAACATAAGAAGAGCCAAATTCGATAAGTTTCATACAATGAACCAACCAGGCACATATAATAACTATGCTATTGTCAGTGTTGGCCTCGAGCGGATCAATCTATCAGTAGCCAACCTCTCAGTCTCACAAATACATATAGGCAAAAACACACCCTTCCAGGCGATCACTGTGAAGAGAGATGGTGGATGCAATCCAAAGATGAGTAGGTGCTGCTACAACCAGCTTCACACCAGCCAACTGAGACTTCAGAGTTGATTAGTAGATCCTTTGAGCTTCCTAAATCCACCAAAATATCAGCCAAGTACTTTGGAACATGTATCCCAAAAGTTTAAGTCAAGACAGACTAGTTGTGAAATGACTAGCTCCCAAAGCTTGCTATTTTTGGACATACACCTACTGGAAAAAATGAACAGTGCTCTCAACCTGGTAGGAATTAGATAAATTCATTTTGGGCATAGCAAATAGACTTAGCAACCTTCCCAATCCAACTTAAAACACTTCAAATGATGGACTGAGCACTAAGAACAAGATTCATCAATTTCTGGAACATGCCCACCATTCTCGGGGCTTTGCAGAGATAGAACAGTGAGTAGTAAAATGTAGATATCTCCAAAACTGTAAATTCAATGACCTTGAAAATTTATATGCCGAAAGAGGACAGTAAGAGCTATCCAATGCACATTAAAACATGGAAAAACGCTGAGTAGAACTTGAGATATGACCTTCTGAAGTTACTGCTCTAAGTGAGTATAGCAGAGAACAAAACAGATAAGTAAATAATGACAAATGTATAGATTCACATATGATTACAACCACATTGGCAATGAATCTTTGCACAATGGGAGTAGAAGGATAGAGCTATGGAGTAAGCTCTTCAATCTCTACAAAATGACATGAAGTGGTCACGTACAAGGCTTGCTAATCGCCTCTTCCTTCTTGCTCTTTTTATAGCTATTCTTGGAGGGAGTTTTGAATTCGAATTCGAATGGCTCCACCTAAAAGTGATCCCCAAAGTTAGGAGATATTCCCTCAGCTCAAAAATTCGTGGTTTTAGGTAGTTAGACCCACGAATTTGCTTTTACATCATGGATGAGGTAAGCCATCTTTTTCCTTTTTCCTTTTTCAATTACAAGAGATAAAAATGAACTCTTTTACAAGAGGTGTTCACATGACTACACATGTGACTTACAAATGAGAATAATATCAAGAATATCAAGCATGTAGGCTTGGGTAAAATGCACCAACAGCTCCCCCTCAAGCCTAACATGCTTGGCCTCCAAATAAGTCTTCAATTGTCCTTGATTTCCTGCAAGCCAATCATCAACTTGAATCTACTTAACTTTGTACCATCAAGAGCTTTAGGTAACATGTCTGCACATTGCATATTTGTAGAGACATAGTATAGTTGAATATCCTTGCTCATTAGCTTCTCCCTTACATAATGGTAGTGGACTTCAATATGCTTGGTTCTAGCATGGTATACCGGATTAGCTGCTAGATGTAGTGAGCTTGTGTTGTCACCAAAAATGTGAGGTGTTGAAGAATGAAGTCCAAGATCTGTGTACAAAGACTTTAACCACATGATTTCTTGAGTTGCATTAGCCAAACCTCTATATTCGGCTTTGGTAGAAGATAATGCCATGGTTGGTTGCTTCTTCGATGACCAAGAAATGATTTTTGAACCTGCAAATGATATATACCTGGATGTGCTTCTTCTCTCATCTCTAGATCCGGCCCAATCTGCATATGAGTAGACCTTTAGCTCAATATCTGAAGTAAATGAATAAAACAAACCTTCATTCATGGTCCCCTTTAGGTACTTGAGGACTCTCTTGGTCGCTTCCATATGTGCTCTTCTCGTCTTATGTATAAACTGACTCAATATGCTAACACTAGCATATATCCACCCTTGTGAGTGTTGCATAGTTCAAACTTCCAACCAAGTTTTGATAGCTTGTGATGTCTTCAATTGGCTCTCCTTCATAAGCACTAACCTTATGATTTTGCTCCATAGGTGTACCTACACACTTGGTATTTTCCATCTTGAATTTGACGAGCATGTCATGCACATACTTCCTTTGTGTGATGTATATACCTAAATCTGTGTAGATTAACTCCAATCCAAGAAAATAAGTGAGTGGCCCGAGGTCACTTATTTTGAACTGCTCCTTCATTTGACTCTTTACCTGTTTGATTCCTTCAAGATCATTGCGTGTGATAATAATATCATCAACATACACACATAAATAGATCACTTTAGATCCATTCCTCTTTATGAACAAAGAGGTATCCGCTTTGCTAGCTTTGAATCCTTGGTCTTGCAAATAAGTCACCAATCTGAAATTCCAAGCTCTTGGAGCTTGCTTCAATCCATACAAAGCTTTCTTTAGTTTGCATACATAGTTAGGATGATGTGCATCCTCATATCCAGGAGGTTGTGCCATATACACTTCCTCAGAAATCCATCCATTCAAGAAAGCATTCTTTACATCAAGTTGATAGAGATTCCAATTTCTAGATGCAGCAAGACTTATGAGAACCCTAATTGTAGGCATTTTTGCAACAGGAGAGAAAGTCTCCTCATAATCAATACCATGGTTTTGAGCAAACCCTTTAGCAACTAACCTTGCTTTGTGTCTATTTATACTTCCATCTGGATTCCTCTTGATTTTGTATATCCATCGAGATCCAATTACCTTCATAGATGGCTTGTTAGGTACAAGCTCCCAAGTGTCATTCTCCTTCAAGGCTTCCATTTCTTCATCCATTGCATCTCTCCAAGCTTTCTTGCTTTGTGCTTCTTCGAATGTGGTAGGTTCTTCATTGGTTGAATCCTTTGCAATGTAGATTGAGTGCTTGGTGACCAAAGAGGTATCATAACCAAACCTCTCTGGTTTCTTCTTCTCCCTTGAAGACCTTCTAAGTGGTTGATGTGAGCTCTTGGGTCCATATGTAGCATCTTGCATCTTTGCTTTACCTTTGTTCTTCCATAGCTTTAGTCTTTCCAAGTCTTCTAGGTCGATCTCCGAATCACTTTCTTCAATATGCTTTGGCTCCTTTGGTTGAAGTGAAGGAAAATCTTCATTCAAGTCATAAGGAAGCTTCACTTTCCTGTCATCATCAAACCATGATTTGTTTTCATAAAAAATGACATCTCTACTCACAAAAAATCCTTTATTGGTTGGATTGTACAATCTATATCCTTTTTGGTTTTGGTCATAACCAATGAATACACACTTCTCTGCCTTGGGATCCAATTTCCCTCTTACTTGAGAAGGAATGTGAGCATAGGCTAAGCATCCAAAGATTTTACAATGCTCTAGACTAGGTCTTCTTCCATTCCACACTTCATATGGAGTTGTTCCATCTAGTGACTTAGATGGAAGTCTATTTATGAGATATGTGGCTGTAGACACAGCCTCTGCCCATAGGTAGTTTGGCAATCCCTTTTCGTTGAGCATGGACCTTGCAGCTTTGACAATAGCTATGTTCCTCCTCTCTGCTACACCATTGAGTTCGGGTGTATACCTTGTAGTGACTTCCCTTTTAATGCCTCTTTCATGCAAGAAGGCATCAAATTCAGAAGAGAAGTATTCTCCTCCACCATCTGATCTGAGTCTTTTCAAAGTCCTACCTGTTTGGTTTTCAACAAGAGCAATATACTTCTTAAAGCAATTAAACACTTCATCCTTGTGCTTCATGAAAAATAGAATGGTCCACCTGCTACAATCATCTATGAAAGACACATAATATCTTGAGCCTGATATAGATGGCTCCTTACTTGGACCCCACACATCTGTGTGCACTAGATCCAAAGGATTTTGATACATATATCCTTTCTTATTGAAAGGTTGTCTATGAGCCTTGCCGAGTTGACAAGCTTCACACTTATAAATCATGTGTTGCCTTGTGATATTAGGCAAACCAAGTACACTTTGGTCCCTGCAAATTTGTTTGAGTGTCCTCTCACCAATGTGAGCAAGCCTTTTGTGCCATATCTCCAACTCTGTAAGAGTTTGAGATCCATAGCTAAACAAAGCTATGTTCTTTGTATCTTCCACTTCAAAAGTGAAAAGCCTTCATGTCTTTTCTCCTTTGGCAATCCTTCTAAAGCCTTGCCTTGGGTCTTCAACATATGCTCCAAATCGGTTGAATCTAACCTGCAATCCTTTTTCAACAATCTGTCCAACACTTATTAAATTTTTGGTAATTGTAGGGACATACAAGACTTTGCTTAAGAGGTTCATATTCCCATCTGATGTCTTCACATTACCTATCTTCTCCACTCAGTGCTTTGTGTCATCTCCTGTCTGCACTTCATGCTTGTTATGAGGATCTTCCAAATCTGAAAGTAAAGCCACATTTCCTGCTACATGGTTTGAGCATCCCGAATCAATGTAAAATATGTGATCATCATCCTTACCCTTCTTCACTGATAGATTCATAATCAATAATGAATCTTCTTGAATTTGGTCCTCTGCATAGTTATTGTAGTCTCTCCTTCCTCTATGGCCACTTTGATAGTTGTTATTGTTGTAATTGTTGTTGTAGTAGTTGTTGTTGTTGTAGCCTCCATTGTATCTGCCTCTATTTGATCCATAGCCACCTCTATTGAATCCTCTTCCTCTTGAGTTCCTCGAGTTCCTAAAAGATTCTTCAGTAGTATGGTTTGATAAGCCACATATATTGCAAGGTTGAGATGATTGGAATCTCCCCCTGCTTTGCTTTCCACCTCTGCCTCTTCCTCTAGCTCTTCCTCTACCTGCAAAGTTTGCTTGGAAAGAGCTACCTTCATCTTCATTCTTCCTATTCTTTGACTTGTCATTGACCTTAACTTTATCAGAATATAAGGCAGAAGTTTGATTACCTCTTGAGGACTCACCACCTCTGCTAATCTTTGCTTCATGAGTGAAGAGTTGGCCCATGAGTGAGTGTGTTGAGGTCGGGTACATGCATATCCATGTATAAATCCATGGCTGTTGTGAATGACTCCCACTTGTCGTCTGCTTTGATTCCATTTATGATTTGTCTAATGATTTGCTCCTCTTCAATTACCTCTCCAATTCTTCCAAGTTGGTCGGAAATCTCCTTCATCTTTGTGACATAATCAGTCACATTTTGCTTCGAGCTTTTCTTCATTGTTGTGAACTCCATCCACAATTGGTTCTTCCTTGCTCGAGTGTTGGAAGAGAAGAAAGAAGCAATGCATTCTAGGTCTCTCTTGATGTCTTGCATCCCTTGACATGAGGTAAAAGAAAATCAGAGATTGAGTTTAGAATATAGCACCTTGCAAGTGCATCCTTCGAACACCAATTTGAAAGTCCTTCCACTTCTTCATGTGATGGTTGCCCTTTGTTCCTCATGGTTGGCATTGCTTCATCTTCGGATATGAATCCATATAGATTCCTCCCTTGAAGGTAAGCCTCCATCCTTAGAGACCATGCCGGGTAGTTGTTTCGATCCAATTTGTCAATTGTTGATGGAAATCCATCTCCCATGTTGCTTGACTATGCTCTGATACCACTGTGAAGAGAGATGGTGGATGCAATCCAAAGATGAGTAGGTGCTGCTACAACCAGCTTCACACCAGCCAACTGAGACTTCAGAGTTGATTAGTAGACCCTTTGAGCTTCCTAAATCCACCAAAATATCAGCCAAGTACTTTGGAACATGTATCCCAAAAGTTTAAGTCAAGACAGACTAGTTGCGAAATGACTAGCTCCCAAAACTTGCTATTTTTGGACATACACTTGCTAGAAAAAATAAACAGTGCTCTCAACCTGGTAGGAATTAGATAAATTCCTTTTGTGCATAGCAAATAGACTTAGCAAGCTTCCCAATCCAAGTTAAAACACTTCAAATGATGGACTGAGCACTAAGAACAAGATTCATCAATTTCTGGAACATGCTCGCCATTCTCGGGGCTCTGCAGAGATAGAACAGTGAGTAGTAAAATGTAGATATCTCAAAAACTGTAAATTCAATGACCTTGAAAATGTATATGCCAAAAGAGAACACTAAGAGATATCCAACGCCAGTTAAAACACGAAAAAAGGTTGAGTAGAACTCGAGATATGACCTTCTGAAGTTACTGCTCTGAGTGAGTATAGTAGAGAACAAAACAGAGAAGTAAATAATGACAAATGTATAGATTCACATATGATTACAACCACATTGGCAATGAATCTTTGCACAATGGGAGTAGAATGATAGAGATATGGAGTAAGCTCTTCAATCTCTACAAAATGACATGAAGTGGTCACGTACAAGACTTGCTAATCGCCTCTTCCTTCTTGCTCTTTTTATAGCTATTCTTGGAGGGAGTTTTGAATTCGAATTCGAATGGCTCCACCTAAAAGTGATCCCCAAAGTTAGGAGATATTCCCTCAGCTCAAAAATTCGTGGTTTTAGGTAGTTAGACCCACAAATTTGCTTTTACATCATGGATGAGGTAAGCCATCTTTTTCCTTTTCCTTTTTTCAATTACAAGCGATAAAAATGAACTCTTTTACAAGAGGCGTTCACATGACTACACATGTGAATTACAAATGAGGATAATATCAAGCATATCAAGCATGTAGGCTTGGGTAAAATGCACCAACAATCACCACCCTCCTTCTCTTTGTCTCTCCCCTCAAGAGTGGGAACTTTCCTTCTCTTTTTATTTTGTTTTGTTTTTATGAGTTGGCCTATGTTGCAATTGGATGCGAGTCCTGGCCCTAACCAACCGGTCAAGTTGGTCTCACCCATCTACGAACACAACATAGCGTGCACTGACATATAAACAATGGACACACACATATATACATGTTAGCCCATAGTGAAGCTGGGTGCAGCTCATGATCTTTGACCGCCTAGCCAAGATGGTTCCACTCACCTATCAACCCCCTATGGCAAGTAGCACCAAACAGATATAGACACATCACCATCTAGGCCTATGATGAAGCTAGTGTCAGCTTGCGGTCCTGACCACCCGGCCAGGATGACTCCACTTGCCTACTAACTTGTCATAGAGCACTGGCACACATATATACACACTTTTTTTTTCTTTTTCTTTTTATTTCGCATGTCTTGAGAGTTAGGCAGAGGCAAAAAGAAGCATTTCCTACCATTCCCTCACATCATGCATACACAAAAAACACAAAAAAAATACATATGGAGAGTTGATAGATCGATCATCCCTCCACCATTACTTTCTTGGGCACAATGATTACATATGATACAACTGACTAGTCGCAAATAGGCTCATCAAATCAGATTCCCCTATCTCACCTCTAAGTCCCTTCCTCAGCCATAATGTAGCACGGTGACCTCAACAATTCCTACCTAGCCTCGTTCATCGCAAGTGATCAAAGTTCTCCAGACGGTGATTCAGTCTTTGCCTCAAGAGCCTCATCATCACTACCTATAACTAACTGATTGGCCAAGCCCAACAAATTCCATTTACCTCATCAGGTATCTCTTGAGAGTTGTCATAGTAAAAATAGCGGTCCTCTGCATACCTGGTCCAACAAAGCAAATATGCTTTGAACTGCGAAAATGGAAAGTCGATATCGAGATCTTGGTTCAAGAAATGTACCAACCAATGGGCCTCCTCCACGTCGTATTCTTTCTGCAAACTCTCGATAGGGATTTCCATGTTTACTAGTGCTTGATCCGCAAAATATATCACAAGGTCGAATAGAGCATTTTGGTATACTTGATCGGCCATCTGTCACCTAACTCCTAATGATCCTACATAGCAACACACTTGGTTTATCAGCTTTTGTGATCTCAGCAAATAAAAGGTAAACTGTCTGATAAAAAAGAGAAATCCACTCTTGCTTTGCCCTCGTATCAAGCCACGCATCTCTAGTAGGATCATCCAAATCACCCCAAAGAATCCCATCATCCAATGGCTTGCTTGAAATCCCTTCCATGCATCCTTTCCAATCATCCTCTGTATGTTCCACTAGCTAACCCAACACCTATTTCCATAAGACCTCGAACCGATGACTTTGGCTCGCTCGACACAACCCAATCTTGACTCCTTCAGTCTATCACCATTTCTACAAGTACCAATTTGCATGAGGGCCTTTACTCAAAATACTCCTTTTTGGTTCATTGTCCAATGCATATCCTTTCATCAATCCCTTGTGTCTGATGGTGCATAACTCCAAGCCTAAATGCTTGATCATTTATCTTAAAGTACATATGTTCATTCATTAGCACATGGATGATCTCTTGTAGAAGATTGATTTTTACTCCTTGGAAAAGTGCATATATGGAATCACTTCCAATCATGAGTTCATAGGAGAATCTTTCTCGAATTATTTGGTCCAAATTTATGGAAAATCAAGTCCTATAGCTTTGGAGAACTTTTAGATAAAGATTCAAATTCAAACTTGAATCTTGGCTCAAACAAAAAGGCTATAAAAGAGGACTATCTACTCACATGGAATTCAGCCATATATAGTAGAGATTTTAGAGGAATTTATGTGGCACATTGAGCTCACATTATAACTCTACTATTACCCTCACATTGTGCAATCATTCATTGCCAATGTCAATGTAATTTATGGTGCGTTAATGCATATAGTTTTCTCATATCTCATTCTACTTTGTCATGTATCACTTAGAACAGTGAACTTCCTAGATCCATTTCTCAGTGTGTGGTTGATCATTTGCAGTGATTTAAGTTGGCATATATTCATTCGACTATCTATTGTTTTGCTACAAAGTTACATTTCAATTGGCTCAGCCAATCTTGAGTTATGTGCAAAACATTACACTTTGATCTCCATATAGTTAACTCCCAAAAATGTCAGGATGCATCTCTGATTTGCTAAGCTTCATTCTCAGTGTATAGTTGATCATTTCTAGTGAAATAACTTGCAAAAGTTAGCTATTAGATATTCCCAAAAGGATTTTGACCAATTTCTACGAGGGAAGGAGTACTGTTCATTTTTTTAAGCAGGTATAGTGACCCAAATAGTAAGTTTTGGTTCATAGTAAAAAATTCAAGTCATGTGGTTTGATCCAATGATTTGAGGATCATCTTCTAAAGTACTTGGGGATTATTTGTGCATCCTAGAGAGGTCTGCAACACCATCTCATCTTTGGAAGGTTTCGACCATCTCCTCAAATAGTGGTATTACAGCAACATCAAGGTAAAATGGGAGATGGATTTCCATCATTCATTGACAAATTGAATAGGGTTAATTATCCAGATTGGTCCCTAAGGATGACGGCTTACCTCCAAGGAAGAAGCTTGTATGTATACATATATGGAGATGAAGAAATGCCAGACTTTAGAAGCAAACCCAACCTACAAGAGAGGAGCAAGAGAGACTAGCTTCTTGGTGTGCAAAGGATGCTCTAGCCAGGTCTTACATACTCAATTCAATATCTGATTTTTTGTTACCTCATATTAGGAATTGTAAGACTTCCCAAGAGACTTGGGAAGTACTATCTTCATACATCTCATCAAATACAAGGGCCAGAAAGCACCAACTTTGGATGGAATTCACAAAATTGAAGAAGCAATCAAAGCAAAGTGTAGCTAACTATGTGACCAAGATGAAGGATGTAGCTGATCAACTTGGGAGTATTGGAGAAGAAATAGAAGAGGAGCAGATAGTAAAGTAGATCATAAATGGCATCAAGGTTGATGACAAATGGGAGTCTTTTACCATAGCAATGGACCTATATATGGACATGCAGATATCTGACCTCAATACATTGATTGGGCAACTCTTCACACATGAGACAAATCTTAACAAGAATGGAGATACTTCTAGAGGTAATCAATATTCTACCCTTTACATAGATAAAAATAAGCATAAAGATAAAGGCAACGGTAAGAAGAATGAAGAAGAAGCAAGTACCTCTCAAGTGAATTTCATAGGTAGAGGAAGAGGTACTATAGGAAGGGGTAGAGGAGGAAAGCAAGGCAGAGAGAGACCATACAACTCTTCACCTTGCAATATTTGTTGACCAATCAGACTATGGACAATCAAGAGGCAGGTTCAATAATGGAGGAAACAACTACCATCACAATTACAAACAAGGCTACAACAACAACTATCAAGGAGGGTTCAAAGGAAGGAGAGACTACAACAACTATGCACATGATCAAGAGGATTCCCTATTACTCATGAATATGACAAACAAGCAAGGTAAAGATGATGAGCATCTATTCTATATTGATTCCGGTTGCTCCAATTATGTAGTAGGTAATGTTGCATTATTATTCTCACCTTGTAGAACTCAAAGGAAAGCATGAAGTCCAGACAAGTGATGACACTAGGCACTCAGTAAAGAAGATTGGAGATGTTAAAGCTTCTGATGGTAACATGAATCTTCTAAGCAGGGTATTATATGTGCCAACAATAACCAAGAATCTAATTAGTGTTGGATAGATTGTTGAGAAGGGTTTATAGGTTATATTCACAAGGCATGGAGCATATGTGGAGGACCCTCAACAAGGCTTCAAGAGGATTGCAAAAGATGAGAAATCTGGTAGACTTTTTACCTTTGAAGTTGAAGATACAAGAAATATTTCTCTCTTCAATTATAAGGACCAAACCCTATCTGAATTAGAGATATGGCATAAGAGACTAGGACATATAGGTGAAAGGACATTGAAGCAAATATGCAGGGATTAGAGTGTGCTTGGCATCCCAAATGTGTCCAAGCAACACATGATTTACAAATGTGGAGCATGCCAATTTGACAAATCACATAGGCAACCATTCAACAAAAGAGGATACATGTATGAAGACTACTTGGAGCTTGTACACACAGATGTGTGGGGTCCTAGCAGAGAGCCATCAATTTTAGGGTCAAGGTATTATGTTTCATTCATAGATGACTATAGTAGGTGGACAACACTTTATTTTATGAAGCATAAAGATGAAGTCTTCACTTGTTTCAAGAAGCATTTGGCATTGCTTGAGAATTAAATAGGTAAAAGTTTGAAGAGGCTCAAATCAGATGGAAGTGGTGAGTATTTCTCACATGAGTTTGACTCCTTCTTAGAAACCAGAGGCATAAAGAGAGAGATTACAACAAGGTACACTCTTGAATAGAATGGAGTGGTAGAGAGAATAAATAGATTAATAGTAGATGCTAGAAGATCAATGTTGAATGAGAAAAAACTTCCTAATTATCTATGGGCAGAGGCTGTTTCCACAGCCACTTACCTAATCAATAGGCTTCCATCCAAGTCTCTGGATGGGATGACACCTTATGAGGCATGGAATGATAGGAGACCTTCTTTAGATAATGGTAAGATCTTTGGGTGCATTGTTTATGCACACATACCCTCATAGATTAGGGGAAAACTTGATCCAAAAGTTGAAAGATGCATATTTATTGGCTATGATTAGAATCAAAAATGATATGGGTTATATAATCCCTCTAACAAAGGATTTATAGTTAGTAGGGATGTGGTATTTGATGAAAATTACTCTTGGTTTGAGGATGATTGCACGAAAATAAAGCTACCCTTGGAAAATGATTTTCCAAATCTGACCAAAGAAGAACCAAATACATCCAAGGATGTCAACTCAAAAGATGAAGGAAAAATTGATTTTGAAGCTTGGAAGTCCAAGGGCAAAGCAAAGTCCAAAAAATTGGAAGACATTCCAGATTCATCCAATCAAGCACTTAGAAGATCTCAAAGGGAAAGGAAGAAACCTATAGGGTATGGCTATGACACATCACTAGACACCAAGCATTCTATATACATAGCTAAAGACTTTATGACAGAGGAACCTTCTTCATTTGAAAAAAGCCAATAAGAAAGAAGAATGGAGAGAAGATATGCAAGAAGAAATCAAAGCACTTCAAGAGAATAGCACTTGGGATTTTGTTCCCAAAAAACCATTCATGAAGGTAATAGGATCCAGGTGGATTTACAAAGTGAAAAAGAATTCAGATGGCACAATAAATAGGTATAAAGCAAGGCTAGTAGCAAAGGGGTTTGCTCAAACCCATGGAGGGGATTATGAGAAAACCTTCTCACCTGTCGCAAAGATGCCAACTATCAGAGTTTTAGTAAGTATTGTTGATTCAAAAAATTGGAAATTATACCAATTAGATGTTAAAAATGCATTTTGTAATGGGTGGATCTCAGAAGAAGTGTACATGGCTCAACCAGTAGGATATGAAGAAAAAGACAAAACTGATTATGTATGTAAATGAAGGAAGGCACTACATGGTTTAAAGCAAGCTCCTAGAGCTTGGAACCATAGGTTGGTCACATACTTGCAGGACCAAGGTTTTGTTGCAAGCAAGGAAGATTCCTCATTGTTCATTAAGAAGACTAATTCAGAGGTTATTTATCTATATGTCTATGTGGATGACATTATCATTATAGGAAATGATGCCAACGGCATCAAGAAGATTAAAACCTAGATGAAGGAGGAGTTCAAGATCAATGATCTTGGAATGCTCACATATTTTCTTGGTTTAGAGATTGTGTATACAGATTCTGGTGTTTTCATCACTCAAAGAAAGTATATCCATGATATACTAGTGAAGTTCAAAAATGGAAAATGCAAAAATTGCAGGTACACCCATGGAGTTGAATCACAAACTCAGTGCTCATGAAGGAGAGCTGCTTGAAGACATTACAAGTTATCAAACTCTTGTTAGGAGTCTCAATTATGAAACCCTAACAAGAGTGGATATATGCTATGGGGTGAGTACATTGAGTCAATTCATGCATACACCAAGAAAACCTCACATGGAAGCTGCCAAAAGGATCTTAAAGTATTTGAATGGTACCATAAATGAAGGGCTATTTTATCCATTTACATCTGACTTGGATATCAAGCTATACTCTGATGCAAATTGGGTTGGCTCAAAAGATGATAGGAGGAGCACCTCTGGCTACTTATCTTTTGTAGGATCTAAGTTGATTTCATGGTCATCAAAGAAACAACCAACTGTGGCATTGTCCTTAACTGAAGTTGAATATAGGGGTCTTGGAAATGCAACACATGAGGCAATGTGGTTAAAGCTACTCTACTTAGACTTGGGAGTACATAGATGCACTCCACTAATCTTTGGAGATAATACTAGCTCATTACATTTGGTTGCTAATCCTGTATATCATGCAAGGACTAAGCACATTGAAGTGCATTGTCACTATGTGAGAGAGAAGCTACTTAGAACGGACATACAAGTGTCCTATGTATCAACAAACTTGCAATGTGCAGATATTCTAGCTATATCTTTGGATGGAACTAAACTGAATAGGTTCAAGATGATGATTGGATTGTAGGAGATTAAAGAGAATTGAAGCCCAAGCATGTTAAGCTTGAGGGGGAGATGGTGGCCAATACCTCTAAATGCTTGATCATTTATCCTAAAGTTCATATGTTCATTCATTAGCACATGAATGATCTCTTGTAAAGGAAGATTTTTACTCCTTGTAAAAGTGCATATATGGAATCACTTCCAATCACGATTTCATAGGAGAATCTTTACTCAAATTATTTGGTGAGAATTTATGGCATATCAAGTCCTATAACTTTGGAACACTTTTAGGTAAAGATTCAAATTCAAACTTGAATCTTGGCTCCAACAAAAAGGCTATAAAAGAGGACCAGCTAGTCGCATGGAATGTAGCCAGATATAGCAGAGATTTAAGAGGAATTTGTGTTGCATATTGAGCTCACATTATAGCTCTACTATTTCCCTCACATTTGTGCAATCATTCATTGCCAATGTCAATTTAATTTATGTGCATTAATACATATAGTTTCTCATATCTCATCTCTTCTACTCTATCATGTATCTCTCAGAATAGTGAACTTCCTAGATCTATTTCTCAGCATGTACTTGATCATTTGCAGTTATAAATTCATTAGAATATCTATTTTTTTGTTACAAAGTTGCATTTCAATTGGCTAAGCCAATCTCGATTTATGTGCAAAACATTGCACCCTGGTCGGCATACAGTTAGCTCCTGAAAATGTCGAGATGCAACCCTGACTTGCTAAGCTTCATTCTTAGTGTATAGTTTATCATTTCTAGTGAAATAACTTGAAAAAGTTAGCGATTTAAGTCAATTAGTTATTCCCAAAAGGATTTTGACTAATTGCTACTAGGGAAGGAGTACTGTTCATTTTTTTGAGTAGGTATAGTGACCAAAATAGCAAGTTTTGGTTCGTAGTAAAAAATCCAAGTCATCTGGTTTAATCCAATGATTTGAGGACCATCTTCTAAAGTACATGGGTGATTATTTGTGCTTCCTCAAAAGCTCAAGGGGTCTACTTTGCATTCCTCAACTTAGTTTTGGTAGGTGTGAAGCATGAATTTGTTAATACATTTGGGTAGTGATGTGTGTGAACACACTAGCACCGCCAGGGCACTTTTTTCCCTCTTTAGGAGGTTCTTTTCCTGGCTTGTATATATTCCTATAGCCCTAATAGGTTACTTATCTTTGTACATTCTAGCGGTAATACATTCAGTAGTCTATGTTGTGCTCCAAGCTTCTTCTTCTTCTTCCCTGTGCTATTCATGTGCTTCGGCAGACCAACAATTGGTATCAGAGCAGGTCGCTGCTTCATCTAGGGTGTCCTCGACACCCCTCTGTTCACAGTCTCAGAATTGCATAAAATTAAGTGAGCATACTCAAGTGATTAAGAGATCAAAACTTCTTCACTTTATGGTGCCAAAATCACGATCTAAGCTCGTTTTGGCCTTTGAATGCAGTATCACAGTGCTTATGCAGGATATTTCTTCTTTTTGTGACAAAGACATATATAGGTTTTGGTTCGCCAGTATAAGCGTCTCAAAGTCTGCTATAAATCTAGCAGAACTTATTAGGGTAGCTCTATTCAACTTTTTTAGATACAATCATTTGTCTGCATCAGGGTATTTTAGTCAGTGGCCATGGATGAAAGCAATGATGTATTCTATATGTTGGCTGGTGAGGATAAGTTCGACGTTACCAATTACCCATTGTGGGCTTATACGATGCGAGATGTATTGGTTGCAAAAGGATTGTGGGAAAAAATGCAAGGTGTTGAAAAACGTCCTATTACACCTACAAATACATGTATTAAGGTGATTCTATGAATAGTTTTCTGACAAAGATCAAGGATTTCAAGGAACAATTGATTTCTAGTGATTATATCAGATAGCTCACTTGTGCAAATTCTTCTAAATGGTCTTCCTAATTCATAATAGAGTTTTGCTTCTACTCTTTGTTTGATGATGAAAGGAAATCCAAATGCCTTGTCATTTGAGGAGTTAGTCTCTGTTCTATCGCAGGAAGATCAGTCTACACAAAACAGGTCCATTATGTGTGTTGCAGATCAAGCTTTCCTGGCTAGTCAGAAGGGCAAAGGTAAATGGAGCTCATCTACTAGCAAGCAAAAATTTGCAAATGCTGCACATTCGAAGAAGGAAGACAAAGATGAGAAGAAATGAGAAAAGCAGAATTTTTTTGCAAGTACTATAAAGGAAATGATCTGTTGATATATTTAGGTAGTGATGTGTGTGAACACTCTAGGACTGCCGGGGCACTTTTTTCCCTCTTTAGGAGGTTTTTTTCCCCCGGCTTGTATATACGCCTATTGCCCTAATGGGCTACTTATCTTTGTACATTCTCTAGTAATACATTCAGTCTTGTGTGTTGTGCTCCAAGCTTCTTCTTCTTCCTTGTGCTGTTCGCGTGCTTCCGTAGACGTCTAACTCCAACAATTGGTATCAGAGCAGGTCGTCTCTTCTTCTAGGGCGCCGTCGACACTCCTCCGTTTGCAGTCTCAGATTCGCACGAAATTTGGTGAGCATACTCAGGGTGTTTTCGAGATCAAAACTGCTTTGCTCTGTGGTGCCAAAATCGCGATCTGAGCTCGTTTCGGCCTCCGAACGCACTATCGCAGTGCTTGTGCAGGCTATTTCGTCCTTTTGTGCCAAAGCTATATACCAGTTTCTGTTCGCCAGTTTAAGCGTCTCGAAGTCTGCTACAGGTCTAGCAGAACTCGTTTGGGCAGTTCCGTTCAACTTTTTGAGATACAGTCAATTTTCTGCATCAAGGTATTTTTAGTCACCGGCCATGGCTGAAAGCAGTGATGTATTCCGTATGTTGGCTGTTGAGGATAAGTTGGATGGTACCAACTACCCATTATGGGCTTATATGATGCGACATGTACTGGTTGCAAAAGGATTGTGGAACATTGTGCAGGGTGTTGAAAGACGTCCTGTTACACCTGTAACGATAGGTACTGCAAATACAGGTGTTGGAGCTGATGAAGATGGTGTCGAAGATGATATTCCGCAGATTCCTATTCGTGCTGCTGTTTCTGTTGCACCTACTGCAGAGCAGATTCGTTGGGATGGCAGAGATGCCCAGGCACATGCATTGATAGCTTTGTCTGTCAAACGTGCCATTATTCCTCACATTCGCTCTTGCAGAACAACAAAGGATGCTTGGGATACACTTACCACTTTGTACCAGGCTAGGAATGAGGCTCGTGTTGCTTACCTCCGAAAACAGTTGGAGAGTGAGCACATGAATGAAGGTGATTCTATGGACAGTTTTCTTACAAAGATCAAAGACCTGAAGGAACAATTGATTTCTGCTGATGAGGTTATACCAGATAGCTCACTTGTGCAGACCGTTCTGAATGGTCTTCCTGATTCATATCAGAGTTTTGCCTCTACTCTTCGGTTGATGATGAAAGGCAATCCGAATGCCTTGTCATTTGAGGAATTAGTCTCTGTTCTGTTGCAGGAGGATCAGTCCAGGCAGAACAGGTCCATTATGCGTGTTGCAGATCAAGCTTTCCTGGCTAGTCAGAAGGGCAAAGGAAAATGAAGCTCTTCTACTAGTAAGCAGAAATCTGCAAATGCTGCACATTCAAAGAACCAAGACAAAGATGAGAAAAAATCAGAAAAGCAGAAATTGTTTTGTAAGTACTGTAAAGGCAATGATCATATCATAAAGAACTGTCCAAAACTGGCTGCTAAAGAGACAAAGAAGAAAGAGGCTGGAATGGTTGTTGCAGAGGCCTCTACACCAAAAACAGAGTCTGCAAACCTTGTGCAGGAAGAAGAATGGGCGTTTACTACTGTCTGCAGTTTTGACCCATCTTCTCCTGATCAGTGCATGTCTGCAGTAGACTCAGATGTTTGGTACTTTGACAGTGGGGCGACCAAACATATTACCTCGCAGCGTAGTTTCTTCTCTTCACTTGAGCCTGCCCCTACAGGGAATATTGTCACATGCGCCAATAACTCCTCTTATCCTGTTATGGGAGTTGGTAAGATCATTCTGACTACTGCTGATGGTAGTTCTTTCACTTTGTCAGATGCTTTATTTGTGCCAGGGATAAAAAAGAATCTGTTATCAGTTTCTGCATTAGCCAAGATTGGCTTGGTTGTGAAATTTGTTGATGACAGGTGTACAGTCCATGATCTCTCAAATGGCGATGTGATTATTGCTTTTGGCATTTTATGTCGTGGGCTGTATAAGCTCATAGACTATGAAAGATCTGTGAATGATTCGGCATGTGCAGTTCATGATTCTCAGGCTATGTCAGATGCAAAGCTTTGGCATGCACGCTTTGGTCATCTGAATTTTGCTAGTTTCTTACGCCTGCAGAAATCTGAAATCGTGTCCTCTTTGCCCAAACTTGAGGCACCTGGAAAACGTGTTTGTGAAGGTTGTATTTTGGGCAAAATGCAGCGTTCTTCCTTTCCAAAAGATGGTTCAGTTCGGGCTACGCAGAAATTGCAGCTTGTACATAGTGATGTCTGTGGTCCTATGCAGACACCCTCTTTTGGAAATTACCTTTACTTCGTGACTTTCATTGATGATTTTTCCAGGCATGCATGGGTATATCCACTCAAAGCAAAGTCCGAAGTGTTCATGTGCTTCAAACAGTTTTTGGTTTTGGCTGAAAATCTGTCAGCATGTAAAATGGGCACCCTCCGTTCTGATCGAGGGGGGGAATATATGTCTTCAGATTTTAATGCATTTCTGGCTGAACGTGGGATAAAACACCAGTGTACAGTGCCATATACACCTCAACAGAATGGAGTTGCTGAACGGAAGAACAGGTCTCTCATGGAGATGGCGAGGTGTATGGTCAAGAGTCAGGCTTTACCTCATAGTTTCTGGCTTGAGGCTGTCATGTGTGCAGCATATGTACTAAACAGGTGTCCCACTGAAGTGTTGCAGTCTATCACTCCATATGAGGCTTGGCATGACCGCAAGCCATCTGTTGCTCATCTGCGTGTTTTTGGTTGTTTGGCATATGCATTAGTGCGTGAACAACATCGCAATAAATTGGATGATAAGGTAGTAAAATGTATTTTTGTTGGGTACAGTTCTGAAAGTAAAGGCTATCGTCTGTATCATCCACAGACTAAACGCATTCTGGTTAGCAGTGATGTTGTCTTTGTGGAAGATGTTATTCAGCCATTGCTTTCATGTACTAAGGAGACATCTGTTAGCTCCAAAGACATGTATGATACTTTGATGCCTCTTTTTACAGGTGGACAGTCTAGTGCTGGTCCTAATGAGGCAACTTCTCAGCCTTTGCAGGTTTCATATGATGATGCAGATCATTCGATTTCTGATGCAGATTTACATGATGCACTTGCTGATGAGAGAGGTGATATTGAGCAGGCAAAAACTATGCCAAAATGGCTGGTGCAGACTTTGCGTGACAACAAATTAGATGCACCTTTGTCATATCGTACTCGTTCAGGCTCTCATAGTGCCTCCTTTGCATCAGATTGCTATGCTATGGCTGCATCTAGTCTCTGTGATGAGAATGAGCCTGTTTCTTTTGATGAAGCACAAAATTCAGAAAATTGGATGGCTGCTATGCAATCTGAATATGATGCTATAATGAAGAATGGTACATGGTCTTTATGTGACTTGCCTCCTGGGAAGAAGGCCATTGGCACTAAGTGCGTATACAAGCTGAAGCGTAAACCTGATGGTACAATTGACAGGTATAAGGCTAGGCTTGTTGCAAAGGGTTATGCGCAGGAAAGAGGCATTGATTTTGATGAGACCTTTGCACCTACATGCCGTATGACTACTGTTCGCAGCATTTGTGCACTTGCAGCCCATCATGGTTGGAATGTACATCAGTTGGACATTAAAACAACATTTCTGAATGGTGACTTGCATGAAGAAGTGTATGTTTTTCAGCCCCGTGGCTTTGTGCAAAAAGGGCATGAAAACCAGGTGTGCAGGTTAAAGAAGGCGTTATATGGTTTAAAGCAAGCACCACGTGCTTGGTATGAGAAGATACATGCCTATCTGATTGCACATGGTTTTGAGAACAGTCCAACTGAAAGCACCTTATATGTTAAGCGTGCTAATGATGTGCTTCTGATCATTGTTGTCTATGTTGATGACATGCTGCTCACTGGTCCTATTGAGACACATATTGCTGATTTTAAGGCTGATTTGCATGCCTCATTTGAGATGTCTGATTTGGGGCATTTGCATCACTATTTGGGCATTCAGTTTATGCACGTTGATGGTGGAATGGCTTTGTGTCAAACGAAATATATTGACACATTATTGCAGCGTTTTGGCCTTGAAGACTGTAAGCCCATTGCCACTCCTATGGAGACATGTTTACGATTGAGTCTTCATGATGCTGGAGATGCATTTGATGCTGTTCTCTATCAGCAGGCTGTTGGATGCTTGATTTACTTATGCATTACTCGGACAGATATTCAGTTTGCTGTCTCATAGATGAGCAGGTTTATGCATTGCCCAGGAGTCACGCATTGGAAAGCGGTTAAGCGCATCTTTTGCTACTTGAGTGGTACTCGGCTACTTGGGTTGTTTTATCCCAAGGGGGGATCACTACCGCCAGATTTGCATGCTTTTTCTGACTCAGATTGGGCTGGTTGCTATGACACTCGTGTGTCCACCAGTGGTTTTTGCTTCATGCTTGGTAGCTCATGTATATCTTGGTTGAGCAAGAAGCAGCCTACTGTGGCCACTTCCAGTTGTGAGGCTGAGTATAGGGCAGCTTTCACAGCGACTGTTGAGTGTGTGTGGCTCAGACGCCTTATGGCTGATTTGGGTGTTGGCCAGTCTTCTGCCACCACCATCTTCACTGACAGTCAGAGCGCATTGGCAGTTGCGAGGAACCCTGTGTTCCATGCTCGCACTAAGCACATTGAGGTGCATTATCACTATGTCAGGGAGAGGTTCTTTGCTGGGGAGATCAGCTTGGCATATGTGCCCACGTAGGAGAACATTGCAGACCTTTTCACGAAGGCTCTGCCTAGGGAGAAGTTTGAAGCTTTCCGCAAAGCTTTGGGCTTACTTCCTTTTGTGGAGTGATTTCCACATAGCTTGGCACTTCCTTATACATGAGTGCCAGCTCCTTGTTCACCGCATCACTCCTAGGGGGGATTTGTTGATATATTTAGGTAGTGATGTGTGTGAACACTCTAGGACTGCCGGGGCACTTTTTTCCCTCTTTAGGAGGTTTTTTTCCCCCGGCTTGTATATACGCCTATTGCCCTAATGGGCTACTTATCTTTGTACATTCTCTAGTAATACATTCAGTCTTGTGTGTTGTGCTCCAAGCTTCTTCTTCTTCCTTGTGCTGTTCGCGTGCTTCCGTAGACGTCTAACTCCAACATGATCATATCATAAAGAACTGTCCAAAACTGACTGCAAAAGAGGCAAAGAAAAACGAGGCTAGAAAGGTTGTTGCAGAGGCCTCTACACTGAAAACAGAGTTTGCTAATCTTGTGTAGAGTGAAGAATGGGAGTTTACTACTGTTTGCGGTTTTGACCCATCTTCTCATGAGTAGTGTATGTTTGCAGTAGACTCATATGTTTGGTATTTTGATAGTGGGGCAACCAAACATATTACCTCGCAGTGAAGTCTTTTCACTTCATAGTGATGTATGTGGTCCTATGCAAACACCCTCTTTTGGAAATTATCTTTGCTTCATGACTTTCATTGATGATTTTTCTAGGCATGCATGGGTATATCCATTGAAGGCAAAGTCCGAAGTGTTCATGTGCTTCAAATAGTTTTTGGTTTTGGCTAAAAATCTAGCAGCATGTAAAATGGACACCCTCCATTCTGATCGAGGGGAGGAATATATGTCTTCTGACTTTAATGCATTTCTGGCTGAACGTGGGATAAAATGTTAGTGTACAATGCTATATACACCTCAACAGAATGGAGTTTCTGAATGGAAGAATAGGTCACCCATGGAGATGGCGAGGTGTATGGTCAAGAGTCAGGCTTTACCACATAGTTTCTGGCTTGAGGATCTCATGTGTGTAGCATATGTACTTAATAGGTGTCCCACTAAACCACTTTTGTCTATCACTCCATATGAGGCTTGGCATGATCGCAGGCCATCTGTTGCTCATATGCATGTTTTTGGTTGTCTAGCATATGCATTAGTGCTTGAACAACATCGTAGGAAATTGGATGATAAAGCAGTAAAATGTATTTTTGTTGGGTCTAATTCTGAAAGCAAAGGCTATTGTCTGTATCATCCACAAACTAAACACATTTTGGTTAGCCGTGATGTTGTTTTTGTGGAAGATGCTATTCAACCTTTACTTCCATGTACAACGGAGACATATGTTAGCTCCAAAGACATGTATGATACTTTGCTCGCTCTTTTTACAGGTGGACAGTCTAGTGGTCCTAATGAGGCAACTTCTCAGCCATTGCAAGTTTCATGTGATGATGCAGATAATTTCATTTCTGATGCAAATTTTCATGATGCACTTGTTGATGAGAGAGGTGATATTAAGGAGGCAAAAACTATGCCAAAATGGCTACTCCAAACTTTGCATAACAACAAATTAGATGCACCTCTATCATATCATACTTGTTTAGGCTCTCATAGTGCCACTTTTGCATCAGATTGCTATGCTATGGTTGCATCTAGTCTCTATGATGAGGCAGAATCTGTTTCATTTGATGAAGCACAAAATTCTAAACATTGGATGGCTGCAATGCAATTTGAATATGATGCTATCATGAAAAATGGTACCTGGTCTTTATGTGACTTGCCCCCTGGCAAGAAGGCCATTGGCACTAAGTGGGTATACAAGCTAAAGGGTAAATCTGATGGAACAGTTGACATGTATAAGGCTAGGCTTGTTGCAAAGGGTTATGCATAGGTAAGGGGCATTGATTTTGATGAAACATTTGCACCTACATGCCGAATGACTACTATTCGTAGCATCTGTGCACTTGCATCTCATCATGATTGGAATGTACATCAGTTGGACATTAAAAAAACATTTGTGAATGGTGATTTGCATGAAGAAGTGTATGTTTTTCAACCCTATGGCTTTGTGCAAAAAGGGCATGAAAACCATGTGTGCATGTTAAAGAAGGCATTATATGGTTTAAAGCAAGCACCATGTGCTTAGTATGAAAAGATACATGCTTATCTGATTGCAAATGGTTTTGAGAATAGTCCAACTGAAAGCACCTTATATCTTAAGCATGCTAATGATGTGATTCTGATCATTGTTATGTATGTTGATGACATGCTGGTCACTAGTCCTGATGAGAAGCATATTGCTGATTTCAAGGCTGATTTGCATGCCTCATTTGAGATGTCTGGATATTTGAAGGTCAAAGAGCACAAAATCTAGTTTCCAAGGTCACCATAGTTTCCTAGAATAAGAAAATTGAAGGCTTGAAGGACTCTCGCATGGCAAACAATGATTGAACCATGTTGTGCGGTCAGAATGAGCTCACATTCAAGGGTGGAGATGCACGAAAGCATAAAGCAAGGAGGATCGATGAGTATGTTTCAATGGATAAGCCTTTTTTGATGGTCAAAGATCAATAATGCAAAGTTTGTCAAAAAATAACAGCTTATCTTATCCAAATTTATGTCCGCATTGATCTGACGGCCCCTGTTGCCCTAGATATCATATAAAGAACCAATCCTAGCCATCCATTTGATAAATCCAATGGTTGTAATCAAAAGCAGTTGATCTTAGGGTTATGAGTTGATTTCTCTAGATCGAAGGGCTCAAATTCATTCAAAAAACTATAAAAAATCCCCTCCAAACTCATAGAGCATCATTGTTAGGCATCCATAGGGCCCTTGCTAGCACATGGTTTCCTTGAGAGGATCACCCTCAATTGAGCATGTGAGGATCCAAGGTGGGCTAATAAGAGCATAGTTCCTAGAATCAATTTTTAGACTTCCACTATAGGATATGCTCATAAACCCAATGGTTCGTCTTTCTTTGCTCACCCTCAGTGGAGCGTGCGAGTAAGATAGAGTTGGTTTTATGAGTCTTAGAATTCTTTAGAAACACATTACAATCCTAGAAAGACATAGGGTCAATGAAGTGGAACCTATCCTCTTACGTATGTCATTCGATTGAACTGTCATGGTGAGAGGGTTGTGCGGACCACCTTTGACCAGTAGAATGCTTAGCTTGAAGTTTCACAACATTCATGTATATGTATGTCATAACAATATCTTCTAATTCATGTCTCTTATCTCTTTTTTCTTAGTCTCTTATATGTCTTTACATGTCTCCTTCTATCTCTTTCTATGTGTGAGAAGGCTCCGTAGTCTTGCGTTGAACCAATCAGGATGACCTATTGAGGTTGAGAGAATAATTTAATATTCATTCATAAATCATGACCCACATGCATTCATACCACCCACAAACACCCATGCATATGTTTCAATTTTGAAAGTGTATAATAAGCTCCATTCTTGGACCATTCTTCCTTTCAAAACTAATTCATGTGTGTGGTTTTTTTTTTGTTCTCATCATGCATACATCCACAAGAACCCATGCATATGAATTAAATTTCGAAAGTATATAAGAAGCTCCATTTTTTGGACCATTCTTCCTTTCCAAATTGATTCATGTGAATGGATTTCTTTTGTCCTTGTCATTTATGTTCATGCGTTTATCTTGCATTCATATGTTCCCCTTTCCAACCATGACATCTCTCCTCCCCATACCCAACTTCATCTTCACCTTCATATTTTTTATCACATAAGCCTTCCAACACTCACTAGCTTCATACACTCTGCGTGTGTCGCGATCGGATCCGATCCACCCGGATTGTGATCACCTCCACATTTGAACCCGATGTGAAACGTTTCATGGCAGTTGCTTTTGATCTTGTTGGGAGGTTGTGATCCATATCCTTTGTTTTATATTTTTCATCCTCATCATATCTTCATCATCATTCCTGAGTGTTCCACTAGATTTCTCACAGTATCGTGTACATCTTCACCATGAAGTAAACACATTTGTGAGAGATCTAGAACATAGTATCACTTGCTTATTCACATAAGATGGAGGAAGGATTCAAATCCCTTATTGTTGAGAAACAAGGCCAAAGAATAATATCTTCTATGTTGAGAGAGAAGGGAAAATTCAATGGCATCAACATTACAAGCTACTTAGATTTGTTTGAAGAGCAAGCTATGATTTTTGGTCTTCTCGAAGATCTTTTGATAATATTCTTTGAACGAATTGTTGATGGCTCTATCATAAACTGTGTCACTCAATATGATACTCTTCCTTGGAGTGATTTGAGAAAGGAGATGCTCAAAGAATTTTATCTTGAGGATTATAGCCAACATAATCGGGATGGATTCTTACAATGGGTCAATTCCCCAAAGCCTATAGACGCTATGAAAAACTTCTTTATGAGGATAAGATAACTTTGGAACTTGATCTTGTGATCAATTTTGTTAAGCTTCTTCATCCTAAAACTCGTAGGAAAATTGAACGGCGATTAGAAGAGCTAGATAAGCGCTATGGTCTTACTGACAATTGGCAAAAAGTGCGTAAAGTAGTAGAGGTTGTAGCCCATAGACATCAAAGACAATCCATGCTTTATGAGCAAACTAGTCTTCCTCAAGCTAGCCCTCCACAAGCTAAGAAGCAAGTTAGAGAACAATCCCACGCTATGCTTTTTGACTCTACTCCTATTCCTCAAATGATGGAGCCTAGTCAAGGTTTTAAAGTAGATCCAAATAAAAGTGTAGTTGACCAATCTCAAGTGGAAATTCTCACTAAGAAAATGGAAGGTCTTATTGCTACATAATCCAATTTGGCCAAGACTATATGCTTTTCAATCTAATTACATGAAAACATTCCAAAATCAAATGAACCTGATGTCTTTTCAAGAGCGTAATCAACGTTGTCGTCGAGATTTTCTCTCCTCTCTCACTTGTGAAGGCCTACAAAAAAAACATATTTGGTGAAGGTAGCCAGAATTCCCCGAGAAGTCCAGGATGCATCAAGGATGTCAAAGGAAGGTCACATACAAAGTTTCAAAGAAATCAAGAAAGTCCATGGTAGCGGTCAAAGTTGGTCAAAGCTGGTCAAAGTTGGGAAATTAGGGCAAAAATTTCATTGTCACCAAATTAGATGAAAATCCATATACTTGTAAAGATTGTCAAAGGCAGTCTATAGCCCAAATTTCAGCAGAAAATGGATTTGGTAGCATATTGATATGCTATGTTCATTTTGTAAAAATGTATTTTTTCTAGTTTGACCCTACAAATTCTTGTATAGAAATTTATGTTAGCCATATGGTTTGGCATGTATAAAGACCATATGTGGCTACATATTTGTATAAAGTTTCAAGGCTATCCGAGCTTCCTAGACACCTTAATGCCACCTTGCAAGCTTCCAAATGTAGTCAAACTTGTACAAGTTAGATTCAGATGGGAGTTTTTTCTGCATATTTGTGAAGGAGATCTTTGGAAACATAGTCCTACAATGTTTCATATTCATCAAAGACTTTTTGGAGGGTCAAAGAGCACAAAGTCCAGTTTTCAAGGTCACCGCAGTTTTCTAGAATAAGAAAATTGAAGGCTTGAATGTCTGCCACATGTCAAAATATGATTGAACCATGTTGTACGGTCAAGATGAGCTCATATTCAAGGGTGGAGATGCACTAAAGCATAAAGGAAGGAGGATCCACGAATTTTTTCCATAAAAGAAGACCTTTTTTACAATCAAAGATCAATAATGCAGCATTTCTCCAAAAATAGTGGCTTATCTTATCCGAATTGATGTCAGCACTGATCCAACGGTCCAGATCATCCCCAGATCCAATGGTGGAGAATGAGGGCGCCTAAATTTCACTCCTTTACACTAGATTTGATAGAAAGAACAATTCCAAGCCATTGATTTGATTAATCAAATGGTTGTAATCAAAAGTAGTGATCCTAGAGTTGAGAGTTGATTTCTCTAGATCCAAGGGCCCAAATTCATTCAAAAAACTATATAAACCCCCCTCCAAACTCCTAGAGCATCATTGTTAGGCATCCATAGGGCTCATGCTAGCTTACGGTTTCCTTGAGACGATCACCCTCGGTTGAGCGAGTGAGGATCCAAGGTGAGCTAGTATGAGTATAGAACCTAGTTTCAAATTTAAGTTAGAACTCCAATCTAGGATAGGCTCTTGAAACCAGCATCTCTATCTTGACTCACCCTCGGTGGAGCGTGTGAGTGAGTTAGAGCTGATTTTAATGAGTCTTAGACTTCTTTAGTTAGACGTTACGAGCCTAGACAGACATAGGGTCACTGGAGTGGAACTCACCTTCTTACGTGTGACATTCGGTTGAACTGTCATGGTTTGAGGGTCGGAACCACCTTTGATCAGTAGACTGCTTAGCATGACGTATCACTACGATCTTTTACATGTAACTTAATTCAAATTCTTTTAATTCATGTCACTTGTCACTTGTCTCTTGTCACCTCTCTCACTCTCTTAAGTATTTTTACATGTCTTCTATTTCTTCTATGTGTGAGAAGGCTCCGCAGTATTGCATTGAACCAGTGAGGATGTTTCTTTGAGCTTGTGAGTAAAATCCATCATCATAATTCACTTGCATGCATGTAATCCATACAAATCCATACATATTTATTAGTTTCTGAAAGTGTATAAGAAGCTCCAATATTGGACCATTCTTCCTTTCGAAACTGATTTATGTGTAAGGATTCCATCTATTCTCGTCATGCATACATATCATCCAAAGAAGTCTATACATATGGATTAGAATTAGGAAGTGTTTAAGAAGCTCCTCCAATGGACCATTCTTCCTTCCAAATTTGATTCGTGTGTATGGTTCTCTTTCATTCTTATCATTCATGTCATCAATCTAACTTGCACACCTACATTCCCATTCCCATAATTATTTCAACATCTCTCTCTTCTCCATACTCAACATTAATTTCACCTTCACATCTTTAAACCTTCCAACATTCATTAGCTTCATACACCCTGTGTGTGCCACGACCGGACCCGATCCACCCGGATTGCGATCACCTCCACATTTGAACCCGACGTGAAATGCTTCGTGGCATTTGCTTCTGATCTTGTTGGGAGGTTGTGATCCATATCCTTTGTTTCATATTTTTCATCCTCATCATATCATCATCATCAGTCTTGAGTGTTGCACTGGATTTCTCACAGTATCGTGCACATCTTCGTCGTGAAGTAAACGCATTTGTGAGAGATCTAGAGCATCGTGCATCACTTGTTTATTCACATAAGATGGAGGAAGGATTCAAATCCCTTATTGTTGAGAAACAAGGCCAAAGAATAGTCTCTTCTATGTTGAGAGAGAAGGGAAAATTCAATGGCATCAACATCACAAGCTACTTAGATTTGTTTGAAGAGCAAGCTATGATTTTTGATCTTCCCGAAGATCTTTTGATATCATTCTTTGAACGAATTGTTGATAGCTCTATCATAAACCATGTCACTCAATATGATAGTCTTCCTTGGAGTGATTTTAGAAAGGAGATGCTCAAAGAATTCTATCTTGAAGATTATAGCCAACATAATCGAGATGGATTCTTACGATGGGTCAATTCTCCAAAGCCTAGTAGCTCTATTACTCACTTACAAAATGAGTATATTAGACGCTATGAACAACTTCCTGATGAGGATAAGATAACTTTGGAACCTGATCTTGTGATCAATTTTCTTAAGCTTCTTCATCCTGAAACTCGCAGGGAAGTTGAACGGCGATTAGAAGAACCAGATAAGCGCTATGGTCTTACTGACAATTGGCAAAAAGTGCGTAAAGTAGTAGAGGCTGTAGCCCATAGACATCAAAGACAATCCATGCTTTATGAGCAAACTAGTCTTCCTCAAGCTAGCCTTCCACAAACTAAGGAGCAAGTTAGAGAACAATCCCATGCTATGCTTTTTGACTCTACTCCTATTCCTCAAATGATGGAGCCTAATCAAGGTTTTAAAGTAGAGCCAAATAAAAGTGTAGTTGAACAATCTCAAGTGGATATTTTCACTAAGCAAATGGAAAGTCTTATTGCTACACAATCCAATTTGGCCAAGACTATAGATGCTTTACAATCTAATTACACCAAAACTTTCCAAAATCAAATGAACCCAATGACTTTTCAAGAGCCTAATCAACATGTTATAGCTACCAATCAAAATCCACAAGTAGCTCCTACTCAAGCATATCAAGTTCCTCCAATGCATAATCCTCCAATGCATAATCCTTCAATGCAAAATCCTCATCCTCATGTGCAAAATCCTCAAATGTATCAAAACATGTATCCTCAAGCTTCTCAAATAGCTTTTCAAAATCCTCAAAATCAAAATTTTCAAAATCATCAACCGTATAATATGGAAGCTCCTCTTGCACCTCAAGTACCACATGTTGCTCCCCAACCCAAAAACAAAAGAAACCAAAGAGAAAACCTAAAGCCATCTTGATTTCAGAAATTGAGAGAAAAATAGATCCTATGGAGATTTTAGATGACATTTTGCTTAAGAGTCAAGTGACTATGTCTTTAGAACAAGTTTTCTCTATTGCAAAGCCTGTTTTTAAAGATAACTTTATCGGCCTAATTAAAAGGAAGAGGTTTCCGCTTAATCTAGATACTGAGATGCAAGATTCTCTAGATCAAGATCAAGCTATGAATGAAGCCTTAAACTTTGATGAATCTGATGAAGAGGACTTTGATGATGATGAAGTAAATGTTAATAAAAATTTCTTAGGACCTATTCAACCTGACCATGAAAATCATGAAAACAATCCTGAAAGTCACTTTAAAAGAACATTTTGGTCTAGAGGTACATCAGAGATGCATGTTAAAATAGGAAATGATAAGAACACTATCACTGTAAATGCATTAGTAGATTCTGGCTCTGAAATCAATGTGATTTCAAGAGAAGTCTATGATAAGTTTCGATGGCCCATAGATAAAGATTGTGGATGGCGTATGAGAACTGCAGATAATGGTGTAGGTACCCTGTATGGAGCTTGTGCTAGTGTGCCCATATCCATAGGAGGAATCACAGAAGAGTTTCACTTTTTTATTCAAGATAATTACTCCTATGAAGTTCTCTTAGGTCAACCCTTTATTTGTGAGAGTCGTATGGAAACTAAAGCCATGGATGATGGGTCTACCTATGCTAGATTTAAGTCTAAGGATGGAATGCAATCACTTCAAGTCATGACAGTAGGAGTGAACCATCCTAGGAATCGATTGTCAATTAGAAAGAAACCTATTGTTACTCATGGTCATGAGCATGCTTGTAGTGATTGTGCACCTCGATTCATGTTTGGAGCTACATATGATCAAAATTTCGGATAGAATCCATTGTTGAGCGGGACAACAGTGGATATTGGTTTGATATCTCGCATCCAACCAACATGTACAATAGTTTGTCACTTTGTTTTCCACATTCTAGATTAGATTTTCTTCATAAGAGTCAATTGTCCAAGTCTTTTATCCAAAAAACCCAAAAAAATTATAAAAACAACAAAATCATGGAACATGATGAGAACATTGAGCATGTGATTGAAACATCTCATTGTTTCTCTACTCTTGAGGAGTTAGAGTTATGTCTTCAACAAAATTCTAATTCCCATATTATTCTTCTTTCTTCCCTTGATGAGTATGCTCTAATCCAAGAGTATGCTCTCAATGTTGACAAGTGCTCAAAATTTAACCAAACACATGATGCCTTAGTTGAAACAAAGTACAAAACTGTAGACAAAAAAATCAAACCCATAGCTCAACCGTTACCTCAAGGAAGTAATGAAAAAATTATTGATGTGAAAAATGATCCAATTCTTCGGGATAAGAAAAACATAGGACATACATTCACGGATGAGACAATCAAACAGGTGAAAATTGGTAGAGATGATGACTTTCTTTTGCCAGCAGAGAGAGATAAATTTGAGAGAGTTATACGGAGCCATGGAAAAGCCTTTACTATGTATCCTCATGAGATTGGTTGTGTAGATCCTAAGCTAGTTGCACCCATGATAATCTTTACTATTCCACATATTCCATGGAATCTTCGTCCTATACCTGTTCCAAAGGCTCACTTACCTGAGCTAATGAAACTACTTAAGGAGAAGATAAACATGAGAATTTTAGAGCCATCTTTTGCACCTTACTCAAACAGATGGTTCACTGTGCCTAAAAAGAATGGGAAACTACGTTTTATTCAAGATCTCCAACCCGTCAATAAAGTCACCATAAGGAATGTAGGAACAGGACCCATTGTAGATGAGTTTGCTGAATCATTTTCAGGACATTCTATCTATTCAATGGGTGATCTATATTCTGGATATGACCAATTCCAATTAGCAATTGATAGTCGTGACATAACCACAATGAAAACTCCTTTAGGCTTAGTGCGAATGTGTACTTTACCTCAAGGAGCGACTAATTCTGTGGCTCATATGATGAGTGCTATGAATATGGTCTTACATGACTTTATCCCTCATATAACTATGCCATTCATTGATGATATTCCAATTAAAGGGAGTGAGGAACGTGTAAAGGACATTACTTTAGATTCATCGGGATGTTGTAAATTTGTTCTTGACCATATATCTGATTGTGAAAGAATATTTCAACGATTTGAAGAGGTAGGTCTCACATTTTCCATAGAGAAATCTGTTTTTGGTGTCAACGAGGTGCTTATTGTTGGACATTTATGTGGCCATTATGGTCGAAAGCCATACCCACAAAAAGTTGATGCCATTAGCAAGATTTCTGAAACATGTAACAATGTGAGTGAGGTACGTAGATTTCTTGGTGCTTGCATCTTTTATGTTATTTGGATCCCACACTTTGCTCATGTTGCTGATTGTCTTTATGACTTGTTGAGGAAGAAACGAAAATTTATTTGGACTGACAAACACACTCAGGCTATGCGTAAATTGAAGAAATTATTGCTTGAAGCTCCCATCCTTATGCGTGTAGACTATTTTGCTAACAAACCTATTATATTGACTGTTGATACTAGTCCTATTGGTATAGGTTGGGTCATAAGTCAAGATGATAGTGAAGGGAATAGATATGCAATTAGGTTTGGTGCCAAAATTCTACATGAAACACAACGAAAATATCCACAGATCAAACGAGAACTATGGGGTATGGTAACAGCTTTGAAAACAGACAAAGAATATTTCATTGGTGCAAATGTCAAAGTTGAGACTGATTGTTTGCCTCTCATTGGAATGATAGCCAATTGTTCATCTCCTGATATAGCCATGCTTAGATGGATCTCATATATTAAGTTCATAAATCCTGAGTTAGTTCATATTTCAGGTAAGTCAAATTCAGTTGCTGATATGTTATCGAGAGCTAGATTTGATGATCTTGAAAATGATCTAATAAAGAATGTGAACTTAATTGACTATGTTCCACATATATATGAGTATGAGCAATTTCATGAGTCTGAGTACGAAAATGAATGGAGAGACATAGGAAAGTATCTTAGTACACTACAACCATTACCTAACTGGACTACGAATAGATTCCGTAACATTAGGAAACGAGCTTATAACTTTTTCCTATGTAATGGTTATCTTTGGAGACATGCTAAGGGTAAGGTTAAGAATCCACAACGAGTCCTAGGAAAAAGAGGTCTTCAATTGCAAGTAATGAAGGAAATGCATGAGACATTATGGGCCGGTCATAAAGGATTTTTTGGAACATATGAAAAAATTGGCAGTACCTATTATTGGCCTAGGATGTATGTTGACATTAGTAGCTATGTTTCTACATGTTCTACTTGTCAACTTCATTCATCAGTCAAACATAGAGATCCGTTGCATCCTACTTATCCACCTTGTATTCACTACAAGTGGGTAGTAGATCTTGTAACTATGCCTAAAGGTATTGACAAAATGCGTTACATTGTACTTGCAAGAGAAGATTTAACTAATCATGTAGAGGGACGTGCATTACGATCTAAGACCACTTACAATGTTTGCAAATTCTTGCTTGAAGATGTCATAAGTCGCTTTGGGTACATAGAGAAAGTAGTTGCCGATCGTGGAGAGTTAAATGCGAGAGAAGCTAAAGAGTTCTTTGAGCGTCACGGTATTTGTTTGTCTCTCACTACTGCATATAACCCAGAGGCCAATGGTAAAATAGAGAGAGGGCATCCACCTATTGTGAAAGCCATATCTAAAGCATGTAATGGTGACATCAAACAATGGCCTAAATTCTTACCTTTTGCACTTTGGGCAGATAGAATGACATGCACACGTACTACTGGATATATGCCTGCTGAACTCATGTACTGTCAAAAACCATTGTTTCCAATTCAGTCTCATATTTCTGCATGGTCAAATTTGCCTTGGTCTGAAAACATGTCTACTGATGATTTTTTGAGTTTGCGTATTAAACAGTTAGAACAAGGTAAATTAAGACTTGATGATGCTGTTGAAAAATTAAGAGAATCTAGAATGAAGAACAAGCATTATTTTGATAAAACTCATCGATTGCGTCCTAAGCCAATTGAAGTAGGAGATTGGGTGCTCATTTATGATAGTACATTTGACTCTCAATATGATGCACGCAAAAAGCTCACTCAACGGTGGTTTGGGCCATACATTGTATCAAAAGTCAACAACAATGGTACGTATGCTCTTTGTGAATTAAATGGTGTTGCACTAAAAACTTTGATTGCAGGTAAAAGGATAAAGTTATTCAAGAAGCGTGATAATGATGAGTACATTTTGGATGAGGACATTGGAGAAGATGACAACAATGAGGCCGATTCATAAACAGGAGTATCCATGTTATAAAAAAAAAAAATAATAATAATAATAAAATTTATAAAAAAAACAAAAAAAAAAACATCATTAATTTTTCAAGTTCATGTTGCTTTGTTTTTTTTCAAGTTCATTCTATTTTTTTTTTCCATGCTTGTTTCATGCATGTTTTTTTCAGTCTTTGCATCACATTGCATATCCACATCACTTGAGTCAAAAAAGGGCAAATGATGATTTCTCTACTTGTGTAAAATTGTATCTTAAGTAGTAACTTATCTACTAAGGAATTGATTATAATCTAGGATTGTGGAAAGATAGGGCATGAAGATTTGGAGGTTTATTTTGGTGACATGACTTTCATATATAAACATGCGTATGTATCCTGTATCGAAAGCATAATTGTTGAAATCCTAGCTCCTGCTATTGCATGTTTCTACATCCTTAGTCCATCTCACAGCACTTGTATCGGAGTTTAAACGACTGTTCTCCATCATCAAAAATGGTTGTACCTTGTATCGGGGTTTAACTTTTCCTCGTCAAAAAAAAAAAAAAAAAAAAAAAAAAGCTACATGTAAACTTCTTGGTAACATGTAGCTTTTTTTTTTTTTTTTTTTTGACAAGGAAAAGTTAAACCCCGATACAAGGTACAACCATTTTTGATGACGGAGAACAGTCGTTTAAACTCCGATACAAGTGCTGTGAGATGGACTAAGGATGTAGAAACATGCAATAGCAGGAGCTAGGATTTCAACAATTATGCTTTCGATACAGGATACATATGCATGTTTATATATGAAAGTCATGTCACCAAAATAAACCTCCAAATCTTCATGCCCTATCTTTCCACAATCCTAGATTATAATCAATTCCTTAGTAGATAAGTTACTACTTAAGATACAATTTTACACAAGTAGAGAAATCATCATTTGCCCTTTTTTGACTCAAGTGATGTGGATATGCAATGTGATGCAAAGACTGAAAAAAACATGCATGAAACAAGCATGGAAAAAAAAAAATAGAATGAACTTGAAAAAAAACAAAGCAACATGAACTTGAAAAATTAATGATGTTTTTTTTTTGTTTTTTTAATAAATTTTATTATTATTATTATTATTATTTTTTTTATAACATGGATACTCCTGTTTATGAATCGGCCTCATTGTTGTCATCTTCTCCAATGTCCTCATCCAAAATGTACTCATCATTATCACGCTTCTTGAATAACTTTATCCTTTTACCTGCAATCAAAGTTTTTAGTGCAACACCATTTAATTCACAAAGAGCATACGTACCATTGTTGTTGACTTTTGATACAATGTATGGCCCAAACCACCGTTGAGTGAGCTTTTTGCGTGCATCATATTGAGAGTCAAATGTACTATCATAAATGAGCACCCAATCTCCTACTTCAATTGGCTTAGGACGCAATCGATGAGTTTTATCAAAATAATGCTTGTTCTTCATTCTAGATTCTCTTAATTTTTCAACAGCATCATCAAGTCTTAATTTACCTTGTTCTAACTGTTTAATACGCAAACTCAAAAAATCATCAGTAGACATGTTTTCAGACCAAGGCAAATTTGACCATGCAGAAATATGAGACTGAATTGGAAACAATGGTTTTTGACAGTACATGAGTTCAGCAGGCATATATCCAGTAGTACGTGTGCATGTCATTCTATCTGCCCAAAGTGCAAAAGGTAAGAATTTAGGCCATTGTTTGATGTCACCATTACATGCTTTAGATATGGCTTTCACAATAGGTGGATGCCCTCTCTCTATTTTACCATTGGCCTCTGGGTTATATGCAGTAGTGAGAGACAAACAAATACCGTGACGCTCAAAGAACTCTTTAGCTTCTCTCGCATTTAACTCTCCACGATCGGCAACTACTTTCTCTATGTACCCAAAGCGACTTATGACATCTTCAAGCAAGAATTTGCAAACATTGTAAGTGGTCTTAGATCGTAATGCACGTCCCTCTACATGATTAGTTAAATCTTCTCTTGCAAGTACAATGTAACGCATTTTGTCAATACCTTTAGGCATAGTTACAAGATCTACTACCCACTTGTAGTGAATACAAGGTGGATAAGTAGGATGCAACGGATCTCTATGTTTGACTGATGAATGAAGTTGACAAGTAGAACATGTAGAAACATAGCTACTAATGTCAACATACATCCTAGGCCAATAATAGGTACTTCTAATTTTTTCATATGTTCCAAAAAATCCTTTATGACCGGCCCATAATGTCTCATGCATTTCCTTCATTACTTGCAATTGAAGACCTCTTTTTCCTAGGACTCGTTGTGGATTCTTAACCTTACCCTTAGCATGTCTCCAAAGATAACCATTACATAGGAAAAAGTTATAAGCTCGTTTCCTAATGTTACGGAATCTATTCGTAGTCCAGTTAGGTAATGGTTGTAGTGTACTAAGATACTTTCCTATGTCTCTCCATTCATTTTCGTACTCAGACTCATGAAATTGCTCATACTCATATATATGTGGAACATAGTCAATTAAGTTCACATTCTTTATTAGATCATTTTCAAGATCATCAAATCTAGCTCTCGATAACATATCAACAACTGAATTTGACTTACCTGAAATATGAACTAACTCAGGATTTATGAACTTAATATATGAGATCCATCTAAGCATGGCTATATCAGGAGAAGAACAATTGGCTATCATTCCAATGAGAGGCAAACAATCAGTCTCAACTTTGACATTTGCACCAATGAAATATTCTTTGTCTGTTTTCAAAGCTGTTACCATACCCCATAGTTCTCGTTTGATCTGTGGATATTTTCGTTGTGTTTCATGTAGAATTTTGGCACCAAACCTAATTGCATATCTATTCCCTTCACTATCATCTTGACTTATGACCCAACCTATACCAATAGGACTAGTATCAACAGTCAATATAATAGGTTTGTTAGCAGAATAGTCTACACGCATAAGGATGGGAGCTTCAAGCAATAATTTCTTCAATTTACGCATAGCCTGAGTGTGTTTGTCAGTCCAAATAAATTTTCGTTTCTTCCTCAACAAGTCATAAACACAATCAGCAACATGAGCAAAGTGTGGGATCCAAATAACATAAAAGATGCAAGCACCAAGAAATCTACGTACCTCACTCACGTTGTTACATGTTTCAGAAATCTTGCTAATGGCATCAACTTTTTGTGGGTATGGCTTTCGACCATAATGGCCACATAAATGTCCAACAATAAGCACCTCGTTGACACCAAAAACAGATTTCTCTATGGAAAATGTGAGACCTACCTCTTCAAATCGTTGAAATATTCTTTCACAATCAGAGATATGGTCAAGAACAAATTTACGACATCCCGATGAATCTAAAGTAATGTCCTTTACACGTTCCTCACTCCCTTTAATTGGAATATCATCAATGAATGGCATAGTTATATGAGGGATAAAGTCATGTAAGACCATATTCATAGCACTCATCATATGAGCCACAGAATTAGTCGCTCCTTGAGGTAAAGTACACATTCGCACTAAGCCTAAAGGAGTTTTCATTGTGGTTATGTCACGACTATCAATTGCTAATTGGAATTGGTCATATCCAGAATATAGATCACCCATTGAATAGATAGAATGTCCTGAAAATGATTCAGCAAACTCATCTACAATGGGTCCTGTTCCTACATTCCTTATGGTGACTTCATTGACGGGTTGGAGATCTTGAATAAAACGTAGTTTCCCATTCTTTTTAGGCACAGTGAACCATCTGTTTGAGTAAGGTGCAAAAGATGGCTCTAAAATTCTCATGTTTATCTTCTCCTTAAGTAGTTTCATTAGCTCAGGTAAGTGAGCCTTTGGAACAGGTATAGGACGAAGATTCCATGGAATATGTGGAATAGTAAAGATTATCATGGGTGCAACTAGCTTAGGATCTACACAACCAATCTCATGAGGATACATAGTAAAGGCTTTTCCATGGCTCCGTATAACTCTCTCAAATTTATCTCTCTCTGCTGGCAAAAGAAAGTCATCATCTCTACCAATTTTCACCTGTTTGATTGTCTCATCCGTGAATGTATGTCCTATGTTTTTCTTATCCCGAAGAATTGGATCATTTTTCACATCAATAATTTTTTCATTACTTCCTTGAGGTAACGGTTGAGCTATGGGTTTGATTTTTTTGTCTACAGTTTTGTACTTTGTTTCAACTAAGGTATCATGTGTTTGGTTAAATTTTGAGCACTTGTCAACATTGAGAGCATACTCTTGGATTAGAGCATACTCATCAAGGGAAGAAAGAAGAATAATATGGGAATTAGAATTTTGTTGAAGACATAACTCTAACTCCTCAAGAGTAGAGAAACAATGAGATGTTTCAATCACATGCTCAATGTTCTCATCATGTTCCATGATTTTGTTGTTTTTATAATTTTTTTGGGTTTTTTGGATAAAAGACTTGGACAATTGACTCTTATGAAGAAAATCTAATCTAGAATGTGGAAAACAAAGTGACAAACTATTGTACATGTTGGTTGGATGCGAGATGTCAAACCAATATCCACTGTTGTCCCACTCAACAATGGATTCTATCCGAAATTTTGATCATATGTAGCTCCAAACATGAATCGAGGTGCACAATCACTACAAGCATGCTCATGACCATGAGTAACAATAGGTTTCTTTCTAATTGACAATCGATTCCTAGGATGGTTCACTCCTACTGTCATGACTTGAAGTGATTGCATTCCATCCTTAGACTTAAATCTAGCATAGGTAGACCCATCATCCATGGCTTTAGTTTCCATACGACTCTCACAAATAAAGGGTTGACCTAAGAGAACTTCATAGGAGCAATTATCTTGAATAAAAAAGTGAAACTCTTCTGTGATTCCTCCTATGGATATGGGCACACTAGCACAAGCTCCATACAGGGTACCTACACCATTATCTGCAGTTCTCATACGCCATCCACAATCTTTATCTATGGGCCATCGAAACTTATCATAGACTTCTCTTGAAATCACATTGATTTCAGAGCCAGAATCTACTAATGCATTTACAGTGATAGTGTTCTTATCATTTCCTATTTTAACATGCATCTCTGATGTACCTCTAGACCAAAATGTTCTTTTAAAGTGACTTTCAGGATTGTTTTCATGATTTTCATGGTCAGGTTGAATAGGTCCTAAGAAATTTTTATTAACATTTACTTCATCATCATCAAAGTCCTCTTCATCAGATTCATCAAAGTTTAAGGCTTCATTCATAGCTTGATCTTGATCTAGAGAATTGTGATGTTTCTCCTTGCTCTATGATTGTTTCTATTCCCTCTGAGGTTTGTTTTCGAGTCACTCTTCTTTCACTAGGCTCAACTTCATCTCTTTTTCGTTTTTCTTCTACATTGGATATGTGAGAAATAAAAGATTGATCTTCTATCGGTGACTCCCAAGCCGTTATTCTCCTAATCTCATCCCGTGCTCTTACTAAAGCCTCTATGGAAAAATCACCTTCCTTTGTTGTGGGTTTACTTGATTCTACTTGTTGTTCATCAAGAGCTTCTAGCTTCACTCCTCTAGTTCCTACGTCCATTATGGTTATATTTTCATAATGTTTTTTCATTCCTCCCTTACCATAATTTCCTTGCAAAGGTAGCCTAGATCGATAGTCACAGATTTTCTTGTCTATGTCTATTACTAGTCGTTGCTCCTTAGCAGCCTTCAATAATTCACAATCTCTCAAAAAGTGCTCTAACGAATCACACCAAGGACACCTACGAGGGCCACGCACAAAACCATTTTGATTTTGAGGATTTTGATTAACTTGTGGTGGGAAATTTTGAAATTGAGGATTTTGTTGATAAGGTATTGCTTGAACAGGATAATTAGGATTTTGAAAATGCAATTGATGTATTTGAGGAGCTTGGGGAGCAACATGTGGTACTTGAGGTGCAAGAGGAGCTTCCATATTATACGGTTGATGATTTTGAAAATTTTGATTTTGAGGATTTTGAAAAGCTATTTGAGAAGCTTGAGGATACATGTTTTGATACATTTGAGGATTTTGCACATGAGGATGAGGATTTTGCATTGAAGGATTATGCATTGGAGGATTATGCATTGGAGGAACTTGATATGCTTGAGTAGGAGCTACTTGTGGATTTTGATTGGTAGCTATAACATGTTGATTAGGCTCTTGAAAAGTCATTGGGTTCATTTGATTTTGGAAAGTTTTGGTGTAATTAGATTGTAAAGCATCTATAGTCTTGGCCAAATTGGATTGTGTAGCAATAAGACTTTCCATTTGCTTAGTGAGAATATCCACTTGAGATTGTTCAACTACACTTTTATTTGGCTCTACTTTAAAACCTTGATTAGGCTCCATCATTTGAGGAATAGGAGTAGAGTCAAAAAGCATAGCATGGGATTGTTCTCTAACTTGCTCCTTAGTTTGTGGAAGGCTAGCTTGAGGAAGACTAGTTTGCTCATAAAGCATGGATTGTCTTTGATGTCTATGGGCTACAGCCTCTACTACTTTACGCACTTTTTGCCAATTGTCAGTAAGACCATAGCGCTTATCTGGTTCTTCTAATCGCCGTTCAACTTCCCTACGAGTTTCAGGATGAAGAAGCTTAAGAAAATTGATCACAAGATCAGGTTCCAAAGTTATCTTATCCTCATCAGGAAGTTGTTCATAGCGTCTAATATACTCATTTTGTAAGTGAGTAATAGAGCTACTAGGCTTTGGAGAATTGACCCATCGTAAGAATCCATCTCGATTATGTTGGCTATAATCTTCAAGATAGAATTCTTTGAGCATCTCCTTTCTAAAATCACTCCAAGGAAGACTATCATATTGAGTGACATGGTTTATGATAGAGCTATCAACAATTCGTTCAAAGAATGATATCAAAAGATCTTCGGGAAGACCAAAAATCATAGCTTGCTCTTCAAACAAATCTAAGTAGCTTGTGATGTTGATGCCATTGAATTTTCCCTTCTCTCTCAACATAGAAGAGACTATTCTTTGGCCTTGTTTCTCAACAATAAGGGATTTGAATCCTTCCTCCATCTTATGTGAATAAACAAGTGATGCACGATGCTCTAGATCTCTCACAAATGCGTTTACTTCACGACGAAGATGTGCACGATACTGTGAGAAATCCAGTGCAACACTCAAGACTGATGATGATGATATGATGAGGATGAAAAATATGAAACAAAGGATATGGATCACAACCTCCCAACAAGATCAGAAGCAAATGCCACAAAGCGTTTCACGTCGGGTTCAAATGTGGAGGTGATCGCAATCCGGGTGGATCGGGTCCGGTCGTGGCACACACAGGGTGTATGAAGCTAATGAATGTTGGAAGGTTTAAAGATGTGAAGGTGAAATTAACGTTGAGTATGGAGAAGAGAGAGATGTTGAAATAATTATGGGAATGGAAATGTAGGTGTGCAAGTTAGATTGATGACATGAATGATAAGAATGAAAGAGAACCATACACACGAATCAAATTTGGAAGGAAGAATGGTCCATTGGAGGAGCTTCTTAAACACTTCCTAATTCTAATCCATATGTATAGACTTCTTTGGATGATATGTATGCATGACGAGAATAGATGGAATCCTTACACATAAATCAGTTTCGAAAGGAAGAATGGTCCAATATTGGAGCTTCTTATACACTTTCAGAAACTAATAAATATGTATGGATTTGTATGGATTACATGCATGCAAGTGAATTATGATGATGGATTTTACTCACAAGCTCAAAGAAACATCCTCACTGGTTCAACGCAATACTGCGGAGCCTTCTCACACATAGAAGAAATAGAAGACATGTAAAAATACTTAAGAGACTGAGAGAGGTGACAAGAGACAAGTGACAAGTGACATGAATTAAAAGAATTTGAATTAAGTTACATGTAAAAGATCGTAGTGGTACGTCATGCTAAGCAGTCTACTGATCAAAGGTGGTTCCGACCCTCAAACCATGACAGTTCAACCGAATGTCACACGTAAGAAGGTGAGTTCCACTCCAGTGACCCTATGTCTGTCTAGGCTCGTAACGTCTAACTAAAGAAGTCTAAGACTCATTAAAATCAGCTCTAACTCACTCACACGCTCCACCGAGGGTGAGTCAAGATAGAGATGCTGGTTTCAAGAGCCTATCCTAGATTGGAGTTCTAACTTAAATTTGAAACTAGGTTCTATACTCATACTAGCTCACCTTGGATCCTCACTCGCTCAACCGAGGGTGATCGTCTCAAGGAAACCATAAGCTAGCATGAGCCCTATGGATGCCTAACAATGATGCTCTAGGAGTTTGGAGGGGGGTTTATATAGTTTTTTGAATGAATTTGGGCCCTTGGATCTAGAGAAATCAACTCTCAACTCTAGGATCACTACTTTTGATTACAACCATTTGATTAATCAAATCAATGGCTTGGAATTGTTCTTTCTATCAAATCTAGTGTAAAGGAGTGAAATTTAGGCGCCCTCATTCTCCACCATTGGATCTGGGGATGATCTGGACCGTCGGATCAGTGCTGACATCAATTCGGATAAGATAAGCCACTATTTTTGGAGAAATGCTGCATTATTGATCTTTGATTGTAAAAAAGGTCTTCTTTTATGGAAAAAATTCGTGGATCCTCCTTCCTTTATGCTTTAGTGCATCTCCACCCTTGAATATGAGCTCATCTTGACCGTACAACATGGTTCAATCATATTTTGACATGTGGCAGACATTCAAGCCTTCAATTTTCTTATTCTAGAAAACTGCGGTGACCTTGAAAACTGGACTTTGTGCTCTTTGAACCTCCAAAAAGTCTTTGATGAAGATGAAACATTGTAGGACTATGTTTCCAAAGATCTCCTTAAGGAATATGCAGAGAAAACTCCCATCTGAATCTAACTTGTACAAGTTTGACTACATTTGGAAGCTTGCAAGGTGGCATTAAGGTGTCTAGGAAGCTCGGATAGCCTTGAAACTTTATACAAATATGTAGCCACATATGTTCTTTATACATGCCAAACCATATGGCTAACATAAATTTCTATACAAGAATTTGTAGGGTCAAACTAGAAAAAATACATTTTTACAAAATGAACATAGCATATCAATATGCTACCAAATCCATTTTCTGCTGAAATTTGGGCTATAGACTGCCTTTGACAATCTTTACAAGTATATGGATTTTCATCTAATTTGGTGACAATGAAATTTTTGCCCTAATTTCCCAACTTTGACCAGCTTTGACCAACTTTGACCGCTACCATGGACTTTCTTGATTTCTTTGAAACTTTGTATGTGACCTTCCTTTGACATCCTTGATGCATCCTGGACTTCTCGGGGAATTCTGGCTACCTTCACCAAATATGTTTTTTTTGTAGGCCTTCACAAGTGAGAGAGGAGAGAAAATCTCGATGACAACGTGTTATAGTTCCCAATCAGAATCCTCAAGTAGCTCCTACTCAAGCATATCAAGTTCCTCCAATGCATAATCCTTCAATGCAAAAGCCTCATCCTCATGTGCAAAATCCTCAAATGTATCAAAACATGTATCCTCAAGCTTCTCAATAGCTTTTCAAAATCCTCAAAATCAAAATTTTCAAAATGATCAACCGTATAATATGGAAGTTCCTCTTGCACCTCAAGTACCACATGCTGTTCCCCAAGCTCCTCAAATACATCAATTGCCTTATCAAAATCCAAATTATCTTGTTCAAGCAATACCTTATCAACAACATCCTCAATTTTAGAATTTCCCATCATAAGTTAATCAAAATCCTCAAAATCAAAATGGTTTTGTGTGTGGCCCTTGTAGGTGTCCTTGATGTGATTCATTAGAGCACTTTTTGAGAAATTATGAACTATTGATGGCTGCTAAGGAACAACAACTAGGAATAGACATAGACAAGAAAATCTGTGACTATCGATCTAGGCTACCTTTGCAAGGAAATTATGGTAAGGGAGGAATGAAAAAGAACTATGAAAATATAACCATAACGTATGCAAGAACTAGAGGGGTGAAACTAGAAGCTCTTGATGAACAAGAAGTAGAATCAAGTAAACCCACAAAGGAAGTTGAATTTTTCATAGAGGTTTTAGTAAGAGCACGAGATGCGATTAGGAGAATAACAGCTTGGGAGTCACCAATAGAAGATCAATCTCTTATTTCTCACATATCCAATGTAGAAGAGAAACGAAAAAGAGATGAAGCTTAGCCTAATGAAAGAAAGGTGACTCAAAAGCAAACCTCAGAGGGAATAGAAACCATCATAGAGCGAGGGGAAACATCACAACTCAAAGATAAAAAACAAGAATCACTACCCAATGAACAAAAGCAAGAGGAGAAGCGATCAAAGCTGGTCAAATTTTGGAAATTAGGGAAAAAATTTCAATATCTTCAAATCACATGAAAAGTCTTATACTTGTAAAGCATATCAAAAGCACTCTATAGCCTGAATTTCACATGTAAATGAATTTTCTAGCACATTGATATGCCATGTGCATTTTATAAAAAATATAATTTTTCCACTTAGACCCTATTCCTTGTATAGGAATTTTTGTTAGACATATGATTTGACTTGTATAAAGATCATATATGTCTACATATTTGTACAAATTTTCAAGGCTATGATAGCTTTTGAGACACCTTAATGCCACCTTGCAAACTTCCAAATGTAGTGAAACTTGTATAAGGGAGATTCAGATGGGATTTTTTTCTGCATATTCTTAAAGGAGACCTTTCAAAACATATTCCTACAAATTTTCATCTTCATAAAAGGATATTTTAAGGATCAAAGAGCACAAAATCTAGTTTTCAAGGTCACCCCAATTTCCTAGAATAAGAAAATTGAAGGCTTGAAGGACTGTCACATGCCAAACAATGATTGAACTATGTTGTACAGTCAAGGTTAGCTCACATTCAAGGGTGGAGATGCAGTAAAGCATAAAGCAAGGAGGATCCACGAGTTTTTTTTCATTGGATAAGCCTTTTTTGATGGTCAAAGATCAATAATCCAAACTTCGTCCAAAAATAATAGCTTATCTTATCCAAATTGATGTCAACATTGATCCGACAGTGTAGATCATCCCAAGATTTAATGGTGCAGAATGAATGCGCCTAATTTCCCCCCCTTTGTCCTATATATCATATAAAGAACAAATCCTAGCCATCCATTTTATAAATCCTATGGTTATAATAAAAAACAATTGATCTTAGGGTTGAAAGTTGATTTTTCTAGACCCAAGGGTCGAAATTCATTCAAAAAACTATAACCCCTCCTCCCCCCCCAAACTCATAGAGCATCATTGTTAGGCATCCATAGGGCCCTTGTTAGCACATGGCTTCCTTGAAACGATCACCCTGAGTTGAGCGTGTGAGGATCCAAGGTGGGCTAGTAAGAGCATAGTTCCTAGAATCAATATTTATACTTCCACTCTAGGATAGGCTCATAAACCCAATGGTTCCTCTTTCTTTGCTCACACTCAGTGGAGCATGTGAGTAAGTTAGAGTTGGTTTTATGAGTCTTAGACTTCTTTAGAAAAACATTACGATCCTAGAAAGACATAGGGTCAATGAAGTGGAACCTATCCTCTTACGTATAACATTCAGTTGAATTGTCATGGTGAGAGGGTCGTGCAGACCACCTTTGACCAGTAGATTGCTTAGCTTGATGTTGCACAACATTCATGTATATGTATGTCATAACAATATCTTCTAATTCATGTCTCTTATCTCTTGTCTCTTAACCTCATATATGTTTTTACATGTCTCCTTCTGCCTGTTTCTATGTGTGAGAAGGCTCTGCAATTTTGCATTGAATGAGTGAAGATGATCCAATGAGGTTGAGTGAATAGTTTTCTATTCATTCATAAATCATGAGCCACATGCATTCATAACACCCACATACACCCATGCATATGTTTCAGTTTTGAAAGTGTATAAGAAGCTCCATTCTTGGATCATTCTTCCTTTCAAAACTGATTCATGTGTGATGGGCTCCTAAGCCTAAGGAAAAGATGATTGTGAAAGTCTTTATTTTGCTCAAACCCCTCGTAATTGGTCTACTTGGATTACCTAGAGCCCACAAGTAACTTATGATTGATTAGCCGAGAGCACATGTTTGGTGGATTTGAAGGGATATTTTGCTTGTATGTTGCTCGAACGGTGTTGAAGAGATTTTCGAGTCATTAGAGCAGTTCACACCTTTAGGATCAAGAGGCAAAAAAAACTTGATGCAACAACGAGCTTCATGTAAAGACCAATAGTAGCGATTCTACAATTTAATCACAACAGGGACTCCAATGCTGTCGCTCCTTGACATTGGGTGCATATATCTTATCGGAGTGGCTTGACTTTGCAAAGACTTCTGGCTAATTCATAGACAAGGTCTTAAGCATCAAGTGGATAGAAACTCCCACTATGGTAACGAGCATCATGTGTACATCAGCAGAAGCTATCCTTCACCCCAAACGAAGCACCAACAACGGGTATCACAACCTTTTTCAAGTTCGCTCACTGCTTCTTTTATGCATCTTCTGCTCAAAAAAGAAATAGTCCTTCTTTGTTGCTCTCTCGGTGCTCGCATCGTACTGAAGCACGGTACAACGGTTCTTCGACAGAGATGCCTTCGCATAATGCTCACCGACTGTCTTCTCTCTCTGAGAAGAAACGAATTGATAACCATCTTTTGCCATTGCATTTGTTGAACAGAGGTGTACTGATCACCTCTTGGCACTTCCCTATGACCAGAAGTGAAAGATCCTCGGGCAAAGAGATCTACACATTATCCTGTGATATGAAGAGACTTCGTTTTCTAAAACTTTTCATTAGAGTTCCTCAGCACCCTAACTATCCAAAAAAATATCTATCATATCTGAAGCCTCAACTTCGTAAGCACTGGGCTGATGGCGTTTGCGGATCAGAAAGACTAAACACCTACAGTAGCAGAGAAGCTCGACGTAGCTTGAGAACTCATAAGCAAGAGGCGAGGCCCTCACAGGTCAAGGCATTCCCAAAAGAGAAGGAGCTGATGGATTTCCATGAAAGCTACCAACCAGGCATATTATAATAAATCGCTCAAAAAGAGAACACCGCGGATGTGTACTACACACAGGCAAGTCTGTCTCTCTCCAAGCACTAAACACCTCGGACCCTCAGGCCCTGTGTGTGTCTCAACTACGTCATTTTCTCTTCAAGCAAAAGGATTTGGGATGGACCCAATAAGATTTGGGATGGACCCCCATAATCTACCCTGCCGCTCGAGCAGCCAGCAATTCCCCCAAAAAACGATGCTATTCCCCCCCCTTCAATGAATGGTGCATTAATATGAAATACCCAGACATTCTCTGGATTTGTTTCACCATAGATGATGCCTCATCAATCATGTTACGAATCAACAGAATGATTCCATTATACAATTGAAAAGGACCTTACAGTAGTGCTAAAATCCAAGTGTCCCCCTAATGCTTTTGCACCGGCATCATGAAGAAACAAGCGTTGCTTGAACAAAGCCAAAGTTCAGAGAAAAGAAGCGAAGATTTTCCCACCTGAAAGTCATCGACAGAAATCAATGATGAAAACGATAAGTCTTCAAGCTCAAAATTCTTCTCTCCTCTACGATCATAACCACCATGATGAAGACATTTCGGGACTCCTCTAATTATTGATTCCTTAGTGCAGAATGCTTCCCCTTTTATGTCGATATCACACGATGCTAGTGTCACCGAATCCCCCGTCGAGCAGAGCCCTTGCCTCCCTATTCTGAGATGCAATCTCCCCCTTGTGTGCCGCCTTCCTTTCCTCAGTGTTGGCAGCTTCTCATGTGACACAGAGAGAGAGCCGTCTTTTGTCCTCCCTCCTCTACATTAACAGTGGTTTCAAAGGAAGAGGATGATTCGATTGAAAGCACGCCATCTGATCCAACTTTATCAATTGCATCAGCAATCAGTGTTCCAACATAGTCGTCATTCCCAGCAGATATAGATGCGACAACTTTGATATCCTCTTATCCTTTGACAGGTCGAGCTTTTTCTTTAATTCTTCCACAAGGGAAGCAACAGTCTTGTCAATGCCTTTCTTCACTGCGATAGGATTGGCTCCTGATGTCACATTAAGAAGACCCAATCAAATCAGTTCCCTCGCCAGAACAGAGGCAGTTGTTGTGCCATCACCTGCTGAGTCATTCGTCTTACTGGCTACCTCTCTCATCAAAGCAACCCCCTCTTCATCAAATGAGCCATAAGATAGCGAATCCTAGCAGCCTCGCCCGAAAAAAAAACACCCAGCCGGAGAAGAAGCTCTGTGATCGAGGTCGCTCCCTTTTTATATCCCTTCAGCACCTGTCTCTACCCTTGCCTTCGTCTCCAGTACTCAAAGGGCCCGTCAGAGCCGAACGATACTCTCGTATGACAGAAGAAACCGCCCCCCCCAAAGCCCCTGGCTCCCGGCACGCTGGTCCACCCGCCATGATGGCTCTGGAGAATCAACGACTCCACTCTACCACTCCTTGGCATAGCCCCTCAATAAGCAAGCATGCTCCCTCCCCCTTTTCGGTTTCTCTTGTCAGAAAAAAACAAACCTGCCCCCACGTTTCCCTGGTTCGAAGATGCTAAGGACATGCAGCCTCGCATGGTCACATGGCATCCTGACATCCATAGAGATCTCAGATATTCATAGCGATTAATTCTAGCAAGGAGAGCCTCATCCCCATATGGACTGTCCCGTATCTCGAGCTTCTACTATTGGCAGATTATAGTGCAATTACAAATGGAGGAAGATCACTCCTGGGGCCTACAATCGACCGATACACATAGACACTCTCCACTTGTTCTTCACCCCCTGCCCATGTTGAGCATATGTATTGATCATGATGCTCCAGGAGAAAGTATCCCTTTCATCCAGTTTGTCAAACACCCATCGAGCATTATCCACATGGCCACACTTACCATATAGATTAATTAGGTTATTTCCCAAAAGCTTGTCTAGTGCTATATCATCACTAACCATTGAACTGTGAATCATCAGACTCTCTGGAATAGCCAGCAAGTTGGCACAAGGATTCAAGACATTGATAAAGCTCTGCTTGTTCCAAGTATCCCACTTGTAGAAGATTGATAATGCATCTTTCAAACTGCATAGTTTACCATACATGTGAATTAGAGAGTTTGCTACATCAATGTTTGAGTCTAGATCCTCAATTGCAGCATAAATGTGAAGCAAGTGAGCCTCACTGAAAACTTCAGATTCAGATACGGCATCAATCATGATCTCAAAAGATAGCTTGTCTGGAACAACACCCTTTTGCTGCATCTCCTTGAAAAGTGAGCTGCAGGATGTGTACCAATTATTCTGTTTGCAAATTGACATGACAATAGTCCAAGTCACCACATTTTTTCCTTCAAGTCCCCTGAATATTTTCATTGCATCATCAACACTGCCACACTTGCCATACATAGAGATAAGTGCATTTGCAACCAATACATCATTTTCAAGCAGAAAGTTTTGTAGACATGAGTGCAATTTCCTGCCATTTCTCAAAGTTAATCCTGTCTCATGTAAAGAAAGCAAGCTGGCAAATGTAACTTCATTGGGAAATTCCCCTGTGAGCAAGATGTAGCCATGTAGTTTGCAAATACCTTTCATCCAATTGATTAACTCTTCAAATACCTGCAATCAAACATATTTTCCTGCCAACTAGATCCACATTAGTGCATTAAAACCAACCATTTTCTGAGCTAACATACTCCCCTCTTCTTAATTGCGAAGTCGTCCTCGATGAGCCACTATTGCTGAAATAAAATCCAAACAACCATGAACATTTCAATTTTCAATTGGTTCACATACGTTTTCATCGAGCCGCCACTTCCACTGAACTTGCACTCATCGAAGCTATTAGTGCTCAAAAAATCACTCATGAATACATACAAATCAGTCATTTCCAAAATGATCCAAGAACATGCACATATATGCAATTCCATTTCAGCCATGCATCAATTTGCTCATACATTCCCTTATGAAAAATGGTCTCAACCAAAATAACACATGCATACCTTTCCATGTTTTACACATGCAACTACCATTGCGGAAAACAGAAAAGAAAATACCAAAATAAACAACAACAACTGAAATGAATCCAATCGGAGATGCAACATACCCAAAATGCATACCCCTTTTATTGACCTACTATTCGCTATGTACAATTATTCCATGACTAGACGTTCCCAAAGAATCCCCATTGTCGTCCTACAAAAGCCATCGAAACTCGAGTGCAAGTGAAGACATACATCAGAACCCTAGAATATCCCACATACCAGAAAAACCCTCAGATAGAGCAGACAAGTTATAAAGCAATACCGTTGCATTACCTCGCTAAAGCCTCATCCATAAGTACATATAGAATATCTGTGCCTTCAAGAATGTTGATTCAAAGTGAGCTGATCTGTCACAAGCCATCACATACCAATCACACAAGAAAATAACGTTCCCTTCCAGGCGATCATCGCCCTCTCCTCTCTCTCTCTCCCCCTCAGGAGTGGGGAATAACTTCATATGAAAATTTTATTTAAATCACACGTTGGCCTACATTGACACTGGATGCGATTCGTGGACCTGACCACCCGATCAGGTTGATTCCACCCATCTACCAATGCAATGCAGTGCACAACACACAAACACATAATGATAACACATAACATATATCAGCTAGCCCATAATGAAGCTGGATACGGCTCGTGGTCGTGACTACCCAGCCACGATGGCTCCACCTACCTACCAACCCGTTATGGCGCGTAGCTAAGACACAAACATATATATCCCAAGCCTATGGCGAAACTAGCTGCGGCTCGTGGTCCTAACCACCCGGCGAGGATAAATCCACCCACCTACTAGCCCACCATAGCGCATTGGTACGATCACAACAACACAATATTTTTTCTTTTCTTTTCTTTTCTTCGTTTTTTTTTTCATAGTTAATTAGTTCACCCAAGTCCTGAGAATTAGGGAAAGGAAGAAAGGGACTTTTCCCACTGTTCCCACACATACATGCAAACATATACACACTAGCCTTTGACAGATCAACCACCTCTTCACTCCATTCTCTCAATTACAGACACTACATATGTATTCATCGATTCGACTTTTCACTAGGTAACTACAGCCAGCTATGCCTTAGTCCCTCGTATACCTATCCCTAGGTGTCCTAGAATGTGAGTCTCTGGGATGTCTCATGTAGTCTCACATCGTACTCGCATCCCGACAACTTCCCTAAGGCGAGTCAGGCTCAACTTCAGGAGCTCCGTCATCACTTCCTAGCGTTAGCACATCTGCCCAAGCCCATGTGATATCGTTTTCCTCGTTAGGCATTTCCCTCGAAGAATCGAAATAGTAATATCGATCTCCCACCCATCCTACATGTCGAGTCAGGTATTCCTCAAAACACTCAGTGTAAAATGCAACACCCAAACCCTGGTTTATAAAGCATACCAGCCAATGCGCTTCCTCAACATCATATTCCGTCTCAAAGTCGTCGACATCTATGTCCATGCGGGCGAATGTTTGGTCCGAGAAATATATCCTTAACTCGTACAAATAGAGTTGCGTTATTTGATCTGCCATTTCGTTACTTAACTTCTAACAGTCTCTGCGCAACACAAGAAAAATAATTAGAAGTCCAAAATTCTTGAGCTAGCAAGGAAGAATATTTATGACACACAAATCATAGCTTACATATGCGCATATATATATATATATACCTATACATGTATGTACACGGAGTCTACTGCGTTCTTCTGCTTGGATATCGTCTAGCTTCTCCCGTCCTAATATCACTTGAAATATGGCTTAACTCGAAGCGCGTTAACCTTCACGGGAGCATATTCTTCTCCTAAATCTTGAATTTGCATGGAACCATTGGAATTGAGTTCTACCACCTTAAACGGTCCTGCCCATCTTGTCTGTAACTTCCCCGGGAATTTATAATATCTACTATCGTAAACTAGCACCAAATCCCCTTCTTGAATCACATAGGTTTTGAGATTCTTGTCATGCCTCTCCTTACGTCTCTTCTGAATAGCTTCCAAACTTTGCTGTGCGATGAGTCTCTTTTCTTCAAGCTTGACCAGTTGTATGTACCTTTCCTTTAATGACTCTTCCTCGCCCAACCTGGCTTTGATGGCCACTCTTAATGTCGGAACTTCCTTTTCGATGGGAAAGATGGCTTCCTCGCCGTATACTAGGGAGAACGGAGTGCTCTTTGTCGTCACTCGGTAGGATGTTCGATATGCCCACAAGGCTTCCAAAAGTCTCTCATCCCAGTCTCTCCTATGCACAGCTACTGTCTTTGTTAGAATCTGTTCAAGAATTTTGTTGGTGACCTCCACTTGTCCATTTGCCCTCGGGTAATATGGAGTGCTTTTTCTATGTTTGATCTTATATAATTCCATTAATTCTTCGATCAGTTTGTTGACAAAATGTGTTCCTCTATCACTCACTATTTCCAACGGGCATCCGAATCGAGTGATAATTTGTTCATACAAAAATTTAGCTACATCAACAGCTCGGTCAGTCTTCAGAGCTTTGGCTTCCACCCACTTGGTAACATAGTCAGTACAGACCAAGATATACCTATTGGATCTTCGTCATGAGGGAGGATCAATAGGCCCCACAAAATCAATTCCCCACTTCTCAAACGGCTTAAGAGCCAACACCGGTGTAAGAGGAGCAGCATGTGCTAATGTGGGTTTGCCCATTCGTTGGCATTTGTCGCATTTCTTACAGTATGTGTGCGAGTCTTTGAACAGCGTTGGCCACCAATACCCAGCCAATAAAATCTTTCTTGCCGTCAGTTCACTAGCAAAATGTCCACCGCAAGGTTCGTCATGCAAAGCCCTCAACACTAGATTTGCTTCTTCTTCCTCAAGACACCTCCGATAAATGCTCTCATGAACAAAATATCGATAGAGTTGCCCCCCAATGATGCTATGATGGTTCGCCAATGCTAACAGTTTTTGCTTCTCTCTCTTGCTTGCTCCTGGCGGATATTTAGTGGTGCATAAGAAGTTCACCAAGTCGGCATACCAAGGTATTTTAGCTTCAACCTGGAATAGATGCCCATCAGGAGCATCATCGGGCACACCAGAGATTGGCTCCTCATTAACAATTCGAGATAAATGGTCAGCCAATATATGTGCTTTGCCTGGTCTGGTTACCACTGTGAACTGAAATTCTTGGAGAAGTAGCATCCACCTCATCAATCGCCCTGATAGCTCGGGTTTATTAATGATGTACTTTAAGGCTTCATGATCCACATAAAAAGTGAAATGCTTTCCCATCAAGTAATGCCGATACTTGTTCACCGCAAAGATCATCGATAGACATTCCTTCTCTGTGGTCGTGTAGTTCCTCTCAGTGCTATTCAAGTTGCGACGTGCGTAATAAATAGGGTGGTCCAACTTCTTTTCATCGGCTTGGCATAGTACTGCTCCAACCGCAGTATGAGAAGCGTCGGTATGCACATGGAATTCTTTCGTCCAGTCGGGTGCTACCAAAATCGGTGCATTTATCAATCTCTCTTTGATCGAGTCGAATGCAACTTGACACTCTCCAGTCCATTGGTATTGTTGGTCTTTCCTCAAGAGATTCGTCAGTGGTGCCGCTATGGATGCAAGATTTAATATAAATCATCGATAATAATTAGCATGGCCCAAGAATCCTCTAAGTTATCGCAAGTTTTGCGGAGGTGGAAGTTGTCCAATTTTTTCTACTTTATCCTCGTCAACCACGATTCCTTTTTCGGAAAGAACATGTCCCAAAAGCAATCCTCTTCGTACTCCAAATGTACACTTTTCAGGATTCAATGCGATGCCTTTTTCGATGCTTCTTCTTAAAATCGCTTCGATCCTCTCCATCATGTTTTCATCGTCACCTCTGATCGCGAAGTCATCGAGAAATATCTCCATCCAATCCTGCAAATAGTCTTGAAATGCAGCTATCATTGCCCTCTGGAATGTGGCCGGTGCATTGCATAATCCAAATGGCATCACACGATATGCGTACGTACCCCATTCTGTCGTGAAAGTTGTTTTTGATTGATCCTCTTCATGGATTTGGATCTGGTTGTACCCACTGAAACCATCCAAAAATGAGTACAATTTATGGCCAGCCACTCTGTCCAAGATTTGATCAGTGAACGGCAAGGGAAAGTGATCCTTCTTCGTGCGCTCGTTCAACTTTCGATAATCTATGCAAATACGGATTTTCTTATTTTTCTTCGGAACAACTACAATTGGTGATACCCACTCGCTAGATGCAATAGGATATATGAATCCTGCTTCCAATAATTTGGTCAATTCCAACTTGATCAATTCCGAGTAGACTGGATTCGTTCGCCTGAGTCGTTGACATATTGGTCGTGTGCCTTCTTCCAAGTCTATATAATGTTGGCAGATTCGGGGATCAATTCCTCTCAGATCACTGTATGACCATGCAAAGGCCTTGCTGAAATTTTTGAGTGTCAATTTAATACAATCTCGTACTTTGTCTGGTAGCTCTGACCCCACGCTCAAGAACTTTTATGGAAAAACTTCCCATTTTTCCACCTGAGTTTCTCGCGAATATTCTTTATTCCTTGATGACACTGTGATTGGAATGTGCTCTCCGATCACGCGCGCATGGTTGGCCAATAAATCATTGTTTTGTTTTGTTTCGATTGAACCTAATTTCTTTAATTCAGCTTTTGCAATGGCTTCCGACGCTTTAGTCTTACTCTTCGCTTCTTTTTCCAATTCTCGACTTCTCTTTAGAATCTCTGCTTCTAGCATTCTAACTCTTTCTCTCAACTGTTGCACTTCCATCGTCTGAGCTAACTCCAGTTTCAACTCCTCTCTTGAAGTTCCCTTCTCCAGGGATTGAGTAGCTTTGTTTTTACTTGCGTCTATACTCAACATGTAGCACTCAAATTCACTTGTATGTGTCAACCATCCTAGCAACTCCTGATCGGAATCGTCGTTATAGAGCAATGGATTTTGATACTGTCCCATCTTCGTGTCTTGATTCTTAAAGAGCTGCAAGTTGAACCCGTCTTGAAGCAGATTCTTGTAGGTGTCCGTGTTCAAAGAAAACCTAGCTCGTGCAATCTCGTGCCTTGCTTTCTCCTTCTCTTTCTTTTCCATCTCATCGACTATTATTGTCTTCTTCTTATTGCTCGAGGGTGGGGATACTTGTATTTGAATCCGATCAGACTTTGGCCCTATTGAAATAAATCCTGTGCGCCAGTCATGCACACATTCGGCTTGCACCAGCCATGGCCGTCCAAGTAGGATCGAGAAGGTAGCCTCTGAGGTCCTTGGTCTTACTATCAGATAATCAACTTTAAACTCTAAACCGCCCACAACTGTACTTACATTCTTCAAAAGGCCCGCAGGTTTCACTTGTGTTTGATCTGCCATTCTCAAGGACATCGGCGTTTCTTCCATGTGGTTGAGGCCCAAAGCTTTCATCATGAACTTAGTCATAAGGTTGACTGCAGCTCCACTATCTAACTGAGCGCAGGGGACTGCATATCCTTTAATCTCGACCGTCACAGCTGGAGCATTCGAGTCAATTTGCGTCGTAATGCTTTGAATGATTCCTTGGACATCTTTATCTTGTCTATTTTTATCTCGAGCTTTCCTCGGCTTCTTAATATATTCGTTATAGAATTGTTTCCTATAAACAGGTGAACATTTCAGCAATGTGCCAATGTCCAGCGTGACTTCCGTGTCAGCGAGCAACTTTACAATATCTACTTCTTCCGAACTTTGTCTTTCCTTTCTATACTTCGGAGCTCTTAATCTTTCAGGGAATGGTGCTATGCCCGGCACAAACTCCTTGGTCACGGGTGGAAGAATCTCTATCTCCTCCCCATCCTCAAACTCTTGCTGCTCAACAAGTCCTCCAACTTGGTTTTCTACCTCTTCATGCTCAGCGATCTTCTCTTGACTCCCTCCTTCACCTTCGCCTCCTGGATTCTTCTTCGAATACTCTTGAGTCCTTGTGACTACTGCCACAGTTGGATCTTTGTGTGGTTTCTTGGCCTCGTAAGCATCCACAAAGTGCATTGATGAGCTAGAGCCTTCTTGAGGGTTCGGTGTCTTGAACACTACTCCGATCGTAGGAACGTGCTCTTGAGCTCTCGATGTGGAATGCATCTGAGTATCAACATAGTTTGAGGACCCTATTGGTCCTTTTTCCTTGCCGGCGGCGGCTCTTCGTTTTGGACAATCTTCATCAAAGTGGCCCTCCCCACTACAGTACCTACACAGTGGGGTATAATCAATTGGTTTCTTTTCATTTGGACATCTAGATTGAGTATGGCCAAAGCCATGACACCTCCAACACTGGATTGGACCTTCTCTTCTTTGATCACGTACGGCTCCTCTTGGATAGTCTCCTCCTTGACCCTGAGCCCCATATCCATAAGTAGGTCTGTTTTCCCAACGAGATGTAGGTGGTACACTTTGAGCGGGCAATCCCGTGTAAGGTCTTTCTCTTGTATCTCCGGATTTCATGGTCCTCTCTTCATAAGCTCTCTTGTTATAACATCGGTCCTCTGTGTGATTGGTTCTTCCACAAAAAGTGCAACGCATTCTAGGTGGTGATCTATCTGTGAATACTCTCGAGACTGTAGGGCATTCTGAAGCCAAATGGCCGTAACCAGGCACTTTCCACACCATGTATTTGATCGAAACACTTGATTGGGGTTTGTAGTCACCTCTGGTTTTACTGTGTATGTTTCCTGGGTTATTGTGGCAGCTTTTATAGCTTGCATGACCAACTCCAATATTCGTTCTTCAGTTAGCGCAGGCTTTACCTCGCCTGGCGTGCTAGTGGCGGCTACAAAAGCTGGAGTCGTCAATGCGGGACTTCCTTGACCCGGATCTTTCATTGGCATATTTCCTGGGCCTCCCATTGGCTCGTATAAGAGCTCCATCTTCCTTTGTTGGCATAATTGTACTTCCTCCCAAAGCCTCGCTTGTTCCTTAGCATCCATTAAAGTCGCAGGTCTTGTCAGGCTGATATGCTGCTGTGCCGTAGGATCTCTCAATCCCGAAATGAACCTTCGTTTCAATGTCTCATCGTTTGGGGCATTCACGCCCATCTTTCTTACTAACGTTTCCATTCTCTGAATGTAGTTATCGATGCTCTCATTGACTCCTTGTCGCAAGTAATCCATCTGTTGGGCCAATCTATCTTGGAAGCCTTGTCGTCGAAACTTTGCCAAGAAGGCTTCCTTGAACATTTGATAAGTTCCACGCTCTTGTGGTGTCAAGTTCCCATACCAATTGGCTGCCTCATCACGGAGAATAGCCGGAAAAATTCTCAACCTTTGATCCTGGTCAACTACATCATTGGCCTCACAGGTAACCTCAAATAGTTGGATAAAACTATCCGGATCTTCGTCCCAAGTACTTGAGAACTTGGTGAAGTCCCCCAAGTGAACTGAAATCCGCTGAGCCATTTCAAACAGAGGTGTGATGTCAATATCACTTCGATCCCAGAAATTTAGCACACGTGGCTTCAGGATCCCCCCTTCAAACTTCCGCACTTGATTCGCGACTCTCCTACGGGAGTACACGTTTTTGGCTGATTTCTTCGAACCAATCGAGGTCCACTCACCTGGCGGTTCCCACCTTCTCCTTTCTCTTTCAAGGGCTCTTCTCTGAGCGCGTTCCTCTCTTTGAGTTTGTGTTGCTCTTGACGATGAGCTCCCCTCGCTCATGTACTAGATCGTGGGGTCCGCAAGCTCGGCCAACATGTGGCGCTAGGCGAGCCTATGGCACTCTCTTATAGAGACGTACCAAGCTTTTCCCGGCAAACGCACCAAAATGATGGGCTCCTAAGCCTAAGGAAAAGATGATTGTGAAAGTCTTTATTTTGCTCAAACCCCTCGTAATTGGTCTACTTGGATTACCTAGAGCCCACAAGTAACTTATGATTGATTAGCCGAGAGCACATGTTTGGTGGATTTGAAGGGATATTTTGCTTGTATGTTGCTCGAATGGTGTTGAAGAGATTTTCGAGTCATTAGAGCAGTTCACACCTTTAGGATCAAGAGGCCAAAAAAACTTGATGCAACAACGAGCTTCATGTAAAGACCAATAGTAGCGATTCTACAATCTAATCACAACAGGGACTCCAATGCTGTCGCTCCTTGACATTGGGTGCATATATCTTATCGGAGTGGCTTGACTTTGCGAAGACTTCTGGCTAATTCATAGACAAGGTCTTAAGCATCAAGTGGATAGAAACTCCCACTATGGTAACGAGCATCATGTGTACATCAGCAGAAGCTATCCTTCACCCCAAACGAAGCACCAACAACGGGTATCACAACCTTTTTCAAGTTCGCTCACTGCTTCTTTTATGCATCTTCTGCTCAGAAAAGAAATAGTCCTTCTTTGTTGCTCTCTCGGTGCTCGCATCGTACTGAAGCACGGTACAACGGTTCTTCGACAGAGATGCCTTCGCATAATGCTCACCGACTGTCTTCTCTCTCTGAGAAGAAACGAATTGATAACCATCTTTTGCCATTGCATTTGTTGAACAGAGGTGTACTGATCACCTCTTGGCACTTCCCTATGAACAGAAGTGAAAGATCCTCGGGCAAAGAGATCTACACATTATCCTGTGATATGAAGAGACTTCGTTTTCTTTTTCCTTTACATTAGAGTTCCTCAGCACCCTAACTATCCAAAAAAATATCTATCATATCTGAAGCCTCAACTTCGTAAGCACTGGGCTGATGGCGTTTGCGGATCAGAAAGACTAAACACCTACAGTAGCAGAGAAGCTCGACGTAGCTTGAGAACTCATAAGCAAGAGGCGAGGCCCTCACAGGTCAAGGCATTCCCAAAAGAGAAGGAGCTGATGGATTTCCATGAAAGCTACCAACCAGGCATATTATAATAAATCGCTCAAAAAGAGAACACCGCGGATGTGTACTACACACAGGCAAGTCTGTCTCTCTCCAAGCACTAAACACCTCGGACCCTCAGGCCCTGTGTGTGTCTCAACTACGTCATTTTCTCTTCAAGCAAAAGGATTTGGGATGGACCCAATAAGATTTGGGATGGACCCAATAAGATTTGGGATGGACCCCCATAATCTACCCTGCCGCTCGAGCAGCCAGCAATTCCCCCAAAAAACGATGCTATTCCCCCCCTTCAATGAATGGTGCATTCATATGAAATACCCAGACATTCTCTGGATTTGTTTCACCATAGATGATGCCTCATCAATCATGTTACGAATCAACAGAATGATTCCATTATACAATTGAAAAGGACCTTATAGTAGTGCTAAAATCCAAGTGTCCCCCTAATGCTTTTGCACCGGCATCATGAAGAAACAAGCGTTGCTTGAACAAAGCCAAAGTTCAGAGAAAAGAAGCGAAGATTTTCCCACCTGAAAGTCATCGACAGAAATCAATGATGAAAACGATAAGTCTTCAAGCTCAAAATTCTTCTCTCCTCTACGATCATAACCACCATGATGAAGACATTTCGGGACTCCTCTAATTATTGATTCCTTAGTGCAGAATGCTTCCCCTTTTATGTCGATATCACACGATGCTAGTGTCACCGAATCCCCCGTCGAGCAGAGCCCTTGCCTCCCTATTCTGAGATGCAATCTCCCCCTTGTGTGCCGCCTTCCTTTCCTCAGTGTTGGCAGCTTCTCATGTGACACAGAGAGAGAGCCGTCTTTTGTCCTCCCTCCTCTACATTAACAGTGGTTTCAAAGGAAGAGGATGATTCGATTGAAAGCACGCCATCTGATCCAACTTTATCAATTGCATCAGCAATCAGTGTTCCAACATAGTCGTCATTCCCAGCAGATATAGATGCCACAGCTTTGATATCCTCTGAACCTTTGACAGGTCGAGCTTTTTCTTTAATTCTTCCACAAGGGCAGCAATAGTCTTGTCAATGCCTTTCTTCACTGCGATAGGATTGGCTCCTGATGTCACATTAAGAAGACCCAATCGAATCAGTTCCCTGGCCAGAACAGAGGCAGTTGTTGTGCCATCACCTGCTGAATCATTCGTCTTACTGGCTACCTCTCTCATCAAAGCAGCCCCCTCTTCATCAAATGAGCCATAAGATAGCGAATCCGAGCAGCCTTGCCCGAAAAAAAAACACCCAGCCGGAGAAGAAGCTCTGTGATCGAGGTCGCTCCCTTTTTATATCCCTTCAGCACCTGTCTCTACCCTTGCCTTCGTCTCCAGTACTCAAAGGGCCCGTCAGAGCCGAACGATACTCTCGTATGACAGAAGAAACCGCCCCCCCCCCAAAGCCCCTGGCTCCCGGCACGCTGGTCCACCCGCCATGATGGCTCTGGAGAATCAACGACCCCACTCTACCACTCCTTGGCACAGCCCCTCAATAAGCAAGCATGCTCCCTCCCCCTTTTCGGTTTCTCTTGTCAGAAAAAAACGAACGTGCCCCCACGTTTCCCTGGTTCGAAGATGCTAAGGACATGCAGCCTCGCATGGTCACGTGGCATCCTGACATCCATAGAGATCTCAGATATTCATAGCGATTAATTCTAGCAAGGAGAGCCTCATCCCCATATGGACTGTCCCGTATCTCGAGCTTCTACTATTGACAGATTATAGTGCAATTACAAATGGAGGAAGATCACTCCTGGGGCCTACAATCGACCGATACACATAGACACTCTCCACTTGTTCTTCATCCCCTGCCCATGTTGAGCATATGTATTGATCATGATGCTCCAGGAGAAAGTATCCCTTTCATCCAGTTTGTCAAACACCCATCGAGCATTATCCACATGGCCACACTTACCATATAGATTAATTAGGTTATTTCCCAAAAGCTTGTCTAGTGCTATATCATCACTAACCATTGAACTGTGAATCATCAGACTCTCTGGAATAGCCAGCAAGTTGGCACAAGGATTCAAGACATTGATAAAGCTCTGCTTGTTCCAAGTATCCCACTTGTAGAAGATTGATAATGCATCTTTCAAACTGCATAGTTTACCATACATGTGAATTAGAGAGTTTGCTACATCAATGTTTGAGTCTAGATCCTCAATTGCAGCATAAATGTGAAGCAAGTGAGCCTCACTGAAAACTTCAGATTCAGATACGGCATCAATCATGATCTCAAAAGATAGCTTGTCTGGAACAACACCCTTTTGCTGCATCTCCTTGAAAAGTGAGCTGCAGGATGTGTACCAATTATTCTGTTTGCAAATTGACATGACAATAGTCCAAGTCACCACATTTTTTCCTTCAAGTCCCCTGAATATTTTCATTGCATCATCAACACTGCCACACTTGCCATACATAGAGATAAGTGCATTTGCAACCAATACATCATTTTCAAGCAGAAAGTTTTGTAGACATGAGTGCAATTTCCTGCCATTTCTCAAAGTTAATCCTGTCTCATGTAAAGAAAGCAAGCTGGCAAATGTAACTTCATTGGGAAATTCCCCTGTGAGCAAGATGTAGCCATGTAGTTTGCAAATACCTTTCATCCAATTGATTAACTCTTCAAATACCTGCAATCAAACATATTTTCCTGCCAACTAGATCCACATTAGTGCATTAAAACCAACCATTTTCTGAGCTAACATACTCCCCTCTTCTTAATTGCGAAGTCGTCCTCGATGAGCCACTATTGCTGAAATAAAATCCAAACAACCATGAACATTTCAATTTTCAATTGGTTCACATACGTTTTCATCGAGCCGCCACTTCCACTGAACTTGCACTCATCGAAGCTATTAGTGCTCAAAAAATCACTCATGAATACATACAAATCAGTCATTTCCAAAATGATCCAAGAACATGCACATATATGCAATTCCATTTCAGCCATGCATCAATTTGCTCATACATTCCCTTATGAAAAATGGTCTCAACCAAAATAACACATGCATACCTTTCCATGTTTTACACATGCAACTACCATTGCGGAAAACAGAAAAGAAAATACCAAAATAAACAACAACAACTGAAATGAATCCAATCGGAGATGCAACATACCCAAAATGCATACCCCTTTTATTGACCTACTATTCGCTATGTACAATTATTCCATGACTAGACGTTCCCAAAGAATCCCCATTGTCGTCCTACAAAAGCCATCGAAACTCGAGTGCAAGTGAAGACATACATCAGAACCCTAGAATATCCCACATACCAGAAAAACCCTCAGATAGAGCAGACAAGTTATAAAGCAATACCGTTGCATTACCTCGCTAAAGCCTCATCCATAAGTACATATAGAATATCTGTGCCTTCAACAATGTTGATTCAAAGTGAGCTGATCTGTCACAAGCCATCACATACCAATCACACAAGAAAATAACGTTCCCTTCCAGGCGATCATCGCCCTCTCCTCTCTCTCTCTCCCCCTCAGGAGTGGGGAATAACTTCATATGAAAATTTTATTTAAATCACACGTTGGCCTACATTGACACTGGATGCGATTCGTGGACCTGACCACCCGATCAGGTTGATTCCACCCATCTACCAATGCAATGCAGTGCACAACACACAAACACATAATGATAACACATAACATATATCAGCTAGCCCATAATGAAGCTGGATACGGCTCGTGGTCGTGACTACCCAGCCACGATGGCTCCACCTACCTACCAACCCGTTATGGCGCGTAGCTAAGACACAAACATATATATCCCAAGCCTATGGCGAAACTAGCTGCGGCTCGTGGTCCTAACCACCCGGCGAGGATAAATCCACCCACCTACTAGCCCACCATAGCGCATTGGTACGATCACAACAACACAATATTTTTTCTTTTCTTTTCTTTTCTTCGTTTTTTTTTTCATAGTTAATTAGTTCACCCAAGTCCTGAGAATTAGGGAAAGGAAGAAAGGGACTTTTCCCACTGTTCCCACACATACATGCAAACATATACACACTAGCCTTTGACAGATCAACCACCTCTTCACTCCATTCTCTCAATTACAGACACTACATATGTATTCATCGATTCGACTTTTCACTAGGTAACTACAGCCAGCTATGCCTTAGTCCCTCGTATACCTATCCCTAGGTGTCCTAGAATGTGAGTCTCTGGGATGTCTCATGTAGTCTCACATCGTACTCGCATCCCGACAACTTCCCTAAGGCGAGTCAGGCTCAACTTCAGGAGCTCCGTCATCACTTCCTAGCGTTAGCACATCTGCCCAAGCCCATGTGATATCGTTTTCCTCGTTAGGCATTTCCCTCGAAGAATCGAAATAGTAATATCGATCTCCCACCCATCCTACATGTCGAGTCAGGTATTCCTCAAAACACTCAGTGTAAAATGCAACACCCAAACCCTGGTTTATAAAGCATACCAGCCAATGCGCTTCCTCAACATCATATTCCGTCTCAAAGTCGTCGACATCTATGTCCATGCGGGCGAATGTTTGGTCCGAGAAATATATCCTTAACTCGTACAAATAGAGTTGCGTTATTTGATCTGCCATTTCGTTACTTAACTTCTAACAGTCTCTGCGCAACACAAGAAAAATAATTAGAAGTCCAAAATTCTTGAGCTAGCAAGGAAGAATATTTATGACACACAAATCATAGCTTACATATGCGCATATATATATATATATACCTATACATGTATGTACACGGAGTCTACTGCGTTCTTCTGCTTGGATATCGTCTAGCTTCTCCCGTCCTAATATCACTTGAAATATGGCTTAACTCGAAGCGCGTTAACCTTCACGGGAGCATATTCTTCTCCTAAATCTTGAATTTGCATGGAACCATTGGAATTGAGTTCTACCACCTTAAACGGTCCTGCCCATCTTGTCTGTAACTTCCCCGGGAATTTATAATATCTACTATCGTAAACTAGCACCAAATCCCCTTCTTGAATCACATAGGTTTTGAGATTCTTGTCATGCCTCTCCTTACGTCTCTTCTGAATAGCTTCCAAACTTTGCTGTGCGATGAGTCTCTTTTCTTCAAGCTTGACCAGTTGTATGTACCTTTCCTTTAATGACTCTTCCTCGCCCAACCTGGCTTTGATGGCCACTCTTAATGTCGGAACTTCCTTTTCGATGGGAAAGATGGCTTCCTCGCCGTATACTAGGGAGAACGGAGTGCTCTTTGTCGTCACTCGGTAGGATGTTCGATATGCCCACAAGGCTTCCAAAAGTCTCTCATCCCAGTCTCTCCTATGCACAGCTACTGTCTTTGTTAGAATCTGTTCAAGAATTTTGTTGGTGACCTCCACTTGTCCATTTGCCCTCGGGTAATATGGAGTGCTTTTTCTATGTTTGATCTTATATAATTCCATTAATTCTTCGATCAGTTTGTTGACAAAATGTGTTCCTCTATCACTCACTATTTCCAACGGGCATCCGAATCGAGTGATAATTTGTTCATACAAAAATTTAGCTACATCAACAGCTCGGTCAGTCTTCAGAGCTTTGGCTTCCACCCACTTGGTAACATAGTCAGTACAGACCAAGATATACCTATTGGATCTTCGTCATGAGGGAGGATCAATAGGCCCCACAAAATCAATTCCCCACTTCTCAAACGGCTTAAGAGCCAACACCGGTGTAAGAGGAGCAGCATGTGCTAATGTGGGTTTGCCCATTCGTTGGCATTTGTCGCATTTCTTACAGTATGTGTGCGAGTCTTTGAACAGCGTTGGCCACCAATACCCAGCCAATAAAATCTTTCTTGCCGTCAGTTCACTAGCAAAATGTCCACCGCAAGGTTCGTCATGCAAAGCCCTCAACACTAGATTTGCTTCTTCTTCCTCAAGACACCTCCGATAAATGCTCTCATGAACAAAATATCGATAGAGTTGCCCCCCAATGATGCTATGATGGTTCGCCAATGCTAACAGTTTTTGCTTCTCTCTCTTGCTTGCTCCTGGCGGATATTTAGTGGTGCATAAGAAGTTCACCAAGTCGGCATACCAAGGTATTTTAGCTTCAACCTGGAATAGATGCCCATCAGGAGCATCATCGGGCACACCAGAGATTGGCTCCTCATTAACAATTCGAGATAAATGGTCAGCCAATATATGTGCTTTGCCTGGTCTGGTTACCACTGTGAACTGAAATTCTTGGAGAAGTAGCATCCACCTCATCAATCGCCCTGATAGCTCGGGTTTATTAATGATGTACTTTAAGGCTTCATGATCCACATAAAAAGTGAAATGCTTTCCCATCAAGTAATGCCGATACTTGTTCACCGCAAAGATCATCGATAGACATTCCTTCTCTGTGGTCGTGTAGTTCCTCTCAGTGCTATTCAAGTTGCGACGTGCGTAATAAATAGGGTGGTCCAACTTCTTTTCATCGGCTTGGCATAGTACTGCTCCAACCGCAGTATGAGAAGCGTCGGTATGCACATGGAATTCTTTCGTCCAGTCGGGTGCTACCAAAATCGGTGCATTTATCAATCTCTCTTTGATCGAGTCGAATGCAACTTGACACTCTCCAGTCCATTGGTATTGTTGGTCTTTCCTCAAGAGATTCGTCAGTGGTGCCGCTATGGATGCAAGATTTAATATAAATCATCGATAATAATTAGCATGGCCCAAGAATCCTCTAAGTTATCGCAAGTTTTGCGGAGGTGGAAGTTGTCCAATTTTTTCTACTTTATCCTCGTCAACCACGATTCCTTTTTCGGAAAGAACATGTCCCAAAAGCAATCCTCTTCGTACTCCAAATGTACACTTTTCAGGATTCAATGCGATGCCTTTTTCGATGCTTCTTCTTAAAATCGCTTCGATCCTCTCCATCATGTTTTCATCGTCACCTCTGATCGCGAAGTCATCGAGAAATATCTCCATCCAATCCTGCAAATAGTCTTGAAATGCAGCTATCATTGCCCTCTGGAATGTGGCCGGTGCATTGCATAATCCAAATGGCATCACACGATATGCGTACGTACCCCATTCTGTCGTGAAAGTTGTTTTTGATTGATCCTCTTCATGGATTTGGATCTGGTTGTACCCACTGAAACCATCCAAAAATGAGTACAATTTATGGCCAGCCACTCTGTCCAAGATTTGATCAGTGAACGGCAAGGGAAAGTGATCCTTCTTCGTGCGCTCGTTCAACTTTCGATAATCTATGCAAATACGGATTTTCTTATTTTTCTTCGGAACAACTACAATTGGTGATACCCACTCGCTAGATGCAATAGGATATATGAATCCTGCTTCCAATAATTTGGTCAATTCCAACTTGATCAATTCCGAGTAGACTGGATTCGTTCGCCTGAGTCGTTGACATATTGGTCGTGTGCCTTCTTCCAAGTCTATATAATGTTGGCAGATTCGGGGATCAATTCCTCTCAGATCACTGTATGACCATGCAAAGGCCTTGCTGAAATTTTTGAGTGTCAATTTAATACAATCTCGTACTTTGTCTGGTAGCTCTGACCCCACGCTCAAGAACTTTTATGGAAAAACTTCCCATTTTTCCACCTGAGTTTCTCGCGAATATTCTTTATTCCTTGATGACACTGTGATTGGAATGTGCTCTCCGATCACGCGCGCATGGTTGGCCAATAAATCATTGTTTTGTTTTGTTTCGATTGAACCTAATTTCTTTAATTCAGCTTTTGCAATGGCTTCCGACGCTTTAGTCTTACTCTTCGCTTCTTTTTCCAATTCTCGACTTCTCTTTAGAATCTCTGCTTCTAGCATTCTAACTCTTTCTCTCAACTGTTGCACTTCCATCGTCTGAGCTAACTCCAGTTTCAACTCCTCTCTTGAAGTTCCCTTCTCCAGGGATTGAGTAGCTTTGTTTTTACTTGCGTCTATACTCAACATGTAGCACTCAAATTCACTTGTATGTGTCAACCATCCTAGCAACTCCTGATCGGAATCGTCGTTATAGAGCAATGGATTTTGATACTGTCCCATCTTCGTGTCTTGATTCTTAAAGAGCTGCAAGTTGAACCCGTCTTGAAGCAGATTCTTGTAGGTGTCCGTGTTCAAAGAAAACCTAGCTCGTGCAATCTCGTGCCTTGCTTTCTCCTTCTCTTTCTTTTCCATCTCATCGACTATTATTGTCTTCTTCTTATTGCTCGAGGGTGGGGATACTTGTATTTGAATCCGATCAGACTTTGGCCCTATTGAAATAAATCCTGTGCGCCAGTCATGCACACATTCGGCTTGCACCAGCCATGGCCGTCCAAGTAGGATCGAGAAGGTAGCCTCTGAGGTCCTTGGTCTTACTATCAGATAATCAACTTTAAACTCTAAACCGCCCACAACTGTACTTACATTCTTCAAAAGGCCCGCAGGTTTCACTTGTGTTTGATCTGCCATTCTCAAGGACATCGGCGTTTCTTCCATGTGGTTGAGGCCCAAAGCTTTCATCATGAACTTAGTCATAAGGTTGACTGCAGCTCCACTATCTAACTGAGCGCAGGGGACTGCATATCCTTTAATCTCGACCGTCACAGCTGGAGCATTCGAGTCAATTTGCGTCGTAATGCTTTGAATGATTCCTTGGACATCTTTATCTTGTCTATTTTTATCTCGAGCTTTCCTCGGCTTCTTAATATATTCGTTATAGAATTGTTTCCTATAAACAGGTGAACATTTCAGCAATGTGCCAATGTCCAGCGTGACTTCCGTGTCAGCGAGCAACTTTACAATATCTACTTCTTCCGAACTTTGTCTTTCCTTTCTATACTTCGGAGCTCTTAATCTTTCAGGGAATGGTGCTATGCCCGGCACAAACTCCTTGGTCACGGGTGGAAGAATCTCTATCTCCTCCCCATCCTCAAACTCTTGCTGCTCAACAAGTCCTCCAACTTGGTTTTCTACCTCTTCATGCTCAGCGATCTTCTCTTGACTCCCTCCTTCACCTTCGCCTCCTGGATTCTTCTTCGAATACTCTTGAGTCCTTGTGACTACTGCCACAGTTGGATCTTTGTGTGGTTTCTTGGCCTCGTAAGCATCCACAAAGTGCATTGATGAGCTAGAGCCTTCTTGAGGGTTCGGTGTCTTGAACACTACTCCGATCGTAGGAACGTGCTCTTGAGCTCTCGATGTGGAATGCATCTGAGTATCAACATAGTTTGAGGACCCTATTGGTCCTTTTTCCTTGCCGGCGGCGGCTCTTCGTTTTGGACAATCTTCATCAAAGTGGCCCTCCCCACTACAGTACCTACACAGTGGGGTATAATCAATTGGTTTCTTTTCATTTGGACATCTAGATTGAGTATGGCCAAAGCCATGACACCTCCAACACTGGATTGGACCTTCTCTTCTTTGATCACGTACGGCTCCTCTTGGATAGTCTCCTCCTTGACCCTGAGCCCCATATCCATAAGTAGGTCTGTTTTCCCAACGAGATGTAGGTGGTACACTTTGAGCGGGCAATCCCGTGTAAGGTCTTTCTCTTGTATCTCCGGATTTCATGGTCCTCTCTTCATAAGCTCTCTTGTTATAACATCGGTCCTCTGTGTGATTGGTTCTTCCACAAAAAGTGCAACGCATTCTAGGTGGTGATCTATCTGTGAATACTCTCGAGATTGTAGGGCATTCTGAAGCCAAATGGCCGTAACCAGGCACTTTCCACACCATGTATTTGATCGAAACACTTGATTGGGGTTTGTAGTCACCTCTGGTTTTACTGTGTATGTTTCCTGGGTTATTGTGGCAGCTTTTATAGCTTGCGTGACCAACTCCAATATTCGTTCTTCAGTTAGCGCAGGCTTTACCTCGCCTGGCGTGCTAGTGGCGGCTACAAAAGCTGGAGTCGTCAATGCGGGACTTCCTTGACCCGGATCTTTCATCGGCATATTTCCTGGGCCTCCCATTGGCTCGTATAAGAGCTCCATCTTCCTTTGTTGGCATAATTGTACTTCCTCCCAAAGCCTCGCTTGTTCCTTAGCATCCATTAAAGTCGCAGGTCTTGTCAGGCTGATATGCTGCTGTGCCGTAGGATCTCTCAATCCCGAAATGAACCTTCGTTTCAATGTCTCATCGTTCGGGGCATTCACGCCCATCTTTCTTACTAACGTTTCCATTCTCTGAATGTAGTTATCGATGCTCTCATTGACTCCTTGTCGCAAGTAATCCATCTGTTGGGCCAATCTATCTTGGAAGCCTTGTCGTCGAAACTTTGCCAAGAAGGCTTCCTTGAACATTTGATAAGTTCCACGCTCTTGTGGTGTCAAGTTCCCATACCAATTGGCTGCCTCATCACGGAGAATAGCCGGAAAAATTCTCAACCTTTGATCCTGGTCAACTACATCATTGGCCTCACAGGTAACCTCAAATAGTTGGATAAAACTATCCGGATCTTCGTCCCAAGTACTTGAGAACTTGGTGAAGTCCCCCAAGTGAACTGAAATCCGCTGAGCCATTTCAAACAGAGGTGTGATGTCAATATCACTTCGATCCCAGAAATTTAGCACACGTGGCTTCAGGATCCCCCCTTCAAACTTCCGCACTTGATTCGCGACTCTCCTACGGGAGTACACGTTTTTGGCTGATTTCTTCGAACCAATCGAGGTCCACTCACCTGGCGGTTCCCACCTTCTCCTTTCTCTTTCAAGGGCTCTTCTCTGAGCGCGTTCCTCTCTTTGAGTTTGTGTTGCTCTTGACGATGAGCTCCCCTCGCTCATGTACTAGATCGTGGGGTCCGCAAGCTCGGCCAACATGTGGCGCTAGGCGAGCCTATGGCACTCTCTTATAGAGACGTACCAAGCTTTTCCCGGCAAACGCACCAAAATGATGGGCTCCTAAGCCTAAGGAAAAGATGATTGTGAAAGTCTTTATTTTGCTCAAACCCCTCGTAATTGGTCTACTTGGATTACCTAGAGCCCACAAGTAACTTATGATTGATTAGCCGAGAGCACATGTTTGGTGGATTTGAAGGGATATTTTGCTTGTATGTTGCTCGAATGGTGTTGAAGAGATTTTCGAGTCATTAGAGCAGTTCACACCTTTAGGATCAAGAGGCCAAAAAAACTTGATGCAACAACGAGCTTCATGTAAAGACCAATAGTAGCGATTCTACAATCTAATCACAACAGGGACTCCAATGCTGTCGCTCCTTGACATTGGGTGCATATATCTTATCGGAGTGGCTTGACTTTGCAAAGACTTCTGGCTAATTCATAGACAAGGTCTTAAGCATCAAGTGGATAGAAACTCCCACTATGGTAACGAGCATCATGTGTACATCAGCAGAAGCTATCCTTCACCCCAAACGAAGCACCAACAACGGGTATCACAACCTTTTTCAAGTTCGCTCACTGCTTCTTTTATGCATCTTCTGCTCAGAAAAGAAATAGTCCTTCTTTGTTGCTCTCTCGGTGCTCGCATCGTACTGAAGCACGGTACAACGGTTCTTCGACAGAGATGCCTTCGCATAATGCTCACCGACTGTCTTCTCTCTCTGAGAAGAAACGAATTGATAACCATCTTTTGCCATTGCATTTGTTGAACAGAGGTGTACTGATCACCTCTTGGCACTTCCCTATGAACAGAAGTGAAAGATCCTCGGGCAAAGAGATCTACACATTATCCTGTGATATGAAGAGACTTCGTTTTCTTTTTCCTTTTCATTAGAGTTCCTCAGCACCCTAACTATCCAAAAAAATATCTATCATATCTGAAGCCTCAACTTCGTAAGCACTGGGCTGATGGCGTTTGCGGATCAGAAAGACTAAACACCTACAGTAGCAGAGAAGCTCGACGTAGCTTGAGAACTCATAAGCAAGAGGCGAGGCCCTCACAGGTCAAGGCATTCCCAAAAGAGAAGGAGCTGATGGATTTCCATGAAAGCTACCAACCAGGCATATTATAATAAATCGCTCAAAAAGAGAACACCGCGGATGTGTACTACACACAGGCAAGTCTGTCTCTCTCCAAGCACTAAACACCTCGGACCCTCAGGCCCTGTGTGTGTCTCAACTACGTCATTTTCTCTTCAAGCAAAAGGATTTGGGATGGACCCAATAAGATTTGGGATGGACCCAATAAGATTTGGGATGGACCCCCATAATCTACCCTGCCGCTCGAGCAGCCAGCAATTCCCCCAAAAAACGATGCTATTCCCCCCCTTCAATGAATGGTGCATTAATATGAAATACCCAGACATTCTCTGGATTTGTTTCACCATAGATGATGCCTCATCAATCATGTTACGAATCAACAGAATGATTCCATTATACAATTGAAAAGGACCTTACAGTAGTGCTAAAATCCAAGTGTCCCCCTAATGCTTTTGCACCGGCATCATTAAGAAACAAGCGTTGCTTGAACAAAGCCAAAGTTCAGAGAAAAGAAGCGAAGATTTTCCCACCTGAAAGTCATCGACAGAAATCAATGATGAAAACGATAAGTCTTCAAGCTCAAAATTCTTCTCTCCTCTACGATCATAACCACCATGATGAAGACATTTCGGGACTCCTCTAATTATTGATTCCTTAGTGCAGAATGCTTCCCCTTTTATGTCGATATCACACGATGCTAGTGTCACCGAATCCCCCGTCGAGCAGAGCCCTTGCCTCCCTATTCTGAGATGCAATCTCCCCCTTGTGTGCCGCCTTCCTTTCCTCAGTGTTGGCAGCTTCTCATGTGACACAGAGAGAGAGCCGTCTTTTGTCCTCCCTCCTCTACATTAACAGTGGTTTCAAAGGAAGAGGATGATTCGATTGAAAGCACGCCATCTGATCCAACTTTATCAATTGCATCAGCAATCAGTGTTCCAACATAGTCGTCATTCCCAGCAGATATAGATGCCACAGCTTTGATATCCTCTGAACCTTTGACAGGTCGAGCTTTTTCTTTAATTCTTCCACAAGGGCAGCAATAGTCTTGTCAATGCCTTTCTTCACTGCGATAGGATTGGCTCCTGATGTCACATTAAGAAGACCCAATCGAATCAGTTCCCTGGCCAGAACAGAGGCAGTTGTTGTGCCATCACCTGCTGAATCATTCGTCTTACTGGCTACCTCTCTCATCAAAGCAGCCCCCTCTTCATCAAATGAGCCATAAGATAGCGAATCCGAGCAGCCTTGCCCGAAAAAAAAACACCCAGCCGGAGAAGAAGCTCTGTGATCGAGGTCGCTCCCTTTTTATATCCCTTCAGCACCTGTCTCTACCCTTGCCTTCGTCTCCAGTACTCAAAGGGCCCGTCAGAGCCGAACGATACTCTCGTATGACAGAAGAAACCGCCCCCCCCCAAAGCCCCTGGCTCCCGGCACGCTGGTCCACCCGCCATGATGGCTCTGGAGAATCAACGACCCCACTCTACCACTCCTTGGCACAGCCCCTCAATAAGCAAGCATGCTCCCTCCCCCTTTTCGGTTTCTCTTGTCAGAAAAAAACGAACGTGCCCCCACGTTTCCCTGGTTCGAAGATGCTAAGGACATGCAGCCTCGCATGGTCACGTGGCATCCTGACATCCATAGAGATCTCAGATATTCATAGCGATTAATTCTAGCAAGGAGAGCCTCATCCCCATATGGACTGTCCCGTATCTCGAGCTTCTACTATTGACAGATTATAGTGCAATTACAAATGGAGGAAGATCACTCCTGGGGCCTACAATCGACCGATACACATAGACACTCTCCACTTGTTCTTCACCCCCTGCCCATGTTGAGCATATGTATTGATCATGATGCTCCAGGAGAAAGTATCCCTTTCATCCAGTTTGTCAAACACCCATCGAGCATTATCCACATGGCCACACTTACCATATAGATTAATTAGGTTATTTCCCAAAAGCTTGTCTAGTGCTATATCATCACTAACCATTGAACTGTGAATCATCAGACTCTCTGGAATAGCCAGCAAGTTGGCACAAGGATTCAAGACATTGATAAAGCTCTGCTTGTTCCAAGTATCCCACTTGTAGAAGATTGATAATGCATCTTTCAAACTGCATAGTTTACCATACATGTGAATTAGAGAGTTTGCTACATCAATGTTTGAGTCTAGATCCTCAATTGCAGCATAAATGTGAAGCAAGTGAGCCTCACTGAAAACTTCAGATTCAGATACGGCATCAATCATGATCTCAAAAGATAGCTTGTCTGGAACAACACCCTTTTGCTGCATCTCCTTGAAAAGTGAGCTGCAGGATGTGTACCAATTATTCTGTTTGCAAATTGACATGACAATAGTCCAAGTCACCACATTTTTTCCTTCAAGTCCCCTGAATATTTTCATTGCATCATCAACACTGCCACACTTGCCATACATAGAGATAAGTGCATTTGCAACCAATACATCATTTTCAAGCAGAAAGTTTTGTAGACATGAGTGCAATCTCCTGCCATTTCTCAAAGTTAATCCTGTCTCATGTAAAGAAAGCAAGCTGGCAAATGTAACTTCATTGGGAAATTCCCCTCTGAGCAAGATGTAGCCATGTAGTTTGCAAATACCTTTCATCCAATTGATTAACTCTTCAAATACCTGCAATCAAACATATTTTCCTGCCAACTAGATCCACATTAGTGCATTAAAACCAACCATTTTCTGAGCTAACAATGTGTGTGGTTTTCTTTTTGTTCTCATCATGCATACATCCACAAGAACCAATGCATATGAATTAAATTTTGAAAGTGTATAAGAAGCTCCATTTTTTTGGACCATTATTCCTTTCCAAATTGATTCATGTGAATGGATTTCTTTTGTCCTTGTCATTTGCATATGGATTTCTTTTGTCCTCGTCATATGCATTTATCTTGCATTCATATGTTCCCCTTTCCATGATAAAATCATGACATCTCTCCTCCCCATAACCAATTTCATCTTCATCTTCATATTTTTTATCACATAAACCTTCCAACACTCACTAGCTTCATACACTCTATGTGTGCCGCGACCGGACTCGATCCACCCAGATTGTGGTCACCTCCACAGCGTATGCATCTTCCCCTCTTTCCTCTTCACTCTTCTCCTCTCTTTCCACTCTTCTTCTCCCTTTAGAATCTAGACTCCTCTCTTCTTGTCACCTCTACTCTACTTTTCAATTCGTTAAGCAATAGAGAATATAGCATATATGTGGCTAATGCTTCCATGTAAAAGATTTATAGTAACAACATTGTCCATACTCAATGACACCCAAATATACTTCCAAAACAATAATAGTTAATACTTACAACAAGGTTATTAGTACAATGCCTGCTTCTCAAAGTAATTATGCCCGTACCATGCATATGAGACCCTTGTCCCATTGATCCTTCTTTTGAAGGAACCTCGATGTATGATGTACACGAAAATGAAGTTCTATCTTCAAAGAGGCTATCTTCCAGATTCCCACCTTGCACAAAAGCTGCTTTCAATGTTTAAAATAGCCTACCTATTTTCATGTCCTATAACTTCAATTTTAGTCAAGATCCTAATCTCTAGTTCTTGTTAACCTTTAGTGCTTTTCTTCCTATAGCCAAGATGGTGGTCAGTGTTCTTGAGAAGAGTAACAAGCATGTGAAAATTACTCCCTTATCTTTCAAGTTTTCTCCCTCCTCGGCTCAATGCTCTCCCTTCATCACTATTCCTTTCAATGCCTTCCAACCTTTAGCCCAATCCTTCTGTGTGTTGTCCTCCTCTTTCCCTAATAACCCTGCTCGAACCTACTCTTCTCTTCGATATGGAGAAAAAGGAGAGGAAAAGAACTCATTATAAACTTCAAAATGCTTATTCTCCTCAAGCTCTGAGGTCTCTTTCCTTCCCTTCCATGTTGATCTTATTCCATATGGATCATCTTCTCTCCAATGAAAGAGCCTTCAACTTCTCCTTTTCCCTCCCACAGAAAATGAGTTAGAAGTCCCTAGCCTCCATGTTCTTTCCCCCCACTCTAAAGAACAATTAAGGACACTTCTCCATTTGATAGTTTTTTCTTGCAAGTAGCACCTTCCTCCCTTCCTTCTATTGCCCGACCACAGACCTCTCCTCGATCTGCTGCTACCCTCAACTCCATGCACTTCATGATCTTGCCAAGAGATTGCTCCTTCCCCCCCTTTGATATGCACTCATGCACCTAGATAGTAGACTTGCACAATCCCTAAGGCACCTGCAATTTTCTCCTTTTCCTAGTCCCACTCGTGCGAACATAGACAGACCAGTAGAAAAATAGAAAAAGAAGCAGAAGAAGATTTTTCTCCCAGTAGCAATCTTATCTTCTCTTAGGGAATCGTGCACCTGTTCTGAATGGTTGGGCATCTTACATTCGACCTTAGTACATCATAGGACATGAACTTCTATATGTCTCGTGCATTTTATATGGGGCTAAATCTCTAGCAACCAGGAACCCCCTATGTTCATTTTAGTGTGGTTCTATGCCAATCATTAAAATCAAGGCATGATTACATGTGGGCTTCTAATGGAGTGGGTAACTACCTTCTCATAGGTGTCCGACTGAGCTACTTCTACTGCTCCCCTCCTCAGCACTCCGCTCTTCGAATGGAAGATGTCCTAAGCAAGTTTATCTAAATTAAACGCAAACATGAGATGAGGACATAATATTTTGCAAAAGTTGAACGGAATAAGAGTACAACTTATGTTGACCAATCCAAAAGATGCGCCCTCAAACTTATCTCGTATGGAAAAGCAGAAAAGCAAGAGACAATCTAAGGCCCTCGACATGTGAAAAAGCCAGTCAGGCAATACGTCAATGCACATGCAACACCATTTGCTGTCAGAAATTCAAAATCTATGAATAAAGTCTTGATAAATTGTGTTAAAAACAGGTTGTTCGCCATTCGCGCAGAGCATCCCATATTCTCATTTTGTCTATCCCCCACGAGAAAAGCAGAAAAGCAAAAGATAATCTAAGAGTGCCGACATGTGAAAAAACTAAGTCAAGCAACACGTCAACGCATATGCCCACACCATTTGCTGGAGATTTAATGATCAAAGTCTTCATGGTCAATTGTGTTGAGAACAGGCTATTTACTCTTCATCAGGGCCTAAATTTGATACAAGCTATAACTTTTCATATGATAGGTAAAAAAATCGGTTGCCTATCATATGACAACTTTTGGATGAAACTCCTTTGTCAAGTGACAACTTAAATTGAATAAAGACAAGTCATAGATGTTTCACACATGCACATGCTCAAAAAGTTACGTTCCTCTTTAATCTTAATACATGTCGAGACATACATACACTCACATGAAAATAGTAGAAATCATATAAATGAACACACATATACAAACAGCTATTGCATTCACACTATCATACATCTACATATGCACACAACCACATGTAAACATACCACATAAATACAAAAAAACAAAACAAGACACCTACACAAGGGAACACAAATTTTATCCCTTTATTTTCAAGGCAACAACAAAAAGACATTCTAGATTTTATAATAATATGCATTCAAACCATATTCTACAGTCTATACTTTTACTACAAAAGGATTTTTTTACTTACTGAGTATATCGTTAATTATAATTCTCGATATAATCATCTTATCTTATCGTTATGATTCATTCAACATCATAATTTAAACATCTCCCAACTGAATACCTTACAAAGTACGAGAGATATACCCAAGTGAGAAAATATACCTGAGTGATCATTGAAATGAATGCACAAGTTAAATTAGAAGAGATCTATGCATTATTGAACTTTCCACCTTATTGGAACACTGTTAGTAAACCCTATCAATCAATGATCAGGCAACCGCTTGACTCATTCATACAACCTTATCAATAGTATTCCTTCAGCGCATGTAAATGAACATGGATTCAAAAGTTCGAATATACCACATGATTACTCCAGAGTATCTCACTAAGATCCCAAGTCATGCTTCCATGTACATAAGATAGGAACGTTCACCAAAGTCATTTGTCCAACCTATTTTGAGTATACACATATGCATATCGGGTCAAAACAAAAACGCACAATTCCAAAAAAAAATTTAGACATCACAAGATTCAATAACAGAAATTGTTGATACGCAATCTACTTTCGATGAACAGTTCCGTTAGTTTGATGCAAATTTCCATTTGCAAGAATGTGTTTGCATAGATCAACAACATTTCTTCATTCTTGGAATTTTCATGAAAAAACTTTATCATCAAACTATCTTCGGTATACCAAAAGAAACATCTAGACGAGCTTGGAAAAAGGGGAGCATTATGGTGTGCTCATTTCATAGTGGTTTAATTGCTTTCCATCTCTCTCTCTCTCTCATATCTTTGCTAGATTATTACACACTTACTTGGCAGAGCCCGTAGAGTGGCTCTCTCTCTCTCTCACACACACAGGGATGGGTGAATCCTTGTTCCTTGTTGAAGAACCTACAGGGAGATACCACGAAAAAATTGAGCACGTACAGATATGAACATTACAACAATCGGGATATAGTTCATTGAGATGTGCATGCAGTAAAATATGAATTTCTCTGCATTCATTGTTTTCAGAGCATCTCATCTCGATCCATCCTGTTTAATGGAGAGAAGATTTGCATATTCCTCATGTCCTTGTAGCTAATCAGACAAGGAAACAAACCATGATTTTTGAGATGCAAGAATGAAGTTTTGTATACCGCAAGGTGGGGCATTCCCGCTAACTCGATAAAAAAATCTCCAAACAGTGAGATCATGCAAGAGAATGCTCAGATGCAAAGTCTTGAGGTAGTCGGTGTACATTGGACAAGAGGAATCATTATGACAAGTTACAAACAAAATGCACGATTCACTAAAAGTTTAGGAGTAATATCTAATCAAGAAGCACAATGATTTTTTTAGTGCATGCAATACAGAATGAAGCTATTGAACTAAAAAGCAACAAACGAATACTCACTAAACTTTGCAGACTGCTATTTAATAGCGAGTCGTAACAAACGAGAACTATGTCATAAAAAGAGAACACCTCTTCAAAAATCAAGCAAATTGCATCTTATGTTTGAGATTCCTTTATACCAGTATACATATATCTCAAATAATGAAGTGAAAACATGTGAATTTTTTGACATTTTTTGTCATTTTTTCATAAAAAAAGAGCTCAAAATGTAGTCAAAATTTCAGTAGATAAGACATTGACATGTCTAAAATCTATATGATAAGACATTGACATGTCCAAAATCTATATGATAAGACATTAACATGTCTAAACTATATATAAAGATTGTAAAATTGAATAATTCTTATACAAAAAAAACATTTAAGACATATTTTCAATGGGTGGATATCTGATTGTTATTCAAAATTGCTATGAAACATGGTTTCATTAAGCAAACTAGTTCGAGGCATTTACATAAGCACTAAAAATGTTGCAGAGTTTCAATGCAACTCACAACTATGTCGATCTATGTCTACACCCTCATCATCTGATGCACTTGATTTAGTCTCACACTGTTGAGAGCTCTCTTCTTCTTCTTCTTCTATATCCTTAAGAGCTCTATCTTCATCCACGTACATACCAAATTCTGTAGGATCATGCACAAATCTTCTTGTTTTCCTATGATTTGTTGTACTACATACATCTGGAAGCTTTTGCTTTATCATATTGATGGTTGCTTTCCTCAAGTGAACTGTTTTTGTCAAGGAAAAATCATAAACAAGAATATCTACATCATCCATTTTGAGAGTGGATGTGCTTCGAATATTCTTTTTCTTTTTTGAGCCTGTTCGTTTAGTATCACACACCATTTCTAAGTTATATTTACTTGTGAATGCATTACTGCTTTTAGTGTAATACCAATGCACCATCAAAGCCTCTATTCTTCTCTGATCAATATCTTTAGTGATCTCTAAAACCTTTGCAATCCAAAATGGTCTGGTAGCCTCATCACCATCAGCAAGTACTGCAATAAGTGTTCCAACATTTATCTCTATTAAATTTCCTTGCCATCTTGCTTCTAGCTGTTTTGTCATTCTTGGGAACATAAATATTTCTTTCTGGTGGATGTATAAAACTTTGAAGCGCATCTGCATTACATGCTTGGGCCACATTCACTGATCTTTGTGCACAAAAATCCCATGTGAATGGAACATCAACTGGCCAATGACCTGCAATCGTGTACTGTAATCTCTTCTTGGTGATTGAAAAAGTCACCCCACCAAGATACATCTTGATCTCCAGCATATTTTTTTGCACGCTCAATATGTCTCTTTTTTTCAATGAGTGCATGCATCCAGCTTTTACTTTGATCAACCATATTTCCACATCTTTCTGTAATGTTTTTATCTTCATATGGTGATTGTTCTGCACCATACATAGACAAATTAGGCACGTGCAATAAGAATCTACATCCCTCTTTAGGCTCCCACCCAGGAGAAGATGAATACTGCTTTATTGTTATCAAGGCCCATTGAGCAAAAGTGCTTAAAGTTATAAATCTGTGTGAGGTGTTGAACTTCTGGTTTTGGAGTATATGCTTTTGAAATCAGCTCTGATAAAATCGGAAGAGTAAAAGCATTGTTACGTGCCAACTTCTTAGAGAACATACTGAACATTTGATCAATGTGATCATGAGTGTGCCCAACCAGAAGGAAATTTACCTTGACCTTCTGAAATACCTGTTTATCAAGAAGCATGCATAAATATCCAAAGACTGTAGTATTTTTATTCTCTCTTGCAGTATTATCAAGTTGCAAATATAGAGTTGGTGGCAAAAGACCCTTCCATGATTGCAAAACCCGATGAATGACAATAACTGTAAGGTTTGGATTATTATGCACATTCGGATATGTGAAGAAAACCTTGGACATTACAGTTCCATTGTATACCAAAGCACCAACCAAATGCATTTGCACAAGGACTTCATCTCCAATGTCCTTAGGGATGCGATAAAAATGCAAACATTTTTTTTTTTAATCCATACCATCGATCAACGAACACATATAACGCTCCGGATTTTTGAGTGCTTTACTTTGATGATGAATTGCTTTCTTTCTCTCTGACTCTCATGATGGTTGTTTAGAAGGTTTTTAAAATTATCTTTTTCTTGTGGTGTTGTAGCCCCCTTTGCCATGTTTTTCAAAGTGGCACAAACTGAACATTCACCCATTCTAACTTTACGAGGAATAGACACATTGTTAAACTCTTGCTTCCATAATCGAGTAAAGTGACGATACAACACATACTTCTCATTTCTACTTTCCATGTCTTCTCTATATATTTGAAGTACCTCTCGACGAGTAAAGTTATCTGACAAGTGCAACCTTCCAGTTGTAGGCATAACCTCACAATGCAAGCTAAAATAGTTCCTCATCCAATTTGTTGCATGACGTCCAACAGATCCTTTGGTCCCAACATGAAACGCATCCAAAATGAGATCCCCATTCATAAGCCCATGTTGAACCCTATGTATTCTAAAATTTCCCACACCCATTGCAATTTTAAATGCAGCCCTACAACATCGCATCCCTTGAGTAAATAAATATTCAAAAGCAACACATGTTACTATCATGTTATCCTCAACCACTTGCATGTGAGAAACAAGGTATATATCCTGCCTTTCACTATCTAAATGGAGGAATTTCTCTCTTAGGTGCTTTAGTTTCTTCATTCCTAAATTGTACAAACATTTCAAACCACAACAATGCTTCACAATATCCAATGCAATTTGTCTATCTGAAGTAAGAAATTTAAATCTTTTTTGAATTACTTCATGAGGCCTTCTTTTAAAATGTAGATTGAGCCTGCTTTGCCTTTCCTTTGCTCCACATGCACTTGAGTTAGAAGGGAGATCAATGGCTGGATCAGATGGGATATCAAGAGGTTCCTTTGGTTGAACAGCATTGCACTGTGAATTGGATAACTTAAAATGACTCAACAAAAAACATAGAATCATCACCACATTCTAGACCATGGAGATCGTCACTTTTGAGGAGAGGGTCAACTGAGAACAATGAATTCAAAAATGTATCAATATGAGCAGAGGAAGTTGATGCCCAAGCATCCACTGAAAAGATTGAGCTCATCTTCACTCACTTCAAAGAAGACTGAAGATAAATTTCCTTTTTAAATGAGTAGAAGTCCGAGTTCATGTGAAAATGTCACATCAAATGTCACATCAAGTAAATATGAAATCAAAAGTTCATTAACGTACATTAAAGTGCATTAAACATCAAATTACATTAAAGTACTTAAAGCCTAACATTAAAGTACTTAATTACTAAAATATACACGATTGATGTTATCAAAGCCAAAGATTTGATTCACTTTTGAAAGTAGTGGTGATGAGATACACTATGAAGTGTGTCCACATCAAGTAATGTGTTTGTTGATGCTCATAAGATTGGCATGAAAGAACACACAAAGCTCTTGACAAAACAGTGACTTCTACGTTGTTGGGTTCAAGGGAAATATTCGATTATCTAAATCACTCTAAACTTCAAATTGATTGCATTTTGACTTTTTCAAGCATAGAAATCTCAAAAATTGATGAGCAGGATGATATTTAAAATTTTAAATATCAATATGTAGATGTCATCCAAGGCGTTCATATATCAATGTCCAGAATTAATCAAATTGTCATCGAAGGACATGTTAAAGTATGCTTTAGCCAATGTGTAGATGTCCTTTCCACAATATAGTAAAGGGCATCTGGTAAGACATCAATGAACAACAACCAAAACAAAGAAAAGTAAAAATGTGAATGGGATGGGAATTCATCACATGGCATGTGTGAACATTTCATATGTGAACGTTTCAAATGAATATGTGAACATGGAAGATAAGAAAAAAATTCATATGAATATGTATGAGCTATGATAATTTGGAGGGTTAATTAACATTACAACAAAAGGATTCGTGCAATTATTATGTCTTTGGTGGCAACTGTGCTTTTCTCTCATCTTTTTGTTACAAGAATAATGGAGAAATGCAACTATTCTAGAAGTAAATGGGAACTTACCACATGGATCTCATTTCATGGGTTGGGAAATGAGAAGTGATCTACCAGATCTTGAAAAAACGAATAAAATGATGAAGTGATGGATCTTGGTTAGATCAGTTGATTGTTCTAGTTAGAAACTGGATTCATTCAGTTAGATCCAATTAGTCTCTAGTTCAAGTAACCCAAGTGTCTATAAATAGCAGAGGAGGAGATCATTCTCATTTCCAAAATTCGTGAGCAAGAGAGAGAAATAGAGCACAGATAGCAAAGGCACACAGAGCTCAGCAAACCAGCAAGGTAACTCTGATGGAGAAGAAGAATTTTGGCAAGAGTACCCAGAGGTAGACAAAATCACACCACAAAAAAAGATTCCCTAAAGATTCCTTTTTATGTTTTAAGAAATAGTATGTCTTCTAGCCATTTGTTTTTCTAAGCTCATGAAGTTTAGATCCAATGAGGGTGCAAGTGGATGCCAGGCATCGACTTGAGGGTGTAAGTCGATGCCAGGCATTGACTTTTAGGTGTAAGTTGATGCCACACATCGACTTTAGGGTGGAAAGTCGATGCCTGGCATCGACTTGCACTTCACAGTCGATGCCTGGCATCGATTTACACCCTCAAGTCGATACATGGCATCAACTTTCACCCCAAAGTCAATGCCAGGCATCGACTTGCACCCTCAAGTTGATGCCTGGCATCGACTTGCACCCTAAAGTCGATGCCAGGCATCGACCTGGAAAGTCGATGCCTGGCATCGAATATGGCCTGAAAGTCAATGCAAGGCATCAACTTGAGGGTGCAAGTCGATGCCAGGCATCAACTTGAGGGTGCAAGTCGATGCCAGGCATCGACTTTAAGGTGCAAGTCGATGCCAGGCATCGACTTTTAGGTGCAAGTCGATGCCAGGCATCGACTTGCACCCTCAAGTCGATGCCTGGCAGTGACTTGCACACAAAGTCGATGCCTGACATCGACTTGCACCATTGTGTCGATTCATGGCATCGACACTTCAGCTTGAAAAACACATAAATGTAAGAGCTAATGCTTCTAGGGCCATTTCACTGATGCTGAGTTAAAAGGTGAGAGGTCTGTCAAGAAGCTCAAAGCCACAGTGGGCTCTACAGATCAACATCGTGACAAAGGCATTGGTCACCAAACAAAATCCAAGAAAAACATTCCATCTTTATCCTCTGAGAAGGCCAACAACCCAGTTGGTATGTCATGTGGTGGAAAGAGTAGCATCAAAGTAGCCAAGGATGATGCAACTAGAAAGGAGAGGTCGAGGGACATAGAGGTCTTAAGGAAAGATCGTCCACTCAAGGACATGACAAACCTTGAGTGGAGCCTTCAATATGTTGAGGAAAAGAATGCAGTCCTTCTTGTGTTTGCAGGGGCGTACGGGAGAGGCAAGATCACGACAATACAGGCTTTTCAGTATGGCCTTGTGTTCAAACTAGACTATGAAGATGAGGATTCTGACAATCTCTTTTTCTTGGTAAAGACATCTAAGGGTTAAGAAATGTAATATGCAGGATGGATTTCTTGTGCCCTGAGTGCTGTGTGCTAGAGAGGCTTGTAGAGATATGCAGGGACTCAATGAACCTAATTAGAGACTTGATGCCATGGATCCAGGTAAACATTATGCCAACACAACAGAAGATGACAACCCCTGTAAAGGCAAAGGGTAAGCAGTGCGTGCAGAAGAAGCTATTGAAGAAAAAGAAGAGAATGGCTGATGAAGAGTCTTTTGAGTCAAGCTCTAGCTCTGAGGATATTATTGTTGCACCTGGTGGGGAGATTGCTTCGGGCATTCTTGGTACTGAGCAGAACAAGATGGGGAGGACATAGCTCAAAGTAAACTTGTGAAGAAGGGGCAATTGTTCCACCTACCAATCAATCTAATCCATAGGCCACCAATCGATCCAGTCACAGGGAGGAGGCCCCTTGAGATAAGGGAGCCACATAATTTGCACGTGCAGAATCTTAAGAAGAAAATGAAGATAAATCCTCACACTACTGTTGTGCCATTCCTTGTGATGGTCGATCCGAATGAGTGCAGCTCTGTGGAGGATTTGAATGAGGGCATGTTTGAAGGTTACACATATTATGTGATTGGTGGTTCACACTCTGTAGAGGCCCGCAGACAGCTAGTGAAGGAGCACCCCACCACATTCTTCTTTAGGTATGCAGAGTGCAAAATCTATGCTGGTCTTACAACTAAGGAAGCCAAGCTTCTTACTTGGGATCACAACAATGATAATGACTACAGGTAGAAGATGTCCTTCATAGAGAGAATTCGGTTCTTCCACCATGAATACGAAGATTGTCTCGTGAAGGAGGATTGCAGAATACATCCCAATCTACGAAAGAAATGCCTTATTGAGGTTGGCATTGCACTAGATGAAAATAGAAAGTCTGATGCTCTGAGAAAATATGATCCATGGTTTCAGCTTGCATTCAGAACAGGTGAGATCTAGGATCTGCAGGATAAGATTTTCACAATGTGAGAGAACAAGGAGGTCAAGGGCCAGAAGCAACGGAAGTCGAGGCCAGATCCTCAGGTTGATGTGAGGGGAAAGGGAAGGAAAGTTGACCTTTCGATTGAAGAGGCTCCTGAGGACATGAAGCTGACACCATTAGATGATACGTTGATTATATCAACTTTGTCAAGGGTAATCTCCAAGGAGCTAAGCCTGGAGGAGATAGTGGCTGAGCTAAATAAGTATGTATGTTATTCTCAGGTCTTTTTTCCCTCCTCCCATGTCTCTGGTCTAACCTAGTATCCCTTTCATTTTTGTGACTGTAGTCATAAAGTATACATGAAGATTCAGGAGGTGATGATGAAGAGGTTGGGTTGCTTTTCTTGGACAGAGGTCCAAACAGACTATCCAACCACCTCATCATACAAAGCTTTATCAGAGTATTTTATCCTGTTTCGTGATTGGGTAGGTTCTATTTTGAGAGAGGATGCCTGGTTTGCTATCTGGCTCGATGCCTGCATTCAACGTACCACCAATTCGATGCCAGACATCGACATTTAGTAGCAACTCGATGCATGGCATCGACTTACTGCTGAATGTCGATGCCTGGCATCGATTTACTATCGAAAGTCGATGCTTGGCATCGACCTCGTGGCCTAAGTCGTTGCCACCCATCAACTTATGTGAGAGATTGATGCTAGGCATCGACTTTCAGCAGAAAGTCGATGCTTGGCATTGACCCAGACAAGAAACCGATGCCAGACATCGATTCCTCATGTTTCCACTTGCTTATCAGAGAGCTCATTTGATTCTTTCCACTTGTTTCTACAGAAACCAAGGAAAAGCAAGTCTGCAGAGGTATTAGATGATTGCCCCTCTGCATTCTTGGCTCACATTCAAAGAGCAAGGCATGAGAAATCCAGACTGACAACCAAGGAGATAGATTTTGATGATGATTTCTCCAATCCCCTAGACCCACTTAGGGCTGTATATTACAATGTATTCTGTAGTGATGTAAATAATATTTGTACTATTGTGCCTAGAAAGCATTTCTCCCTTCTTATAGCAGACATACCCTATGGATTTAGAATGTTGGGATCAGTGAATGACGACGAGCCTTTCAAGCACCCTCAGATTCGGAAGATGGTCACTGATTTTGGCGATTTGACTATGGCTCCTCTTTGGAGGATAGTAATTTTCCACAGCAGAGACCAGTCTTTCTTTGTTTCAATTGCTCTAAAGTCAAGATGTCATGCTGTGGAGTGCCTCACATGGTAAGTGATCTTCTTTCTATCTCCATGGTTATAATGATTCGCTCTCTCACTTATAGTTCTCGTTGGTAGGGTGAAGACAAACGTGAATCATACTCCTTTGCATAGGTTTGTGAGCTCCACTGAATGCATTACAGTTGGCTATTATGATGAACTAAGCAAAAGGAGAGTCAAGGAGCACTGTAATGAGAATGGGATCTCCAGTGTGCTCATGTTCCCAATCGTTACCAAGAAACTTCGTCATGTAGCTGGGGACAAGACATTGGTTAACGCCTATCAAAAGCCACAAAAGCTAATAATGAGATTGATTCAACTATTCTCCAATGATGATGACTGGGTCCTCAACCTTTTTTCGGGCACAATTAATTTCAATTGTAACATTTCTCATTACATATGATGCTGATTGGCCTCTAAGTGGTTTTGTCTGTTTCAAAGACGACTCTTGCTTGCTGCTTAAAGATGTTCAGGCACTGCATAGCTATGGAGAAGGATGATGCTCAAGTGAGCTTCATTAGAATGAGAATCAATGGGTTGAATGAATGCCCAGATGAAGACCAAGAGGTTGGAAGGAAGCACATTGCAGACACAGAGAGATTCCAACCAACTTCAAGGGAGCCTGTTCCCCCACTTGCAGATGAACCGGGAGACATGGCTGACCTTGAAGAGCCAATCTTGGAGCACGAGAGGCAGGAGATGTGTTTTAGGGATGCAGAGGATCCCATTATGCATGAGCCTGAGGAAACCTATGATCAGCTTCTATTGTAGAGTCTTATTACTCTTGTAAAACATACATGAAATGTAAAGATCATTTTAGTAGAAATATAATGCCAAGTCCTGCTTCCATTTTGTGCAAAGCTATACTTATCTTGAGCATTTCTCTAATGAATGTGCGAATGTTTCTTAATATAATTTTGTTGATTATAATCTTCTCTTGGGAATGCTTTTGTGATATTCATTTCATATGTTATGAAAATGGCCCTACATTCAATGAGGATCTTAACTATACAAAGGGATGATGTTAATTGCCTTGTTAAAATGTTGATGACTTTTGCAACACATGTACTGCGAATTTCGAGTAGCTTTAACCAATGGTTGTTGAGGTTCTAGATGTAATGAAGGAGTTTCGCCAGTTCTTACATATACCTTTAACTCTGATCTCTTATGTCAAAGGTCATGATGTGGGATTCTTGATCATGCTGAACAATTATTTTTCATGGCACAAAGCATTTTAACATATCTATCTTGACTACTTGGGTTATAGGATAAAGGTTCTCATCAATATTTATAAGCAAGTACACATGTTTTTTTCTAGATATTGTGAAATGACCATTTTATTGCTTGATTTCATGGTCTTTAGGAAAAAAGGAATAGAGAACATGTCTTTGTTCTCCTTTGTTGTGACTCAGTGTTATTTCTCTTTATGCCCTTTCGCCTAGCCGAGCACCATGCAAGTTTTTGCACATTGTGAAAGGTCCTAAGGAACAAAATGTCTGTCATGCATAGGCAAAGGAAATAATAGCTCTGGTTCATGAAAAACCAATCCATTACCTATTTAGGGTTTCCTTTATGTATATATAAAAGACGAAGCTTTTTCCAAATAGGTTGATCCTGAAACATACAAAATACACATTCTTGCTAAAGATTTACTACATTTTTGTGTGTGTATTCAAATCGTCACCTATGCATGTCCCACTGTTATTGCTTTCTAGCTGCCTGAGTCTTGGCTCAAGGTCGGCGATGGAAGGCTAATCGTTCACAACTCCAATCTCCTATGTAAAGTGAGCACCATCGCTATATAGAGTATTTCATCAGTGGCTATGGATACAAGATAGGAATCAGTAAATGGGTGAAAGTTGAGAGTCGAGAACTTTAGCGTAAACATTTTTCGCATTATTCGGTGTCTGCTGCCCAATGTCTAATGTCCAATCCCAGTGCCGATTTCTAATTATGCACTTTTATAATATCATATCCAATAGCTCGATAACAAGTAGGTCGAATAACTAGTCTCATGCATGCAAATTGTAATAGTTTTGTTTTTGTGTGCATATATATATATATATATATATATATATATATATATATATATATATATATATATATATATATATATATATATATATATATATATATATATATATATATATATATATATATATATATAGACACACACACACACACACACACACACACACACACATATATATATATATATATATATATATGTATATATATATATATATATATATATATATATATATATATATATATATATATATATATATATAAAATGACAAACATTTTATACAACATAACCTGTCAAAAGACAAATAAATTTAACGCTTCTATGTCATATGATAGAAAATATTTATTGATTTACTTGTCATTTGACAAGTAAATTTTAAAATCACCTATTTTTGACGGACAAAACACACTTTGACAGGCAATTTGCCAGTCAATTTTAGGCCCTGCGAGTCTTCATGCAGGCTCAACGGAGCATCCCATATTCCCTTTTTTTTAGAGTACAATGAATTGGAAACACATTCACACATCCAACCTCGTAAGATAGAGGCACCCATTTTTGAGGAATTTAGAGACATGTAGAATAGATTTGAGCTAAGCTATGCGCACGTTAAAAATGTGCAAGACGTGTAAACATCTCCACGAAGTGAAATAAGAGTAAGTTGTGTGTACAGCCGGTAAAGCTTTCAAGAGAAGACCTCGGAAAGAAGATGAAATGTCTCGTATCTACTGTTCTTCCTTAGCTCTTTTGCTCTGTAGAAAGGATATGGATCTTTTTGACCTTTGGTGATGGAAAGAGAGCAAGAGTGCTTTTACAACTTGTTCTAAAAACATATCCATGCAATCTATCATGTGTGCTTTTTAATACTCTTACCTAACAATGGATACACCATGTTTGCAATCCCAGCTTCACATAGGATATCTTCCGCATTGTCACGTTGATCAAACTTTCAATGGAGAACAGTAATGAATATGGCTCTCGACAAGCTATTGCATGAAGAGACTTGAAGATGAGGACTACGGAATATCAACACCAAAGAATGCTGATGAAGATCATGTTTTCCCATGAATGAAGCAAAACCAGCTAATCAATTTAGTATTGGTAAAGTGCATGCAGGTCAGACGTGAAGAATGGAATATGAAATACGTTCAGAGATTACATTCCCAAGGAGATCTATAGTAAAATGTCAAAGAACAAAGGAGTTGAAGGTCCAATTTAAAATGGAACATGTAGCAACGGAATATGCTACAGGTACTACAAACATTGTTTTAAAATGATATTATCCGTCTTTTTGTTCATCAATATTATGCAAATGCAACGAGACTTTCTTTAATTAAACAATCAAACATAAGCAAGAAGACATCTTTGTTCCCAAATGAAATGGTGGAAGTGTGTTTCGTTTCTATTGCCATGGTATATGGGTTGTGGGTTCTTTTGGTGAGTCGCCTCCTTTTACAATTTCTTCCATTTATGCTACAAACCAAGACTTAGAGTGTATCGACACATGGTAGAACACACGTAAACATGGGAAGAACACACGTAAACATGAGGTTCGATCATGTTGCCATCACGGCTGTTTGTCTTGGGGCAAAACTTGCAAAATGAAAAGATAAAAATGTCTCAAACAAGCTTGGTGAACGCTGGAGGCAGATGCTCAGACTCCTACTTCGCTGTTCAACACATCAAATTTCCAATATTCTATAGAGATTGAGGTCACTCTTTCTCTTGCAAATGCATAGCAGACAGTATGTTCAAATTATGACACACTCCTTGGAGGTGGTTTACACACTCCCACTCGATAAAATAGAGAGAGAGAGAGAGAGAGAGAGAGAGAGAGAGAGAGAGAGAGAGAGAGAGAGAGAGAGAGAGAGAGAGAGAGAGAGAGAGAGAGAGAGAGAGAGAGAGAGAGAGAGCAAAATTGGCACAAAGGGCTTGAATCATTCCCATCAATTGGAGCTCTATCTCTGCGTGAAGAAATATGACAGGTGCTGGTGCTTCCAGAGTAATAGTATCACCTCACTTGGTCAATTTTCAACCATCAAGGAGGTGCAAGTTGACAGCATTGATGATGTTTTCATGTGCAAGGCAGGACTGTATAATTTGGTGAAGCCCATACACGTAGCTTCATGTTTTCTGAGATTCTTCACGCGGATGTGTTACAATTACGTTCAATTAAGTGAACAAAATTTGTTCAAAAGCTCCACTGCCATATGCATTTGACAATTTCGTGAGGTGGAAAGGCATCAAGCACCAATTCACTTAGTCCATTTGAAAAATGAGATTATAGAACAGAAGCGGTAGTGTAATCGAGATGGTATGTACAAGGCTCCAAAAGAAGAACTTACCTTTTAGTTTTTTGGGTAAAGCTATGCGCAATGCCATGCACAAAATCAATCAAGGCTTTACCATTGCAATCCACAATCAACACCATCTGAGGATTAGTTTGGTGGAAAGCCTAATGTAAAGTACTTTAGAGCATTTGATAGAATTGCATTTGTTCATGGTCCAAAGTAAGAAGGACACAAGTTATGATCCAAGCCGAGCAAATATATCTTTTCTCAGTACAATGAAATATCTAAAGCATAAAGATCATATGATATGGAAGTTAATCCATTAGTATTTCAAAACAAGTACTCCCTCATGACTCTTCTAAATCAACGAAACATCCATGCTTTGGTTCTTGTCCAGCCATCTACACTTAAGAGAGGGACACAAAAAGAACATTTCAGAAGCTAGATGGTCTCAAAGACTTTTTGAGAAGCAAAAAAAGAAAAAATTCATTATGTGAACTATGCACTTATGCATCAAATCCAAAAAGTTCTAGAATTTTCTACCTTTAAAGAAGCTCAAGGCCAACCAGAATGGGAAAAACCAATGAAAGTTGAAATTGATGCAATTCACAAGAAGAAACTTGGGAAATTGTACCTAAAGCATCCAATCATCAAGTCATAGGAGTCAAATCGCTTTAAGAAATTAAGTACAAATCAGACGAAACTTTGGAGATGTATAAAACATGACTAGTGATCAATAGATAGAAGCAAAAGCATTGCATCAACTTTGAGGAAACATTTGTTTCTTCAAGAAGGTTCACAAGCATTCAAGTAATGCTTGCCCTATGATCGCATTTTTGATCGCCCATCTATCAACTCAATGTTAAAATTTATTTCCTCAATGGCAACCTAGAAGATGAAGTATATGTGTAACGACATGAAGGACTCCAAATCAAAGGAAAAGATGATCATGTCTACAAGCTACAGAAAGCACTTTATGGACTCAGCAAGCTCCATGAGCTTGTTATGAGAAAATACAAAATTTCTTTGAAGACAAAGGATTCCATTGAAGCTTTTCTCATGAAAACCTCTACATCTATAAAAATGAGTCGTTAGTAGCCATCATCGTTCTTTAGATTGGACACTTGATCTTAAGTGGTTCCAAACTATGCCCAATGACGGGTATTTATTGGTGTAAGTAGTATATAGAAAGTAGAAACAAATTCATCTATTCTATTCGAGTGCATTAACTATTTTAAAGCCCTAGAACACTCTACTCTTGTTACGTAAGATTATATATTTGGATTTCCATGTTTTGTTAGATCCTTCTATATAATTTAATTAGGATAATGATCCCTAGAACGGGGAGAAAGTTTTATATTCCAGACATGTATTTTCCTAGAGGAACTAGTAGTTCCGTGCTTGGGGGATAACATAGACCAAGGAAGAGGAGAGTTTCCTTGTTGGTACTTATTTGTGATAGTGGGAATAGATAGATCCAAGAGTGGACTGGAGTTGATGAGTTCTCAAAATATAAATAAGCTTGGAGGCGAGTGTCATACATTTCATTCCTTGCATCTCATAGAAGGCATGCAATTACTCACTAAAATGGTCATATCCGTCTCATTAAAGCACCAAATAGTGCATACAAATAGCTTAAATTGATCTACAAATATATAAGCAAAAAGCAAAATACCTGAACAACTCAAAGAAAATTTCGGTTGGAAACTTTCAGCTCAAGTACAAACACTTGCATAACTACCAAATTAGAGCACGCAAATATGGAAAGTGGACAAATCTCCAAGACACAATAGTCACAAGCACTATACCACGCAAGAATCGCAATTCAAAATGGACTAAAATATTTTTCATGAATCTTGCAAGAAGAAAAAAGTCACTTCAATCATTGTATAGAGTCTCTACAAAGTGCGAGGAGGGACTTTTTATAGTGCCCCCTTCACTTATCATTTCACACAAGAATTAATATTTTCCAAAGAAATTTTAAGATCCGACAAGAGTTCTGCATGTTCCATGGCTTGTTCTCTTGTAATATCCAGAAATGATTTAGACTACAAAACTACCAAAATGTTTCATACGTAACATTATCCTAAGGTTGCCGGCAATCAATCGCATTGTTATTTAATGAGATACCAGTGTATATGTGACAGGTCAACCGGTGAATAGGTCCTTTTGTATAAGGTTTAATACAGCGATAGAAATAAGATTTCCCACAAGTCTATATTCAGATTGGCCGTTCTCAAAGTTTCATCTTTTTGTAGTAAGAAATGTATAAATGAAGCTGTATTCTTCATACTTTTCTTCTATTAAGCAAGTTGAACATGTTGTGACATTTAGAGTGAAAGCTACACGTGGGGTTATGAACACTCATCGTGAATTTTTCTTTAGATATTAATGATGTCTTAAAGAATGGCATTCACATATCTAAGCAAAGCCTTCGGTCGTATGGTGTAACCTATGAAAATAATATTGGTAAATCGGTGTCTAAGTCCGCATATTTATCTTTTTTCCTCTTCTCTAGGCAAGCACACCAAACCTTTTATGCGTGTTTATGCTCCAAAAAAGGCCCTATGTTTTCTAGGTAAGCGGATCAAGAACAAAAAATTTTATCCCCCAACTTCATTAGTCCATGATCTTTGTGTTTCATGGATCTAAGAGGACGTCTTTTTATTTATTATTATTATTTTTATTATTTTTAAGGGAAGTTTGATCATTGAGCTCTAGTCTTCCATATAGCTTGAATTAATTAGAAAGTATAGCGAGAAATGGGCGTAGAGCCTATGGGACCCCCCAAATCTCGCAAAGAAAGGGTTGAATGCCTATCAACTACTAGACTATAGCACCTCAATGCACAATAAGGTAGAGATTAGAAAACAATGCCCCGAGGGTTAGACAATGTAACTGATTTGAATTGGGTAGCTGAAAGGATCAAAGAATCCCCCTAAAAGCTGCCTTTAACCATCTCACCACACAATAATAAGGGATCTCCCCCAGCAGCCCGTAGGGAGAGGCGAGGGACCCAACCATCTGGCTGAGCCAATACACAGGGACGCCTTTTGTTTTTCTTCTGTTTTCCCTTTTTTATCATCTTAAATAAAGCTTGCATATGAAAAAAAAGAATTGGTTTGCTTAGAATTATGGTTATGAAAAAGGGCAAAGAAAAACGTGCGATGCCATGATGGTAAATTGCCGTGTCAAATCTTGTTTTCGCAACTTTATCTAAATCAAATGCAAACATGAGATGAGGACATAATATTTTGCAAAAGTTGAAGGGAATCAGAGTACAGTTTATGTTGACCAATCCAAAAGATGCGCCCATAAACGTATGTTGTATGGAAAAGCAGAAAAGCAAAAGCAAGAGATAATCTAAGGCCGCCGACATGTGAAAAATGTCAGTCAAAGCTATACGTCAACGCTTATGCCACACCATTTGCTGTCAGAAACGCAGAATCTATGAACCAAGTCTTCATGGTAAATTGTGTTTAAAAAAGCAAGATATCATCTACGGCCGCCGACATGTGAAAAAAACAAGTCAAGCAACATCAACGCATATGCCCACACCATTTGCTGTAAGATTTCATGACCAAAGTCTTCACGGTCAATTGTGTTGAGAACAGGCTATTCACTCTTCACGCACGTTGGACGGACCATCCCATATTCTAATTTTGCCTACCCCTCACGTTAAAAATGTGCAAGACGCATAAACATCGCCAGGAAGCGAACTAAGAGTAATTTGTGTGTACCACCGATAAAGCCTTCAGGAGAAGACCTCGGGAAGAAGATGAAAAGTCTCTTGTCTACTGCTCTTCCTTAGCTCTTTTGCTTTGTAGAAAGGATATGGATATTTTTGAGCTTTCGTGGTGGAAAGAGAGCAAGAGTGCTTTTACAACTTGTTCTAAAAAGCGTATTCATGTAATCTATCATGTGCTTTTTAATACGCTTACTTAACAGTAGATACACCATGTTTGCAATCCCAACTTTACATAGAATTTCTTCTGCATTATCACGTTGATCAATATTTCAATGAAGAACAGTAACGAATATGGCTCTCGACAAGATATTGCATGCAGAGATTTGAAGATGAGGACTACAGAATATCGACAGCAAAGAATGCTGATGAAGATCATGTTTATGCATGAATGAAGCAAAACCAGCTAATCAATTTAATATTAGTATAATGTATGTGGGTCATAGGTGAAGAATGGAATATGAAATATGCTCACAAATTACGTACACAAATAATTACATACCCAAGGAGATCTATAGTAAAATGTCAAAGAACAAAGGGGTTGAAGGTTCCAATTTAAAATGGAACATGAAGCAACGGAATATGCTACAGGTATTACACATCTTTTTTTAAAAATGATATTATCCCTCTTTTTGTTCATGAATATTATCCCTCTTATGCAAATGCAACGAAACTCTCCCTAGGTTGATGTTTAGGCAGTCCTGTCTTTAATTAAACAATCAAATATAAGCAAGAATACATCTTTATTCCCAAACGAAAAACCTCATGATTTACAGATTATTTGCAAGAAAGTAATAAATCTCTACATCTCAAGAGATCAAAATTGATGATTAAGATCTCCTCAAAAGATTGCAAAGAATCTTCACCCATCATTGTTTGATGACCATCATCAACGCATAGGCCGGGGTTGTGGTGAAAGTGTGATTCGTTTCAAGATCCGTTGTTCCTCTATCGTGATGGGATTCTGCATCGATTTCCATGGTATATGGGTTGTGGATTCTTTTGGTCTCCTCCTTTTACAAGTTCTTCCATTTACGCCACAAACCGAGACTTAGAGTGTATCGACACGTTGCAGACCTTTGAATCTTTGCCCTTGGATATCATTCTCTATGGGGATTTCACACATGTTATATGATTCGTCCAATAGATGGGAGCATAGACGTCACATTATTGAAGGTGTGAAAAAGGGCTATAGGGACCTTTCAAAGATTCATCAAGATTTGGTGGAAACTAAGGATTCTTAGGGTTTTTTCTTGTTCAAAAGCTAGGGATTTCTAGATGTTCTTTTAACCTCCATTTTGGAGTTGATCGGAGAAAAGATAGCCTTAACAAACGCTAATTTGTTTCATAGAGCATCTTCAATAACTTTGGACTTCCCTCTATTGTCCAAAGTATGGATATCGCTATGCCATATTGCTACCCAATTGCTCCGTCATTTAGAACCTTTGCTAAGGGTTGGAAAGTCACGTGGTTTCATGCCAATCGTGTTCTCTCCCCTTGATTTGACATGAAATATCACTCACTTGGAAGAAAAGCTTCAATGATTACTCCTCCACTTCTAATAGTTGGATAAATGTGATAAAGTCGACTCAGACTTCAGTATGCAGAATTGAGAAGTAGATACAAAGTATTCATAGATTTAGAAGGGAGAAGCTTTAAAGAAGACTCATTCACGTTGAGATTGACGCTAACAAGGGAAATCCTTACATGCAAAAATACCTTCTTAAGCTCATAAGCATCCTTAGATACGAATATGAAGTCAAGAGGAAGAAGCTTCACATTTACTTCAAAGGTTGATGAGAAGGTAAGGTTGATAAAGGTTCCTTTTCCAAATTCTGTAGATGGACGATGGTCTATCTGTACCCAAAGAGTCTTCTTGAGAATTTGGATTAATCTAAAAAGACAGAAACAAAGTCTCAGAGCCTCGAATAGAATAGATCCTTAAAGGTTTTAGATTCATCTGGTCTAACTCAAATCACTTTACTATCTTACAAGTTGATTCAGTTACATAGAGTTTTAGTTATTCCTTCCTGATTTTTTGAAAATTTGATTTGAGTCAGAAATATCATTCAAAATCATTTTTAGATCACGTTCCACTAGATGGAATAGGTAAATGAATTAAACATCATAAATAAATATCATGTATAGAACCCATTCAATTTTAGAAGAGGCTTGAGTTGAAAAGAACCCAATCATCCATTAAGTATTGCTTCAACATGAAGAGATGATGAAAGATTCTAAAGTTCTCGGAACAATTTTGAGTAAAAATCCATCAAGAGAAACGAGTTAGAAATGGGTTGTATTTTGATCAATTTTAAAAGAACTATTTGATCATGTACCTTAGTATTTGAAAAAGAAAAAAGTTCGTCGCTCAAATAGTAAATGTGGCACTTCCTTTTTACATTCTACCATGGAATATAAAACTCAATTGGACATAGTAGTCATGTAATTGGGAAAATGGGTCAGTATAGTAAACATCTCCAGAAGGCGAAATAAGAGTAACTTGTGTGGACGATCGATAAAGCTTCAAGAGAAGACCTCGGGAAGACGATGGAAAGTCTCTTGTTTACTATTCTTCCTTAGCTCTTTTGCTTTGTAGAAAGGATATGGATCTTTTTGACCTTTGGTGGTGGAAAGAGAGCAAGAGTGCTTTTACAATTTGTTCTAAAAAGCATATTCATGCAATCTGTCCTGTGTGCTTTTTAATACGCTTACTTGAAAGTGGATACACCATGTTTGCAATCCAAACTTTACATAGAATATCTTCCGTATTATCACGTTGATCAAACTTTCAATGAAGAACAATAATGAATATGTCTCTCGACAAGATATTGCATGAAGAGACTTGATGATGAGGACTACAGAATATCAATACCAAAGAATTCTGATCAAGATCATGTTCTCCCATGGATGAAGCAAAACCAGGTAATCAATTTAGTATTATGTCACTCTAGCACAATGGAAAGTACCAATGTGAGGAGCTTCACCTTGTAATTGTCAATCCACAGAGAGTTTAGGCCGATATGAAGATCAAGAGCAAATGATGTGCATGAAGAAGATGGTGAGAAATGCAAGAGCATACACACAAAGTAGGAAAGTTGCAATGGAGACCAATGGAAGGCAACACTACAGTAGATCAATGGTATACCAAGGTTTTTACCGAGGAAAATGAACGCAGCTTTATTTGCCGCGACGCCGATGTAAAGGTCGGTTTGCGCGTCTGTACCAAAGAGTCGGTATAGGCGTCAGTATATGCGTCGGTATATACATCGGTATAATCGTCCGTATATGTGTCGGTATAAACGTCGGTATATGCGTCGGTAATCGACTTCTGCTGCATCGCCTCCTGGGTGTACCGACGGTTATTCCGATGACACTACTGGGAGTACCGTTGTCAGGGGAGCACTAGATTGTGCTCTCTGACTACAGTAGACAAGATTTCCAAAATACACTTATGATTACAAGAACACCCACGTAGGGAAAATGATACAAGAATATGTGACTGATACAAGATGTCCCACAACCCGGGATCAATAGGTATGGAAAACTAGCCTAGAGATGATACAGGAGATCCCACAACCTGGGATCGCAAGTATGAGACAAGATATCTGGAATACAAGAACTCCCTTCTGGGAGATGGACTAGATACACGAAAGAACTTGACAGGATCTCGTACTACGAGATTACAAGGGGACAAGATAGGATGTCCAAGAACTAGACTAGAACAAGGAACAAGACAAGAACTAGAACTGGAACTTGAAGAGTACTTACTTGGCGGTCACGACTCCTTGAGCTCCCAAGACTGGTATTGGCAAGACTGATTATGAATGTGGCCAACCCCTCCTTATATAGGTTTTCAAGGGCGGTTCCCAAGGGCGGTTGCAAATTGATGATGTCATCAATGATGTCATCAATTCGAAACATGAGCTCTGGATGTCCGAATCAGGCAAGTAGATAGTCGATCTTAGGGTTTTGGCACATTTTGGACGCAATGGAAGCATTAGTTTCTCCTAATTCTAAACCAATCATGAGATACAAGGTTCACATGGAATCTAAGGTTCGGGATGGTTTCCTTTGTCCATGACATTACCTCCCCCTCAAGCGATGAGTTCCACGAGGAGCGGTCATGTTATCTTGTCTTGGCTTCGTTGGATTTCGTTTGTGGAATTCTTGAACTTTGATTGGTGCTCTCTGAAGGTTTTCTGTAGGTTCCCAAGTACGATCACTGATGTCATACCCTTTCCAATGGATAAGGTATTCCAATCTTCCTCGGGATATTCTGGAATCTAGGACATGCTCGACTTCAAATTCTTCATGATCATCAATCTCGATAGGTGGAGAAGGACTAGGTCTCTCCCCCCTCAAGGGTGAAATCTGATATGGTTCCAACATGGATACATGGAAAACTGGATGTATTCTCATAGTACTTGGTAGCTGGAGCTTGAAGGTGACTAGATTAATCTTGGCCAAGATGGTAAATGGACCAAATCTTTGATGATCTAACTTTGCACAAGGTCTTGAGGTTTGCAAATTGTTTCTGAGTAACCATACTTTATCCCCAATTTGATACAATGGATTCTGGACACGATGTTGATCTGCATAGTACTTATATTGTTCTTGAGCTTTATGGATCTCTTCCTTGAGTTCTTTGTGAATGTCCATCAGGTACTGGGCCTTGTCTCTAGCAGCTGGGTTCTTGACATGATTTGAGAGTTGTATATCCATTCTTGGATGTTGTCCATAATTTGCAAAGAAGGGAGTCTGCTTGGTAGATGCATGAACACTTGTTATAAGCAAACTCTGCAAAGGGTAAAAGCTCAAACCAATCATTTTGATGATAGTTGCTAGTACAACGGAGATATTGCTCCAAGACTTGATTCACTCGTTTTGTTTGTCCCATCAATCTGTGGATGATTTGCTATGGATAGTTTAACTTGAACACCAAGGAGCTTGCAAAGACTGTTCCAAAAGCTGGATATGAACTGTGGACCTCGATCACTGACAATGTCATCAGGCAATCCATGAAGCCAAAATATATACCTGAGAAAAAGTCTAGCAATGGCTGCGCTTGTGATTGCCTTGGTAGTTGGAATGAAGTGTGCCATCTTTGTAAATCTATCCACAATAACAAGAATGGCATCATACTTATCTGACTTTGGTAGATCTGTGATGAAATCCATAGACAATGAAGCCCATGGCCTTTCTGGAATAGGTAGAGGTTGCAAGAGGCCATGAGGTTTATGTCGGGGTATCTTAGATCTATTGCAAGTATCACAGGTTTGAATGTATTCTTTGACTTCCTTCCACATCTGAGGCCACCAAAAGTCCCTTGATATGAGTTCTATTGTTTTATTCACTCCAAAATGTCCTGCTGCAAGGTTGTCATGGCGTTGTTGAAGTACTTGGATCCTGGGTTTTCCTGGAGGGACATACAATAGGTTCTTATAGAGTAGTAACCCATCTTTTTCTTGAAATTCGTTTACTTCTTGAAATTTTCCTTCTTGAGCTTTCTGCTTAACGTTACAAAACAATTCATCCTGTGGTAGATTCTCACGGATCAACTGATTCAAGGCTGAATCTTCATGATGGCTTGAAGAGATAGCTGCTAACTGGAGATGCTCAGGCTTGATTAATACATTCTCTTGTTGATCAAAGGCCTCTTCACCCTTCTTTGGTGCAAGGTAAGATCTTTTGGACAGGGCATCTGACTGACATTGATGACATCCTGGACGGTATATGATGACAAAGTTGAATCTGGATAAAAAGTTACTCCATCGAGATTGCCTTCTATTGAGAATCCGGGTGGTCATAAAATATTCTAGGTTCTTGTGATCTGAATACATAATGACTTTATGAGCTGCTCCTTCTAGATGATGATGCCAGGTATCAAACGCGTCTACTATGGCAAGAAGTTCTTTATCATGAATTTCATAATTAATTTCTAGAGGGGAAAACTTCCTTGAATGATATGCAACTGGATGTAGGTGTCCATCATCTCCATATTGGGAAAGAATGGGCCCTAGAGCAAAGTCTGATGCATCTGTCTCAAGGAAGAAGGGCTTACTGGAATCAGGATGAACTAGAATTGGGGCAGTAGTGAATGCTGATTTCAAGGTCTGAATGGCCTTTTCTGCTTCTTCGGTCCATGAGAATTTGGAGTTCCTGGTAAGCTTGGTAAGAGGTGTTACTATCTTGGAGTAATCTCTAATGAATATCCTGTAGAAATTGGCAAACCCCAAAAACATTGTAGATCTCGAACACATGAAGGTGGTTGCCAGTCAAGGATTGTCTCAATCTTCTTAGGGTCCATAAAAGTTCCTTTATCTGATACAATGTACCCTAAAAATTCCACTTCTGTCTTATGGAAAGAGCACTTCTCCAATTTCGCATATAATCCTTTTTCTCTTAGTTTCTCTAAGACTATCTTTACATGGCATTCATGATCTTCTAGATTTTTGGAAAATATCAAAATATCGTCAAGGTATATTACAACAAAATCATCTAAATATTCTCGGAAGATATCATTCATCATATGTTGGAAGACAACTGGAGCATTTGTGAGACCAAATGACATAACTACATATTCAAAATGGCCATACCTTGTCCGAAATGCTGTCTTCCATTCGTCTCCTTCTCTGATCCTGACAAGGTTGTAAGCTCCTCGAAGGTCAATCTTCGTGAAGAATTTTGCTTTTCCAAGGCGTTCCAAGAGCTCGGATATGAGTGGTAGAGGGTATCTGTTCTTTATAGTGACTTTATTCAATCCACGATAGTCTACACACATCCGGAGAGTCCCATCCTTCTTCTTTACAAATAAGATAGGAGCTCCTGTTGGAGACTTTGAGTGTTTGATAAACCCCTTTGCTAGATTCTCATCAATGTTCTTGCATAGTTCTGTAAGTTCCTCTGAGGATAGTCTGTAGATTGGTCCAAAGGGCGGTTGTGCTTCCTCTTGAAGTTCTATGGCACAATCATAGGGTCTATGCTCTGGAAGGATGTCTGCATTGTTCTTTTCAGAAACATCTTCGAAGCCTTTGTACTGATTGGGTAGCTGCACTGGATCATCTTTCTAGATTCTTGAGCTGGTATGGCATAGATCATATATGTCGGTTCCTTCCTTACTGCATGTATGAAGGCTTTGGCTCCAACATATGTTGGGTTCTTCTGGATATCTCGAGGGGTAATTTTATTATTCTCCCAATTAATTTCTTGATTATGTTTCATTAACCACGGCATTCCGATGATAACCATATTTACTGGACTCGATATTACATTGAAACATATGTGTGAATCATGGTCACCAAGATGTACTCTTAGTGGTATGGTTTCCATGGTTATATTCCCCGAAGCTAAAGGCCGTCCATCGACTACTTCAGCTACTACTGGTCTGTTCTTCTAAAGTACTGAAATTCCATGTTTCTTAAAGAGTCCTTCATCAATGAAACATGAGGACGCTCCTGAATCTACCAGAGCTATAAGGGAAAGGGTCTTCTTAGACATGATTAACTTGACAGGGGCAAGACATGTTTCTACGGGTGTGGATGGAATTATGAGACCCTTTCTTATATCATGGTCCGGTTGTATAGTCTCTTTTACAACTGGACTTCCTCGTTTCCCTGCTCTACAAGGGTGGCTGCAACTTTGGAGTTTGTTCTCTTGTTGGGACAATTAACTGCAATGTGGCCAGGGTTTCCACAATATAGACATAATTTGTTATCCCTCCTTCTTTGTTTCTCTTGTGGTGTTAGAGGTTGGAACCTAGTTACATCTATCTGCATAGGTTCGGGCATAGGCTCATCTCTAGGAGTAGGCTGGAAAGGTATCCATTGGCGAGGTCTTCCTTCTACTTGTTTTTCTTGTTTCCTTTCAAAAAGGCGGTTATCACATTGAATGGCTTGGTTGATGTATTCATTCAATGTCTTCACCTCTGGCATCGTGAGTAGAAGGTCCTTCACATCATCCCTTAAGCCCCATCAAAATTGGCTTATGAAATAATCTTCATGCCAAGTGAGGTCACATATCAACTGCCTAAATTTTGATGCATAGGTAGAGGCAGGGCGGTTACCTTGACGTAGCTTCCAAAGTTTTGTTTCTGCCACTCGACTCGTGTCTGCATCTCCAAATGTAGCGATGAGCTCTCTAAGAAACCCCTCATAGTGATGAAGTACGACCAGATCCTTCTCCAGGATTGGGGCGAACCATGACAATGCTTGACCGTAGAGCAAGGTTCCAACAAAACCGACCTTGGATGCATCATCAGGGTATCTATCAGGCTACATACGGATGTACAATTTGACTCGTTGCAAGAATCCCCGGAACTTTGTGCGATCACCATCGAACTTTTCTGGCATGCAGATCTTCGGTTCCCTCATGAAGGATGTACTAGGTCGTTGATTTACTTGCATACTCCCTTGATTTGTCTGAAGACTCCCGATTCATTCTTGTACTTCTTGGAGGAGTGCACCTACATGCCCTGGATGTCCCATCTCGATTTGTGTCTGTCGATGAGTTAGGTCTTCGACTTGTTGTTGGAGACTCTGAAGTGTTGCTACAATCTGTTCATAAGCATTCTCCATGATGACTGGTCTTGGATTGAAGCTAGTCTTGCCAAAATGTTAGGGGAGCACTAGATTGTGCTCTCTGACTATAGTAGACAAGATTTCCGAAATACACTTATGATTACAAGAACACCCACGTAGGGAAAATGATACAAGAATATGTGACTGATACAAGATGTCCCACAACCCGGGACCAATAGGTATGGAAAACTAGACTAGAGATGATAAAGGAGATCCCACAACCCGGGATCGTAAGTATGAGACAAGATATCTGGAATACAAGAACTCCCTTCTGGGAGATGAACTAGATACACGAAAGAACTCGATAGGATCTCGTACTACGAGATTACAAGGGGACAAGATAGGATGTCCAAGAACTAGACTAGAACAAGGAACAAGACAAGAACTAGAACTGGAACTTGAAGAGTACTTACTTGGCGGTCACGACTCCTTGAGCTCCCAAGACTGGTATTGGCAAGACTGATTATGAATGTGGCCAACCCCTCCTTATATAGGTTTTCAAGGGCGGTTCCCAAGGGCGGTTGCGAATTGATGATGTCATCAATTCGAAACATGAGCTCTGGATGTCCGAATCAGGCAAGTAGACAGTCAATCTTAGGGTTTTGGCATGTTCTGGACGCAATGGAAGCATTAGTTTCTCTTAATTCTGAACCAATCATGAGATACAAGGTTCACATAGAATCTAAGGTTCGGGATGGTTTCCTTTGTCCATGACAACCGTCGCGTATACCGACGACTATACCTGCAAATTTGTTTTTGGGCAGAGTGTTTTGTCTTTTGCTACAACAACATTACCATGATGTTGCTGAACAAAAGACAATACACTCTGCCCAAAAAAAACCGAGTACATGTGATGTGTACTCTAATGACAACCGAAATATGATTTCATGAAACAGAGTATTATTGTACACAAAAGAGATCGATAATCAGAATGAACAATGAACCATGTACAAAAGAAGTTATATATTTTAATAATGAAGCATTTACAAGAGTGTGGCAAACCACTGTCATATATGACGCTTTTACAAAATGTGGCAAAGCAATGTATTGCCATATGGAAATCAAATACAAAATATTCGTCTTCCACTGCCATACACATGCAAAGAACGTTCCATATCAACAGTCCTGCAACAAAGAACGTTAATGGAATGAGATAAATTCACATGAAAATTATAAACAAGTAAAAACCAAGTTCATAAATTAACTACCTCATCGCAAACGCTCCCATGAAACTACCGCAACGCGTCCCTCCAAGTCCTGCAATAGTGCAGTCAACCCATGACTATATCCATAAGACTCCTCCGTTCGTGTTGGAGGACGACCCATTGCCAGCTCCTGAAACAAATATAAAAAGATTAGAGAAATATATATGACAAATTTAACACAAATAAATTCAATAAATGAAATGGTACTTACAAACTCATGATGCATCGTGTCATATCCGCTGCTACCCAAATGTGACGGTCCAATCGTGTCTAGATGTGTGGCTGCGGCATTTCGCTACCGCCGCTGCCCAAATGTGACGGTCCAATCGTGTCTAGATGTGTGGCTGCGGCATTTCGCTGCTGGCGATATCGATCAGGAGTCTGCTGCTGCTCATCACGAATCATGTCCCAGTCCTCAGCATCTAACCACACAGGCTTTGGTAAGCCTTCTCTGAATGCATCACGAGCCTTGGATCGTCGATGCGACATGACCTCACGTGCGGTGTGTAGAATCCACTCTGAACTGACAATCGACTGTCCATCAGCTGGTCGGAACTCCAAGTAAATCATCTGTGTGATATAATTCTTCCGATCTTTATCCTGTTCACTCCATTTCAGCATGATGGAGTGTCCAAACTGTTGGATGTGATGGCTGGATACACTTAGAAGATCAAGCTGGTGGTGCAAAACCTGCTTCACACCTGCCCTCCTTTGACTCCAGATATGCTTAGTAGACTCCTTGAGCTTCCAAATGACACCAAAATATGCTACATGTACTTTGGAAAAGGTTTGAGTAATGATTGGATCAAAACAGACTACTAGTGACTTCAATAATCCTGAAAACTTTCTATTTTGGTCTTGATACCTGCTCAGTGTTATGCTCAGTGTGACCAGCACACTTAAAATTGATCTAATTGCTTTTGGACATAATCAATTAGCTTAACAAGCTTTCATTTGCAAGTGGAATGAAAGAAAATAACAAACCACACTCTGAGAAATCAATTTAGCAAACTAAGGTGTACCCCCGACTTTTTAGGAAACTTACAGTCACAGACCAGTGAGCACCCCGACTGAGATTTCTCTGTGATAGTAGATCCAATGGCCTTGAAATTTTGTAGGTGTATAGTAGACTTTGAGCTGAATCCAATGTGCTTTGAATCATCCAATTTGGTTCAGTAGATCTTGAGATATGCCCTGTTGAAGTTGACAGACTTGAGGTAGATGACTCAGAGAAACCAGAGTTGAGAAGTGTGAATGTATCTATTGATTAATGTAGATGTACAAGCTCATTAGCATGCCAAGCATAGCTAAATGAGGTATTGTGGTGTAGGCTAAGATGTAGCACTATCACACACACAGATACAGTAGTGAAATGCCTCGGGAGATGAGCTCAATGAGTGAGACTAACCCGCGAGATTTTCTTCATAGTTTTTATAGGATTTGAGTAAAATTTTGAATTTCAAATCCATGTCAATCTCCTTGAATCATGTACCTAAAAAGTGAATGAGATATTCTCTCAATCATTCACCTACTCAATCAATCAAAGTTTCCACGACTTTTTCTGTTAAGTGTGATTACATGAGTGGTTAAAGTCACATAGACTTTTACATGAGATAAAAGGTAAGAATCAATAAGACTAGGTTCCTATGGTTATTGATTCTTGTACATGTATCCTTCAAGGTCCAAGCTTTATGTAAATTCTTCAAGGTTGATATCCAAGCCAAGTCTTCCAATGTTCCAAGCCAATGTGTGTAGGCTTGTTTTGCACCAACAACTCCCCCTCAAGCCAAACACTTTGGCTTAAGTCTTCATCTCTAATCTTCAATGATTTCCTGCAATCCAATCATGGATTTAAACCTGTATAGCTTGCTTCCATCCAGAGCTTTAGTAAGCAAATCTGCACATTGTATATTAGTAGCCACATATGATAATTGAATTTCTTTGCTAAGTAACTTCTCCCTCACATAGTGGTAGTGAACCTCTATGTGTTTTGTCCTAGCATGATAAATTGGATTAGCTGCTAGGTGAAGAGAACTTGTGTTATCCCCAAATATGATTGGTGGCCTTGTGTATAAGCCCAATTCTGAATATAATAGCTTCAACCATATAGCTTCTTGAGTGGCATTGGCTAGCCCTCTGTACTCTGCCTCAGTAGATGATAGAGCTACTGTGGGTTGTTTCTTGGATGACCAAGAAATTGGTTTATCACCTGCAAAGCATATGTAACCAGATGTACTCCTCCTGTCATCCTTGCAACCTGCCCAATCTGCATCTGAGTATACCTTAATATCAATGTCTGATGAATATGGAAAGTACAAACCATGATTTTGTGTTCCCTTTAGGTACTTTACTATCTTCTTGGTTGCCTCCAAATGTGGTATTCTTGGTTTGTGCATAAATTGGCTAAGTACACTAACACCATATGATATATCAATCCTGGTTAAGGTAGCATAATTAAGACTACCTACCAAACTTTGGTAACCTGTAATATCCTTGAGTTCTTCTCCTTCATGTGCACTGAGTTTGTGGTTGACCTCCATAGGAATGTTTGAGATTTTAGCTTCCTGCAAATTAAACTTCTTGACCATGTCCTGAATGTACTTCTTCTGAGTAATAAATATACCTGAATTTGTGTAGACCAATTCAAGTCCTAGGAAGTACTTCAATAATCCAAGATCATTGATCTTGAATTCCTTCATCATTTGTCCTTTGATGTGTCTTATTCCCTGAACATCATTTCCTGTAATAATGATGTCATCAACATAGACACACAAGTATATTACCTCTGAATTGTTCTTCTTTATAAACAATGAAGTGTCTGCTTTACTCATCACAAATCCTTGATCTAGGAGATAGGTTGTCAACCTGTAATTCCATGCTCTAGGTGCCTGCTTCAATCCATACAGAGCCTTCTTCAATTTACAAACATGATTTACCTTATTGGGATCCTCATAGCCAGGTGGTTGTGACATGTAGACTTCTTCAGATATCCATCCATTCAAGAATGCATTCTTCACATCCAATTGGTACATGTTCCAATTCTTGGATGCAGCTACACTCACCATAATTTTGATAGTTGGCATCTTGGCCACAGGAGAAAATATCTCCTCATAATCAATGCCTTGGGTTTGTGCAAAACCCTTGGCTACCAACCTAGCTTTATACCTGTTTATTGTACCATCTGAGTTCCTCTTGAGTTTGTAGATCCATCTGGATCCTATCACCTTCATGGAGTCCTTCTTGGGTACCAAGTCCCAAGTATCACTCTCCTTGAGAGCCTCCATTTCTTCATCCATTGCTTCCTTCCATTCTGGTTTAGTAATTGCTTCTTCAAATGTACCTGGTTCTTCATTCAAGAGATCCTTTGCAAGATATACAGAGTGCTTGGTTACAAGTGAAGTATCATAACCATACCTAATAGGTTTCTTCTTTTCTCTTTGAGATCTCCTCATAGCTTGAGTTGAGGATTCTGGATTGTCTTCTAGTTGCTTCATCTTCATCTTCCCTTTGGATTTCCAAGCTTTGAACTCTTCAATATTGATGGTGTCTTCATCATCTGAGCTTGTGTCCTCTTTCTGAGTTGGTTCTTGCCTGATAAGCTTTGGAAAGTCTTCTTCCATGTCATAAGGTAGGCTAACTTTCCTGCACTCATTTTCATACCATGAATCATTTTCATCAAAGATGACATCTCTGCTTACCTTGAAGCCTTTGTTTGAGGGGTTATAAAACCTGTATCCCTTCTGGTTCAAATCATAACCAATGAAGATACACTTTTCAGCCTTAGGATCTAGCTTTCCCCTTACCTGTGAGGGAATATGCACATATGCAACACATCCAAAGATTTTGCAATGATCCAGAGATGGTCTCTTACCATGCCAAGCCTCATAGGGTGTCATTCCATCAAGTGTCTTTGATGGCAACCTGTTAATTAAGTATGTGGCAGTAGATACACTCTCTGCCCATTGATAATTTGGTAATTTTTTCTCATTAAGCATAGATCTAGCTGTCTCTACAATGAGTCTATTCCTTCTCTCAGCTACCCCATTTTGTTCAGGTGAGTACCTTGTAGTAATCTCCCTCTTGATGCCTCTTTCCTGCAAGAAATCTTCAAAGTCATTGGAGAAGTATTCTCCACCACCATCTGACCTTAGCCTCTTCAAATGTCTACCTGTTTGATTTTCAACTAATGCAAGATACCTTTTGAAACAATTAAATACTTCATCCTTATGTTTCATGAAGTATAAGACAGTCCACCTGCTATAGTCATCAATAAAGGACACATAGTACCTTGATCCAGATATGGATGGCTCCTTGCTAGGTCCCCAAACATCTGTATGCACCAATTCCAGATAATCTTCATGCATAAAACCTTTCTTGGTATAGGGCAATCTGTGTGACTTACCAAATTGACAAGCCCCACACTTGTATATCATATGTTGCTTGGATACATTAGGTATCCCAAGCACACATTGATCTTTACTCATTTGTTTTAGAGTCCTCTCTCCAATGTGACCTAATCTCTTGTGCCAAATCTCCAATTCTGATAGGGTTTGGTCCTTATAGTTGTACAAAGCAATACTCTTAGTGTCTTCAAGTTCAAAGGTAAACAATCTACCTGATTTTTCTCCCTTGGCTATCCTTCTGAATCCATGTCTTGGATCCTCCACATATGCACCATGTTGAGTGAACCTGACCTGTAGACCTTTTTCAACAATCTGACCTACACTCATCAGATTCTTGGTGATTGTTGGAACATACAACACTCTACTTAGTAAATTCTGATTACCATCACTTGTTTTGACATTGCCTACTTTAACAACTGAATGTTTAGTGTCATCACCTGTCTGCACTTGGTGCTTGCCTTTAGGTTCTTCCAAATCAGAGAGTAAGGCAACATTTCCAGCTACATGGTTAGAGCAACCTGAATCAATATAGAACAAATGATCATCATTGATACCTGATTTAGATGTCATGTTCATGATCAACAAGGAATCATCTTGATCCTCTGTATAATTGTTGTAATCCTTCCTATTCCTGTATCCACCTTGATAATTGCCATTGTGATTGTAGCTATTGTTGTAACTATTGTTGTAGCCATGGTAGCCTTGAGATTGATTGAATCTGCCTCTGCCTTGAGAGTATCCTCCTCTTTGGTGACCTCTTCCTCTTTGGTTCTTGTAGTTTTTGTAGCATTCATCTGTAGTATGGTTAGACAAGCCACAGATATTGCATGGAGATTGATTGTAGGGTCTCCCCCTACCTGACTTACCTCCTCTGCCCCTACCTCTAGAAGATCTACTTCTCCCTGCATAGTTTGCTTGGGAGGTAGAGCCTTCTTCATCAACCTTCTTACTTTTACCCTTGTCTTTAGTCTTCTTATCAGTATATAGGGCAGAGGGATTGTTACCTTTTGATTGCTCTCCATTCTTTGTGATCTTTGCTTCATGTGTAAAGAGTTGTCCAATCAGAGTTGTTAGATCAGGTGCTTGGATGTCCATGTACAAGTCCATTGCAGTGGTAAAGCTCTCCCACTTGTCATCTGCCTTTAGTCCATTGATCACTTGTCTGACTATCTGCTCTTCCTCAATTTCTTCTCCAACACTTGCAAATTGATCTGCAATGTCTTTGACTTTGGTGACAAAATCTAAGACACATTGTTTTGATTGCTTCCTAAGAGTTGTAAACTCAATCCATAGCTGATTCTTTCTGGCTCTTGTGCTTGATGAAAAATATGTTGACAAGGTTTCCCAAGTCTCTTGGGAAGTCTTACAATTCCTTACATGAGGTAGAAGGAAATCAGAGATAGAGTTTAGAAGATATGACCTTGCCAAGGCATCTTTAGCACACCATTGGTTGAGCCTCTCATGTTCATCCTTTGTAGGTAGGCCTCTGGTCTTGAATGAGGGCAATTCCTCATCTCCTGATATGTATCCATACAAGCTTCTCCCTTGTAGATAGGTCTTCATTCTCAATGACCAAGCCTGGTAATTATTTCTATCCAATTTGTCAATGAAGGAAGGAAAACCATCACCCATGATTACCTTATTTGCTATGATACCACTGTTGGATGTGATGGCTGGATACACTTAGAAGATCAAGCTGGTGCTGCAAAACCTGCTTCACACCTGCCCTCCTTTGACTCCAGATATGCTTAGTAGACTCCTTGAGCTTCCAAATGACACCAAAATATGCTACATGTACTTTGGAAAAGGTTTGAGTAATGATTGGATCAAAACAGACTACTAGTGACTTCAATAATCCTGAAAACTTTCTATTTTGGTCTTGATACCTGCTCAGTGTTATGCTCAGTGTGACCAGCACACTTAAAATTGATCTAATTGCTTTTGGACATAATCAATTAGCTTAACAAGCTTTCATTTGCAAGTGGAATGAAAGAAAATAACAAACCACACTCTGAGAAATCAATTTAGCAAACTAAGGTGTACCCCCGACTTTTTAGGAAACTTACAGTCACAGACCAGTGAGCACCCCGACTGAGATTTCTCTGTGATAGTAGATCCAATGGCCTTGAGATTTTGTAGGTGTATAGTAGACTTTGAGCTGAATCCAATGTGCTTTGAGTCATCCAATTTGGTTTAGTAGATCTTGAGATATGCCCTGTTGAAGTTGACAGACTTGAGGTAGATGACTCAGAGAAACCAGAGTTGAGAAGTGTGAATGTATCTATTGATTAATGTAGATGTACAAGCTCATTAGCATGCCAAGCATAGCTAAATGAGGTATTGTGGTGTAGGCTAAGATGTAGCACTATCACACACACAGATATAGTAGTGAAATGCCTCGGGAGATGAGCTCAATGAGTGAGACTAACCCGCGAGATTTTCTTCATAGTTTTTATAGGATTTGAGTAAAATTTTGAATTTCAAATCCATGTCAATCTCCTTGAATCATGTACCTAAAAAGTGAATGAGATATTCTCTCAATCATTCACCTACTCAATCAATCAAAGTTTCCATGACTTTTTCTGTTAAGTGTGATTACATGAGTGGTTAAAGTCACATAGACTTTTACATGAGATAAAAGGTAAGAATCAATAAGACTAGGTTCCTATGGTTATTGATTCTTGTACATGTATCCTTCAAGGTCCAAGCTTTATGTAAATTCTTCAAGGTTGATATCCAAGCCAAGTCTTCCAATGTTCCAAGCCAATGTGTGTAGGCTTGTTTTGCACCAACACAAACTGGATGGAGCAAAGCTGTCGTATGCATGCACGCATTGCTTTGCCAGCCGCATCCATCACTAGAGCTCCATCTCGGATACTATACACATTGGAGTCATCATGGTCATGAGCACCCCAAGGTGTACGTGGTGTACTGCGTGGTGTACTACGTGGCATACCTACATCTGAGGTACTCGTCCTAGGAGTAGAAGCAGGCGACACAACGTCCGTCGCATTGCCTCCACAACAACCGCCTTCTCCGCCTCCAAACCTACCTGTAGATCCACTCTTTGAACCTCCTGCTCCAGAGCGTGACCTCGATCTACGAGACGGGCCAGACCCTGTATCGCGCTGAGGTGTCGAACGCACATGTCTACTAGTAGACCTAGTAGGAGCTGGCTGCAAAGATGGTCGTGGTGGAGTCACAAAGCTAGGAGACATACCTCCTACGGGAGTAGCACAACCCTCAGGAGTGACACTGGCAAGAGTGACACCGGCGGGAGTGACACCGACGGGAGTGAGGCCAGCGGGAGTGAGGCCGACAGGAGTAAGGCCGCCAAGAGTAAGGCCGGGAGGAGTCCTACCACGAGCGATCCAATACTGTGATGCAGCGGCCATATACGCAGGAGGAACCTGAGAACTCCAAAAACTGCTCCTCTGTCATGGACTGTGGAGTGACTGGAGGACTGTCTCCCATCGTGCTCTGTAATAAAAGAACTCAAATAATTAGCATGCGATAAGAAAAATAATATAGGGAATAAACAAAAAAAAAACCAAAAATTAGTACGTACAAGTCTTTTATTCAAAAGTCCTCTATTCTAGCATCCTCTTGAAGATCCGATGCACCGAGAATATCTATCTCTAAATTGATGGCTTCTAACTCGCTTGCTATGCTGGTTTCCTCCTGATCATCATCTATTGCTTCGTCTTTTCGAACAATGACCTCTTCTTCAATGACCTCTTCTTCTTGAACAATGATCTCTTCCTCCTCAACTATCGAATGAATCTCTGAGTCCACTAGAGATGGACTTTCTTTTACATCTATGTTTCCATATGTTCATTCTGTGTAATATTATTAGTGCTTGCTTCTATGTCTAAGTCCTTTTTTGCTCTCTTTTTTCCACGAGAGGTTACCAGCGCATTGTCGTTTGGGTCCATCTGCTCACCTGGGGGACCATGCGAATGATAACGTAGGTTTTCCAGTCAACTCCTATCAAAGGATCCATACTCTCTAACATGTGTAGTACAAATCTGTCGTTTCCAATAAATTTGATGTGGCCATTCTCTCTTCAGGATCCAAAGAAGCCATCTGCTACAATATGGACATTTTAGAACATTTGTTTTTTTATTAAACCTAAAAATCTAACTCTTAAAGACCTAAATACTTAAATACCTAAAAAAACTTAAAACCCTAGTTTTAAAACCATAATCTATATAGCTATCCTATTTTATCTATATATTCAGATTTTTTCTTGATTGATCCTATTATATATATATATATATATATATATATATATATATATATATATATATTTATTCAGATTTTTTTCCTCTTAATTAAGTTATATGTATGCCTAAACCCTAAAACCCTAATTTTAAAGATCTAGACCTCAATTATGTATATTTCTATACACATGTGTATATACATGTATATATGTATTATATGTGTACGTGTTATATATGTTATGTACGTGTTAAAACCCTAAAACCCTAATCCAAATGACCTAGAACTAAAACATGTATATATATGTATGCATGTGTATATATATGTGTATATGTATATATATGTGAATATAGATAGGTATATAAGTATGTGTGTTTGTGTATTGTATATATATTCACTCTATTTAAAATGATTAAATTTAAACCTATTTTTATATATTTAAGCATATATATTTCATTTATTTATTTAAAATACTAGTTCTTATCTTATTTTATTATCTATATAATTATCCTACCTTATATATATATTTATTTATATATTCAGATTTTTTCTTTACTTAATTATATTTAATTATATATATTTAATTAAATAATTTAAAACACTAGTTCTTTTTATATTTATTTATGTATATAATTATCTTATTTTATATATATATTTATTTATATATTCAAATTTTTTTTCCTTACATCATCCTATTTTTATATATTTAATTTTATATATCTAATTATAAATATTTAATTCAATTATTTAAAACACTAGTTCTTTTTATATTTATTTATGTATATAATTATCTTATTTTATATATATATTTATTTATATATTCAGATTCTTTTTCCTTACGTAATCCTATTTTTATATATTTAATTATATATATTTAATTAAATTATTTAAAAACCCTAGTTCTTTTTATATTTATTTATGTATATAATTATCTTATTTTATATATATATTTATTTATATATTCAGATTTTTTTTCCTTACGTAATCCTATTTTTATATATTTAATTTTATATATTTAATTATATATATTTAATTAAATTATTTAAAACACTAGTTCTTTTTATATTTATTTATGTATATAATTATTTATTTTATATATATATTTATTTATATATTCAGATTTTTTTTCATTACATATTCCTATTTTTATATATTTAATTTTATATATTTAATTATAAATATTTAATTATAAATATTTAATTAAATTATTTAAAACACTAGTTCTTTTTATATTTATTTATGTATATAATTATCTTATTTTATATATATATTTATTTATATATTCAGATTTTTTTCCTTACGTAATCCTATTTTTATATATTTAATTTTATATATTTAATTATATATGTTTAATTAAATTATTTAAAACACTAGTTCTTTTTATATTTATTTATGTATATAATTATCTTATTTTATATATATATTTATTTATATATTCAGATTTTTTTCCTTATGTAATCTTATTTTTATATATTTATTTTTATATATTTAATTATATATATTTAATTAAAACCCTAATCTTAAAATTCTAGATCTGAAATACTAAACCCTAAAACCCTAATCTTAAATATGTAGACCTAAAATATGTATATTTCTGTATACATGTGTATATACATGTATATATGTATTACATGTGCATGTGTATGTGTGCATATATCTTATGTAGGTGTTATAACCCTAAAACCCTAATCTTAAAGCTTTAAATCTAAAATATGTATATTTTTGTATGCATGTGTATCTACATGTATGCATGTATTATATGTATATGTGTGTTTGTGTATATATGTAATCTACGTATTAAAATCCTAAAACCCTAATCAGAAAGACTTAGACTTAAATCTGAAATACTAAACCCTAAAACCCTAATCTTAAATATGTAGACCTAATATATGTATATTTCTGTATACATGTGTATATACATGTATATATGTATTACATTTGCATGTGTATGTGTGCATATATCTTATGTAGGTGTTATAACCCTAAAACCCTAATCTTAAAGATTTAAATCTAAAATATGTGTATTTTTGTATGCATGTGTATCTACATGTATGTATGTATTATATGTATATGTGTGCTTGTGTATATATGTTATCTACGTATTAAAATCCTAAAACCCTAATCAGAAAGACTTAGACTTAAATCTAAAATACTAAACCCTAAAACCCTAATCTTAAATATCTAGACCTAAAATATGTATATTTCTGTATACATGTGTATATACATGTATATATGTATTACATGTGTATGTGTATGTGTGCATATATGTTATGTAGGTGCTATAACCCTAAAACCCTAATCTTAAAGATTTAAATCTAAAATATGTATATTTTTGTATGCATGTGTATCTACATGTATGTATGTATTATATGTGTGTGTTTGTGTATATATGTTATCTACGTATTAAAATCCTAAAACCCTAATCAGAAAGACTTAGAATTAAATCTGAAATACTAAACCCTAAAACCCTTATCTTAAATATCTAGACCTAAAATATGTATATTTCTGTATACATGCGTATATACATGTATATATGTATTACATGTGTATGTGTATGTGTGCATACATGTTATGTAGGTGTTATAACCTTAAAACCCTAATCTTAAAGATTTAAATCTAAAATATGTATATTTTTGTATGCATGTGTATCTACATTTATGTATGTATTATATGTATATGTGTGTTTGTGTATATATGTTATCTATGTATTAAAATCCTAAAACCCTAATTAGAAAGACTTAGACTTAAATCTGAAATACTAAACCCTAAAACCCTAATCTTAAATATCTAGACCTAAAATATGTATATTTCTGTATACATGTGTATATACATGTATATATGTATTATATGTGCATGTGTATGTGTGCAAATATGTTATGTAGGTGTTAAAACCCTAAAACCCTAATCTTAAATATTTAACCCTAAAACCCTAATCCTATTTTTATATATTTGATGTAAAAAAGAAACTTCAAAATAAAAATAGGATTATATGTGTGTATGTATGCATGTGTGTATATATGTGTGTGTATGTATGCATGTGTACATGTGTGTGTGTGTATGTATACATGTGTATACATGTGTGTGTATGTAGGCATGCATGTGTGTGCATGTGTGTGTACATGTGTGTATGTATGCATGCATGTATGTGTATGTGTATGCATGTGTATACATGTGTGTGTATGTATACATGCATGTGTGTATATGTGTGTATGTATGCATGTGTGTATATATGTGTGTATGCATGCATGCCAGTATATGTGTGTGTATGTATGCATGCATGTGTGTATATGTGTGTATATATGCGTGTGTGTATGTACGTGTGTATATGTGTGTGTGTATGTGTATGTATGCATATGTGTATAAATGTGTGTGTATGTATGTGTGTATGTATGTGTGTATGCATGTTTGTGTATGTATGCATGTGTGTAATTTTGTGTGTGTGTGTATGCATGCATATGTGTACATGTGTGTGTGTATGTAAGCATGCATGTGTGTATAGGTGTGTGTATGTAAGCATGCATGTGTGTACATGTATGTGTGTATGTATGCATGTGTAAATTAATGTGTATCTTCCTTTCTCTTCTCTCTCTCTTTCTTTCTCTCTCTCTCTCTTTCTTTCTCTCTCTCTCTCTCTTTCTCTCTCTCTCTCTCTCCTTCTCTCTCTATCAATAGTGAATAAAAGAATCACTTACAAGTATGTCCCTCTTTGAATCGTTGTCGTCAAAGCATAATGTAGGTCGTCTCTCATCCAATTCCAAACAATCGACGCCAACAAACTTCTGCAAAATCAACGAAAAGAGAAATTAGAAACCCTAAAGCATAGAGAAACACAAATGCTAACAGTACGCGCAACACTTACCAAGATGTGAGATCTAAGCCAAGAGAGAGAGTGTGTGTGTAGAGAGAGAGATCCGTGTGTGTGTGTGTGTGCACAAGACAATGCAGGTTCGCGCGCGCAAGTTTGACAGTAGACCGACATTACTCAAACACGCGCAGAAATGTGAAGTTTTGCTCTTGGGTTCGCGATATGTTTAAAACTTGCCGCCGGTATAGGCACCGGTATGGACGTCGGTATACGCGTCGGTAGTTGCCAGTAAATTACCAACGCTTATACCGACGCTCATACCAACGCCTATACCGACGCCTATACCGATGCTTATACCGGCGGCTGCGGGCCACACCGATGATCCGTTTAAAACGGTCATACCGATGGTCACTTGACCATCGGTATCTCTTAGTGAGATTTTCCGAAGGCTATACCGACGCCGACTATGACCGTCGGTATATGCAACGTCGGTATGCCCCTCATATGTTGTAGTGCAAGAAAAGAACTCATTATCATATTCATCATCATCTACTTACAATAGATCTTCTAGCTCTAGCTCATAGGCTCAATCATAAACTAACAACAACCTCAAAATGAGCTCTGTAGTTCTATTCATAGTTTTTGCCTAGTTTTGATGGGTTTCACATCTAGTGACTGGCATAGTTAAAAAATAGGTTCTGCCTCTAATTTGAACTATCTAACGGCTTCCAATAATCGCAGAAATTGGTGTGAGCTTTCTACTTAGACTTCTCAAGCTCGAGGAATCCTCGGCTTGCACAAAATGGATTTGCACTCACAATAATTGGATATTTGTACATATATTGCATTGTTTTAGCGATAAAAATCACCGTTGCCATGATGAAATTCTACAAGGAATATGGGCACATAGCGACCGTTAAGGCGACACAATTTCGTCGCTATAAAATTGCAAAATGTGTCACAAGAAGCGTCAAGCGCGGGCCATCGATTAAACGACGAGCCAAACGATGTTTTTTTCAGCGTGTGGCACGATGGGATGTGCGACCCTTGCATAGAGCATCACTAACGTGATGGTTTAAAAAAGTGTCGCATAAGTGATGGTTTTTTTGCATTGCATAAGCAACGCTAAAAATGTTGCTTATGTGATGCCGATTCCAGTGGTTTTTACGATGCCTTATCATCGCTTACAAGATGGTCTGTTGAAGAAAAAAATTAAAACGTTGGAGGCTCTTCCATCGGCATGTTCATGCATCTGATTGAAGATCTCTCCAACATTCGCAATTGCACCGCGCTTACTAGTTGAAACAAGTATATGTAGAATTGTTGTTTTGCCTAATCTCTATCTTATTGTCTCTCTCTATCTCTATTTCTCTCTTTCTACATCTTTCTCTCTTTGAATTCTCTTTCTCTCTCTCTCTCTCTCTCTCTCTCTTCTCTCTCTCTCTCTTTATTGCAGGTTATTAAGAAGCTAACCAAGCAAAAAGTATGGCTAACTATTGTAAGTACAATTTCCATTCTTTGTATATCATTTGAATTGTGTTATTTTCATTAGTTAGCATACTCACACTTATTGATATGCACAGATACACTTATACATGATGAAGATGCACGTTCACACATATACACATGCACATACACACACATATATACACACACATACATGTGCACATACACTTACACATACACATGCATATGCACAAACATTTCTACAACCACATAAAAAGACTTGCATTCATGCATTATTGCATATATATATACACATACACACATTAACATATACTTAAATACATGTATATGCACATCCACATGCATGGACATTCACATGCATGCACATGGATGCAAATGGAAATGCATCCACACGCACATGCATGTTTCATACATATACACATGCATATACATACATTTGTATGTGTTTATACACATACACATACATTTGCAAATATGTATATATACACACACATACACATATATACACATATATATGCACATACCTACACACACATATACACGTGCACACACATGCACATACATACATATACACATATACATGCACTCTCTCTCTCTCTCTCTGCGTCCAAATCCTAGCACAAATGTGCTGGGAGAAATTGATTTTTTAAAACATTCTAGAGCGTCGTTTATGCAACGCTCTGGAACACAGGACCTCGCTTATGCGGCGCTAAAGCATCGCATCCACTTTGCCAACGTCGCAAATAGCATTGCTAATTAGCGATGCTATTTGCAACGCATAGTTTTAGCATCACAGAAGCGACGCTAACATCTGCTTATGCAACGATAGCTCTTGAAAAAAAAACAGGGCCGTCGCTTATGCAACGCTACCATCGCAAAAGCGACGGTTCCTAGTTTTTTCAATTCGGGGGCATCACTACACCCCCCTATTTCTAGTAGTGAAATCTTCTAAGTAGTTTAGGTGCTTCCTCTTCTTCTATGATGAGAACCAGTACTCGAGCCTTTGCCTTGAGCACTCCCCTCCTCCTCGTTTATGTAGTCCCTTATAGAACTTGTTTTCATGTCAGTAATGTAGTTAGTGAGAAGGTCCGTTTGAGTTTCTCCCAATCAATGGGCTAGGGTTCATCTAGAGGTGGGCGCATATAATGTTCAGAATACATGATTCGTTGACAAGCAAACAGGTGTAGCGAATGCATTGCATGACTGATAAACACTTCTAAGTGATATTCCCAGAAGCCGGTGGTGAAAATTTCTTCAAATGTCTGCATGTAGCAGGCGGGCATATACTTCAATCTACAGTGCCAAGCATAGCATACCTTGAGAGAAGGTGTTGTGCTCATGTCATAAATGTTGGAGCAAGTCTATGACAAGCCTAAGTATTGGCTTGAGTCCCACAAAGTCATGAAAAAAGCTTTAAAATGAAGACTATGTAAAGTTCACTTGTGAACTACCTCTTGTAACTTTTGAAGAGTTTACTTAATGTAAAAGTGAAAGAATCTTAAGTGGCTGAGTCCACTTGATCAAGAATGGAAAGAGGAGCCACGAATTCGTGATTCGTGGTAGGTAGAGAATCAAATCAATCATTGATTGATTGGAGAGTGATTGAGGGAAGTTAGCCTCCCAAACTCAACTATAAATAGATGGCAGCTTTAGTCATGGTTAGAGAGACCTATGTGAAGACCTCCAAGAGCTGAGCTTTATGCCATATCAAGGTGTGATTACAGGGCACACATATGTATCAGTAAGTCCATTGTATTGTACAAGCAATATACTTTCATTTTCATGATCATTTGGATTCATATTTCCATGTTCTTGTGAAGTGTACTACTCACTGCCATTACTCTCAGTTTTCTCAGTCAGATTGCAGAGATGTTTTCTCTAAGCTTGGTGCATCATTTTCAGTAATTTAACTTGGTAAAGTTATATCTATAAGTCTACTATATGCTCAAAAAGTTTCATGTCATTTGGATGTTGCAATCTTCAGTTATGTTCATTTGAAGTCAACAGGGTCTGTTCATCTTCACTTCTCTGTCAGGTACCCGATTTTTTCACTCACCTTGGCAGAGCCATTTCTCAGTGGTTACTTACCTAAATTCTATGATTTAAATATTGTTGGATTTTGCTTACTGTCTAGTATAACCATACAAATTTTCATAATCATTGGATTCCTACATTTTTAGTTATGTGTATTTTTCTGCTCACTGGTCTCAAACTATAGCAGCCCGCAAAAATCGGGATGATGTCATCACTTGTTAAAACTCATTCTGAGTGTGTGGTTTATTATTTTTGATGCGATTATTCTTGAAAGTTAGCTCTTTAAGCTACCTACACTTCCCCAAGAGGACTTAAGCTAATTGCTGCTGTGCTCAGAGAATTATGTAAAACACTGGATAGGTGTATGAACCAAGAATAGCAAGTTTTCACCTCTTAGCTAACTCCAACTTATCTGTTTTGATCTATCTTTTCAAGAGTGATCTTCCAAGGTACATAGGGTGTCTAATACATCCATTGGCAAGCTAAAAGGGCCCACCGTATACTCCTGGAGTTCATTTGACTGGTGTAGATCAAGGATTTCGCAACACCTCTTCATCTTCAAGCACATACCTATCCATCTCTTTACAGTGGTATCAGAGCAAGGTTGGACAACATGGCAGATGGATTTCCTTCATCAATTGACAAATTGGACAGAGGTAACTACTCAGCTTGGTCATTAAGAATGGAAGCTTATCTCCAAGGTAGAATTTTATATGGTTATGTGGCTGGAGATGAAGTTATGCCAAGTTTCAGGAACAAAAGTCAACCAACACAAGAAGAGCAAGAAAGATTGAGCACATGGTGCTCCAAGGATGCACTTGCAAGGTCTTATCTCCTCAACTCTATCTTAAATTTTTTGTTGCCTCACATTAGAAGTTGTAAGACATCTCAGGAAGTGTGGGATGCACTTGAAGCTTTCTTTTCTTCAAGTACTAAAGCTAGGAAGCATCAACTATGGCTGGATTTCACAACTCTCAAGAAGGCTCCCAAACAAAATGTGAATGATTTTGTCACAAAGCTCAAGGACATAGCAGATCAGTTGGGAAGCATTGGAGAGGTAATAGATGAAGAGCAAATTGTAAGGCAGGTCATCAATGGCTTGAAGGCAGATGACAAGTGGGAAGCATTCACCACAGCTATGGATTTGTACATGGACATGCATGTACCTGATTTCAATACACTCATTGGACAACTACTTACTCAAGAGGCAAAGCTTATAAAAAATGGAGAAAGCTCTAAAGGTAATCAATCTTCAGCTTTATACACTGATAAAAGCAAGTCCAAAGATAAGAAAGGAAAGGCAAAGAAAGTGGATGATGAAGCAGGTACATATCAAGCTAACTATGTAGGTAGAGGAAGACATGGTAGAGGTAGAGGAAGAGGAGGTAGGCAAGGAAGGGGGAGATCCCAAGACTCCAACTCATGTTCTATTTGTGGACTAAATAATCATACAACTGAAAATTGCTTTAGGAATTCCGGGAATCAAAGAGGCAGAGGATACAATAGAGGAAGTTATGGCTACTCAAGAGGAAGGTTCAACAACTACCATGGCAACTACAACAACTACAATCATTCAAACTATCAAGGAGGCTACAAAGGAAGGAGAGACTACAATAACTACACAGAAGACTCAAACAAAGAGGATTCATTATTGATCATTAACATGGCTATGGCACAAGGTAAATCTAATGAGCATGTTTTCTACATAGATTCAGGTTGTTCAAATCATGTGGCAGGAAATGTGGCACTCCTATCAGATTTAGAAGATCCAAGGAATAAGCATGAGGTACAAACAGGAGATGATACAAAACATCCTGTGGAGAAAATAGGCAATGTCAAAGCACCTGATGGAAACATCAACCTACTCAGTAAGGTACTCTATGTCCCTACCATTACAAAGAATTTGATCAGTGTTGGGCAGATAGTAGAGAAAGGGTTGCAAGTCAGGTTCACAAAAGCAGGAGCATTTGTTGAAGATCCAAGTCAAGGATTCAAAAAAATTGCAAAAGGTGAAAAGACAGGTAGATTGTTCACATTTGAATTACAGGACACTAGAAACATTGCTCTCTTTAATTATGGTAGTCAGACACTCACAGAACTGGAAGTATGGCATAAAAGGTTAGCACATATTGGTGAAAGGTCATTAAAGCAAATTTGCAGGGACCAAAGTGTACTTGGACTCCCTAACTTGTCAAAACAACATATGATTTATAAGTGTAGTGCATGTCAATTTGGAAAGTCTCACAGGTTACCATTCATGAAGAAAGGTTATATGCATGAAGATCTCTTGGAGTTGGTTCATACAGATGTATGGGGACCTAGCAAGGAAGCTTCAATATCTGGATCAAGGTTCTATGTCTCCTTTATTGATGATTGCAGTAGATGGACTATCCTATTCTTTATGAAACACAAAGATGAAGTTTTTTCATGTTTCAAAAGATATTTGGCTCTTGTGGAGAACCAAACAGGTAAATCACTAAAAAGGCTAAGGTCAGATGGAGGGGGAGAATACTTCTCCCATGAGTTTGATTCTTTTCTTCAAGAAAGAGGAATCAAAAGAGAGGTAACTACAAGGTACACTCCTGAGCAAAATGGAGTGGCAGAAAGGAGGAATAGGACAATTGTTGAAGTTGCAAGGTCTATGTTAAATTAAAAGCATTTACCTAATTACTTATGGGCTGAGGCTGTATCTACAGCCACTTACTTGATTAACAGGTTGCCTTCAAAATCCTTTGATGGGATGACTCCATATGAGGCTTGGAATGGAAGAAGACCAAGCTTAGATCATTGTAAAATTTTTGGATGTATTGCTTTTGCTCATGTTCCTTCACAGGTTAGAGGCAAGATGGATCCAAAAGCAGAAAGGTGTGTATTTATTGGATATGACAACAATCAAAAGGGCTACAGGTTATACAACCCTACCAACAAAGGATTCTTGGTAAGCAGAGATGTAGTTTTTGATGAGAACAATTCATGGTATGAAGATTCATGCAGGAAGGTCAATTTACCATATGATCTTGAAGTAGATTTTCCAAAGCTTGGTAGAGAACAACCAAAGATTGAAGAACAAGACACCTCAGAGGATGATGAAGAATCTCAGATGGAAAAGATCAAAGCATGGAAGTCTAAAGGTAAAGCAAAATTGCAGGAACTTGGACATGAGACAGAATCATCACATCATGGCCTAAGAAGATCTATGAAGGAAAAGAAAAAACCAGAAAGGTATGGGTTTCACACCTCATTAGTAACTAAACATTCTATCTACATAGCACATGACATAAACCAAGAGGAGCCATCATCATTTGAAGAGGCCAAAGCAAAAACAGAATGGAAGCATGCAATGAAGGAGGAGATTGAAGCACTTGAGGAAAACAACACTTAGGATTTGGTGCCCAAGACTTCATTCATGAAGGTAATAGGCTCAAGATGGGTCTATAAACTCAAGAAGAATTCTGATGGTTCAATTAACAGGTATAAGGAAAGGCTTGTAGCAAAAGGCTTTGCACAAACTCAGGGAATTGATTATGAGGAGACCTTGTCTCCTGTGGCAAAGATGCCTACTATTAGGGTTTTGTTTAGTATTGCTTCTTCCAAGAATTGGAAGATACTTCAACTAGATGTAAAGAATGCATTCTTGAATGGTTGGATAACAGAAGAGGTATATATGGCACAACCACCTGGTTTTGAGAATCGAGTTTATCCTGATTATGTGTGTAAACTTAACAAAGCATTGTATGGTCTCAAGCAAGCTCCAAGAGCTTGGAATTTCAGGCTTGTTTCATTCTTGCAGGACAAAGGCTTTCAACCAAGCAAGGCTGATCCTTCACTCTTTATCAAAAAAAGTAATTCTGAGATCATCTACCTATGTGTATATGTAGATGATATTATAAAGACAGAAAATGATGTAGATGGTATGAAGAAGATCAAAGATCAGATGAGAGAAGAGTTCAAGATAAGTGATTTGGGTTCACTTACCTACTTCCTAGGTTTGGAAGTTGTCTACAAAGATCATGGTTTGTTTCTCACTCAAAGAAAGTACATTAAGGACATGTTGGCAAAATTCAAGATGCAAGATTGTAAGATTGCAGGTACTCCAATGGAGGTCAATCAAAAAATGAGCTCACATGAAGGTGAACTCATAGAGGACATCACATCATATCAAAGTCTAGTGGGTAGTCTCAACTATGCCACATTGACAAGAGTGGATATATGTTACAGTGTGAGTGTGCTAAGTCAATTTATGCACACACCAAGGAAACCACATATGGATGCTGCCAAAAGGATTCTCAAGTATCTCAAAGGAACCATAAATGAAGGACTTTATTATCCTTATGTATTTGATTTAGGTTTGAAGCTATTTTCTGATGCAGATTGGGCTGGCTCCAAGGAAGATAGAAGGAGCACTTCAGGTTATCTTACCTTTGCAGGTTCAAAGCTTATTTCATGGTCATCCAAGAAGCAACCCACAGTTGCTCTCTCTTCTACTGAAGCTGAATATAGAGGTCTTGCCATCGCTACTCAGGAAGCTATGTGGATGAAGACATTATTCAAAGATCTTGGATTGGAGTTTGGAACTCCAACTATTTATGGTGACTATATGAGTTCTATTCATTTGGCTGCTAATCCTATTTTTCATGCAAGGACTAAAAATATTGAAGTTCATTATCACTATGTAAGAAGGCTGTAAGCAAAGAGATTCAAATATCATATGTGTCCACTCATCAACAATGTGTAGATATTCTAACCAAAGCATTGGATGGTACAAAGCTTTGCAAATTCAAGGCTATGATTGGTTTACAAGTAATCTTGGAAGATTGAGGACCTCAAGCATACTTGGCTTGAGGGGGAGCTATTGGAGCAAGTCTATGACAAGCCTAAGTATTGGCTTGAGTCCCACAAATTCATGAAAAAAACTTTAAAATGAAGAATATGTAAAGTTCACTTGTGAACTACCTCTTGTAACTTTTGAAGAGTTTACTTAATGTAAAAGTGAAAGAATCTTAAGTGGTTGACTCCACTTGATCAAGAATGGAAAGAGGAGCCACGAATTCGTGATTTGTGGTAGGTAGAGAATCAAATCAATCATTGATTGATTGGAGAGTGATTGAGGGAAGTTAGCCTCCCAAACTCAACTATAAATAGATGGCAGCTTTAGTCGTGGTTAGAGAGACCTATGTGAAGACCTCCAAGAGCTGAGCTTTATGCCATATCAAGGTGTGATTACAAGGCACACATATGTATCAGTAAGTCCATTGTATTGTACAAGCAATATACTTTCATTTTCATGATCATTTGGGTTCATATTTCCATGTTCTTGTGAAGTGTACTACTCACTGCCATTACTCTTAGTTTTCTCAGTTAGATTGCAGAGATGTTTTTGTTGGAGATAGACGTCTGCGGAAGCACGCGAACATCACAAGGAAGAAGAAGAAGAAGCTTGGAGCACAAACACACAATACTGAATGTATTACTAGAGAATGTACAAAGATAAGTAGCCCATTAGGGCAATAGGCGTATATACAAGCCGGGGGAAAAAAACCTCCTAAAGAGGGAAAAAAGTGCCCCAGCGGTCCTAGAGTGTTCACACACATACCTAAATATATCAACAAATCCCCCCTGGGAGTGATGCGGTGAACAAGGAGCTGGCACTCATGTATAAGGAAGTGCCAAGCTATGTGGAAATCACTCCACAAAACGAAGTAAGCCCAAAGCTTTGCGGAAAGCTTCAAACTTCTCCCTAGGCAGAGCCTTCGTGAAAAGGTCTGCAATGTTCTCCTGCGTGGGCACATATGCCAAGCTGATCTCCCCATCAGAGAACCTCTCCCTGACATAGTGATAATGCACCTCAATGTGCTTAGTGCGAGCATGGAACACAGGATTCCTCGCAACTGCCAATGCGCTCTGACTGTTAGTGAAGATGGTGGTGGCAGAAGACTGGCCAACACCCAAATCAACCATAAGGCGTCTGAGCCACACACACTCAACAGTCGCTGTGAAAACTGCCCTATACTCAGCCTCACAACTGGAAGTGGCCACAGTAGGCTGCTTCTTGCTCAACCAAGATATACATGAGCTACCAAGCATGAAGCAAAAGCCACTGGTGGACACACGAGTGTCATAGCAACCAGCCCAATCTGAGTCAGAAAAAGCATGCAAATCTGGCGGTAGTGATCCCCCCTTGGGATAAAACAACCCAAGTAGCCGAGAACAAATCAAGTAGCGAAAGATGCGCTTAACCGCCTTCCAATGCGTGACTCCTGGGCAATGCATAAACCTGCTCATCTGTGAGACAGCAAACTGAATATCTGGTCGAGTAATGCATAAGTAAATCAAGCATCCAACAGCCTGCTGATAGAGAACAACATCAAATGCATCTCCAGCATCATGAAGACTCAATCGTAAACCTGTCTCCATAGGAGTGGCAATAGGCTTACAGTCTTCAAGGCCAAAATGCTGCAATAATGTGTGAATATATTTCGTTTGACACAAAGCCATTCCACCATCAACTTGCGTAAACTGAATGCCCAAATAGTAATGCAAATGCCCCAAATCAGACATCTCAAATGAGGCGTGCAAATCAGCCTTGAAATCAGCAATATGCTTCTCAATAGGACTAGTGCGCAGCATGTCGTCTACGTTGCATCTGACATAGCCTGAGAATCATGAACTGCACATGCCGAATCATTCACAGATCTTTCATAGTCTATGAGCTTATACAGCCCACGACATAAGATGCCAGAAGCAATAATCACATCACCATTTGAGAGATCATGGACTGTACACCTGTCATCAACAAATTTCACAACCAAGCCAATCTTGGCTAATGCAGAAACTAATAACAGGTTCTTTTTGATCCCTGGCACAAATAAAGCATCTGACAAAGTGAAAGAACTACCATCAGCAGTAGTCAAAATGATCTTACCAACTCCCATAACCGGATAAGAGGAGTTATTGGCGCATGTGACAGTATTCCCTGTAGGGGCAGGCTCGAGTGAAGAGAAGAAACTGTGCTGCAAGGTAATATGTTTGGTCGCCCCACTGTCAAAGTACCAAACATCTGAGTCTACTACAGACATGCATTGATCATGAGAAGATGGGTCAAAACTGAAGACAGTAGTAAATGCCCATTCTTCTTCCTGCACAAGATTTGCAGACTCTGTTTTTGGTGTAGAGGCCTCTGCAACAACCATTCCAGCCTCTTTCTTCTTTGCCTCTTTAGCAGCCAGTTTTGGACAGTTCTTTATAATATGATCATTTCCTTTACAGTACTTGCAAAACAATTTTTGCTTTCCTAATTTCTTCTCATCTTTATCCTGGTTCTTCGATTGTGCAGCAGATTTCTGCTTACTAGTAGAAGAGCTCCATGCCAGGAAAGCTTGATCTACAACACACATAATGGACTTGTTCTGCCTGGACTGATCTTCCTGCAACACAACAGAGACTAATTCCTCAAATGACAAGGCATTCAGATTGCCTTTCATCATCAACCGAAGAGTAGAGGCAAAACTCTGATATGAATCACGAAGACCATTCAAAACGGTTTGCACAAGTGAGCTATCTGGTATAACCTCATCAGTAGAAATCAATTGTTCCTTCAGGTCTTTGATCTTTGTAAGAAAACTGTCCATAGAATCACCTTCATTCATGTGCTCACTCTCCAATTGTTTTCGGAGGTAAGCAACACGAGCCTCATTCCTAGCCTGGTACAAAGTGGTAAGTGTATCCCAAGCATCCTTTGCTGTTCTGGAAGAGCGAATGTGAGGAATAATGGCACGTTTGACAGACAAAGCTATCAATGCATGTGCCTGGGCATCTCTGCCATCCCAACGAATCTGCTCTGCAGTAAGTGCAACAGAAACAACAGCACAAACAGGAATCTGTGGAATATCATCTTCGATACCATCTTCATCAGCTCCAACATCTCCAGCACCTGTATTTGTAGTACCTGTAGTCGCAGGTGTAACAGGACGTCTTTCAACACCCTGCACAATGTTCCATAGTCCTTTTGCAACCAATACATGTCGCATCATATAAGCCCATAATGGGTAGTTGGTACCATCCAACTTATCCTCAACAGCCAACATACGGAATACATCACTGCTTTCAGCCATGACCGGTGACTAAAGTACCTTGATGCAGAAAATTGACTGTATCTCAAAAAGTTGAACGGAACTGCCCAGACGAGTTCTGCTAGACATGTAGCAGACTTCGAGACGCTTAAATTGCGAACAGAAACTGGTATATACCTTTGGCACAAAAGGACGAAATAGCCTGCACAAGCACTACGATAGTGCGTTCGGAGGCCAAAACGAGCTCAGATCGCGATTTCGACACCACATAGCAAAGCTATTTTGATCTTGGAAACACCCTGAGTATGCTCACCAAATTTTGTGCGAATCTGAGACTGCAAATGGAGGAGTGTCGACGGCACCCTAGAAGAAGTGACGACCTGCTCTGATACCAATTGTTGGAGATAGACGTCTGCGGAAGCACGCGAACAACACAAGGAAGAAGAAGAAGCTTGGAGCACAAACACACAATACTGAATGTATTACTAGAGAATGTACAAAGATAAGTAGCCCATTAGGGCAATAGTCGTATATACAAGCCGGGGGAAAAAACCTCCTAAAGAGGGAAAAAAGTGCCCCGGCGGTCCTAGAGTGTTCACACACATCACTACCTAAATATATCAAAACTTTTCTCTGAGCTTGGTGCATCATTTTTAGTAATTTAACTTGGTAAAGTTAGCTCTATAAGTCTACTATATGCTCACAAGTTTTCATGTCATTTGGATGTTGCAATCTTCAGTTATGTTCATTTGAAGTCAACAGGGTCTGTTCATCTTCACTTCTCTGTCAGGTACCCGATTTTTTCACTCACCTTGTCAGAGCCATTTCTCAGTGGTTACTTATCCAAATTCAGTGCTTTAAAGCGTGTTGGATTCAGCTTACTGTCTAGTATAACCATACAAGTTTTCATAATCATTGGATTCCTGCATTTTGAGTTATGTTCATTTTTCTGCTCAGTGGTCTCAAACTGTAGCAACTCGTGAAAATCGGGATGATGTCATCAATTGTTAAAACTCATTCTCAGTGTGTGGTTTATTATTTTTGATGCGATTACTCTTGAAAGTTAGATCTTTAAGCTACCTAGACTTACCCAAGAGGACTTAAGTTAATTGCTGCTGTGCTCAGAGAATTATGTAAAACACTGGACAGGTGTATGAACCAAGAATAGCAAGTTTTCACCTCTGAGCTAACTCCAACTTATCTGTTTTGATCTATCTTTTTGAGAGTGATCTTCCAAGGTACATAGGGTGTCTAATACATCCATTGGCAAGCTAAAAGGGCCCACCATATACTCCTCGAGTTCATTTGGCTGGTGTAGATCAAGGATTTCGCAACACCTCTTCATCTTCAAGCACATACCTATCCATCTCTTTACAATAAACTAGGTCCAAGTTCCCATATTCAAAGCCTGGTGTATTTATAGTGGGAGCCTTGACACGTCGAAAGGTCTTAAATACTATCTGCATCATATCAAAAATCTTTACAGTCATTTCAGCTGCAATATCTGTTATCTTGTGTAGACGAGGCAACCTATGATGAATGGTGGCCATCATATGGCCAACAGTCGGAGTATTATTCATGGGAGACGCAAGATAGAGATAATTGAGCCAATTCTTGCATTGAAGATTATTCTTAACCTTAATAGTGAATGCCTTCCAAGTACGTCTGCATGGAATCGGTCCATAAGACGGGTTGTACTTTAAGTGTGTTAGTGCTCGCATCCATGTATGCATCGTTTCCGGGTACTTTTGTAGTAAGTCGACACACCAGGTGGGTTGATATATGTGGCCTCGCTCTGCTTCTGGTGGAACATCTTCGGGCTTGAATTGCATGGCTTGCCTGGGATGCTTCTAACTCTCTCTCTCAAATTGAAAATTATATTCTTCTAGCAAAAGAAAATATGGCTTATACTCTAATTCACTGGACATTATATGTTTGCGGGGGGCAATAGCGGCAAAATAAGGCGACTTCAAAAAAACTTTTTCGAGGTTGGCCACCGCATGGAGTTGCACATTTACGCGAGTAGAGTGTGTCTTACCCAAATCTTCGATGGCCTTTAACCAAGCTGGCAAAGGTGATTCGTAGGTGTCACATCCTTCAAGGGATGAGCGGTCACCAACAATAGGTAAGGGTACATATTCTTCTTCGAATGTTTCCTCGATAAGGATAGGTATCGTCTCCTCCGATTCGAATAGATCGGGTGGTGAATCTGGTCGAGGGGTTCTGTCATACCAGATACTTGAGTCTGTAACTCTTGTACATTCACACGTAGCATGGTCAATTCTTCCAAGAGAGCCGGTGGTGCCACTTCCTGTACAATAGTGGATCCCAAAGAATCTTTATGCAACAAAGTTTTATTAGTGTCCTTGGGGGTTCGACATTCGTCCTATAAACGGTCATAGTCATCAAGCACACGTGCATGGTCTTCCAAGAGGATCTGCATCAATTTAGGGGGAACGACTTGAAAGCAGGACATACTAAGAGGCATATCCAGATTTTCCAATGTAGCTTCAAAATTCTCGTGATTCTGCTATTGCAGACGTTGATTTTCCTCCTTCCCGGCATTGAGGTGTCGACAAAGAAGCACCATATTGCGTGATAGTTGGGCATTTTGCATCAAATAAACATCTAATTGTGATTCAACTTCTTTCACGCATTTGTGTACCTGAGCTTCAAGAGTTTGCTATTGCTTCTAATGTTTGGCTTCCAAGTTTTGATACTTTATGTTAAGATCTTGGTTTTGCAAGGTGAGTGCATCTAAACATACCTGTAATTCCTATGTAGTCTATTGTAGGACCGAGTGTTGTTGCCCTAGTGATGAATATTCGACATTTATTTGCTGAAGACACTGTATCATTTGCTGGATGGCAGCATCAATAGTGGGTGACAAAGATAATGCAAGGGTGGGGAATGATATGTGTGGGGTGGGTTTTAATGCAATGGAAGTGGGAGTAGGGGTAGGGATAATGGATGTAGTGGTAAGTGACGGGAGTGACGTGCGAGATGTGCTACGTGGTGTGGTAGATGCATGTAATTGTGCTTTTCGTGAAGCTATGGGCAAGATGTCCATGTCACTAGTGGAACCTTCAGTGATTGCTATATGAAAGAGTGATGTCGGTGTGATGGTGCATGGTGGTGGGTGCAATTGTGTGGTGAGAGTTGAATGAGGTGGTGTACTTGGTGGCCATAAGAAAGGGACTTGTGGGTGAAGTTTCAGAGAGGGTATTACAAATGGAAAAAGTATAGACCGAGGCTGCAAAAAGGACATGAGGAAGTATAGAAGGAGGTTGGCTATGTGGAGATGGTAAAGAAGTATAAGGAATTAGTGGTATATGAGGGAAAGTGAGGGGGCGGAGAGATGTTGGATGGTGTCATAATAGGGGGTATGGAAACAGGGGGAATGAAAGCATTCATCAAAACTAGGCTGGAGATAGGGGGCCAAATAGAAACGGGGGATGGAATACGAACCTCAGGGCTATCTACAACATCAAGGCAGGTCAGGGTTGGGACCACTTGAGAAGGGAGGGTTTTGCCAAGGGTATATACAAGGGAAGTGTCTTCCTTGATCAAGTCGATCATGGAGGAACCCACAGGGGGGTGCTGAGGTGATGGGACCAATAGGAACCCAAATGTATGTACTTGGGTGTTTAAGAATACAAACCCATCGAGAGTCGAACTTGGGTACGGGCTTCCTTAGCAAATAGCGCAAGGCTTTCGGTGCACCGAGAGATTGAACCAACTCATGCATAGTAGAGATAAAAGTTTCTTCGAAGCCATTGCTGACCTGTTCCCGTTGTAAGATGGCTTCGCTTTGTTCTTCCATTAATCTGGTTCATACCCAAACTTTATTCATGTTATTGTGGAGCTGTCGGGTGGTGATGGTGTAAGTCGAGGCTTTGATTGTTTCTTCTTCATACGTGCTCGCTTCCCCGGGGACTTCAGCATGTGCTTCCCATTGGTGTACTTCCTCCTCACTAGCTTCAGTATCAACGTCCCTTTCATCTGTTACTCTACAATCATCATCTTCATTTTCAGAATCACCATTCGCTCCCTTTGATGGTGTAGTGAGGTAAGCCGGGGCGTTCAAGTTCTTGAGAGACAACATGGGTATCCGAAAATTGAAAGTCAGTAGACAATATATTGGGGATCTCAAAATCAAACGTAGTATTGATGTCCTCAGTGCCCAAGCTTGTAACTAGGAAGGTGAAGGAATCTGAGACGAATGTAGAAGTTGCTACGAGTGCTTCTATAGTCGTGGTGACCGTAGTCATAATGGTAGTAGGCACGGTGGTCTCTACCTGTGAAACTTCACAGAGTGTGGCAGAGCGGCTCACGTGAACGCGGAGAGGGGGAATTGTTGGTTGTGGTTGAACTAGAGATCGTTGAGGCAAGGTTTCAGGTGTGGGCTAAGGCAATGGTGATGCCTGCACTTGTAGGCATGGAATGGTGCCGCATATGTGCTTGAGTCGGTGGGGTTTATGGGGTCTCGTGGTCTTCTTGGAGCCTTTATATTGTCTCAGTTGCTTAGATGGTAGGGCTCTCTCTATAGAAATATCATAGGCTAGACACATGTATATGATGCGTGTAAGAGCACAGCAACCATGAACAAATTGTTTCTTCTCCCACCGATGTCCAGCCAATAAAAGCTGATCCTATAGCAATATCAATTGTCTTAGGCCTTGAGGTGGCAAGATACAAACGAAACCAAAGATGCTTGTGCGGGATCCTGAATCGCTCCTGTGCAGGGAAGGCAAAGTGCTATAGACAGATTTTGAGCGGAGTGGTTAACTGAGGGGTGATGGCAGAGATGGCGTGCCATTTATCAACATCGCTTTGCTTCATTGGTTCTGGGATGAGATGCTCCTTCTTTGTGGGCGTATGAGTGTCGTAAATCTTAAGTGCAATCCTAATTAAGTCTAGAGACAATGTAAACTTCTTGAAAGGTGGGTCATTCACCAAGGATGATAATATGAAGACATGGTCCAATTCCTTGTGCTCCTGCTATCTGCCACTAAATAATAACATTGATAAAAATCCGGTTGGGGGAGTTCCACACTGAAATAATTTGCAAATCTTGCCCTGTGTCATATAGGTTGAAGATCTTCACTATTTTGGAGGTTCTCGAACTCTTGTGAAAAGAATTGGTAGCGTCTCCACACATTTGCACCGTACATTAGGTTAGCTTTATATATGAATTCTGCATCTCCCAAGGGTCTTGCAAGCCCTTGGAACCAATGTGCCTTGCTGCTCACCCTTTCTGTCTATCCTTGAGGAGGGTCTTCAATGGGCATCGATCCAGTAAAACTCTGGAGCTGCGTTGGGATAGCCAGAGGCAAGCTCTCAAATGTAAGAGCCAAGAAATCCACAATCGGCCACCCGAGTGTTGCGCTGGTAGAACCTTCTGCTTGCATGATGAAAAGCTGGTGTTGTGGACCTAAGTTGAAGTGAAGAAGAAAACATATTAGTCATGGAAAATAATTAAGATTCCAAGAAGATGAGACCTCCATTTCTTTCCACCACCAACATGCTTCTTGTGCGGTGTGTGATTTTAATGATGTGAGAAGTGGTGTGACAAGTGCGTGCTTTGAGTGGGAGTGTGTAAGGTGCGTGGCTTTACAATTGATTTCGAATGAGTACTACCTACAAAGTTAGTGTATGTTACAGGGACAGTGGTGATATGAAGTTGTTTAACTGGGACTACATGCAATGGTTAATAAGAGTGTTAGTTTCACTAAGTCGATGGTCAGGATGAGCTTGGTCGAGACTCATTGTGATTAAAAAAGGCTTATCCATTTCTGTGTCACACAAGGGGTTAGAAGAGATGAAGTGTAATTTACAAAAGAAGGTGTGTAGGGTTTCCTAGTACTCTCAGGAAAGGTCTTCTTAGAGCTGACTAAGGTTGAAGCATAAACTAAGCACTTTTTAGGTACCCAAAGCTGGCGAGACTTGGATTGAGCTCTCACTACAGACTTGGGCACCCAAATTTGCCGATTGTGATGCTTTGATCGAAATTGAGAGGGCTCCCGAAGATGTGGAGTGTTTGACTTACTGGGTACAGTAGCCTTGCATATTCACCTCGGTTGAGGGTATGCCATGACCATCTAATGAACCACTCTGATGTGCTTCACCAATGAGTACATGGAAGATGTGACCAAGCGGCTTGTCAAGGTGAGATATCATATCCACACGCTATTTTGGAAAAGAAAGAAGATCCACTGCACTCTTGCCTGGAAATGGTGACTATTGACATTCATCTGAAGATTGAGTCTTACGCCGCCATACTTGTCGGATTCCTATCTGTCTACCCGATTTCCGCTCCTGGATGGGTGGTAATTCCTTTGTGGGTTTGGTAGGGTGTGCTAACGTGCACAAGGTTAGGGGAACTTTTGTCACATCCAACACCTCTCTGTGTCGACTTTGGAGGGGCAGTTCATGATATTGTCTTGCAAGTTCCAACTAAAGCACACTTCTAGGAAGATTTAAACTCACTAAGTAATGGTATAACCATTCCTGGCCTAGGATCATAGGTTCTATTAGATCATCGTCATGGCAAACCAATAGTTTTACCATCAAGTTCACATTTTCTATGAAGATGGATTGCTCGACCTCTCCTATGCAAGGGGTTTCTAATCCACCTAGTCCAATGAGATATGCTTCAAGTGGATTAATTTCATATTGCCTACAAAGAGAGAGTCGAATTGCATTTGTGGCAACACCTGAATCAATTAAAGCCTTACGCTACGTGTGCAAGGGTTCCTAGCCTAGATTGATATAAATGAACCATCTCCTATCAATGATACTGGGGACCTCTCTTCCTCCAAGTTGGCACATAGCTATAGGGTATCGTGGGGCGTTCACTGATTGAGGTTCTCTTCTAGTCCTCTCCTTCGTACTCTCATTTGCTTAATGCAATCCAACGCTTCTGCTTGAGCTTCAGCTCTGATTAGTTCCTCTTCTTCCTTTTGCTTCTTGGCAAGAGTTAGTCATTTAAGCATATCTGCGGTTGGGGTTCTTGATATAGCTTAACTCAACATCCGCTAATATAATTAGGCAATACTTCTCCTTCAAGAGTTGCTAAGTGAACTGCACTGCTAGTCAATATCTTATTGATGATCATGGGTCTGTAAACTCGTTTCTCTAACTTGTGAGCATGTTGCTTCAAGGTGTAAACTAGCACCGAATCACCTACTTGTAATCCCTTGTCTTTAATATGAGCATCAAAGTAGGCTTTTTGTCTCTTCTAAGCGACATAAATTCTTGCTACTGCTCGCAGTCTTGTCTCTCCCAATCACTCTAAGTCAAGTATTCTTGAGGAAAGCTCATGAACTCTCCATTCATACTCCTAAGCGATCTTGAGTGTGGGTAAAAAAAAATCTAAAGGCAACACGGCATTCTTGCGAAACACCATTTGGAATGGTGTAGCATTAAGCACTATTTTATAGGATACATGATAATTCCACAAAGCGTGGTGTAATTGTTGATCCCAATCCGAACGTTGATTATTCACTATTTTGGTGAGAATCTTGCACAAAATCTTATTAGTACTCTCAGTCTGTCCATTAGCTTGTGGATGGTATGGTGCCGACTTCTTGTGTACAACCATAAAGTCTTGTAATAGATATTCAATAGCCTCATTTAAGAAATGAGTACCCTTATCGCTTAGAAGCTCGATAGGAAGTCCATATCTTGTGAAGACATTCTCGAACAAGAACTTAGCAGTGGTGCATGGATCGTTTTTGCTGGTAGCCTTAGCTTCTACCCACTTCTTAAGATAGTCACTCGCAACTATGATGTACTCAACATGGGAATTCCTTGAAGGGGATTAATAGATCCCACAAAATTTATTCCCCACTTTGAGAATGCACGCCCTCCCATCATGGGCAGTAGGGGCAACTCATCCTTGCGTATGGGATACTGAGTCTTTTGACACATCGGGTCCAAAATGTCCTCTTGCTGCACCTTGGTGTGTAGCTTCCAATAGGTTAAGATATTCGCTTTCGTGCACAAATATCCTCAGATAACCGTCTCTTCCACACTTATACAAATTATCACCAATGAGCTTGTATTCTAAGGCCTCTTGTTCTAAGTTGCACCTACATGCCATCGTCATGTCCTCTGGAGAGGTCCGTGTCCTTAGGTAAGTAACTAAAGTTTCACTCTAGTCTGGCATTAGGATCACCTGGTAAAAAGTAGGATGTTCTATTGGGGGTGTATTACCGCACTTCAGGCATTCGTCACACAATCCTTAGACATCTTTTTCCATTGACGACCAATACACACCTAATCTTTTTAAGTTTGATAGCATCAATTGTCTAGAATGGTGTTGCACCAATACACCTACATGTGCTAATTGCAACGAATTGTTATACTCCTATTCGTCTACACAACAAGCAAGGATATTGTGATGATCTTGCATATAAATACTTCCTGCAAGAAGTTCATATCTCTACGCTCTCACAACCTCTTTCCCTTGGGTTTTCACTTGAGGGTTCTTAGGTGCGTATGTCAGTAGTGGAATTTATGACTTGGCCCATTCAAGGACAATCTCAACATTGAAGAGATATGCGTGTGCTAGCTCATCTGCTACCCCAGTAGCCGCTTCTCCGGAAGTTATCCTAGAGAGGTGGTCCGCTCTTAAGTGTGTTTTCCCCTTTTTTTACTACTACTTCAAAATCATATTCCATCAAGAGTAAAAACCAATGTATTAATCTATTGATGTTGCATGGTTTGTTGACCAAATACAAAAGAGCTTGGTGTTCGGTAAAGAATTTAAACTTATTTGCCAATAAATAGTGGCGAAACATCTTCACCGCATAGACCATTCCTAGTCCCTCTCGTTCAGTAATGGTGTACATTCTCTGTGTAGTATTCAACTACCGACTGGCATATGCAATGGGTAAATCTATATTGCTCTCCTCTACCCTATGATCCTTGAGAGGTTCTCTTTCAATCCTTCCACTTTTGGTGGGGATCCTCTCCCTTCCTATGCAATGGATGAAAATACTCTCTGCTCCTTCCATTGTTCTTCTCTCTGTTCCTTGAGATGTGCCAACACCCAGACTATCCTTAAGTGCTTGCGATCTTACTAGAGGAAAAACTAATTCTCCTCCCCATGTGTATGCATGTCGTCCATGTTCTGTGACCTTATACATTCGTTCTGAGGTGTCATCTAAGTATACTACCTTTCTTGGAATCTCTGGGTCTTTTAGTTCATAAATCGTGTTTGTTCCTACCGCAGTAGGATGCTTTGGCCTATATCTCTAAAAGGCTTCCTCGGTTTCCTTATTCCAGAACAATTCTATACTCCTATTCTCTTGGGGCATCCACTTAGGAGTTATCACCCTTGTTAGTATATACTTTCCTCGTGGTGTTCTGGGTTCATCAATCTGTTTACCATGTCATTCCACATGTATGTCTGCACTTTCCACCATCTCTCCTAGGTCATTGGTTGAGTCCGCCCTAATTGCGATGAAATACATGGTCCCTTCCTTGTCTAAGTAAACCTCGTTTTCAAACTTAACGGTTGGATGTTATAATCCCATAGGTTGATCGGAATTATGCAGTTGAATCACTGACCTATGAAGGCCATCCTCATATACCTGAGAACCCAATCTATTCATACGAATGTACTCCAACTGCGTCTTATAGGGTCCCTCTATCTTTTCTAGGTGGGCTACATTAAACGATGCCCCCATTAGGGGGAAAAGTGAGCCCCGCATGGGCCTTGTAAGGATCCCTAATTTTTAGGGATTAAAAAGATTAATACATGAGTTTAAAGAGGCACATGAAACCACCATAGTTTTGTAGAATAAAAAAGGATATAAGAAATTTCAAATCTCTTTCAAATCTCGAGTCTCAAGCATGTGAGGATTTTCGGCCTTTGGATCAAATCGAAGGCTAATTGTAAATCTCATATGACGCTAGAGATAGAAGATGTGGGAATCCGTCAGAGTGGAGCCCAATGTTATGCGCATTCTCGGCAAAAACGGCAGCCATCTTTGAAGATCAGATGGACGCCTGTGTTTGGTACTGATCGTAATGCACAGGTGTCTTATAGCCGTTAGAGCTTAGAGATGATCCAATGGCCAGCTTTAAAAGGTGCCTTTTTATTGTGCTGGAGCAAGATCAACCATTCAATATTGGTCTAGGACAAAAGACACAGTTGTTATGATTGCTTTAATTTTGAACCATTTGATCTAAAGCCAATCCAAGGGTCAACGTTCAAGGATACCTTGACTTTTTCCATTTGTTCTTAGCCTTTAGATCTTTGAGCAATCCAAGGGCTCTAAATGATTTTGGAGCCTCTCAAAACAACTCTCTAAAGGAAACCACTAATTCTAAATGGTTTTTGGAGCTTTGACCACACCAAAACAAGGGAAGCCTATGCTTACCCTACGTGATTAGGAGACTAGATTGTGGCCACCACCCTCTTCTCATTGGTCCATCTCTAATCACTCCTTAATCTAAAAGGCCCATGCAAGGTTCATTTTTTCCCCTAATGCTGGTCTACCCGTGTTGAAAGACATATCCGAGTCACTTGTATCTGAGCTAACGTCGTATGGATAACTGCCTAGCTATTGTGCCCACGTTCGTGCTATAATTCTTATGCTAGCCTCCAAAGATCTGAAACTTCGTTTATCACTTTTCCCTAAATATTTTCTAGATCTCGGGTTCATTAGTCCTAATCTCGCCTTGTTGCGCTCATAATTCATTTGAGCATTGCGTATTCAATTCACAAAAATTCCTTTACGCTTAGTCCCTTCACCCACTTATATCTTCTCTTGTCAGCTACTTATCACTCAATGAGCTAGGGCAATACCTGGTTGCCCTAAGAGTCCTAAGACACTCTGTTGATCACAATATAACTACACTCAAAGAAATCATCAACAATTCAAGAAATGGAAATTCCACTTACAGAGTTCTCCTGGACTTAAAAAGCGACTGTTTTGACTTTGCCCAAGAACTCGAGGTACTTGCCCACTTCTTCCTTTAGTCTATGCCACACACAAGAGTTCACAATTAATGTCCAAAAATTGACCCAAAATTTTTGAAAATTTGTGCAAAAAACCCTAATTTTGTGTTTTGTTTGACAGTCGCGATAGTAGAACACAATTGCGATGGTGTGTCATCGTCGCAATGGTGTGACACCCATGATGGTTAGAAGTCACGATGGTCAAGCCCTACGATGATCAGTCACAATCACGATTGTCAAGTCATGACGATCACTCAGGATCGCGACGATCAAGTCACGATGGTCAATCCATGATGATGAGTGAGGATCACGATGGTCAGTACATAATGGTCAAGCAATGATGGTCATGGTCACGATGATCAGGCACAATTGTGATGATCAAGCCACGATGGCCAATTAGGATCGCGATTGTCAAACACCATCGGGATGGTGAGTCACCATCGCGATGGTGAGACACGATCGTGATTGTGTGAGCCAATCGCAACGACAGTCAGTGACCCTCGCGATGGTCAGATGTAGTCGTGATGATGTGTCATCATCAGGATGGTCAAAAATTTATGCAACTTCATAAAATCAAGCATGGATGTGTGTAAGCGCTTTTCTAGGCTCCTCCTTCATGCAAAACGTTTGCACAAATTCATACCTTTCCTGACAGTCGTGATGGTTAGCTTCAACGATAACTTTCTGAGAAAAATGGAAATTTTACCTGTGTTTCCAGCAAATTCGTGGTGTCCACAGGCTGTCATGCAAGATTATCCACCAAAAAACAGGACATACACATGCAAATCTCTCTCTCACTCTCGCACACACACAAATGAGGGAAAGAGAAGAGAAAGGGGACATATGACTAAGTTTTTGTGATTTTTTGGAGTTTGAGATAATGATAGGGAATGATACTAGAGGAATAAAGGAGTAAAATTGTGTAAAAACTAACTACAAACAACAAGCAAACAAAGAAATTTTACCTTCCAACGATTTTCTCCAGCACACTTACCATCACACGCTCAACCTAGAGCTCGTCCGCGGCAATGACGCCAAATTTGGTGTCACTCTAGCACAATGGAAAGTACCAGCGTGAGGAGCTTCACTTTGTAATTGTCAATCCGTGCAGAGTTTAGGTCGATATGAGGATCAAGAGCAAATGATGTGCATGAGGAAGATGGTGAGAAATGCAAGAGCATACAAACACATGCATACACACAAACTAGAAAAGTCATAATGGAGATCAATGGAAGGCAAGAAAAGAACTCATAATCATATTCATCATCATGTAGTTACAATAGCTGTTCTAGCTCTAGCTCATAGGTTCAATCATAAACTAACAAAAACCTCAAAATGAGCTCTCTAGCTCTATTTGTAGTTTTTGCCTAGTTTTGATCGGTTTCACATCTAGTGACCGGCATAGTTCAAAAATAGGTTCTACCTCTAATTTGAACTATCGAACGGCTTCCAAAAATTACAAAAATTGGTGTGAGATCTCTACCTAGACTCCTCAAGTTTGAGGACTCTACAGCTTGCACAAAATGGAGTCACCCTCGCAATAATTGGATATTTGTACATATATTACATTGTTTTAGTAATAAAAATCACTCTTGCCATGATGAAATCCTCTCAGTAATTTAGGTGCTTCCTCTTCTTTTATGACGAGAACCAGTACTCAAGCCTTTGCCTTCAACATATTAGTAAAGTGTCTACAGCTCAAACGTGAAAAATGGAATATGAAATATGTTCACAGATTACATACGCAAGGAGATCTATTTCAAAGAACAAAGGAGTTGACAGTCCCAATTTAAAATGCAACATGAAGCAACGGAATATGCTATAGGTACGACACATCTTTTTTCTAAATGAAATTATCCGTAATTTTGTTCATTATACTTATCCCTCTTATGCAAGTGCAACGAAACTCTCCCTAGGTTGATGTATAGGCAATCCTATGTTTAATTAAACAATCAAACATAAGAATGAACAAATCTTTGCTCCCAAAGGAAATACCTCGTGTTTAATTAAACAATCAAACATAATAAATAACAAATCTTTGTTCCCAAAGGAAATACATCATGATTTACAGATTATTTGCAAGAAAATAATAACTCTCTACATCTCAAAAGATAAAAATTGATGGTTAAGGTGTCCTTAAAAGATTGCAAAGAATCTGCACCCATCATTGTTTACGCGTCATCATCAACACATAGGGGTTAGTGGTGGAAGTGTGACCCGTTGGTCCTCTATCTTGATGGGATTCTTCATCGATTTCCATCGTATATGGGTTGTGCACTCTTTTGGTGGGTCCCAACCTTTTACAATTGCTTCCACTTAGGCGACGAAACAAGAGTATAGTGCATCAACACATTGTAGACTCTTGAATCTTTGCTCTTGGATATCATTCTTTATGGGGATTTTAACATGTTAGATTATTCGTCCAATAGATGGGAGCATAGACGTCACATTATTGAAGGTGTGGAAAAGGGATATTGAGAACTTCTGAAGATTTATCAAGATTTGGTGGAAATTAAGGATTCTTTGGGTTTTGCTTGATCAAAATTAAGTTAAGGATTTCTAGGGTTTTTTCTGTTAAACCTCCATTTTGGATTCGATCCGACAAAAGATAGCCTTAACAAATGCTATGTTTCACATAGTATCCTCCATAATTTGGGTCTTCCCTCCCTTTGTCCAAAGTATGGATCTCGCTATGTCATATCACTACCTAATTGTTCCTTCAATTAGAACCTTTGCTAAGGATTAGAAAGTCCCGTGTTTTCATCCTATGATCTTCTTCCTCCACTTATATTTGACATCAAATATCACTCACCTTGAAGAAAATTTTTAATGATTACTCCTCCCCTTCTAATTGTAGGATAAATGTGGTAAAGTGGACTCGGACTGTATTCCTTAGAAATAACAAGTAGAGACAAAGTATTCATATATTTAGAAGGGAGAAGCTTTACAAAAGACTCATTCACATTGAGACTGAAGTTAAGAAGGGAAAGCCTTAGATGTAAAAGTACCTTCTTAAGTTCAGAAGCATCCTTGGATATGAATATGAAATCAAGAGGAAGAAGTTTCATATTTACTTTAAAGGTTGGTGGGAAGGTAAGGTTCATAAAGATTCCTTCTTCGAAATTGGTAGATGGACGGTGGTTTATCTGTACCGAAAGGCCTATTTAAGAAAAATGGGAATTACACAGGATTTTGAGATCGTTCTTTGCATCCCAATGTTTTAATTTTTGACTCATCCACACACTACAACATATTATTATCTCTTAATTGGAGTATATTCAATTGACACGTTAATATTAGGGATAATTTTAAGAAGTTAACCTAGTAAGTAATGTAAATGGGACTTGAATAATTTCCAAATTTCTTGAATAGGCTTTAAATGGTCTTTTTAAGAATTTGGTTTAATCTCATAAAGATAGAAACAATGCCTCAAAACCTCAACTAGAAAAGATCCTTAAAGGTTTTAGACTCATCTGGTCTAACTCAAATCACTTTACTATCTTACAAGTTGATACGGTTACATAGAGTTTTAGTTATTCCTTCCTACTTTTTTGAAACTTGGATTTGATTTAGAAATAACGTTCAATGTCAATTTTAGACCACGTTCCACTAGATGGAATAGGTAACTAAATTAAACATCATAGGTGAATATCATGTATAGAACCCATTCAATTTCAGAAGAGGCTTGAGTTTAAAAGAACCCACTCATCCATTGAGTATTGCTTAGGAAAATTAATTTTTTTTAAAGTTCTTTGCTCAAGAAGTACATTTGGCACTTATTTTTTACATTCTACCTTGGAATCTAAAACCCAATTGGACAGAGTAGTCATGTAACTTGGAAAAAGGGTTAGTAGAAGTTGGTCAAGTAGTGGAATAGAGTAGAGACATTGAAGATTAGATGTTTTTGGTCAGCCTCAACCTCATTTGAATTCAAACTCAAAGTCTAAATTTGTGAGAGGATCCATCTATTTTCTAAGTCCATGCACCAATGTTGCAATTTAGATATGGATGCATATCGAAAATTAGCTAGAAATGCTTAGAATCCATCTACTTCATATATTGGTGCTATGGACACCCTAGTATGAACATAGAAAAATACTACATTAAGTAGCGATGTTCCAAATGCACTGTATTCATTCTTTTCATATTTTTCATGTAATTTAGTCACTCATATGCACAAGCTTAATGGTCCTTAAAACGATTTAGGCAAGAATGAGCTACACACCGATTCCCCTCTTTTTAGATCAAGTACAAGATAGAGTCCCCTTCTCATAAAGAGGTCGGCAAATTAGACAGATCAAGACCATGATCGATGAGATTGATCATGGGGCAAGGGGCAATACTCCACATAATATACCTCCACACATTTTCAAGCAAAAAAAAATGTTTAGAGGTGGGAAAATTGTTGTATAACTATGGGGCGGAAAAAGACATGGGTTTTATGGGTTCAAAGTCAGTTGTAGAACCCTTGAAGTTTATTGAGAAACCCTTGGGAAAGTGCCTCCAAAAAAATCATTTGAACTCTTGATCTATTTGGATCTACTTCCTGATAGTCCATTTGAAAAATGAGATTCTAGGACGGAAGCGGTAGTGTAATCGAGATGGTATGTACAAGGCTTCAAAAGAAGAACTTACCTTTTAATTTTTTGGGTAAAGCTATGCGCAATGCCATGCACAAAATCAATCAAGGCTTTACCATTGCAATCCACAATCAACACCATCTGAGGATTAGTTTGGTGGAAAGCCTAATGTAAAGTAATTTAGAGCACTTGATAGAATTGCATTTGTTCATGGTCCAAAGTAAGAAGCACACAAGTTATCATGCACGCCGAACAAATATATCTTTTCTTAGTACAATGGAATATCTAAAGCATAAAGATCATATGATATGGAAGTTAATCCATTAGTATTTCAAAACAAGTACTCCCTCATGACTCTTCTAAATCAACGAAAGATCCATGCTTTGGTTCTTGTCCACCCATCTACACTTTACAGAGGGACACAACTATCTCCAAGAACATTTCAGAAGCTAGATGGTCTCAAAGACTTTTTGAGAAGCAACAAAAGAAAAAATTCATTCTGTGAACTATGCACTTATGCATCAAATCCAAAAAGTTCTAGAATTTTCTACCTTTAAAGAAGCTCAAGGCCAACCGGAATGGGAAAAACCAATGAAAGCTGAAATTGATGCAACTCACAAGAAGAAACTTGGGAAATTGTACGTAAAGCATCCAATCATCAAGTCATAGGAGTCAAATCGCTTTAAAAAATGAACTACAAATCAGACGAAACTTTGGACATGTATAAAACATGACTAGTGATCAATAGCTATAAGCAAAAGCATTGCATCAACTTTGAGGAAACATTTGTTTCTTCAAGAAGGTTCACAAGCATTCAAGTAATCCTTGCCCTATGATCGCATTTATGATCGCCCATCTATCAACTCAATGTGAAAATTTATTTCCTCAATGGCAACTTAGAAGATGAAGTATATGTGTAACAACATGAAGGACTCCAAATCAAAGGAAAAGATGATCATGTCTACAAGCTACAGAAAGCACTTTATGGACTCCAGCAAGCTCCATGAGCTTGTTATGAGAAAATACAAAATCTCTTTGAAGACAAAGGATTCCATTGAAGCTTTTCTCATGAAAACCTCTACATCTATAAAAATGAGTCGTTAGTAGCCATCATCGTTCTTTAGATTGGCCACTTGATCTTAAGTGGTTCCAAACTATGCCCAATGACTGGTATTTATTGGTGTAAGTAGTATATAGAAAGTAGAAACGAATTCATCTATTCTATTCGAGTGCATTAACTATGGTATTTATTGGTGTAAGTAGTATATAGAAAGTAGAAACAAATTCATCTATTCTATTCGAGTGCATTAACTATTTTAAACCCCTAGAACACTCTACTCTTGTTACGTAAGCTTATACATTTGGATTTCCATGTTTTGTTAGGTGCTTCTATATAATTTAGGATAATGATCCCTAGAACGGGGAGAAAGTTTTATATTCCAGACATGTATGTGCCTAGAGGAACTAGGAGTTCCTTGCTTGGGGGATAACATAGGCCAAGGAAGAGGAGAGTTTCCTTGTTGGTACTTATTTGTGATAGTGGGACGAATAGGCAAAATACCTCAACAACTCAAAGAAAATCTCGGTTGGAAACTTTCAGCTCAAGTACAAACACTTGCATAACTACCAAATTAGAGCATGCAAATATGGAAAGTGGACAAATCTCCAAGACACAATAGTCACAAGCACTATACCATGCAAGAATCACACTTCAAAATGGACTAAAATATTTTCCATGAATCTTGCAAGACGGAAAAGGTCACTTCAATCAGTATATAGAGTCTCTACAAAGTGCGGGGAGGGACTTTTATAGTGCCCCCTCCACTTATCACTTCACACAAGAATTAAAATTTTCCAAAGAAATTTTAAGATCCTACTAAATTCCTAGCTTGTTCTCTTGCAATATCCACCAGAAGTCTCTTTCCTAGTACATAAAAGAATCCAGAAATTATTTAGACTACAAAACTTCCAAAATGTTTCATACGTAACATTATCCTAAGGTTGCCGGCAATCAATCGCATTGTTATTTAATGAGATATCAATATTCCAGTGTATATGTGACAGGTCAAACGGTGAATAGGTCCTTTTGTATAAGGTTTTACACAACGACAGAAATAAGATTTCCCACAAGTCTATATTCAGATTGACCGTTCTCAAAGTTTCATCTTTTTGTAGTAAGAAATGTATAAATGAAGCTGTATTCTTCATACTTTTCTTCTATTAAGCAAGTTGAGCATGTTGTGACATTTAGAGAGAAAGCTACACGTGGGGATATGAACACTCATCGTGATTTTTTCTCCAGAAATTAATGATGTCTTAAAGAATGACATTCACATATCTAAGTAAAACCTTCGGTCGTATGGTGTAACCTATGAAAATAATATTGGTTAATCGGTGTCTAAGTTCGCATATTTAACTTTTTTCCTCTTCTTTAGCTAAGCACACCAAACCTTTTATGTGTGTTTATGCTCAAAAAAAGCCCTAGGTTTTTTAGGTAAGAGGATCAAGAACAAAAAAATGTATCCCCCAAGTTCATCAGTCCATGGTCTTTGTGTTTCATGGATCTAAGAGGACGTCTTTTTATTGATTTTTATTATTATTTTTAAGGGAAGTTGGATCATTGAACTCTACTCTTTCATATAGGTTGAATTAATTAGAAAGTATAATGAGAAATGGCCGTAGCATCTCATTGGCCGTAGCACGTATGGGACCCCTCAAATCTCACAAAGAAAGGGTTGAATGCCTATCAACTACTAGACTATAGCACCTCAATGCACAATAAGGTAGAGTTTAGAGAACAATGCCCCGAGGGTCAGACGATGTAACTGATTTGAATTGGGTAGCTGAGAGGATCAAGAATCCCCCTAAGAGCTGCCTTTAACCATCTCATCACACAATAATGAGGGACGTCCCCCAACAGCCCGTGGGGGTTAACCCCCTATCACCAACCGCAAGAGGCGAGGGACGCTACCGGCTGGCTGAGCCAATAGACAGGGACGCCCTTTGTTTTTCTTCTGTTTTCCCTTTTTTATCATCTTAAATAAAGCTTGCATTGTGAAAAAAAGAATTGGGTGCCTAGAATTATGGTCATAAAAAATGGAAGAGAAAAATGGGCGATGCCATGATGGTAAATTGCCATGTCAAACCAAACATGAAATGAGAAAAATGGGCGATGCCATGATGGTAAATCGCAAATTTATCTAAATCAAACGCAAACATGAAATGAGGACATAATATTTTGCAAAAGCTGAACGGAACCAGAGTACAGCTTATGTTGACCAATCAAAAAGATGCGACCGTAAACTTATGTCCTACGGAAAAGCAGAAAAGCAAGAGACGAATCTAAGGCCGCCGACATGTGAACAAGTCAGTCAAGCAATACGTCAACGCATATGCCACACCATTTGCTGTCAGAAACTCAGAATCTATGAACAAAGTCTTCATTCATGGTAAATTGTGTAAAAAACAGGCTATTCACCATTCACGCACGTTGAACGGACCATCTGAGATTCTCAGTTTGCTTATCCCTCACGGGAAAAGCAGAAAAGCAAGAGATAATCTAAGACCATCGACATGTGAAAAAACTAAATCAAGCAACATCAACGCATATGCGCACACCATTTGCTGTCAGATTTCATGACCAAAGTCTTCATGTTCAATTGTGTTGAGAATAGGCTATTCACTCTTCACGCACGTTGGACGGAGCATCCCATATTCTAATTTTGCCTATCTCTCACGTAAAAAATGTGCAAGACGTATAAACATCTCCATGAAGCGAAATAAGAGTTACTTGTGTGTACAACCGATAAAGCTTCAAGAGAAGACCTTGGGAAGAACATGAAAAGTCTCTTGCCTACTGTTCTTCCTTAGATCTTTTGCTTTGTAGAAAGGACATAGATCTTTTTGACCTTTGGTGGTGGAAAGAGAGCAAGAGTGCTCTCATATCTTGTTCTAAAAAGCATATTCATGCAATCTATCATGTGTGCTTTTTAATACACTTACTTAACAGTGGATACACGATGTTTGCAAACCCAACTTTACATAGAATATCTTCCGCATTATAACGTTGATCCAACTTTCAATGAAGAACAGTAATGAACATGGCTCTCGACAAGATATTGCATGAAGAGACTTGAAGATGAGGACTACAGAACATCAACACCAAAGAATGCTGATGAAGATCATGTTTTCCCATGAATGAAGCAAAACCAGCTAATCAATCTATCATTAGTAAAGTGTATGCAGGTCAAACGTGAAGAATGGAGTACCGAAGGAGATCTATAGTAAAATGTCAAAGAACAAAAGAGTTGAAGTTCCCAATTTAAAATGGAACATGAAGCAACGGAATATGCTACAGGTACTACACATCTTGTTTTAAAAATGATGTTATCCCTCTTTTTGTTCATTAATATTATCCCTCTTATGCAAATGCACCGAAACTCATAAGCAATCCTGTCTTCAGTTAAACAATCAAACATAAGCAAGAAGACATCTTTATTCCCAAACGAAAAACCTCATGATTTACAGATTATTTCCAAGAAACTAATAACTCTCTACATCTCAAGAGATCAAAATTGACGGTTAAGATCTCCTCAAAAGATTGCAAAGAATCTTCAGCCATCATTGTTTGATCACCATCATCAACGCACAGGGGTTAGTGGTGAAAGTGTGATTCGTTTCAAGATCCGTTGTTCCTCTATCGTGATGGGATTCCGCATCGATTTTCATGGTATATGGGTTGTGGATTCTTTTGGTAAGTTGCCTCCTTTTACAATTTCTTCCATTTACGCTACAAACCAAGACTTAGAGTGTATCGACACATGGTAGACCTTTGAATCTTTGCCCTTGGATATCATTCTCTATGGGGATTTTAACATGTAAGTCCCTTCAATCAGTATAAAGAGTCTTTACAAAGTGAGGGAAGGGATTTTTGGTAGTGCCCCTTTCGCTTACCACTTGACAGAAGGATTAAAAAGTTCCAAGGAAATTTGAGGATCCTACTAAATTTCTAGCTTGTGCTCTTGCAATATCCACCAGAAGTCTGTTTCCTAGTACATAAAAGAATTCAGAAATGATTTAGACTACAGAAGTTGCAAAATGTTTCAATCAATCATATTGGTATTTAAAGAGATATCATTATTCCAGTGTATATGTTAAAGGTCAAACGGTGAATAGGTACATTTGTATATGGTTTTACACAACGACAGAAATGTGACTTCCCACAAGTCCATATTCAGATTGACCGTTGTGAATGTTTGATCTTTTTTTAATAAGAAATATATTGAAGCTGTATTCTTCATTCCTTCTTGTATTAAGCAAGTTGAACATGTTGTGACATTTAGAGAGAAAGCTACGCATGGGGATATGAACACTCATCGTGAATGTTTCTCTAGAAATTAATGATGTCTTAAAGAATGGCATTCACGTGTGTAAGCAAAGCCTTCGGTCATATGGTGTAACCTATGAAAATAATATTGGTAAGTCGGTCTCTAAGTTCGCATATATTTCTTTTTTCCTCTTCTTTAGAAAAGCACAATAAACCCTTTATTTGTGTTTATGCTCCATAGAAAACCCTAGGTTTCCTAGGTGAGAGGATCAAGAACTAAAAATTTTATCCCCCAATTTCATGACTTCATGATCTTTGTGCTTCATGGATTTTAAGAGGACGTTTTGTTATTAATTATTATTATTATTATTATTTTTTCTAAAGGAAGTTTGACCATTGAGTTCTACTCTTTCATGTACCTTGAAGTAATAGAAAGTATAGTGAGAAATGGGCATAGCAGCTATGGGACACGTCCGAATCCCATAAAGAAAGGGTAATGCCTACCAACCAACTACTAGACTATAGCATCTCAATGCACAATAAGGTAGATATTAAAAAGCAATTGCCGTGTCAAACCTTGCTTTCGCAAGTTTATCTAAATCATACGCAAACATGAAATGAGGACACAATATTTTGCAAAAGCTGAACGGAATCAGAGTACAGCTTATGTTGACCAATCCAAAAGCTTCGCCCGTAAATTTATGTTGTATAGAAAAGCAGAAAAGCAAGAGATAATCTAAGACCGCCGATATGTGAAAAAACTAAGTCAAGCAACATCAACGCATATGCCCACACCATTTGCTGTCAGAAATTCAGAATCTATGAGCAAAGCTTCGTGGTAAATTGTGTTAAACACAGGCTATTCACCATTCGTGCACGTTGAATGGAGCATCCCATATTCTCAGTTTGCTTATCCCTCACGGAAAAAGCAGAAAAGCAAGAGATCATCTACGACAGCCGACATGTGAAAAAACTAAGTCAAGCAACACGTCAACGCATATGCGCACACCGTTTGTTGTCAGATTTCATGACCAAAGTCTTCATGTTCAATTGTGTTGAGACCAAAGTCTTCACTCTTAACGCACGTTGGACGGAGCATCCCATATTCTAGTTTTACCTAGCCCTCACGTTAAAAATCTGCAAGACGTATAAACATCTCCAGGAAGCGAAATAAGAGTAACTTGTGTGAACAACCGATAAAGCTTCAAGAGAAGACCTCGGGAAGAAGATGAAAAGTCTTTTGTCTACTGTTCTTCCTTAGCTCTTTTGCTTTGTAGAAAGGATATGGATCTTTTTAACTTTTGGTGGTGGAAAGAGAGCAAGAGTGCCTTTACAACTTGATCTAATAGGCATATTCATGTAATCCATCATGTGCTTTTTAATACGCTTACTTATTAGTGGATACACCATGTTTGCAATTGCAACTTTACATAGGATATCTTCCGCATAATCATGTTGATCAAAATTTCAAAGAAGAACATTAATGAATATGGCTCTCGACAAGATATTGCATGAAGAGACTTGAAGATGAGGACTACAGAATATCAACACCAAACAATGATGATCAAGATCATGTTTTCCCATGAATGACGCAAATCAGCTAATCAATTTAGTATTAGTAAGGTGTATGCAGGTCACACGTGAAGAATGGAATATGAAATAAGTTCACAAAATACATACCCAGGGAGATCTATAGTAAAATATCAAAGAACAAAGGAGTTGAAGGTCCCAATTTAAAATGGAACAAGAAACAACGGAATATGCTACATGTACTACACATCTTGTTTTAAAATGACTCATCCCTCGTTTTGTTCATTAATATTATCCCTCTCATGCAAATGCAACGAGACTCTCCCTAGGTTGATGTATAGCAAATCCTCTCTTTAATTAGTCAATCAAACATAAGCAAGGAGAACTCTTTGATCCCAAAAGAAACACCTCATGATTTACAGAGTATTTGGAAGAAAACATTCACTCTCTAGATCTCAAGAGATCAAAATTAATGGTTAAGATCTCCTCAAAATATTGCAAAAGAATCTTCACACATCATTGTTTGATCAACATCATGAATGCATAGGGGTTAGTGGTGGAAGTGTGATTCATTTCAAGACCCGTTGATTCTCTATCCTGATAGGATTCTTCATCGATTTGCATTGTATATGGGTTGTGGATTCTTTTGATGGGTCCCAACCGTTTATAATTGCTTCCATTTAAGCCAGAAACCAAGACTTAGAGTATATCAACTTTACATGGTAGACTCTTGAATCTTCACCCTTGGATATCATTCTCTATGGGGATTTTGACATGTTAGATGATTCACCTAGTAGATGGGAGCACAGAGGTAACATTATAGAAGCTATGAAAAAGGACTATTAGGACCTTCCAAAGATTCATCAAGGTTTGGTGGAAATTAAGGATTCTTAGGGTCTTTCTTGGTCAAGAGTTAAGGATTTCTAGGGTTTAACCTCCATTTTGGAGTCAATCAGAGAAACGATAGCCTTAACAAATGCTGTGTTTCACAGAGCATCATCAACAACTTGGGTCTTCCGTCCCTTGTCCAAAGCAATATGGATATCCCTACGTCACATGACTACCCCATTTTTCCTTCATTTAGAAGCTTTGCTAAGTGTTGGAAAGACACGTGCTTTCATGCCAATCCTATGATCTTCTCTCTCCTTTTGATTTGACATGAAATATCAATCACTTATATATATATATATATATATATATATATATATATATAGAGAGAGAGAGAGAGAGAGAGAGAGTTGCTTGGGTGGATACGTGCATCTTTCACCCCCTTCTTAGTTTACATTAGGATCTTGAGTGACCTTGCTACCTTTCTACTTTGGTTTAGTTGGATCTTGAGCTTGGTTTCTAGCTCTCTAATTGTGAGATTATACAACAAAAACTTTCTTGTCTTTTTATTCGGACGGAAAGCAAAGGAAGCAATTTTTTTCGTGCTATATCTGTTGCGGTATGATTGCTTCTTCGAGCAAATCAACGAATCAAGAGACATTCATCAAAATTTGATCGCCTAAGAATACTTCATAGAAAAATACTCAAGCTTTTCTAGGAAACAGGATCAGCACGCACAGAAGTAACCCCCTCTTTGATCACTCCATGATCTTCGTGCTTCATGGATTCACTTAAGACTCAGAAAGAGAATGCCCCATCAAGGGACGACAAGTCCATGAGTGTCTTTTGTAAGCACTTTTGCTTTTCTTCCGTTTTTCCTTTTTTTTTTTTCCTTTTTAATGAAAGCTTGCATGGTTGAAAAAAAAAGAATTGCTTTCCTACAATTATGGTTTAAACAAATAAGAAAGCAAAATGGGCGATGCCATGATGGTAACTTGCCGTGTCGACCCTTGTTTTCACAAGTCTATCTAAATCAAACGCAAAATGTAAACGCAAAACGTGAAGTAATATTGTGCAAAAGCTGAAGGGAATCAGAGTGCAGCTTATGCTGACCAATCAAAAAGATGCGCCCGTAAAGTTATGTCGAATGGAAAAGCAAGAGATAATCTAAGACCGCCGATATCTGAAAAGTCAGTCAAGCAATAGGTCAACGCATATCCCTATACCATTTGCTCTCAGATTTCATGAGCAAAGTCGCGGTGGTCAATTATGCTGAGAACAGGCTACTCATGTAAAAAAATGCGCAGTACGTATAAACATCTCCACGAAACGAAATTAGTGTAACTTGCGTGTGACAATCGATAAACAGAAGGCCTCGGGAAGACGATGAAAAGTCTCTTGTATACTGTTCTTGCTTAGCTCTTCTGTTTTGTAGGAAGGATATGGATATTTTTCACCTTTGGTGGTAGAAAGAGAGCAACAAAGCTTTTACAAGTTGTTCTCGAAAGCATATTGATGTAATGTAATCTATCATGGGTGCTTTTTAATACGCTTTCTTAGCAGTAGATACACCATGTCTGCAATTCCAACTTTACAAGAAATATCTTCCGCATTATCACGTTGACCAAACTCTCCATGAAGAATAGTAACGAATATGGCTCTCGACAAGACATTGCATGCAGAGACTTGAGGATGAGAACTAAAGAATATTGACACAAAAAATGCTGACTAACATTACTAAAATGAATGCAGATCAGACCTGAAGAATGGAATATGAAGTATGCTCACAGATTAGATACGCTCGGAGATCTACAGTAAAATGTCGAACATGAAGGTCCTAACTTAAAATGGAACATCAAGCACCGGAATATGCTACAGGTACAAAAAAAAAAAAAATCTTGTCGCGAAAGGAGATGATCCACGGTGCTGTTCAGAAATCTTATCCCTCTCATACAAATGGAACGAGACACTCCCAGGTCGATGTATGAACAACCCTCTTTTTATGAAAGTGATCCCTTTTGATGAATACAGAAGGATCTGAGCTGCTTGCTTTGAACCCTTGATCTTCAAGATATGTAATCAACCTGTGATTTGAAGCTCTAAGAGCTTGTTTCAACCCATACAATGCTTTCTTAAGTCCTGGTGGTTGTGACATGTAAATGTCCTCACTTCTCCAACCACTTAAGAATGCATTTTTCACATCAAGTTGGAGGAGTCTCCAATTCCTTGGGGCTTCTACACTTATCAATGTCCAGATTCTAGTCATCTTTGCAACTAGTGAGAATGCTTCCGCATAGTATATACCACGAGTTTGTGAGCATCCTTTGGCATATAATCTTGCCTTGTACATGCAAACTAATCCATCTGAATTTCTTTTAACTTTATATACCCATCTACAACCAATTACCTTTTGACTTGGTGACATTGGAACCAAATCCCAAGTGTCCATCTCCTTCAATGCATCTATTTCTTCTTTCATGGCCTTTTCCCAATTAGGGTTTGCCTTTTCCTCTTCATAGGTTGATGGTTCTTTTGAAATTGATTCTTTTGCAAGGTAGATTGAATGCTTTGTAACAAATGTGGAATCATATCCATACGATTTTGTTGTTTCTTCTCTCTTGCTGATCTTCTAGGTGCTTGTTTGGAGCATTCTCCAACCTCTTACATCTTTGCTTTGCTTGATTTCCATAGTTTGTAATCCCTTTCTCTTTCATCTTGGTCATCCTCTGTATCACTTCTTGGATCGTGGACCTATGTATCATGCTTGCTTCCTAATTGATGAGGATTAGAATCAAGATCATATAGTAGAGTTACCTCTTGTTTGTCTTCATCATACCAAGACCTGTGTTCTTCAAACACATCTTTACTTGTAGTGAATTGCTTGGTTGAAGGATTATAGAACTTGTAACCCATCTGACTTGAATCATATCAAATAAACATTGCCTTTGTCACCCTTTCATCTAGCTTACCTCTTATTTGTGATGGTACATGAACGTAAGCTAAACAACTAAACACCTTGCAATGTCCAACACTAGGTTTTCTTCCATACCATGCTTCATAAGGGTTCATACCTTGAAGTGATTTGGATGGTAGTCTATTGAGAAGGTACACAACAATTGAAATAGCCTCTACCCATCGATAATGTGGAAACTTCTTCTCTTCAAGCATTGTTCGGGCTGATCCAACCAATGTCTTGTTTCTCCTCTCTGCAATGCCATTTAGTTGAGGAGAGTACCTGGTAGTCACTTCCCTTTTGATACCTTTGTCTTGCAAGAACTCATCAAACTCGTTGGAGAAGTGTTCTCCCCTCTATGATATCTGAGCTTCTTGAGTGATCTACTTGTATGATTCTCCACATGTGCTAGATACTTTTTGAAGCAATCAAACACTTCATTCTTACTATTGATAAAGTATAGAATAGTCCATCTACTATGATCATCAATAAATGAGAAATAATATCTTGATCCTCCCAATGAAGGTTCTAGACTTGGTCCCCATACATCTATATGTACTAAGTCCAATAAGTTGTTGTGGATGTAGCCTTTTTTGTTGAACGGTTGTCTTTGTGCCTTCCCAATCTGACATGCATCACACCTTTTGATCATGTGTTGCTTTGATATGCTCAGCAGTCCTAGAACAATTTAATCCTTGCATATCCGTCAAGGTTATTTCATTCACATGAGCACGTCTCTTATGCTACACTTCAAGTTCACTTAAGGTTTGAGACCCAAAAGTGAATAGAGCTATCTTCTTGGCTTCTCCTACTTCAAAAGTAAAGAGCCTACCATGCTTCTCACCTCTGGCTATCTTCTTGAAGCCTTGACATGGATCTTTCGCCAAAAGCTCCATGCTGTGTGAACCTAACTTGCAAGCCTTTTTTGACTATTTGGCCTATACTTATTGGGCTTTTAGTGATAGTGGGTACATAGAGAACCTTCTCAGAATGTTTGTCCTGCCATTGGAAGCTTTGACATTACCAGTTTTCTCCACATTGTGCTTTGTGTGATCCCCTATTTGTACTTCATTTCTATGCTTTGGACTTTCCAAATCAGATAGAAGGGCAATGTTGCCTGCAACATGAGTTGAACATCCTGAATCTATGTAGAACAAATGATCATCTTCTTTACCTTCTTTGTGGATAACATGCATAAGAAGCAATGAGTCTTCATGTGGTTGATCTTCTAAATAATTGTTGAAGTCCCTTCTATTATAGCCTCTATTTTTATTGTTGAAGTTGTGTCCACCTTTGCCTCTATTGCTGCCATATCCACCTCTTCCACTTCCTTTTTGGGTCTTCCCATTGAACGAACTGTTTTGAGTGGTGTGGTTGGTGTTATCGGAGATGGCACAAGGTTGAACACTCTAACCTTTGGCTTTGTCATGCTTTGGTCCTTTCTTCTTCCCTTTCCACTTGCTCTTTCTTGCGAAATTGGCTTGAGAAGTCTCCTCTTCATCTTCTTCCTTCTTCTTGCCTTTTGCTTTTTATCCTTGTTATCTACATATAGAGCACTAGTTGAATTACCATGATATGAGTTACCTTCCTTTATGCTATTGTTGGCCTCTTGGTTGAAGATTTGTCCAAAAAAGATGTTGAAGTCTGGAGTTTGCACATCCATGATGAGATCATAAGCCATTGTGAAAGATTGCCATTGCTTATCATTTGCAATGCCATTGAGAAATTGTCTCATGATAGCCTCTTCTTCAATCAACTCTCCAATGGATGCCAATTGATATGCAACCTCCTTGACCTTGGTCACAAACTCTGTGATGGTTTTTTTAGGTGTCTTCTTCATTTGGTTCAACTCGTTCCAAAGATGATTCTTTCTTGCTTTGGTACGGGCAAAAAAGAAAGTCTTGAGGGCATCCCAAGTCTATTGAGATGTCTTGCATCCTCTAACATATGGTAATAGAAAGTCAGAGATAGATTTTAGTATGTATGACCTTGCTTGAGCATCCCTTTCGCATCAAAGAGTGAGCTTATTTGTCTCCTCTTGTGTAGGCACTCCTTTGGATCTTGGAATAGGCATAGCTTCATCACCTGCTATAATTCCATAAAGCTTTCTATCTTGCAATAGGCCTCCATTATGATTTGCCAAGCCGCATAGTTGTGTCAATAAAGCTTCTTGATCATTGAGGGAAAGTAATCACCCATCTTGATCTAGCTCGGATACCACAGAAAGAACTTGAAGAAGCTTGTAGGAGGCAGAAAAGTGAGTTGAGCAGTGATGAAGTTTGGACCAGCCAATCGGCACAAGACCAACCCTTAAGCTTATGGAGAATCAAATAGACCTTATAGGCATGTGATAAGTGCAATGAAATGCACTATGTACTTTGGAGCATGAAGGAGAAAGAGTTGATACAAAACACATAGGTTTGTGCATCGACTAGCTCAACAAAACTTACTATCTATGGAAGAGACAATGAACTTCAAATGCTCATAGCAACCAATGTGATTATAGTTAGAAAAAATCCTTTTATGGGAGTGCTACACATATATTTGAGTGTATATAATGCACGAGATTATAAGGAAAAAGCAAAATATGCTATAGGAATGAATCAAACACTCAATGGTGGAACCTCCTATTTTTCAAGAATACGTAGAGATTAACCCCGAGACAAGAAAAACTATGATTTCTCCCAATCTACAAAACCCCGAGACAAGAAAAACTACGATTTCTCCCAATCTCTCATCAAATTTAGAGCTCTGTAGAGAGAGCAACAGCCTCTACAAGATTACTTTTGGTGAAGAAGATGAGAGATGAAGGAGCAAGACAATGGATGGTCATAAGTGTATGTATGTTGCTTCCATTTATAGTAAAAGTGATTTGAAGTCTTTATATAGACTCTAGAAGTGATCCACGACTTCTACAAGCAGATTTTGAATTCAAATGAAGGTGGTAAGAGTTTTTGGAGGGAATCGATTCACTTTCCTACAATGTAGGAAAAGTGAAGATCTAGTTTGATCTACTTTTAGGTGATTGATTGCTTGATTGATTGCAACTCAACTACCACAAATTCATGGAATTTGGGCTCTATCTTTCATTTTACATGTGTAAAGCTCAACGCTTTTACAATGGTAAAAGATCCATGAAAAGTCGTTTTAAAAAATATAATAAATGAGCATAAGAAAGAGAACTCTCCAATGGATATTGCTTCGAGATAATACAAGCGATAGCTTTTTGATGTAGATCAAATCCACCTCAAGCATAGTGTAACCTTGATGTTCCAAGAGTGTCAACCCTACAACTATCAAAAGGGAAGTCAAGGTATAAAAGTTGAGAGCTCCCATGGCTAATTTCTCTGGAATAATGAATAGTTAGGTTCAAGGACAACTGAAGCTCTATCTCTCTCTCTCTCTCTCTCTCTCTCTCTCTCTTTTAAATGCCTACAAGCAAACATCCGTGCTAACTTTGCACTCTCTCTTTGCCCCTCTCTCTCTGATCTCTCTCTCTCTCTCTGATCTCTCTCTCTTTCTCTCTCTCTCTCTCTCCCCCTCCCTCCCTCCCTCCCTATCTCTCTGTCTCTTTCACCTCAATTTATGCTATGTGTGAATCATCTTATCCTATTTTTCCTCTATGTGTGTGCCTACAACTGAATCTCTCTCTCTCTCTCTCTATATATATATATATATCTCTCTCTCTTTCTTCCTCTCTCTCTCTCTCTCAGGCATCATCGTCTCTGATCTCTACATGCGACCTTCTTTCTTCTTTCTCTCTCTGTCTATCTATCTCTCTCTCTAAACCACCCTTAGATTTCTTCTCTACATTGACCTTCATCTCTCTCTCTCACTTCACTTTTGGTTTCATTTGATCTGTCACCATCAGTGCTTCTATGTAATCATCCTTCATGTGCCTCTCTCCCTCTCTCTCTCTCTCTCTCTCTCTTTCTCTCTCTCTCTCTCTCTCTCTCTCATCGCCATGTCTTAGCACACTACCCAATCTCAGCTTGTTTCATCTACAAAAAATCGAGTCTCTCTCTATGGTACATCCAACTCTCTCTCCTCTGTTGCACTAGCATGTGAGTATCAACCTATGAAGACGATGGTCAAAACACAAATCATTACTTCGCTCTTCAGATTTCATTCGTACTCATTAGCAGCAATGGCAGACATTGAATTTTTTGTGCTACATTCTCTCTCTCTCTCTCTCTGTCTCTCTCTCGTTGTCGTTCTCTCTCCTTCTCTCTCTCTCTCACCTCATCTTTCTCTCTTTCTCTATTGAAAAAAAAATGACTCTCCAGCTATGCCGCATTCCATCATCCTCATATTCATTAAACGAAGAAAATTTCTACTAAGTTTTCGCAGCCAAAGAGTGATAAGCAGAGTTGAATCTGCCCCAACCCTGATCCCATACTCTATGCCCTGTCCTTATAGATGCTCAAACTGTATCTATGGCCTACCATTGATGCTACGATATTTGAAGTCTCGGACCCACAAGCATGACGGGAGTTGGACTGAGACAAAGACATAGCAATAGTGGAAAGATGGTACTTGATCATTCTCATGTGCTCCAATATTGGATTCGCCTTTTGTAAGATCATTTAGGTCTGTGGGCAACATCTTGAAAGTAAGCAGAACAAATGTATCATCCCACAAGGCTCTATGAATACAGACTTCATCATCACTACTACACTTATCTTTCAAGCACAAAATTGAGGTGTTGTAGGCACTAACCCTGACACCAAATAGTCGTATGCAACCTCTATATAGTCTTGCATCACCCCAAATGTATGGAAGAGAGAGGCAGGAGAGAAGAAGAGGTATTGAAAATCTCTCTTTCACTCTTTTCTTCTTTCTTCCTCTACTTCCTCTTTACTCTCTATGATCTATCATAAAAACAAAATGACCCTCTGTGTGTGTGTGTGTGTTTGTGTGTAACTCTTTCTCATGATCATGAACACCTCTGTGCTGAGATCTCTCCATCGTTTCTCTGTTCAATGGCTGTTTCCCATTTCTCTACTTTTAATCTACTATGTGTGGTGCAAACTATAATCTGAGATTAGGCATAAGTAGCCAAAAATAAAGATAAAGAAATATTAGTTTTTCTCTCTCTACACAACAACGAGAAAAAACACAAGATTCATCCATTTCTTTCTACTTTGTGTTTTTCAGAGCAAGTTAATGATTCTATTAGGAGCAAGAAGAAGAAGGATAGAGAGACGGTGTGCTCTCTTCCTTGCTCTCTCTATTTGCATGGAACTTTCACCCTTCCATTGGACCATTCGCCCTCATTTCTTGTTGCTAGTAGGGTAGTTTTTAGTTCATTTTGTTTGTTGCACAAAAACACCCCCTAAAACCCTTCTCTCTCTTTCTCTCTCACATCTACACTCTCCCACTCACTCACTCACTTGGCTTTCCCCCATCTCTCTCATCTCTTAATGAGGATGCCTGTCTTGGATTGGGGGAAGGGTAGTCGTCCATCTTGGTCCTCCCTCTCTCGAAGAAAACTCAAAGAAAAGAATAGGGAAATAAATAATTTCATGTGAAAGCTTTGCACATTGGATCCCTTTATCTCATGTGATCAAGGAATCCTTTTTTAAGTAATTACATGTGGGTGCAAGTCTTCAAGGTTTAGAAGAAACCAACGCGCTTATGCGCATTCAATGGCCTGATTATACCTGCATTTTTTCGGTGGATATTTTTTATATTCCCTCTCATCAGCATTCATTTCTTGTGGTGGGTGGTTGGGGAAGCTTAATCCTCTCCCATACACCCCTGTGCATCAATTTTGGGGGTGAGCGTCATTGCTCCCCTTCTATGTCTGTGTGTCGGGGTTGAGCATCATCTGCTCCCCCGGGTGCATCATACCTCGTTCTTTGGAGGCTCTGTGGATCAAGGCTTGGAGTTCTTCCTTCTTGTGGTTAAGCTCTCACGCGGCCTCCATTGCTCCTTTGTGAGAAATCACTACCGCGAGGGAGGAAGGTCTATTTCCTCACTCTGATTCAGGGCATTTTGGGAGATGTGGCTTCCTCTCCCATCTCTTTTCCCTTCCTTTGTGATTCAAGAGTGAATTCCCTTTGTAAGCTTTCGTGCACAAATGTATGTATTTGTGAACTTTTCACATGATCTAAGGAAAGAGCTTCCAAGCGTATGTTGTGTTATCAAGACCTTCAGCGCACACACACACATAGAGGCAAAAAGAAGACGAAACAAGAATAAAAAACAGAGAAACAATGGATGCGATATTGGGTGCAATCTCCCCTCGTGTACTCTAATGGAGGAGTCTCTCAGAGTACACGTATTTATAGGTTTATTTCTATTATTACCTGAAAATAGAAGTTACATGAGGGCCGTCTCCTTTAGAAGCATCTTTTAGGAAAAACTACTTTATTTACAAAAGGCATCCCTTTTTAAAGCAAACCACTAATTTCACAACAATATAAACCTAAATATAACTATTCTAGAAGTCTTCGATTCAGTCTTCAAATTTATTTATTTACGCACATCCACTTGTATCCACGCCCTCATGCTTCTTCACCTGCTAGATCAAACACAACCACATTAAAACCTTCTGGACATTTAAAACATTAAAAATCCATTTAACCTTCCATGATTCCATAAAATACAACATGCCTCCCAGTTGACAAGCAATTGACCTCAGTTGATAAATATAAAAATAGAGATGGATGATCGGTCGCATGTCCCATCACTGAACAATATGAAGCATGAACCATGTAAAACACATGCATGGAATCAGAAACTTGAAAGTTTAATGTAATTGGGAATGATATGCAGAAATTAAATGATCATAGTGAGGGGATAAGGAGGTCTTATCTATCCATTGTAATTCCTCAAGTGAGTGATTTTTATATTTGACTAAATACCTATGATATTGCTTACCAGTTTGTGTAGTGGTAACGTCATAATCTATTACTTTCTCAGGAATCAATATTTCCGCATCCTCTTCAAGTAAAGGAGGATCATCTAAAATAGGCATGAATGATAAAGTACCTTGAAAAGATTTCAACAAACTTATATGGAAAGAATTATGTATACCCCAATGAAAAGGTATATCTAATTGAAAAGAAGTTTCATTTATTTTCTCAATAATACGAAAAGGTCCATAATACCGTGGGGCAAGTTTTACCTTAGGATGTTGAGAAATATTTTTTAAACGCCTTTTAATGATTCGTAACCAAACTAAATCATTTTCATTAAATTGTTTGGCTATGCACTTCTTATTAATACTATGCATGTAATATTCTTGACTCTTTCTAATATGCTCATGCACTTCAACAAGTGTAGAAATATGATCTTGTGCAAAAGAATCAGCCATAGGAATGTCAGTTTGAGTGAGACTCATGGGAATGGGAAGCTTTCTTCCATAAACAATTTCATATGGTGCACGACTAGTAGTAGTGTGTGGGGTGTTATTATATGCAAACTGAAGTAAAGGGAGTTTTTCATCCCAATTACTTGGATTATCTAAAGAGTAACAATGTAATAAATCCAAAATAGTACTATTTGTAGCCTCACTTTGACCATTACTTTCAGGATGAAATGCAGAACTAAAGTCTATTTTTGATCCTAGATGTTGAAATAATGCCACTCAAAAATGGTTACAAAAACGAACATCTTGATCTAAAAGAATAACTTTAGGAAAACCATGATGTGGAAAAATACATTTAAATAAATAACTTAGGAGCTTGAGGTGTAGTTAAAGTCTTTTTAGAAGGAATGAAGTATGCATGTTTATTAAACCTATCAACAATTGTCCAAATCATATCATTGTGAGATGCAGTTGTAGGAAGACCAATAATGAAATCCATAGAAATCTATTCCCATGGTCCATCGGGTATAGTAAGTGGCATTAATAATCTGAATGGTTTACCATAATGTCGTTTTACACGCTAACAAACAATGCAGTGAGAAGCATACTATGTAACATCTCTTTCCATGTTAGGCCAAAAGAAGAAATCTTTACATGCAGAAATAGTACTTTGTATGCCCCTATGACCCATATATGGTGGTTCATGCATCTCTTTCATAACAAACTCTTTGAATACTTGTGTAATCCATAACTTGTGTTGGAAATACAAGAATCCATTATGAAATGTGTAATGAGGCTCATGATGTGATGTGGAATTATTGAAAGCAATCCATGCTTGTGAAAAATACAGGTCACATGCATAAGTGGAAATCATATCATGAAATGAATGAATCTAAATAGCAGAAATATTATTAATTGAAACAGTAGTTGTTTGTGGGGATGGGAGAAAACTTAAAGCATCAGCTACAACATTAGCTTTTCCTGGGTGATATTGAATCAGAGGTTGGAAGTTTTGTAGAAATGAATCCCATTTAATATGTCTATCCGAAATCAATGGTTGATGTAATAAATGCTTAATAGCTTTTTGATCAGTTTTAATTAGAATGTCCAAACCCATAAGGTAATGTTTCCAAATTTTCAATGCATGCACAACAGCTAACAGTTCCTTATCATATGTACTATAATTGCGTTCAAAAGGTTTGAGTTTCCTACTTTCAAATTCAAGAGGATGATCGTTTTGCATTAAAATAGCACCTATACGAGAACCACTAGCATCTGTAACTAAGTGAAATGGTTATGCAAAATCAGGTAATTGCAGAATAGGTGCATGGGAAAGTGCATACTTAAGTTTATCAAAAGATTGTTGTTGGGCTACTCCCCATACAAATTTTAGATTTTTCTTCAATAATAAAGTAAGGGAAAGTGCTATGTAAGAAAATCCCTTTACAAACTTTCGATAAAAGCTAGCTAATCCTAAAAACGAATGGACATCATTCTTTGATTGAGGTTTAGGCCATTCTTCAATTACTTTAATCTTCTTGGGATCTACATGCATGCCTTGACTAGGGACGATATGTCCAAGATACTCTATCTGGTTTTGGAAGAAACAACTCTTTTCACAATTAGCACAAAGTTTATTTTTACGTAACAAATCAAAGACTGTTGCCGATTCATGTTCACTATCATTCCTACTATAAATAAGTATATCATCAAAGAAGACAAGAACGAAGTCTTGGTATTCAAGGAAAATATTATTCATCATATGTGTAAAGGTGGCGGGTGCATTGGTAAGTCCATAACGCATTACCATGAATTCAAAATGGCCGTGTTGAGTTCTAAAAGCAATTTTATAAATGTCATGCGATGTCATTCTTATCTGATGATACCTAGATTTGAGGTCAATTTTACTTAAGACACAAGCTCCACAAAGTTTATCTAGCAAGTCATCTATCCTAGGAATAGGATACCTATTCTTAATGGTAATTTTATTAAGTGCTCTATAATCAATGCACATTCTATACGTCTTATTCTTCTTTTCAACCAAAAGAACAGGGGCTCCAAAAGGGGAAGAGGTAGAGCGTATTAGTCTTTTGTTGAGTAAATCTTTAACTTGTCTAGCTATTTCATTTTGGTGTAAAGGTCCGTGCCTATAAGGTGCTTTACGAGGAGGAGAGCTACTAGGAATTAAATCAATCCTATGGTCAAGAGATTCCCTAGAAGGTGGTATTGCAGAAGGAAAATCAGCCATAAAACAATCCTTATACGAGTCCATAAATGACTTATGTGCACTTGGAAGTGTATGTGTATAATTAGTTATATTATTCACAAAGACAATACATGAGTTATAACCTTTCCTAAAAGCTCGTTTGACTTGCGTATGACTAATGAATGGAAAGGGTTGAAAATCATGCATCGGAGATAGTGAAACATCTTTATTTAGAAATTTGAATGTAATCGTGTGTGTATCATAATCAATGTAGGGGTTGTAATTATGTCAAAACGGCATGCCAAGTATAACATCATATGGTTGCAACAGAGCAATTAAAAATGAACATTCATCTACATATGAGCCTATACAAATTTGAACATTATGCACCTCATTCGTAACATTATACCTATTCCCTGTAAACGCAGCCTTAACCTTATACATAGAAGGATGAGTAGTAAGGTTAAGATTTTTAACTAGCTTATGAGAAATAAAATCATGCAAGCTACCATCGTCGTGTAAAACATTTACTACTATGCCATTAATGGTGCCCATGCATGCAGAGTAGAGAATGGTTAGAAATTTCGTTACCCAGTGTACTTAGTTATTGCTGTAATACTTCTTCAGATCAGTTAGGTTGAGTTTTTGCAGGAACAACCTCCATGTTGTGTACTTGAGCTTCAATGGGTTGCCTATTAGTAGGTCTCATCCTACATGCAACTTTGGTATGACCAATCTTTCCACAATTCCAACAAGTTATATGGGATCGTTTTTTTTTAGCATTCATCGTCGTATTTTGAAGAGTGGTAGGTTTGTGAGGCTGGCCAAGGGTTGATTTGTTGGATGGTACTAAATGGGATTGAGGAGAACATTGGAAATTAGGTGAAGCGAACATAGTAAAAGGACACTTAAACGGAAAATTGGCTTTGACGGGTGGTTGACGTTGACGAATTTATTGTAAGCGAAGTGTTTTGGTGATAGATTGGAACTCCTTTTCAACATCATGCATGAAAGAGATAGCTTCATACAATGTTGTAGGTTGGAGGGTATGGAGCTTTCCTTGGATTCCCATCTCCAAGCCATCGTCATATTTTCGTTGCAAACTTGCTTCACGAACTTGCTCAAGTGAACAAAGTAATAAAAGACACTGCCAAAAACGTTCAGTATAAATGGATACGTTATATCCTTCTCTCCATCCAAAAGTTATCCATGCACGACATGCATGTAGATGGAACTGGGAAGGAAGGAAAGACTCCTTAATTTTTGCTTGAAATACGTCCCATGTGGTAGGACGGTCGTTACTATTCCATAAAACATTCCACTGTAGCTGAGCTCTTCCTACCAAATAATTGGTAGCAAACTTGACTTTCTCACTTTCTGAATATGACTCATCAGAGTAGAAATCATCAAATTGAGAGAGCCATAACATGAAAAATTGGCCATCCCTTCGTCCATCGAATCTAGAGAATTGGAAGTTCTTAGCACCTACCTTGGAACTTGCACCTTCTTCTTGCGCAGTGATAATCGCTTTCAACACTTTGATTAAGCCATGATCATCACTTTGTACTTGTTGGAGCATAGCATCACGTTCTTGTACAACTTTTTGAGTTGCTTAAGGTTCTTGTCGCATAAGCTCTAATTGTTGCTCAAGTTAGGCCCCAGTAAAGGTGAATTGCCAAAATCCTCCATTATTGTAGGGTCCATATCTAGATTACAAAACCCCTCTTTCAAACTATTTTGATCCTCAATCTAATAGGTTAGTTAAAAAGCTCGTTCCGAGATCTTTCCAACAATATATTATATGTTAAAATCCAAGTTATATATTGTAAATTATGCCCTATTCTTTGATGCACTCCTCTTGAAAATCGACAAACGCTTCTACATGTGTGAGATCATCTTGGACATTGTAAAATGAAGAGGAGGTGAAAGTTGATGTAAATATGATAAAAGGGAGATAGAGTGATAACTCAAAGAGATGGAGTAGTGGTTAAAGTTCTTCCCTTGTAAGTAGGAGGTTGTGGGTTCAAATCCCCCTACCTTAGGGAATCTAAAACTCTTTATTGCCACTCAAAATTAAATTGCCTCACGTGTAGCCAACGTCGCCAAGAGAGCCTTGGGTGCCAATGTTGCCAATGTATTGCTAAGTTATTGCCTACGTTCTTTGTCTTAGTCGACACCTTAGAGTAAGGAAGTAAGCGAAAGTGTAAACGTAGGTTCTGGTTCTGGAACTAGAAGAGAGATAGAGTAGGTTCTGGTTCTTGAACTGGAACAGAGACATAGGGAGAAGCAGAAGCAGAAGCGGAACCGGAAGCGGTTGTGGATGCGGACGTGGATTCGGATTCGGATTCGGATTCGGATCGCGAACAGAGAATGCAAACCAGAATCAATCATGGAGATAAACACAAACAAACCCCTCCGGAGTGATATGTGCCGGGCTCTGATACCACTATTATCAGGACCTTTAGCGCACGCACACACAGAGGAAGAAAGAAGACGAAACAGGAATCAGAAACAGAGAAACAATCGACGCAATATTGGGTGCAATCTCCCCCCGTGTACTTTGATGGACGAGTCTCTCAGAGTACACGTATTTATAGGTTTATTTCTATTACGTGCTGAAAATAGAAGCTACATGAGGGCCGTCACTTTTAGAAGCTTCTTTTAGGAAAAACTACTTTATTTACAAAAGGTGTCGCTTTCTAAAGCGAACCACTACTTTTACAACAAGATAAACCTAAATATAACTATTCTAGAAGTCTTCGATTTAGTCTTAGAATTTATTTATTTATGCGCATCCACTTGTATCCATGCCCTCATGCTTCTTCACCTGCTAGATCAAACACAACCACATTAAAACCTTCTAGAAATTTAAAACATTAAAAATCCATTTAACCTTCCATGATTCCATAAAATACAACATGTTTTGTGGGGTTTTTTTCCTCCCCAACGTTTGTTGGTGAGTGCAGTGCCCTCTGTTCAACCACTTCTAGGTGTAACACTTCTCTCCGATAGCCATCCCATTGTGGGCAAAGGCTATGCAATCTCTAGGTCTGTGAAGAAATCAAGTTGCATGCAAGGTTTTAACCACCAGTTTGCCAATTCTTTTCCACCTTTGTCAGACATTTTGTTGTTTTTTTCTGTGTGTTGTATGGGCTATGCTATGGCTCCCCTGTTGGTGTGTAAAACACCACAAGAACTAAACTAATGTGGTATTAGAAGACCTCCATAACCATCATTAGCTTAGCAACACTCACATTATGAGTCTTCATCTCTGAACTTAGTGAAAAACAAAACTTCACTTCACAGAAATCTGCGCCTTTTCTTCAATCCTTCAATCTGACCTGTATTAGCTCAATCTTTGCCAAATCTTTTGATTACTTGCTAAGAGAAGTTCTTGCTAGTGTTAAGCAACACATAACAAACAAAACTTTCAAGCAATAACTTCACAATCCTCTGATTTTGTATCAACCTTTACACTATGTCTGAAAACTGAAAATGTACTTCATCGATTTGACATACCTTCACTCTTAAACTGATTTCTCTGAGTACGCGTCCCGTTTCTCAAAGATCTTTTGACCAAATGTAGTTGAGGATTATAGCTTTCCAACGAGCTATCACTTACCAAAAACTTTACACCATGCTTCGAGATCTGATCTTCAGAAGATCAGTCAAATGTGCGCCAGAAAAGTCGTAACTGTCAACTAACTTTCATAGTCATATGAAATGACTTGAGACTCAATGTACAATAGGAATTAGACACAATGCTTCTACACAAACATGTGTTGATTATCAGAGAAGGTGTGTACAAAATGGCTTGGCCTAATTTTGCTCACAGCCATGGAAAACTCTATCAGACTCAGAAGTTTTCTCTCACCATCTCTCTCAGAAATTACACGACTTTTCTCTACTCCCTCAAACTACAAAATTGAGTTCTCTCATACATGTTTCTGACTCAAATTAACTTATATACCTATGGTTTACATACATCTAGACTTGAACTCGTAAGTTCTAAAGATCAATTACAAATCTAGACTCTAATTTTGCACTAATTTACAATAGTGAAATTGTCCCTTCACTTAGGCTTGATTTTCTGTAGGTCTTTCCTTCACTTCTTCTTTCCTCCATCATATGTCTCCATATGTTTTCATATATCAATGCCTAATTAGTGAGTGAAGCCCCAACAGCTCCCCCTCAATCACTAATTAGCATAATTTGACTTCTTCACATAATCTCCTTCTCTTTTATTCCTGCCATCTCCTTGAACTTACTTGTCTTTACTCCATCCAAGCTTTTTGTCATAATATCTGCAATCTGATCTTTTGTGGAAGTATACACCACTTCAATCTCTTTCTCCATTACCTTTTCTCTAAGAAAATGATACTGTATCTCTATGTGCTTTGTCCTTGCATGAAACACAGGATTTGCTGCAAGATATAATGAACTCATGTTATCTCCATGAATAATGGGTATACCTTGATCAATTCCCAAGCTTTTGAATAATGTCTGCATCCATATGACTTCCTTTGCTGCTTCCACAAGTCCTTTGTATTCAGCTTCTGTTGATGATAAGGCCACTGTGTGTTGTTTCTTTGAACACCAACTCACAAGCTTATCTCCAATGTATATCATGTAGCCATGAGTAGACCTTCTGTCATCTTGACTTCCTGCCCAATCTGAATCACTATAGGCTCTCAATCTTATATCTGATGTAAAAGGATAATACAATCCTACTTTCAAGGTCCCTTTGATATATCTAAGGACTCTTTGACCTGCAATCCAATGTGGATCCTTTGGACAATGCATGAATTGAGAAAGAACACCAACTGCATAACTAAGATCAGGTCTTGTTAGAGTTGCATAAATCAAACTTCCAACTAAAGATTGATACTTCCTCATGTCTTTGAACTCTGCACCAACATATCTACTGAGTTTGTGATTGACTTCTAATGGTGTAGATGCCTCTCTGCAATTCTCCATGTTGAACTTCTTTAGAAGATTCAAAAGATACCTTTCTTGTGATACATAAATGCCATGCTCTGCATAAGTGATTTCCATTCCAAGAAAATATGACAATTTTCCTAGATCACTTATCTTGAATTCTCTTTCAAATAGCTTCTTCACCTCCTTGATTCCTTCATTTGAGGTACCTGTAATTATAATGTCATCTACATATATACAAATGTAGATCATACCTTCATCTGTTCTTTTGATAAGTAAACTTGCATCTGCCTTTGAACTTTGATACCCAAGGTCATTAAGATACTTTACAAGTCTATAATTCCAAGCTCTTGGAGCTTGCTTCAAACCATAAAGGGCTCTTCTCAACCTGCAAACATAATTTGGAAACTTATGATCTGCAAACCCTTGAGGTTGTTCCATGTAAACCTCATCTGATATATATCCATTCAAAAATGCATTCTTAATGTCCAATTGACTCAATGTCCATCCTTTTGATGCTGCAATGGCAATGATTGTTCTTATGGTTGACATCTTTGCCACAGGACTGAATGTCTCATCATAATCTATGCCAAATGTTTGAGCATAGCCTTTAACCACCAATCTAGCTTTGTATCTGGCTATAGTTCCATCTGCATGCTTCTTAACTTTGTAAACCCATTTGTTTCCAATCACTTTCTTACCATTAGGTTTTGGGACAAGTTCCCAAGTTTTGTTCTCTTCAAGAGCATCAAATTCTTCCTTCATTGCTACTTCCCATTGTCTCTTACCCTTTGCTTCATCATAGCTTTGAGGTTCTTCATCTTCCTTAACCATGTAAGCATAATTTTTCTGAGTCAAGTAAGAAGTGTCATATGAATACCTTGTAGGTTGATTCCTTATTCTGGTTGACCTTCTTGGTTCACACTCTTCATGTCTATCTGGATGTACTTCTTCATCAAATATTGGTCCATCTTCATTCCTTCTATATGAATCAACTCTTGATGTGCTTGCTTGCATATGTTCTTCATCTCCATCTATTTGCATATGTGACTTACCTCTTGCACTCCTTATCTCTTCTTCAAATGTTTCAAGCTCACATTCTTTATCTGCATACCAACTCTTCTGTTCATCAAAGGTCACATCTCTGGAAACAATAAAATGTTTAGTTAAAGGACTCCATAGCCTATAACCCATTTGCTTTTCATCATACCCAATAAACACATATCTTTCTGCCTTTGGTTCAAGCTTATGTCTGAGTTGTGATGGTACATAAGCATAGGCAATTGACCCAAACACTTTACAATGGTCAAGTGTTGGTTTCTTACCCCACCAAGCTTCATAAGGGGTCATACCATTCAAAGCTCCACATGGTAACCTATTCACAAGGTATGTGGCTGTATTTACAGCCTCAGCCCAAAGATAATTAGGGCAATTCTTTTCCTTTAACATTGCTCTTGCAAATTCAACCAATGTTCTATTCCTCCTTTCTGCCACCCCATTATGTTGAGGTGTATACCTGCAAGTTATCTCTCTCTTGATACCTGCATTCCAAAGATAGTCATTAAATTCTTGGGAGAAGTATTCTCCCCCTCCATCAGACCTTAGCCTCTTGAGTTTGTGACCTGTAACTCTTTCTGCATAAGCATGAAAATGTTTGAAGGCTCCAAAGACTTCTGATCTTTCCTTTAGAACATAAAGGGTTATCCACCTTGTAGCATCATCAATAAACAAAACATAATACCTAGATCCATTTATTGAACCTTCTTTTGTTGGTCCCCAAACATCTGTATGTATGAGTTCAAGCAAACCATCATGCTTGAAACCTTTCTTCTGAAATGGTTGTCTATGAGCTTTTCCTATCTGACAAGCTTCACACTTGTATATCATATGTTGATTCTTTACATTTGGTAGTCCCAATACAGATTGATTCTCCACCATAGTTTTGATTCCTCTTTCATTGAAATGTCCCAATCTTTTATGCCAAAGATCTAACTCTGTAATTACTTCATCACCATGTGTAATTAGGGCTTGACCAACATTTCCTTGCACTTTGAGAGTAAAAAGTCTACCTTCCTTCTTACCACAAACAATGGGTGTGTATGCATCCTCTGGATCTTCAACAAATACCCCTTCATTTGTAAATCTGACTTGGAAACCTTTTTCCACTATTTGTCCAACACTAATCAGATTCTTTGGTATTGTTGGAACATACAAAACATTTGTTAATAAATCAGCTCCACTCCTGCACTTTACCTTTCCAATTGAATGCACATTGTGTTTTGTATTGTCACCTGTTTGTACTGTATGACTTGAATTTCCTTCTTCCAATTCTGACAATAATTCTATATTACCTGATAAATGATTTGAACAACCAGAGTCAATATAGAATACCTTGAGATCCTCCTTCTCTGATGAACTAATTGAATTCATCATCAATGTTGTATGGTTGTCATTCTGTGTATCATTTGCATAATTGTAATATGTAGTGTTGTATGATTGGTTCTGATTCCAATTTCTTCCACCACCTCTACCAAAACTTCCTCTTGAATTATGTCTTCCTCTTTGAAATTGATTCTGAAACCTTCCACCTCTACCTCTGCCATTGTTGTTCTGATTTTGATTTGCTCCTTGTTGATTGTGCCAACAATCATATGCTAGATGATTGCTCAATCCACAAATCCAACATGTCTTCTTGTTATTATTCTGATTACCTCTACCTCTTCCATTACCTCGACCTTTACCTCTGCCAAAACCTCTTCCTCTTGCATAATTTGCTTGAGTTGTTGACTCTTCTTCATCCTTTGCTTTGCCTTTATCTCCTTTCTTTTTGTTCTTCACATACATTGCAGAACTTTGACCTTTGTCTCCATCTGACTTTAAGTCTTGCTCAAATGTGAGCATCAATCCAAGCAATTGATTTAATTCTGGCACATAATGATTTAATGAAAGTTCTGTTGAAAGTACAAAAGGCTTCCACCTTTCATCACCTCTTAATCCTGCAAGTAGTTGAGCTATCAACCTATGATCTTCAATATCCTCATCAATAGATCCAAGGCTATCTGCCAAGTCTTTCATCTTAGTGACATAATCACTAATGTTCTGATTTTGCTTCTTCTTGAATGTGGTGAACTCTGACCATAAGCTAGCTTTTCTAGCTTTAGTGGTGTTTTGGAAGTGGTCTTCCAAAGCATTCCAAATATCTTCAGCTGTTTCTAAACCTCTGATATGTGGCAACAAGTGATCTGTAATAGTGTTGTATATATAAGCTCTTGCACTTGCATCTCTCTTCTGCCATAGCTTCAAAGCTTCTAGCTCTTCCTTCCTTGGATGACTTTCATCTTCAAATTTAGGCTTCTCCTCTTCACCTGTCACATATACCATTAAGTCCTTACTCATAAGTAAGGCCTCCATCCTCATTACCCAAGCAGGATAGTTATCTCTGTCCAATTTGTCAATAGACACATGATCTGCCATGGTATCCTTGCTTCTGCTTCAACCTGTAAGTGTAAGGTTAAAGAATGATACCTTTTGTAGACCTTTACTCTTGGGAGCAACTTCGAAATACTCTTCTGATGACTTTTGGTTGTTGAACACCTCAGCTTCCTCCTTCTTTGATAAAGAACTCTTCAAATCTTCTTGTATCTGCACTCCTTTTATTCTCGAGGACCTTATCTGCTCTGATACCACTTGTTGGTGTGTAAAACACCACAAGAACTAAACTAATGTGGTATTAGAAGACCTCCATAACCATCATTAGCTTAGCAACACTCACATTATGAGTCTTCATCTCTGAACTTAGTGAAAAACAAAACTTCACTTCACAGAAATCTGCGCCTTTTCTTCAATCCTTCAATCTGACCTGTATTAGCTCAATCTTTGCCAAATCTTTTGATTACTTGCTAAGAGAAGTTCTTGCTAGTGTTAAGCAACACATAACAAACAAAACTTTCAAGCAATAACTTCACAATCCTCTGATTTTGTATCAACCTTTACACTATGTCTGAAAACTGAAAATGTACTTCATCGATTTGACATACCTTCACTCTTAAACTGATTTCTCTGAGTACGCGTCCCGTTTCTCAAAGATCTTTTGACCAAATGTAGTTGAGGATTATAGCTTTCCAACGAGCTATCACTTACCAAAAACTTTACACCATGCTTCGAGATCTGATCTTCAGAAGATCAGTCAAATGTGCGCCAGAAAAGTCGTAACTGTCAACTAACTTTCATAGTCATATGAAATGACTTGAGACTCAATGTACAATAGGAATTAGACACAATGCTTCTACACAAACATGTGTTGATTATCAGAGAAGGTGTGTACAAAATGGCTTGGCCTAATTTTGCTCACAGCCATGGAAAACTCTATCAGACTCAGAAGTTTTCTCTCACCATCTCTCTCAGAAATTACACGACTTTTCTCTACTCCCTCAAACTACAAAATTGAGTTCTCTCATACATGTTTCTCACTCAAATTAACTTATATACCTATGGTTTACATACATCTAGACTTGAACTCGTAAGTTCTAAAGATCAATTACAAATCTAGACTCTAATTTTGCACTAATTTACAATAGTGAAATTGTCCCTTCACTTAGGCTTGATTTTCTGTAGGTCTTTCCTTCACTTCTTCTTTCCTCCATCATATGTCTCCATATGTTTTCATATATCAATGCCTAATTAGTGAGTGAAGCCCCAACATCCCCCTTGCTCTTTTATGCCTCAGAAGAATATTTGTGTGTGTTTGACTCTATTGTAGATCTGCTCCATGTGTACAAAGGTTGGTGCTCATCTAATTGCAACCTCTCATGTACTCCCTATTGTTCGGGACAAGCCTGGTGGGTTTCCGTGTTGGATCACCTACACGCTAGTGTGGACCTAATGTTCAGACAACCCACTTGTGGTACCCTCGCATTTAGATGAAATATTATGGAGGCAACTATTCTCAGTCAGATATCGGACCATAGTTGCATGACCTATGCTCTATGTTTTTAGGACCTGACAACCATACCTTTGTGCTCCAAGCCTGTGTAGGTTAATGATTCATAGAAGTTTGTAGGGGCAGTGTGTCTACTGGGCTCATAGGCATCGGTCGTTGCTCCAGGAAGGGAAGTTGGCACAATACTCCTATATTTCTCATTATTGATGACTATCTGCGATATTGTTGATTCATATTTTGCTGGCAATGACTGAAATTTTGTATGTATGAAACCTAAAGCACTTTGATGGAAGATCTATTTGAGCATTTGAACAACTGTTATGAACACGATATCATTATGAATGAGAAGTTTGTACGCATATATCTCTTCAGTACTAATGCGGGTTGCTTGCTTCCTGCATGTTAGCCTGCCAATGTAGGAGGATACCATTTATGGTCCTCCAAGTTTCCCTTTTTAATGCTTGTGACTGATAATATATTTGGAATCTACTATGTGTTCAAAATTTTCTTATTGTTTTTGCTGATTGGGGTGCTCTGTTCTTTGCAATACATTCATAATCCTTGGAACAAATTTTAAGTTGTTTCTTGGGCATGCAGATGTCTAGTTCCCTCACTTTTGGAGGTGGTAATATGGTTGTAACATATGTATATGATTGGCATCTTTGTTTGATTCATGCATGCCTTGTACCTATGGACTAGTGAAAAGGGTGGACTTCTTTGGTGGTCTTTTTCTTTTGGCACTTTCACAAACATTGAGCTCCATAAAATAATACATTTCAGTACACTTTGTACTTCCCTAGAAATTTATATTTTTAGGAGTCTATGATAGAAATCTGATTTCTATCTTGAAAGGGCCAGATACTAGATTCATCTTCCACTTTCAACAGAAAGGAGAGGAATCTTCAGATGTTCTAAACTTAAGTTATTCTTTTATAGTCCTTTTCAAATACAAATATACTTTATTTGTATTTGATAGGACTTAGCTAAAGATACGAACTTAGCAAAGTGGGTCTAGTGAGTCCTTGCTAAAACATGCTCAATAAAATGAGGAGAAATACTATCTTCTCATTCCTTGGCAACTTCAGTGGACTTATTTCAATCATCGAGGTTTTCTTGAAACATAAAGTTCAAGTATTCTGAATGACAATATACCCAATTTTGAAAGTTCATGTCTACAAGTGGATCCCTATCTTGATCATCTTTGATTTTCCCTAGATTAATTCTCAAAATAGAATTTAATCCTTTTGACATTCAAGACTTAGATCCAAAGATGACTTTAGGAATTTGGAATTATCAAGTAGACCATTCTCTTGGGTCTCTACCTTGTTCTTTGTTAGCCAGTTCTTTCTAATGAGAATTAGTACTAACTATCTTGAACTGACTCTGGTTCATACTCGAGATAGTTATATATACTAACTGTGAAGATCACCAAAGCTTTGCAAAGAGCTTACTAAACTAATTCCTTCAAATCCTCCAAATATTTGAGGAAATATGCTTCATCAAGTTACCTTCTAGATTTTCTATAGTATGGAGTTGAGATGACTCAAGTTTTGCAGCTTTAGTTCCAAGGACTTGCAAGAAAGGTACCTGTTTCTAGGCATCATATCCCAGATCTTGCTAGGAACATTCTTGAATCACTTGTTCTCACCAAAGATTCAAAAGAAGATCTTTTATAGATCATTCTTTCATTTAAGGTTATTATACTTGAATAGGCTTGACTTTACTTTTGGAGTTTAACTTGATAAACTCCCAAAATTCTTTACCCTCTTACTTATCCAAATTTATTGTTCCATATAAAATTTGGCTATGCACTTTATTAAGAAAAATGCATCTGCTTACGAGGATAAATGATAGCCTTTTCTAGGGTAAATGTCATGTTCATTCTATTTATCCGTTTGTTCATACAACTAGGTGTACTAAATTGGTTCAAGGAGGTACATTTCTACACCTCATAATGAACCGAAGACCTTAATCTAAATGGTCTTATCTTTAAGGCTTATCGTGATGTTTCTTATCGGATCTTGAGCCTATTTTCTCTCTAGCCATTAGAGAAAAATCTCAATGGGAGTTAGTTCTCACTGTCCCATACTAGTGAGTTCTTTCTCCAATCCGTAGAACCACATCCTCAAAGTTTCCACCTTTTTTGCCCTTATCTTTTCAATGCTCTCTCATCATTTACCATGATCATGAATTCCATCTTGGGATTCCTTGGCATCATAATCACGAGAGCAAAGACTAAGGTTTTGTAATCTAATGCCAATTAATTCAAAGGTCTCTTTAGGTGAACCTTTGAACTTTCCTTATATAAAAGGGTTTGATCTTTTTGGCCAATGTAGGCCACTTGGCTTTCTGAAAACTCCTCTAGCTAATCAAACATGAGATAAGATCAAGTCTTTTCTCCTTTAGATCCCTTCTTCAATGATATTTACCCATGGGATTTTCTTGGGATCTTCAACTCATACCTTCAAGAGTTGATATCTTTGCTTAAGTCTTCAAGATCATGTTGATGTTCTTCAAACCATTAACTATTCTCCGTTAAGGGATCAACAATTATATGTCACCCTGTGGACTTAATCGAGTTTCCATGCTTACTTATCCAAACTTTGGACCCATCTTTATCCATTCTCAAATACCCTACTCTAAATATGCTTCAAGTCTTTGGCTAGTTTACCTTAGTTTACTTGCCATGTAAAGAAGGGAGCTTATGGTCGATGTGCTCTCATGTAATATCTGTTATGAATGGAAGAAGGCTCTCTTTTACTCCAAGGCTGTTTACATTTATGTATTGTGTCTTTGTGAGTGTGTGAGAGTGGTGTGTATGTGCCTATGCATGTCTCTCCTTTGTGTGAGTAGAGTAGTTGCACTGGTTGTATTTTCCTCATGGACTAGGATCCTTGACTCCCTATTCTCCTTGTTTTCAAGCATGTGTCATAGCATGTGTCTGATGCCAATGGCTTGAACATGTTGGAGGTAGGGGTGGATGAGAGGAGAGTCACTCCTGAGCTTTCCTTCTTGCTTCCATGCAAGGTGGTGAGGGTTTTGGTCTTCTCTTTCTACAACCTCAACAACTATTAATAAAGAATCTGATTTGAGTTGTGTACATGGTAGAGAAGATTCACCACATCAAATTCAATTATAAAGGATGCTTCATAGAAGACCCAAAGAATGGCTTCAAGCTCATTGAAAAAGGTAAAAAGCAAGGGAGGATGTTTAGACTTTGAATCAAGGTAGATTCTAGTAATTAAATGTTCGTTGCATGTGCTTTATCTAATATTTGTTGATATATTTAGGTAGTGATGTGTGTGAACACACTAGGACTGCTGGGGCACTTTTTTCCCTCTTTAGGGGTTTTTTTCCCCGGCTTGTATATACGCCTATTGCCCTAATGGGCCACTTATCTTTGTACATTCTAGTGGTACTACATTCAATATTCTATTGTGCGCCAAGCGTCTTCTTCTTCCTTGTGCTATTTGCATGCTTCCATAGATGTCTAACTCCAACAATTGGTATCAGAGCAGGTTGCCGCTTCATCTAGGGCATTGTCTACACCTCTCCAGCTATAGTCTCAAAATCAAACGAGTTTTGGTGAGCATACTCAACCTGTTTTTGAGATCAAAATGACTTCACTTTGTGGTGCCGAAATCACGATATGAGCTCATTTCGGTCTCTCAACACACTATCGCAACACTTGTGTAGGCTATTTCATCTTTTTGTGCCAAAGGTATATACCCGTTTTGGTTCGTTAGTATAAGCGTCTCAGCGTCTGCTATAGGTCTAGCAAAATTCATGTGGGCAGTTCTATTCAACTTTTTGAGATAAAGTCAATTTTTTACATCAAGGTCTATTAGTCACTAGCCAAGGTTGAAAGCAGTGCTGTATTCCATATGTTGGCTATCGAGGATAAGTTGGATGGTACCAACTACCCATTATGGGCTTATATGATCTGACATGTATTGGTTACAAAAGGACTGTGGAACATTGTGTAGGGTTTTGAAAAATGTCCTATCACACCTACAACTGTTACAACTGCACGTACTGAAGCTGATGCAAAAGGTGTCGAAGATGATGATATTCTGCATATTCTTGTGCGTGCTTCGGTTTCCCCTGCATCTACTATAGAGCGAATTTGGTGGGATGGTAGAGATGCCCAGGCACATGCATTGATAGCTTTATCTCTCAAACGTGCCATTATTCCTCACATACACTCTTGCAGAACAACTAAGGATGCTTGGGATACACTTACCACATTGTAGCAAGCTAGGAATGAGGCTCGTGTTGCTTACCTCTAAAAACACTTGGAGAGTGAGCACATGAATGAAGGTGATTCTATAGACAATTTTCTATGGATAGTTGAAGGAACAGTTGATTTCTACTGATGAGGTTATACCAGATACCTCATTTTTGCAAACTGTTCTGAATGGTCTTCCTGATTCATATCAGAGTTTTGCTTCTTCTCTTTGGTTGATGATGAAAGGCAATCCAAATGCCTTGTCATTTGATGAGTTAGTCTTTGTTCTGTTGTAGGAAGATCAATCCAGTAGAACAGGTCCATTATGCTTGTTGCAGATCAAGCTTTCCTAGCTAGTCAGAAGGGAATGGAAAATGGAGCTCTTCAATTAGTAAGCAAAAATCTCCTAATTCTACATAATCGAAGAGGGAAGCCAAAGATGAAAAGAAATTAGAAAAGCAGAAATTGTTTTGCAAGTACTGTAAAGGAAATGATCATATCATAAAGAAATATCCAAAAATTGGCTGCTAAAGAGGCAAAGAAGAAAGAGGCTAGAATGGTTGTTGTAGTGGCCTCGACACCAAACACAAAGTCTGCTAATCTTGTACAAGAAGAAGAATGGGCGTTTACCACTATTTGCAGTTTTGACCCATCTTCTCACGACCAGTGCATGTCTGCAGTAGACTCATATGTCTGGTACTTTGATAGTTGGGCGACCAAACATATCACCTTGAAGCATAGTTTCTTCGCTTCACTCGAGCGTGCCCCTACAAGGAATACTATCACATGTGCCAACAACTCCTCTTATCCTGTCATGGGAGTTGGTAAGATCATTTTGACTACTACTGATGGTAGTTCTTTCACTTTGTCAGGTGCTTTATTTGTGGGAGAGATCAAGAAGAATCTGTTATTAGTTTCAGCTTTAGCCAAGATTGCCTATTGGATTTAGACGTCTGCGGAAGCACGCGAACAACACAAGGAAGAAGAAGAAGCCTTGAGCACAACACACAATACTGAATGTATTACTAGAGAATGTACAAAGATAAGTAGCCCATTAGGGCAATAGGCGTATATACAAGCCGGGGGAAAAAAGCCTCCTAAAGATGGAAAAAAGTGCCCGGATGGTCCTAGTGTGTTCACACACATCACTACCTAAATATATCAACAAATCCCCCCTGGGAGTGATGCGGTGAACAAGGAGTTGGCACTCATGTATAAGGAAGTGCGAAGCTATGTGGAAATCACTCCACAAAAGGAAGTAAGCCCAAAGCTTTGTAGAAAGCTTCAAACTTCTCCCTAGACAGAGCCTTCGTGAAAAGGTCTGCAATGTTCTCCTGCGTGGGCCCATATGCCAAGCTGATCTCCCCAGTAGAGAACCTCTCCCTGACATAGTGATACTGCATCTCAATGTGCTTAGTGCGAGCATGGAACACAGGGTTCCTCGCAACTGCCAATGTGCTCTGATTGTTAGTGAAGATGGTGGTGGCAGAAGACTGGCCAACACCCAAATCAGCCATAAGGTATCTGAGCCACACACACTCAACAGTCGCTGTGAAAGCTGCCCTATACTCAGCCTCACAACTGGAAGTGGCCATAGTAGGCTGCTTCTTGCTCAACCAAGATATACATGAGCTACCAAGCATGAAGCAAAAACCACTGGTGGACACACGAGTGTCATAGCAACCAGCCCAATCTGAGTCAAAAAAAGCATGCAAATCTAGCGGTAGTGATCCCCCTTGGGATAAAACAACCCAAGTAGCCGAGTACCACTCAAGTAGCGAAAGATGCGCTTAACCGCCTTCCAATGCGTGACTCCTGGGTAATGCATAAACCTGCTCATCTCTGAGACAACAAACTGAATATCTCGTTGAATAATGCATAAGTAAATCAAGCACCCAACAACTTGCTGATAGAGAACAGCATCAAATGCATCCCCAACATCATGAAGACTCAATCGTAAACCTGTCTCCATGTGGCAATAGGCTTATAGTCTTCAAGGCCAAAACACTGCAATAATGTGTCAATATATTTTGGTTGCAACAAAGCCATTCCACCATCAACTTGCATAAACTGAATGCCCAAATAGTGATGCAAATGCCCCAAATCAGACATCTCAAATGAGGCATGCAAATCAGCCTTGAAATCAGCAATATGCTTCTCAATAGGACTAGTGAGCAGCATGTCATCAACATAGACAACAATGATTAGAATCACATCATTAGCACGCTTAACATATAAGGTGCTTTCAGTTGGACTGTTCTCAAAACCATGTGCAACCAGATAGGCATGTATCTTCTCATACCAAGCACGTGGTGCTTGCTTTAAACCATATAATGCCTTCTTTAACCTGCACACCTGGTTTTCATGCCCTTTCTGTACAAAGCCACGGGGCTGAAAAGCATACACTTCTTCATGCAAGTCACCATTTAGAAATGCTGTTTTAATGTCCAACTGATGTACATTCCAACCATGATGGGTTGCAAGTGCACAAATGCTCCAAACAGTAGTCATATGGCATGCAGGTGTAAAGGTCTCATCAAAATCAATGCCTCTTTCCTGTGCATAACCCTTTGCAACAAGCCTAACCTTATACCTGTCAACTGACCATCAGGGTAACGCTTTAGCTTGTATATCCACTTAGTGCCAATGGCCTTATTTTAAGGAGGCAAGTCACATAAAGACCATGTACCATTCTTCATTATAGCATCATATTCAGATTGCATAGTAGCCATCCAATTTTCTGAATTCTGTGCTTCATGAAAAGAAACAGGCTCATTCTCATCAGAGAGTCTAGACGTAGCCATAGCATAGCAATCTGATGCAAAGGAGGCACTATCAGAGCCTGAACGAGTACCATATGACAAAGGTGCATCTAATTTGCTGTCACGCAAAGTCTGCACCAGCCATTTTGGCATAGTTTTTGCCTGCTCAATATCAGCTCTCTCATCAACAAGTGCATCATGTAAATATGCCTCAGAAATGGAATGATCTACATCATCATATGAAACCTGCAAAGGCTGTGAAGTTGCCTCATTAGGACTAGCACTAGACTATCCACCTGTAAAAAGAGGCATCAAAGTATCATACATGTCTTTGGAGCTAACAGATGTCTTCTTAGTACATGAAAGCAATGGCTGGATAGCATCTTCCACAAAGACAACATCAGGGCTAACCAGAATGCGTTTAGTCTATGGATGATACAAACGATAGCCTTTACTTTCAGAACTGTACCCGACAAAAATACATTTTACTGCCTTATCATCCAATATTCTGCGATGTTGTTCAGGCACCAGTGCATATGCCAAACAACCAAAAACACGCAGATGAGCAACAGATGGCTTGCAGTCATGCCAAGCCTCATATGGAGTGATAGACTGCAGCGCTTTAGTGGGACACCTGTTTAGTACATATGCTGCACACATGACAGCCTCAAGCCATAAACTATGTGGTAAAGCCTGACTTTTAACCATGCACCTCGCCATCTCCATGAGTGACATGTTCTTTCATTCAGCAACTCCATTCTGTTGAGGTGTATAAGGCACTGTACACTGGTGTTTTATCCCACGTCTAGCCAGAAATGCATTAAAATCAAAAAACATATATTCCCCCCTCGATCAGAACGGAGGGTGCCCATTTTACATGCTGACAGATTTTCAGCCAAAACCAAAAATTTTTTAAAGCACATGAACCCTTCGGACTTTGCTTTGAGTGGATATACCCATGCATGCCTGGAAAAATCATCAATGAAAGTCACGAAGTAAAGGTAATTTCCAAAAGAGGGTGCGTGCATAGGACCATATACATCACTATGTACAAGCTGCAATTTCTGTGTAGCCCGAACTGAACCATCTTTTGGAAAGGAGGAACGCTGCATTTTCCCAAAATACAGCCTTCACAAACATGTTTTCCAGGTGCCTCAAGTTTGGGCAAAGAGGACACCATTTCAGATTTCTGCAGGCGTAGCAAACTAGCAAAATTTAGATGACCAAAGCGTGCATGCCAAAGCTTTGCATCTGACATAGCCAGAGAATCATTTATGGCACATGCCAAATCATTTTCACATCTTTCATAGTCTATGAGCTTATACAGCCCACGACATAAAATGCCAGAAGCAATAATAACATCGCCATTTGACAGATCATAAACTGTACATCTGTCATCAACAAATTTCACAACCAAGCCAATCTTGGCTAATGTAGAAATTGATAACAGATTCTTCTTGATCCCTGGCACAAATAAAGAATCTGACAAAGTGAAAGAACTACCATCAACAGTAGTCAAAATGATCTTACCAACTCCCATAACAGGATAAGAGGAGTTGTTGGTGCATGTAACAGTATTCACTGTAGGGGCAGGCTCGAGTGAAGAGAAGAAACTACGCTGCGAGGTAATATGTTTGGTCGCCCCACTGTCAAAGTACCAAACATCTGAGTCTACTGTAGACATGCACTACCCATGAGAAGATGGGTCAAAACTGCAAGCAGTAGTGAACACATATTCTTCTCCCTGCACAAGACTAGTAGACTCCATTTTTGGTGTAGAGGCTTCTGCAACAACCATTCCAGCCTCTTTCTTCTTTGCCTCTTTTGCAGCCAGTTTTGGACAGTTCTTTATGATATGATCATTCCCTTTACAGTACTTACAAAACAATTTTTGCTTTTCTGTTTTTTTCTCATCTTTGTCTTGGTTATTCAAATGTGCAGCATTTCGAGATTTCTGCTTACTAGTAGAAGAACTCCATTTTCCTTTGCCCTTCTGACTAGCCAAGAAAGCTTGATCTACAACACGCATAATGGACCTGTTCTGCCTAGACTGATCTTCGTCCAATAGAATGGAGACTAACTCCTCAAATGACAAGACATTTGGATTGCCTTTCATCATCAACCGAAGAGTAGAAGCAAAACTCTGATATGAATCAGGAAGACCATTTAGAACGGTTTGCACAAGTGAGCTATCTCGTATAACCTCATCAGCAGAAATCAACTGTTCCTTCAAGTCTTTGATCTTTGTTAGGAAACTGTCCATAGAATCACCTTCATTCATGTGCTCACTCTCCAACTGTTTTTGGAGGTAAGCAACACGAGCCTCATTCCTAGCTTGGTACAATGTGGTAAGTGTATCCCAAGCATCCTTAGCTGTTCTGCAAGAGTGAATATGAGGAATAATGGCACATTTGACAGACAAAGCTATCAGTGCATGTGCCTGGGCATCTCTTCCATCCCAACAAATTTGCTCTGCAGTAGGTGAAGCAGAAACAGCAGCATGAACAGGAATCTGCACAATATCATCTTCGACACCATCTTCATCAGCTCCCACACCTGTATTCGTAGTACCTGTTGTTATAGGTGTAATAGGACATCTTTCAACACCCTGCACGATGTTCCACAATCCTTTTGCAACCAATACATGTCGCATCATATAAGCCCATAATGGGTAGTTGGTACCATCCAACTTATCCTCAACAGCCAACATACGGAATACATCACTGCTTTCAGCCATGGCCGGTGACTAAAATACCTTGATGCAGAAAATTGACTGTATCTCAAAAAGTTGAATGGAACTGCCCAGACGAGTTCTGCTAGACCTGTAGCAGACTTCGAGACGCTTATACTGGCAAACAGAAACAGGTATATAGCTTTGGCACAAAAAGACAAAATAGCCTGCACAAGCACTCCGATAGTGCATTCCGAGGCCGAAACGAGCTAAGATCACGAATCTGAGACTACAAACGGAGGAGTGTCGGTGGCGCCCTAGATGAAGCGATGACCTGGTCTGATACCAATTGTTGGAGTTAGACGTCTGCGGAGGCGTATATACAAGCCGGGGGAGAAAAACCTCCTAAAGAGGGAAAAAAGTGCCTCGACGGTCCTAGTGTGTTCACACACATCACTACCTAAATATATCAACATTGGCTTGGTTATGAAATTTGTTGATGATAGGTGTACAGCTCATGATCTGTCAAATGGCGATGTGATTACTACTTCTAGCATTTTATGTTGTGGGCTATATAATCTCATAAACTATGAAACATCTGTGAATGGTTTGGCATGTGCAGTACATGATTCTCAAGCTATGTCAGATGCAAAGCTTTGGCATGCACCCTTTGGCCATCTAGTTTTCGCTAGTTTGCTATGCCTGCAAAATCTAAAATGATGTCCTCTTTGCCCAAACTTGAGGCACCTAGAAAACATGTTTGTGAAGGCTATATTTTGGGAAAAATGCAACGTTCCTCATTTCCAAAAGATGGTTCAGTTCGGGCTACTAAAAAATTGCAGCTTGTACAAAGTGATGTATGTGGTCTTATGCAGACACCTTCTTTTAGAAATTATCTTTACTTCATGACTTTCATTGATGATTTTTCCAAGCATGCATGGGTATATCCATTGAAAAAAAATTCCAAAGTTTTCATGTGCTTCAAACATTTTTTGGTTTTGGTTGAAAATCTGTGAGCATGTAAAATGGGCACCCTCCGTTCTGATGGGGGGGAGGGGGTATATGTCTTCTGCTTTTAATGCATTTCTGGCTGAACCTGGGATAAAACACCAATGTACATTTCCATATACAACTCAATAGAATGGAGTTGTTGAACGGAAGAACAAGTCACTCATGGCGAGGTGTATGGTCAAGAGTAAGGCTTTACCACATAGTTTCTGGCTTGAGGCTATCACATGTGCAACATATGTACTTAACAATTGTCCCACTAAAGCACTATATTCTATCATTCCATATGAGGCTTGGCATGATCAAAAGCCATCTGTTGCTCATCTGCATGTTTTTGGTTGTCTGGCATATGCATTAGTGCCTAAACAACATCGTAGAAAATTGAATGATAAAGTAGTAAAATGTATTCTTCTTGGGTAGGATTCTGAAAGCAAAGGCTATTGTCTGTATCATCCATAGGCTAAACGCATTCTAGTTAGCTGTGATGTTGTTTTTGTGGAAGATGCTATTCAGCCATTGCTTTCATTTACTAAGGAGACATCTGTTAGCTCCAAAGACATGTATGATACTTTGTTGCCTCTTTTTATAGATGGACAGTCTAGTGTTGGCCCTAATGAGAAAACTTCTCAGCCATTGTAGGCTTCATGTGATGATGCAGATCATTCCATTTGTGATGCAAATTTACATGATGCACTATTGATGAGAGATTTGATATTGAGCAGACAAAAACTATGCCAAAATGGTTGGTGCAGACCTTGTGTGACAACAAATTAGATGCACCTCTATCATATCATACTCGATCAGGCTCCCATAGTGCCTCCTTTGCATCAGATTGCTATGCTATGGCTGCCTCTAGTCTCTGTGATGAGACTTAACCTGTTTCGTTTGATGAAGCACAAAATTCTAAACATTGGATGGCTGTAATGCAATCTGAATATGATGCTATCATGAAAATTGGTGCCTGGTCTTTATGCGACATGCCTCCTAGAAAGAAGGCCATTGGCACTAAGTGGGTATACAAGTTGAAATGTAAACGTGATGGAACAGTTGACAAGTATAAAGCTAGGCTTGTTGCAAAAGGTTATGCGTAGGAAAGACGCATTGATTTTGATGAAACCTTTGCTCCTACTTGCCAAATGACTACTGTTCATAGCATCTGTGCACTTGCACCTCTTCATGGTTGGAATGTACATCAGTTAGACATTAAAATGATATTTTTGAATGGTGACTTGCATGAAGAAGTTTGTGTTTTTCAACCCCGTGGCTTTGTGTAGAAAGGGCTTGAAAACCAGGTGTGCAGGTTAAAGAAGGCATTATATAGTTTAAAGCAAGCACCACGTGCTTGGTATGAAAAGATACATGCCTATTTGATTGCACATGGTTTTGAGAATAGTCCAACAGAAAGCACCTTATATGTTAAGCGTGCTAATGATGTTACTTCTGATCATTGTGGTTTATCTTGATGACATGCTGCTCACTAGTCCTCATCACATGCATATTGTTGATTTTAAGGTTGATTTGCATGCCTCATTTGAGACGTGTGATTTGGGGCATTCGCATCACTATTTGGGCATTCAATTTATGCAAGTTGATGGTGGAATGGCTTTGTGTCAAACGAAATATAATGACACATTATTGCAGCATTTTGGCCTTGAAGACTATAAGGCTATTGCCACTCCTATGGAGACAGGTTTACGATTGAGTCTTCATGATGCTAGAGATGCATTTGATGTTGTTCTCTATCAGCACGGTGTTGGATGCTTGATTTACTTATGCATTACTCGGCCAGGTATTCAATTTGCTGTCTCACAAATGAGCAAGTTTATGCATTTCCCAGGAGTCAAGCATTGGCAGGCGGTTAAGTGCATCTTTCGCTACTTGAGTGGTACTCGGCTATTTGGATTGTTTTATCCCAAGGGGGGATTACTACCACCAGATTTGCATGCTTTTTCTAACTCTGATTGGGTTGGTTGCTATGACGCTTGTGTGTCTACTAGTGGCTTTTTCTTAATGCTTGGTAGCTCATGTATATCTTGGTTGAGCAAGAAGCAACCTAGTGTGGCCAGTTCCGGTTGTGAGGTTGAGTATAGGGAAGCTTTCATAGCGACTGTTGAGTGTGTGTGGCTTAGATGCCTTATGGCTGATTTGGGTGTTAGTCAGTCTTCTACCACCACCATCTTCACTGATAGTCAGAGGGCATTGGCAGTTGCAAGGAACCCTCTATTCCATCCTTGCACTAAGCACATTGAGGTGCATTACCATTATGTTAGGGAGAGGTTCTTTGTTAGGGAGATCAGCTTAGCATATGTTGTTGGAGCAAGAAAATCATCAATGGATGATTACATGAAGCCTAGGAATGAAGAAGTGAAGAAAAGACTCAAGCTCAAAGCATGAAGTCAAGTGAAGAATCAGGAAGAAATGTTCTATAGATTTATGTATGCTAGCTTTGGAAAAATACTTCAAAAATACTTTGATTTAGTGACGAGTTCATACTCATATGTATATATACACTCATGTATAGTCGTGACATAGAAGAGAAATGAAGGATAGATGAAAGTATAGTCATTAGAGCGGCCATAGTAGGCTGCTTCTTGCTCAACCAAGATATACATGAGCTACCAAGCATGAAGCAAAAACCACTGGTGGACACACAAGTGTCATAGAAACGAGCCCAATCCGAGTCATAAAAAGCATGCAAATCTGGCGGTAGTGATCCCCCCTTGGGATAAAACAACCCAAGTAGCCGAGTACCACTCAAGTAGCGAAAGATGCGCTTAACCACCTTCCAATGCATGACTCCATAGCAATGCATAAACCTGCTCATCTGTGAGACAACAAACTAAATATCTGGCTGAGTAATGCATAAGTAAATCAAGCATCCAACAACCTGCTGATAGAGAACAGCATCAAATGCATCTCCAGCATCATGAAGACTCAATCATAAGCCTGTCTCCATAGGAGTAGCAATAGGCTTATAGTCTTCAAGGCCAAGACGCTGCAATAATGTGTGAATATATTTCGTTTGACACAAAGCCATTCCACCATCAACTTGCATAAACTGAATGCCCAAATAGTGATGCAAATGCCCCAAATCAGACATCTCAAATGAGGCATGCAAATCAGCCTTAAAATCAGAAATATGATTCTCAATAGGACCAGTGAGCAGCATGTCGTCAACATAGACAACAATGATCAGAAGCACATCATTAGCATGCTTAACATATAAGGTGCTTTCAGTTGGACTGTTCTCAAAACCATGTGCAATCAAATAGGCATGTATCTTTTCATACCAAGCACGTAGTGCTTGCTTTAAACCATATAATGCCTTCTTTAACCTGCACACCTCATTTTCATTCCCTTTCTACACAAAGCCACAGGGCTGAAAAGCATACACTTCTTCATGCAAGTCACCATTCAAAAATGCTTTTTTAATGTCCAACTGATGTACATTCCAACTATGATGGTCTGCAACTGCACAAATGCTGCGAACAGTAGTCGTACGGCATGTAGGTGCAAAGGTCTCATCAAAATCAATGCCTCTTTCCTGTGCATAACCCTTTGCAACAAGCCTAGCCTTACACCTTTCAACTGTACCATCAGGTTTATGCTTCAGCTTGTATACCCACTTAGTGCCAATGGCCCTCTTGCCAGGAGGGAAGTCACATAAAGACCATGTACCATTCTTCATTATAACATCATATTCAGATTGCATAGCAGCCATCCAATTTTCTCAATTCTGTGCTTCATCAAAAGAAACAGGCTCATTCTCATCATAGAGACTAGACGCAACCATAGCATAGCAATCTCATGCAAAGGAGGCACTATGAGAGCCTGAGCGAGTACGATATGACAAAGGTGCATCTAATTTGCTGTCACGCAAAGTCTGCACCAACCATTTTGGCATAGTCTTTGCCTGCTCAATATCACCTCTCTAATCAACAGTGCATCATGTAAATGTGCATCAGAAATGGAATGATCTACATCATCATATGAAACCTGCAAAGGCTGAGAAGTTGCCTCATTAGGACCAGCACTAGACTGTCCACCTATAAAAAGAGGCATCAAAGTATCATACATGTCTTTGGAGCTAACAGATGTCTCCTTAGTACATGAAAGCAATGGCTGGATAGCATCTTCCACAAAGACAACATCACGGCTAACCAGAATGCGTTTAGTCTGTGGATGATACAGACGATAGCCTTTACTTTCAAAACTGTACCCATCAAAAATACATTTTATTGCCTTATCATCCAATTTTCTGTGATATTGTTCAGGCACTAGTGCATATGCCCAACAACCAAAAACACGCAAATGAGCAACAGATGGCTTGCAGTCATGCCAAGCCTCATATGGAGTGATAGACTGCAGCGCTTAAGTGGGACACCTGTTCAGTACATATGTTGCACACATGACATCCTCAAGCCAGAAACTATGTGGTAAAGCGTGACTTTTGATCATGCACCTCGTCATCTCCATGAGTGACATGTTCTTTCGTTCAGCAAATCCATTTGTTGAGGTGTATAAGGCATTGTACACTGGTTTTTTATCCCACGTTTAGCCAGAAATGCATTAAAATCAGAAGACATATATCCCCCTCCCCCCCGATCAGAATGGAGGGTGTCCATTTTACATGCTGACAGATTTTCAGCCAAAACCAAAAACTGTTTAAAGCACATGAACACTTCGGACTTTGCTTTGAGTGGATATACCCATGCATGCTTGGAAAAATCACCAATGAAAGTCACGAAAAAAAATTAATTTCCAAAAGAGGGTGTCTGCATAGGACCACAGACATCACTATGTACACGCTGCAATTTCTGTGTAGCCCGAACTAAACCATCTTTTGGAAAGGAGGAACGCTACATTTTGCCCAAAATACAGCCTTCACAAACATGTTTTCCAGGTGCCTCAAGTTTGGGCAAAGAGGACACCATTTCAGATTTCTGCAGGCGTAGCAAACTAGCAAAATTCAGATGACCAAAGTGTGCATGCCAAAGCTTTGCATCTAACATAGCTTGAGAATCATTTACTGCACATGCCAAATCGTTTTCAGATCTTTCATAGTCTATGAGCTTATACAGCCCACGACATAAAATGCCAGAAGCAATAATAATATTGCCATTTGACAGATCATGAACTTTACATCTCTCATCAACAAATTTCACAAGCAAGCCAATCTTGGCTAATGCAAAAACTGATAACAGATTCTTCTTGATCCCTAGCACAAATAAAGCATCTGACAAAGTGAAAGAACTACCATCAGCAGTAGTCAAAATGATCTTACCAACTCCCATAACAGGATAAGAAGAGTTGTTGGTGCATGTAATAATATTCCCTATAGGGGCAGGCTCGAGTGAAGAGAAGAAACTGCGTTGCGAGGTAATATGTTTGTTCGCCCCACTGTCAAAGAACCAAACATCTGAGTCTACTGCAGACATGCACTGCTCATGAGAAGATGGGTCAAAACTGCAGATAGTAGTAAACGCCCATTCTTCTTCCTGCACAAGATTTGGAGACTCTATTTTTGGTGTAGAGGCCTCTGCAACAACCATTCCAACCTCTTTCTTCTTTGCCTCTTTAGCAGCCAGTTTTGGACAGTTCTTTATGATATGATCATTCCCTTTACAGTACTTACAAAACAATTTCTTCTTTTCTGATTTCTTCTCATCTTTATCTTCCTTCTTCGAATATGCAGAATTAGCAGATTTCTACTTACTAGTTGAAGAGCTCCATTTTCCTTTGCGCTTCTAACTAGCTAGGAAAGCTTGATCTGCAACTCGCATAATGGACCTGTTTTGCCTGGACTGATCTTCCCGTAACAAAACAGAGACTAACTCCTCAAATGATAAGGCATTTGGATTGCCTTTCATCATCAATCGAAGAGTAGAAGCAAAACTCTGATATGAATCAGGAAGACCATTCAGAACGGTCTGCACAAGTGAGCTATCTGGTATAATCTCATCAGCAGAAATCAACTGTTCCTTCAAGTCTTTGATCTTCGTTAGGAAACTCTCCATAGAATCACCTTCATTCATGTGCTCACTCTCCAACTGTTTTCGGAGGTAAGAAACAGGAGCCTCATTTCTAGCTTGGTACAATGTGGTAAGTATATACCAAGCATCCCTAGTTGTTCTGCAAGAGAGAATATGAGGAATAATGGCACGTTTGACAGACAAAGCTATCAATGCATGTGCCTGCGCATCTCTGCCATCCCAACAAATCTGCTCTGCAGTAGGTGCAACAGAAACAGCAGCACGAACAGGAATTTGCACAATATCATCTTCGACACCATCTTCATCAGCTCCCGCACCTGTATTCGTAGTACCTGTTGTTATAGGTGTAACAGGACGTCTTTCAACACCCTGCACAATGTTCCACAATCCTTTTCCAACCAATACATGTCGCATCATATAAGCCCATAATGGGTAGTTGGTACCATCCAACTTATCCTCAACAGCCAACATACGGAATACATCACTGCTTTCAGCCATGGCCGGTGACTAAAATACCTTGATGCAAAAAATTGACTGTATCTCAAAAAGTTGAACGGAATTGCCTAGACGAGTTCTGCTAAACCTTTAGCAGACTTCGAGACGCTTATACTGGCGAACAGAAACAGGTATATACCTCTGGCACAAAAAGACCAAATAGCCTGCACAAGCACTGTGATAGTGTGTTCGGAGGCCGAAACGAGCTCAGATCGCGATTTCGGCACCATAGAGCGAAGTTGTTTTGATCTCGGAAACACCGTGAGTATGCTCACCAAAATTCGTATGATTCTGAGACTGCAAACGGAGGAGTGTCGACAGCACCCTAGATGAAGCGATGACCTGCTCTGATACCAATTGTTGGAGTTAGACGTATGCGGAAGCACACAAACAGCACAAGGAAGAAGAAGAAGCTTGGAGCACAACACACAATACTGAATGTATTACTAGAGAATGTACAAAGATAAGTAGCCCATTATGGCAATAGGCGTATATACAAGGCAGGGGAAAGAAACCTCCTAAAGAGGGAAAAAAGTGCCCCGGCGGTCCTAGTGTGTTCACACACATCACTACCTAAATAAATCAACAGTAATTTGGTTAAAGACTTTATTAAAAAGTCTAGGATTTGATTAGAGTATTCCAATCATATTTGGAGACAATATGAGCTCATTGTATCTAGTAGCTAATCTTGTGTTTCATGCCATAACTAAACACATTGAAATTCAATATCATCTCTTAAGAGAAAAGGTGCTTGATAAAGAAATTGAAGTCATGTATACACCAACAAAAGATCAAGTGGCAAATATGCTAACAAAAAGCTTGGATGGACCAAAGTTCAAAGCTTTAAAGAGATGACAGGTATAAAGAAGGTGCAGGTAATCACAATTGATGATTGAGGCGGAGCTGTTGGAGCAAGATAATCATCAATGGATGATTACATGAAGCCTAGGAATGAAGAAATGAAGAAAAGACTCAAGCTCAAAGCATGAAGACAAGTGAAGAATCAAGAAGAAATATTATATACATTTATGTATATTAGCTTTGGAAAAATACTTCAAAAATACTTTGATTTAGTGATGAGTTCATACTCATATGTATATATACACTCATGTATAGTCGTGACCTAGAAGCGAAATGAAGGATAGATGAAAGTATAGTCAATATATTGTTAAATGCGCTTTTGCCGTCAGAAGCGCATTTAATCTCTTTTCGAGTTCTTGTGAGTGGAAGGGGTCTGAATAATCAGAGGCCCTATACTTGATTTTCCCAAATCAACTCACTCACATGACCTTTCATTCAAAACAACTCTACTAATCCAACTTTCTAACAGAAAACTCGGGCTCATTCCTTTATAGAATTACTATTCGTATTACAATCAATACATCTCAGTACACAACGCAAGGATAAACATTACCATAACACAGACTTATAGTAAACAGCTTAGAGAACAATGATTCAATACTTCACTTAATCTAGACATTACCGTAACTCAATCTTTACCGTACAGGTGCAGATAATCAAACAAAACAGAAATAAACAGCAGTACGCAGAATTCTCAAACACACACTACGGAAACTCCACAGAACGTCTCGCCTAGACAGAAAATCTGGCGATCCTCTTCTGGTTGTCCCCGAAAGTGTCTTTTCATTGCTTTATAAAAAGTTACAACTCATCGCAACGACCTTTCGGTTCGTGCGGAATATGAAAAGGAAAAGGTTTACAATTGCCAATCCGGTGGCTTACACTGGCATGCACGGTGGACTTGAACCCGTAGGTATACAAAATTCTATGGTTCATCTATTATACCCTGTAGATACATTGTTCTAGCTAACTTAAAAGTTCTGGCAATTTTCTTTTTTAATGAATCTAACATCTGTTTCAGGATTTCGGGTTCTACTAGCTGAGCATCAATTCTTATTGAACTGGTTGCAATTACCTAGCTCATCAAAATTTCTGCCTGTGTTTGCAGAAAGGCTTCCTATAAGTAAAAATCATTTGATAAAGCTGCATCCCGGTTCACTTTCATGTCTACAATCTGTTTATCAACTCTAGATAGTCTTTCTGCTTGAGCACCCAGTTGGTTCTCTCTTCTTTCCAACTCTTGATTCTGAAATTGTATGGTCCAGTAATAAGCATCTCTTTCTCTCCTTATCCCTGGTATCTCCTTCTGTAGTTGAGCGACCAACATCATCAGGCTTTTAAGAGCAGCATTTGATTCAAATAGGTTTGCAGTTGCAAACTCTAGCTCCGTATTAGTTTGCTTTAGTAAAGCCGTTATTTCTTGTCCTTTCTGTACTGCTTCATCCAGTTGTGCTCTAGTCTCTTCTAACAAATTTCCTAGTGCTATGCAGGCATCCTCTTTATCTTTAACTAGCTGCCGTAACTGAAGAATTTCGGCATAAGCAGTGCATAATAAATCATCTTTTTCTTTGACTTCAACCAATGCAACATCTGGTTGTCTGATTATTGTTTCCTGTTCGTCAAGTCTCGCCTGGAGCTGTTGAATCTAGAAGTGCAGATTATGATTTTCTGCCTTCACCGCATCTACCTCTTCCTGGAGTGGATTAATGTCTGCTTCAAGAACATCTACTTTATGCTGGAATTCTTGATGAAGATTCTCTGTAACCATTCTGAGTTGCACTGGAAGCTGTTGGGAAAACTGAATAAGCATGCGTCCCATGGATTCTAATTCTGTGAACATAGGAATTGGAGGAAGTAAAGGAGGAAGTGGCTGTGATGAAGAGGTTAAAAGATGAGTGGAATCCGGTGGAGAGTAATTGAGTGAGGAGGATGAAGCGGTAGGTTCCTCAGGAGCAAGGGGTGGAACAGGAACAATGGGTGGCAGAATGGGTTGTAGAGTATTAGCTGCTTCGGTAAGTTGCTGCGTAGTCACTTTGGGTTGGGCAATTGCAGATTCTACTGCCGTAATCAATTCCTGAAAAAGTTCTGCAATAATTACCTGCGTATCTTCTTGCACCTCTTGTTTGGACTGCTGCTGAGATTCGTCCTTAGAAGATGTGACTTTGGAATCAGCAGAAACACTTTGATCGTGTTGCTGGTTTGGAGATGATTGAGCTGATGAATCATGGTGCATTGATGTAGCTATGTCGTGGAAAGTCTCTTCTTCATTGTTGTCTGCTTTATTTCCTGTGGCAGACCCTTGCACTTGACTGTCAGACGAACTAATCCTGATGCATTTTCGACGGAGGAGCTGGAAGATTTCTTCGTCATCTTCTTCGTCGTCTTCCAATATCTGAGCAGATTCCTCATGGTATAAAATTGGACCTCGTGGAGGCAATTGCGCTGCTTGGATGGTCGGAAACAGAAAACTGAGTATGTGCGGAAGACGTGATCGCGACAAATCTCCTTTGTTAACCTGCTTTCTGACCGAAACACATTCACGATGAATGCGCCAAAAAAAATAGGAAGCGAAATTGATAGGCTCTCGAGCAGCCATATCAATTACCGAATAGAATGGGCGAGATATCGCATATGTACGTTTCTACAGGTTTAAAATGGCTACTAAAAATTGTAAGGCTGTTCTTTCACGCTCAGGTCGACAGAGTATAGCATACTCATTTGAAGAGTACCTAGGGAACAATTGAATCATGGTAGCAATTGGCAAATTTGGGCCATTCTCTCGACCTTCCGGAGAGAATCCGAAAGCATGAGCAAAGGACTGTAGAGTGATTACAGTACGAGATGGTAAAGAGGTAATTGGCCAACTCTGCTCCGTAGCAGGTGTGGCAGCGATGGCGGCAATGATTTGGGCGTAAAATGGGTGACATTCCACTGAATGCCAAGGCAATTCAGCGAAATTGGACAACCCACGGACGCGCAAGAACTCACCCACATCCGTAGGGAGTCCGTCACGGAATGCAGCGAAGTTGGCTAACACTTCCATGATGCGTACGCAACTAGCACAAAGACACAGTGAATACAGGAAACACAAAGCACACAGAGCACACAAACACAATAGGGATTAACAACGAAACAAAAGAGTTTAAGTAGATACTTGGCAGTGTGAGGCGATCGAAATTGTTAATCATCGTGTGATATTGAGATGATAAGCTTCATAACTACGGTGTGCATGCATGAGCAGAACGATAATGTAGGGCGGCTGTTGATCATAATTAGGTATCAAAATGAGGATATTTACAGACTTATTTTATTAATTACACAAAAACAAAAAAGAATGTAAATAACACGCGAAAAGAAAAAAAAACGAAGAACACATCAGCGAGAATCAGGTGGTTGATGATATGGTTGCAACTTTGAACCATTGATCACGTTAGGAAGAGGAATTCCGGTCAAAGTAGTCAACCGAAAAGTAGCTGGGCCCACTTGTTCAGTAATCCCGTAAGGACCAAACCATCGTAACTTGAATTTTCCAGCAAAACGATTTGATTTTGCATTATAAAACAACACAAGTTGTCCTACCGTAAAAACTGGAGTTTTAAGATACCGATCATGTGTACGAGCTTGCTGCAACTACACTTCTTGAAGAGTCAGGAAACTTTCCTAGCGATGCTCATCTAATTCTCTGAGTGTGTTCAACCGAAATGACAAAGAATCTTCAGGTATCAACTTCTGAGTTATGGCAACGCGTAAACTATGCACTAAAACTTCCATTGGAGCGATTGCTTCCAATCCATAAGCAAGCTTGAAAGGAGTGAGTTTGGTGGCAACTTTGTAAGTAGTCCGGTATGCCCATAATACTGCAGGTAGTAACTGATCCTATCTTTCTGGTGATTCCACAATCAATTTTTGAAGCATAGTCAACAACGTTTTGTTTGTAGTCTCAGCTAAGCCATTAGCACGAGGATAATACGGTGAACTGAATTTATGCAGAATTTGAAAAGTGTGTGTGAGCACTCGCATTAAATTCTTGACAAAATGCGTTCCTTGATCTGTGACAAGTTCCAAAGGTAATCCATAACATGGGAATACGTCCTTCATTAGACATTTTGCCACCAAAATAGCTGTGGTGGACTGTAAAGCCCAAGCTTCTGCCCATCTGGTAGCATAATCTGTGCATGTCAAAATGTATCGGTTGTTGCTAAGGATTGTTGGAGGTGTGATTGGTCCAATAAAGTCAAGACCCCATTTTTGAAAAGGTTCGAAAGGTAAGACAGGCTGCAGAGGAAAGAAATGGCATTGTAAAGGCTGTCCAGATCGCTGACAATTGTCACATTGCTGCACAAATTGAGTCACATCTTTGTACATAGTAGGCCACCAAAGCCCACTTTGCAGAATTTTTCGGTGCATTAAATCTGCTGCAAAATGTCCACCAGAGGGTATTGAATGTGCTAGAGTGATTACTGAGTTTACTTCATGTGCAGGAATACAACAAAGTAAAACGCCAGTGTGATTCGTATAGTACAACTGGCCGGCAATCAACCAGAATTTGCGACTGTAAACTGCAATTTTCAGGCGCATTGCAGGAGAAGTTTGAGAAGGAAGACATCCATTAGTAAGAAAGGTTAATAACTGATCATAGTAGGTAAGTGTGACAGGAGGTTGTGCAGATTCATCACTAGTCATTTCAGTAACATAAATTGCTGGTGTGGTGTCATCAACACCGACCGGAGCTTCACCGGAATCTAACCGAGAGAGAAAATCTGCTAATGCATGTGCAGTGCCGGGTCGATGAATCACTTCATAATCGAATTCTTGTAACAATAAAACCCAACGTGCCAAACGACCACCTAAATGTTGCTGCCGAACCAGATACACCAACGAAGCATGATCTACATGAAAGATGAATTTTCGGCCTAGCAAATAATGTCGGAATTTCTTTACAGAATACACCAACCCAAGACATTCTCTTTCAGTGATTGAATAATTCTTTTCAGTAGGAGAAAGCCGTTGACTTGCATAATAGACAAGCCGAAACCACTTATCAGTTTGTTGCTTTAAAACACTTCCAATGGCTATATCTGATGCGTCTACAAAAACATGAAATGGGCGTTCCCAATGAGGAGGTTGTAAAATTGGAACCTACGTTAATAACCCTTTTAGATGATCAAATGCAGTTTGACATTCCGGTGTCCAATCAAACTATCGAGGAGTACTAGAGATTAGCCGATTTAGGGGTATCGCCAAATGGGCAAGCCATCGTAAATGTCGACCATGCCACCTAACTTGACCCATGAATCACATCACTTCTTTCGACGTAGTAGGCACAACTACTTCTAACACGGCTGCAATTTTGTCTGGATCAACTTGTATGCCCTATGCAAAGACAATGTGGCCAAGGAGTTTACCACAAGAAACCGTAAAGATAGATTTGGTGGGGTTCAGGCAGAGTTGGTATTCTCGACATTTCTCAAAGCAACACCGTAAATGATACAGGTGTGCTACCATCTTACCGAATAAAGAAAAATCATCTAGATATACTTGCATAAAAGAAGTAAGATAGGGTGAGAAGATTTCCTGCATACATCGCTGAAAGGTGCTAGGAGCATTTCTTAATCCAAACCACATGACCGTACAAGCAAAAACATCCCAATTTGTGATAAACGCTATTTTCGGTATATCTTGCTCAGCCATTCGAACCTGGTTATAACCACTATAACCATAGAGAAATGAATACATCTCATGTCCAGCCACTCTGTCCAGCATTGTATCAAGAAATGGAAGAGGAAATGGATCAGGTACGATAGCTGCATTTAATTTCCGGTAATCGACACATATTCGGAGCTCCTTGTTTTTCTTTGGTACAATCACGATCGGGGAGATCCATTCCGCGTGCTCAATGGGTACAATGAATCCTACCTTTAATAGGCGATCAAGTTCTGCTTTGACCTGTGCTGCATAGTTAGGGTTCATACGGTAGCTAGGTTGTTTAATCAGCTTTGCTTCTGGTTTGAGCACGACTCGATGTTGATAGATGCGAGGGTCCAGACCTTTCATATCACGATAATCCCATGCAAAAACATCAGAGAACTCACAAAGAAGCTGGATCAAATCTGCTTGAAAGGTTTCAGACAATCCTTCCTTTATCTTGACAGGTCGTGGATTTACTTCATCTCCTAAATTATAGGTGATTAACTGATCTTCGGGAACATAGAATTGACAAGGTTTGCCTGGATGATTAATTGACTGTAAAAGATGTTGTAGAGTGGCTTCTTCCATAGCAACAGTATCTTCGGTCTTCACTTCTTCGGTCACAGGCACCATCGTACAGGCTGCCGGACTCCAATTATCTACAATAGATTGCAGATCTACAGTGCCTAAGGAAATCAGATCTGCATTGTTATTTAAAAATGCTTCTTCTTCATCGTCAGATAAGCCATCCAACATGTGGACAGGCTCTACTACATATGGTCTGACATGGAGTTCACAAGGCTGAATGGCATGAAGTTTAACAACATATTTATGATGATTATCCTTAAATGTTAGTTCTTGTGCTGACCAATCCTGTATAACCTTAGCCTGTTTTAACCAGGGTCGTCCGAAAAGAAGATTATAATCAAGACTAGACTCCGGTAGTTCTAAGACTACAAAAGTCATCTTAAATGTTGTACCCTGCAAGGTTATCGGAACATTTCTTACAAGTCCTACCGGATGAACTCGGGATTGATCTGCCATTCTAACAAAAAATTGAAGAGGCTCAATTTGCATCCATCCCAACTTTTTACAAAGTGTTGTAGTGGCTATGTTTACACTAGACCCACCATCAATTAATACTTGAGTAATTTTATGATTTTTGTACCATACCGTAATTAAGGGGACCGAATGATCCACCATAGAATCAGCTTTCGATTGTATTGTTGCTATCGCTGGAATGCAAGAAGATCCAGGACTGAGCTATTGCTGGATTTGCTGTCGAACTCCCGTACTAGTGCAAGTAACTGTCCAAGAGGGAGAGTAATGGACGCCTTAAATAAAATTTCCCATGCCTGATCTGCTTGAATTGTACTTTTCACCGATTCTGAAGATGATGCGCCTGTTACAGAGGTAGAATCTTGTTCCTGCGATCCTTCCTTTGGCAGCGGAACTTGGGTCACTAGAATTGGATCTGGGAACACTGTAGGCTCTTTGGTGGTCCATTGACTAGCTTTGTCATACATTCTCTGTTGTTCATGGATGCCAGGTTCAAACACTTCTGCTATTGGTTGTAATTGCTTACCAGATCTTGTTTGAATAACTGTGGCCTGAGTTTCGACTGGTGAAATAAAGACCATATTAGTCATTGGACTCTTTCTTCCTCTGATCATATTCGGCTGCATCTTTACAAAATCTGCGTATGTGGCCTAACTCACCGCAAAAATGACAACGAGGGGGCGGCAAAGAATTAACATCCTGTGATGTTCCTGTCTGCCAACGATTTGTATTGTAATTTCTATTCTACTGTCCTCGATAATCTTTGTATCCTTGCTGTTGATTATTTCTCATCTGAGGTGGAATATAATGAGTGGCCGGCTGCCCTAGTTCTTGTATGATAGCATTTACAGTTGATGGTCGCTACACTTTGGCGTTATATACACAGTTTTTGGTGGAATGTCCGGTCTGATTAAGGGCACATGTGGTACTGGTATGCCCTGGATTCTTGCACTTGGTGCAGTACATCTGTCTAGCCGGATCTTCTGCAATAGTTTTACTGGCTTTCAACCACTCTAAATCTTCGGTAAAGCCTCCAACCTTATGTTTGAGCTGCAAGGCCATTGCAATAACCGCATCTAATGTCATAGCTCCCACACAACGGATGATCATAATCTGTTTGAGCTGGGGAGTCAAACCATTAATAAACCACTAAGTGATGACATCATCCGATAAATTAGCATGTGCCGAAGGTAGTTGTCTCAAATGAGTTTTGAATAGGGTGGCATATTCCTACACTGTTTGATTCAGCCTTTGTCTATTGTTTTGTAGGTAATCGAAAATTTCGGCAGGGTTCTTCTTTAGTCGAAATCTCTGTAGAAACACATCCCTTACCGCTTCATAGGTGCCGAAATGGTTGATATCATACTCTGTAAGCCACCTCGCTGCTTCATTAACTAATGTTGACTGGAATACTATGGCCTTGTATGCCGGATTAGGTGGATGGTTTAGTACTGCATAACTTATTTCAAAGGTGGGTACATGAGCATCAGGATCATCACCTGGAAATCCACCGAATTTGGTGTATGTTACTCCTGTTGGAACTGGTCGAGGAAGTATCTGTTGTTGTTGTTGTTGTTGTTGTTGTTGCCCACTCATGGTGTTAGTGGTGGTACTGTTACGATTTCCTAAATTCTGAGGTGGTGTTTCCTGTTCTTCAGAATCTGTATGGTCAGACTGCTCACCTTCCGGTTCGAAAATAGCGCTTAACTTCTTTCGAATTTCTAATTCGAATAGCCTACGCTCTTCTGTAGTATCAAATGTAGGCAAGCTTACTCTGAACAGTGGTGTCTAGAATGAAGATTCACCGGGAAGTATAACACTGTCACTGAAAAATTGTAAATTTTCTTCAACCGGGACCAAACTGCCACCGGAATTAGTGGAACTTTCCCCAATCCAGGGTATTCTTTCACCTTCAATGACTTCTCTGGATAACACACCTCTATCCGTAGAGAGATTTGAATCTTGACCAGACGGTGTCGGATCAACTACACACTGCGTCCTTGTGGACTCCAAAGTTACTGTATCTTCTGTAGACTGCAACGACATTTCATCGAAATTTACCAAAATTGCAGTTTGTTCCACCGGAATCACTACTAATGTGCTTTGCTTCTTCGATGACCAGACCTAACCGATCTGTGCTTCTTCCTCCTGGGGGTGTCCTTCGCAAATTTGGTACCGCCCAAGGCTGTCTATACTTCGGATACGACTCGTCGGACCGAGTAATCAGCATATATCACCTTTTTCAACTCTTCCTTACTACTTCTACCTTGCTATCGATTCACAATCGATGGTTACCTTCCCACAATCACTTTGCAACACTTTGTTGCCACATTCCCATAACTAATTTGCAACATTCTGGTGCCACTTTCCCACAGACGGCGCCAGTGTTAAAGGCGCTTTTGCCGTCAGAAGCGCATTTAATCTCTTTTTGGGTTCTTGGGAGTGGAAGGGGTCTGAATAATCAGAGGCCCTATACTTGATTTTCCCAAATCAACTCACTCACATGACCTTTCGTTCAAAACAAATCTGCTAATCCAACTTTCTAACAGAAAAATCGGGCTCATTCCTTTACAGAATTACTCTTCGTATTACAATCAATACATCTCAGTACACAACGCAGGGATAAACATTACCGTAACACAGACTTACAGTAAACAACTTATAGAACAACGATTCAATACTTCACTTAATGTAGACATTACCATAACTCAATTTTTACCATACAGGTGCAGATAATCAAACAAAACATAAATACACAGCAGTACACAGAATTCTCAAACACACACTATGGAAACTCCACAGAACGTCTCGCCCAAAGAGACAGTCTGGCGATCCTCTTCTGGGTGTCCCCGAAAGTGTCTTTTCATTGCTTTATAAAAAGTTACAACTCATCGCAACAACCTTTCGGTTCGTGTGGAATATGAAAAGGAAAAGGTTTACAATTGCCAATCTGGCGGCTTACAATATTTCAAGCTTTTCAAGAGATAGATGTGCAGAGAGCTTTCTCACGAGTTAGCGACTAGTCTTTCCTAGAATTCTCTTAGCCTCATTATGAGGATCAAGAAATATTTTGTACACATCTAATTAAGAAGCTAATCAAGCTATGAACAAAGTTTGATAATCTAATTCTCTTCAGGTTATGTGTATGACAAGTAGGAACACTCATATGTAAAAGCCTACATGTGAAGTTCTCAGAATTGCACATTTTGCTGAGATTTGCTTGGATCTCAGTGCTCAATGTAAAAATGTGCAGGTGAAGTTCTCAAAATTGCGCATTTTGTTGTTCAGAGATTTGCTTGAATCTCAATGCTCACTGTAAAGGTCTTTATGTTTGAGCATTCAACATTTAAGTTAGAAAGGTAAGGAAGCTTTGGCTAAAAGCATTTAGCAAAACGTGTTAGAATTTGAGAGAAATCAACTTAAGAAGTTGACCACGTCAAAGTCCCCTTTTTTGGAAGGTAGTTTCTGACATAGGTTTGATCTAAGTGATCAAATTAGAAATCTAATGGTTCTTCTGAAGAACTAATGACCATTATAATTGCACAAAGGTAATATGAATATGTGTGCATCATTTGAATTATTAAAATCGAAGTCATATGCAGAGATTGAAGCATTTCTAAAGCAGACTGTTGAAGTTGAAGGAAACTTCATATAGAGAAGTATTTCTTAATGAACTTGAAAGATAATGTAAAGTTTGTGTAAAGTTTGGTTTGATCTTGATATAGAAGAGTTCTTACATCAAGATAGTGTTGGGAAAGATGGATGGATACTCCAAGAAATGAGTAGGTACTGCAAACTCTTGCTTTGTACCATCCCTCTTTGACTTTAGAGTTGAGTTGTAGGCTCTCTTAGCTTTCGAATGACACTAAATAAGTGCCTATGTACTTTGGAAATGATGCATCAAAACCTTCTATTTTGGTTCACACACCTGCTACTTGTTAAGCTCAGTGCTCCTAGCATAATAAGAATTAGAAAAATTCCTTCTAGAGAAATCAAATTAGCTTAAAGAGCCAACGATTCCAAGTGGAATCACTTAAAATGATTCACTATACATAGAGCAATCAATTTAGCAACTGAAGAATTACCCCCGATTTTTTAGGACATGTGCAGAGTTTGACTAGTGGCTACTTCGACGCGCTTTTCTCCCAATCCGTGCTGAATGGAATGTCTTAAAAATTTTCCAGCATGTAGTAGACTTAGAGTGACTCCAATGAGCTTTATAACATTGAAAATGATGGAGTAATGACTGATATATAAGCAATACAAAATGACAGTTCGCAGTGACTATGACAGAGAGATCAACAAATGTAAGCAATGATCTATTGTATTATATGACAATGTTGTACATGATCATTGGCATGATAATCAATGCCCAATGATGATGAGAAGTGTAGGCTATGAAGTGAGCCTCCTGCTCTTACAATCTGATCAACAGAGACTCGGAATTGAAGTGATCTATCCCCTGAGTTTTACATTCATCTTTTATAGATGATTCATTTGAATTTGAATTCAACTTTGGCTCTCACTAGAAATGATCCCCTAATCTAGGAGACATTCTCTCCAAATGAAGTAGTAGTGTTTCCTTCTAACTAACTCCACGAGTTTAGTGGTGGTTACAAATATTCCTCCAAGTCAAATAGACTTTTACAAATGGTAAAAGGTAAACAATCCATAGCAGTTGTTCTCATGAGACTTCAATTATTCCACATAAGCTCTTCTCATGCCTATCCAAGTGTGTAGGCTTGGCACTTGCACCAACAGCTCCCCCTCAAGCCAAACATCTTGGCATGATATTCTTCATCAATCTTCTTGGAGTATTCCTCTCCAATCATTTAGCATAAAGAATCAACAAGACATCTTTATTTTGTCAATCTTGGAAGTATTCTTGAGACCACAGCCCCTTCAAGATGATAGAATCCAAGAAATATGAGAATAATGACTGGAATTCTGAGAATAGTGAAGATGAAGAGGAAATTTCTAGGGTTTGGATTATCTTGAGCAAATCTACACCATTTCCTACAATCTTGGTGTCTATTCCATGCTATTTTATCAGCAAAACACAACTATGAAGTCAAAATAAAAAAATATCACCTAGATCAAACAGACGAGACAATCGTGATTCTGTGCAAACAGATGATTTTCAGCTCCAGCACCATTTTTCATCAACTCATCACTCAACACAATAGTATTCAGCTCTCTTCATACACATTCAACAGATTTACACAATAAAAGCTCACAAATCTCCATGGATACACAAGATCTAGACTCACAAATCAAAGGAACCACATAGAAGAGGAGAAACACGATTTTTAGCAGAAACTCCTTCTCTATTCACTTGGATAGCAAATACACAAATGATTAACCAACCTCCTCATAATAGAGAAAATTAGCTTATATACATTTTCAAGTGTCCCTTTTCACACTTGGATTTTGGTCCTTTCCTCTATTATTCTAAAAATATGCTATCTAGGAGTTTCCAAAAATTCTAGAAAAAATACATAAGATTCTATCCTACATAAGGAAGACTCTTCCTTATTTTTACAACAATTGCATAAATATTTCTACAAATTTCTATCATTTTACAATAATTTTCCTTCAAAAAGGTTTCCAAAAATGCATCTTCCAACATCCTTCCCCTCCTAAGCCTTTCGGCTCCTGACGAAAGATTTTCCTGCTCCTCTGCACTGATTGCTTTTCTTCATTTCTTCTTTCTTTGATATACTTGTGACAGCAAATCATGACTTTTTCTTTCCGTTATATTTAGATTGTTGACCATCTTGAATAACACCTTTCTCCACTGTACTGCAGCTTCAGGTTTATCTATGACATCCTTTTTCAAGTACTCTATGTAGGCAGCTTCATATGCTGTAAGTCTGGACTTGGTAACAACTGATAGGTTTCCAAAAATCTCTGACTCCCTCTCAAAAAACCCATAATCAAAGGCATCCTCAAAAATCTGTAAGTAATGACTACCCAAAAATATAGTTCTGCTATAGAAGGCCATTAAGCAAATTCTGTCAGGTGTTTCACTCAAATCAAATAATAAAGCGTCTGTTGGAGAATTAAAGCCGATATAATTCAAGGTTCTAATATCTGTGTCAGTATAAGTTTCTATACAAGCCAGAATTAGTCTCATTATTCTTACAAGCAGTATGCAAACAGGGTCATTGACATCTTTGTATGTAGTTATTACAGACTCAGCAGTATTCACCATGTAACTCTTGGTAGGCCATGTGCCTGCCTTTGGACCTGCTACTTTTGGGAAATTCATCCACTTTGGTGGAATTTGACCTTCTCTTCTTCTATCCCAAAAAGTTGTCCATTCTCTTCTTCGTGCCACTGGACAATAGGTTGGATTGATCTTTAAATGAAGAGGTGCCTCTTTCCAGATTTTCCTACATTCTTTGTTGGCATCCAACCATTTATTTCTCGACTTAGGCTTGGCTCTCTCAAATAGTTCTTTAGTGACATTGATGTCCTCTTCATACTCAAAGTATTTGTTTGGAGGTATCCCAACTCTGGCCATCTGGTAGTTCTTTACACTCTCCAAAATCATACAAAATGGTATCCCCAATCCATCTGCTGCCCAGTGATGCTGATCTGGATTGATTCCCTTATTCAATGCGAAGGTGACAATTTGCTCTTCGTACTCATCATGCATCTTTCTGATGAACTCCATTCTAGAATCTCTACTTGTCAGCAATTTCTTCACAAAATCCTCTGAATATTCTTCTTCTGATCTTTTGTCTGCTGGTTCATTGTCATGTTGTATTCCCTCAATATTGTCTACCCCATATTCTTCTGCATGTGTGGTTTCCACATGTGTCTCTTCTTGGATTTGTGGCTTATTCAACTTCTTCTGCAATTCTTCTATAGTCAACATCAGACTCCCATTCTGTTGTGCCCATAATTCTCTTTCTTTTTTCCACTCATTCCGTTCCTTTTCCTTCTTTCTCTGCCACTCATTTCTTTCCTTTTCCATATCCAGGTGTAGCTTATTATAGCCTCTCATAGATGTAGCAGCATGTGTACTAGCCTGCTTTTCTAATTCTTTGGCTTCTTTCAATTCTCTTTGTAATTCCTGAATCTCTTAGAGTAATCCTTCCTTTTCTCCCTCTGTCATCTGGACTGTCTGACTTTCCTCCTTCAATTGCCCTTCCTCCAATAGTAGCTTATTGATTTCTTCATTAGCTTTAGTCAAAATTTGATAGGAAGTTTGTAGAGTTCTATATCTCCCCTCAATCTTTCTCAATTCTTTTTCCAATTTATCGTTCTGCTCTGTTAGTTGCATACTCTTCTCTTCCAAGTATTGAATCTTGTTTTGCTTCTGTACTTCCAGCTCTTCCAAAGCAATTATTTTATTGGAAAAATCCTCATTCTTCTCTTGCACCTTCCTTAGTTGCTCTATCATATGCTCCTTTTCCCTTTTATGCTCTTTAATAACCATACTGCCTTTTTCAAATTCTGACTCTGCTACCATTCTAGAAATGATCATTTTTCGGCTTGAGGGTCTGAACTGTTCAATATTACTCATAATGAGTTGGCATGCTGATCTAATACTCTTTGGTATTCTTTCCAGTCCTCCTTCTATTGCTATTTGTTTGGGTTCTAGATGTTTATCCTCTCTGCATTCACTCTCCTCTTCCTCTTCTCCCTCATATTCTATAATTTTGGCCTTGTTTTCTTCATGGCTTGGCTGAGTGTCCAATGTTTCTAAATCTGCCATGTCTTCTTGAACACCTGAACTCTTTTGCTCCAAAACATCTGAGATCAGCTTTATTTCTTGTACCTTTTCTTTCTGCAACACTTGTTGAGTTGCTTCAGAACAATATCCTTCCTTTGTTTGCATCTCCTTTTCCTGGCTTATAGTTTCCTGGAACAAATTGTATTCAGTTTCTTCACCAAAATTTCCCTGACATTCACCTGCTTGTTCTTCCTGTTTCTCCTTTTCCTGTGCTAAAACTGTTTCAGCTACTTCTAAATTTTTGACCTGATCATTGCCTCTATCTTCTTTGTATCCTTCCTCCTGTTCATCAATGTCCATGATGTCCATTTCTACATCTTGTTCTTGATTCTCATTGGATGTGAATTCCTCATTATTCTTCAAATCATGCAGCACATCCTTTATACTCTGAATGATTTCTTTTTCCACTACTTTCCTTGTAACCTTTTGAACATTACCTTTCTCACAGACACCTCTACCTCCTGTAGTGGATCTTGTTCTGTGCTTTTTTGTTCTATGACTGAGCTGTACACCTCTGCCTTCTTAGCTATTTCTTCTATGCTCTCATCCAGTTTGAAATAGGTATGTGAGGGTTTTGTCCACATAGATTTCATCCCACTATGCACTATTCCACAACTAACTTCTTCCCTTATTTCACTTGCTTGTTATATCATTACTGCCTTTCCCTTCATTATTCTTCTTTCATCTTCCAGACTAAGCTCTTTCTCTGCCTGCTCCTGAAGTGGTTTCTCCTGAGACTTCTTCTTTAATTCCTCAGGTGTCTTTTGTTTCTCAGAGGTCTGTATAATGACATTGGGAGTATTTGGTATTGACAAATTTAGACTTTTTAATAGAAAGCTCTCAATATCACTGTCAGAATCAGATGAGAGGTGTGAAGGTCCTCCTTTTTCTGGTTCTGTGGGTCTTGATACTTCTTCCACCAAGGATAGCTTCTGTGTTTCTTCCATGACTACTTCCTCTCTCTCTTTGGTGATAACAGTTTCAGCTATGGATTTACCCTTTCCCTTCTTAGTCAATTTCTTTTTTTGTACTAGCTTCTTTGGAACCTTCTTTTTCACCACCACAGTGGTTCTGGCCTCTGGGGGTCCTTGTAATTCCTTAAAATAAGCTAGCAATTCAACCTCTTTTCTGACAAACACCTCCTCAATTTCAGCTGTCATCATTTGGTCATGAAGAGCTTCATAGTGCTCCACCTTCTCTTGAATCCAGTCTGTAGCTTTACATGAGTAGTCTTCCAGCATTTTCTGGTATTGAGCTTCATACATAGCTCTCTTGTTATTCCCTTGGGTTAGATAGGTGTATAGTTGCTCTTTGCTTGTTTGGGGTGGATGTGGTTCACTAGAGGCTTGAGCTTGTTTTTGTGCCTCCTCATGTTCCTCTTTTGTGGCTTCCTCCATTTCCAGTTCCACCTTCCTTGGGTCCAACCTTCTTTTCTTCACAGGAATTACTTCTTCAGATATCATTTTCCTTTTCATACTTGTTCCCCTCATACGGGTTTGTCCTTCTGTTTCCCTTTCAGTCAATTTCCTTGGAGGACTCTTGATTCCAGCCATAAAATTTCTGAAATACTGTGCCTCTGGAGCCAATTTTAGTTGATCTTCCATCCCAAGAACATGATAAATGATTCTTGTTAAGAAGTGGGCTCCATTCATGAACTTCTTCTGCTCCCAGTGCTTTGCTGCTTCTTTCAGTTGTTCATGGATGTATGGTGAGACATCCATAACTCCAAAAGGTTTGGTTCTATCTTTGTTATTGAACATCAATAATGTGACTGACTTATGAGGCATTGTGTATCTTGGTAATTTTGGAAAACAAAAGTACTGTAAAAACATCCTTACAACATATTCCTCATTCTCCCTTCCTTTGAAATCAGTGAATTTTGCATATCCTGTGTAAGTCTCCTTATTCTTTTTGACAAAACTTGGGTGAAGTTTGGTTCCCATTGTGTAGAATTGCAGTGCTGCTCTGATGTGTTCTGCCTTGATAGTGACACCTACTTCCTGATTATCCTTGTTTTTGACTTTGCATCTGAAATAGGCATCATTCCCTCTTCCTATTTCTGTCAAATTGTTCATTACCTGTGATACTCTCTCAAAGTCAATAAAAAAGATAGGCTCCTCCAATATTCTGTGCAGCCCTACTGCCTTCCATCTTTTCATGTTGACTGCCACTCTTTGGAACCTGTAGAACTCCTGGCACAACATTGTATACTTGTATCCTCCTACCCCCACCATAAATATGTGCTGGCCAATTATATTTAGGGTCTCCTTAAGTTCCTTCACCACTTTCTCAGCTTCTGGAATTTTTGATTCTTCCTCTGACTCTAAGTCCACCTGTTCCTCCATAGCTTCACTATCCAGAAACCAATGGCCTCTTGATAGCACAACTGATTCTGCCTTGAAGTCATGAATTGGCAGCTCCTTAGTGTTCACCATTTTCTGAGGAAACTAAAATAAAGAAAAACTCTACCCACATAAGTTGCAAGAAATCAAAGAGTAATATGTAGGAATTCATTTTCAGAAGTCATGTCATAAGAATGAGAAATCCAAAATAAACTTCATTTTTTCTCCAGAAAAGACTCAACAAGTGATCATCACAAGTGTAGCAAGATATCTAGTGCAGTCCCTTTTCCTAACCATTCTTTTGGAAAGATAAATCATGTATCAAATGATAGAAAACAAAACACTAACAAAAAATTAACTAAAGAACTAACTAACAAGAAATAAAAACATAAAAAATAAATAGATCTCTACTATTCTTCTCCCTAGATCTTGCTTTGTGACATATGATTTTTGTAAAAAACAACAGAAAGTAAACAATTTTTCACAATTTCTCATTCTCTTTTTTTCAACAGATTTTCTTTTCTCTCCTTTTTTGAGCAATGATTTTTTTTTTCAAATACTTTTTTCCATTTCTTTTCTTTTTTCATTTTCATTTTTTTCATAATAATTTTTTTCTATCTTTCCTTCCCCTCCTAATTCTCTTTTTAGAAAAGAAAATCAGTTCTAATATGTATTTTTTCATAATTTCTTTGATTTTCTAGATATAGTTCAAATCCGGATGATCTTTCTTCCACTGAAACAATTCTGATTTTTTAACCCAGTACTTCCTGACTCCAATTGGTCTGTTTCCCAGCAACCAATCATTCCCTTTGGATAAGTATTTTGTAGGAGCTTTTGGTCTCCATATCCATTTTGTCCTTGATTCCTGTTTTAATGAGTAGACCTGCTGTAGACTTTGATTCCATGTGCTTTTTGATATGATGCTTTGATTCTTTGAACCTTGCCATGATTGCCATCTTCTTCTTATCTCACCACCCTTCTTTGTTCCTCCAATCCTTTGCTGATTTGGATCATATGAAGCTTGATTATTTAGCATTTGTATTGGTAATGTCTGTGTATCCTCAAGTGCAAAAGTGAATCCTTCCAAGTGTATATCATGCACATCTGATTGAATTTCCTGTTTTTCATTACTCAATAGAAATATTAAAAACCTTTTGTCATTTATGTTCAATTTAAGCTTCATTTTTTCAAAATCCAAGATCACTTTACCTTGTTGAAGCCATGGTTGACCTAAAATCACTTTTTCAGTCATCAAATTATCTGGCCATTCTTCACAGTCTATTGTCATATATTCTTCATTAAAATTTACTTCAATAGTCAGTGAAGACATGCTCTGTACTACTTGACCTTCCAAAGTTTTGATTAGGGTTCTACTTACTTTCCTTTTTATGTTGAATTTACTTACCAGGGCTGAACTAATCAGATTTACTTCTCCTCCAGAATCTATCAAAATCCTAATGTTTTCATTTTGAAATCCATTATCATCACAGGGACATGTTCCTTTGGTTTGAGAGGAGATTCACACAGACAGACTTCCCTAAGCTCATTGATTTTTCTTATCCTTTCCATAGCTTCCTGTAGCCCAGTTCAAAGATGGTAGGTATGAGGATAGGCAAGGGTATGTGTACATCTTCTCCCGAGACCCAGAAAATTCAAATGACTTAGGACAATGTGCTAACAAAGGACCTTGGGAACATAACATGGGACAACCAGATTTACCTAGACCACATGAAAACTACACTAATACAGAGCAACAACATGGGAGAAGGACACATGCTTCACCAAATCCCTTTGACAAAGAACCAGAAGGATATAATGAATTTCCACTCAGAAGAAGACACCATTGGCAACCTCAGGGTAGAATGCTTAGACCATATCAAGTAGCCAAATGTATGAAAAATCAATATGAAGGGTATTCAGACCCCCATGCTCATGCTGTAGAGTTTAGGCAATTAATTAGAGCGGAGGAGGTGGAAGATTACAAAGTTCAATTCGAGGCATTTGGTCTAACCCTAACTGGACCAGCATTATCATGGTTCATTCCTTTAAGAAAAGAAATGTACCTGGATATTGAATCCTTCCTAGAGGCCTTTATTGGAGAATTCTCAAAAACTAGGATAAAACATAGCACAACCACTTTGATACATAGTTTCAAGCAACAAAAAGATGAAAATGTCAGAGAGGCAGCCAGGAGATTTAAGCAATATATTGATAGATGCCCTAAAGAGGAAGTCCCTTCCATGGCTAGACAGGTATCCCTATTCATAGAAGGGTTGAGAAGTGCTCAATTAAGAACCCTAGTATACTATAGGAGATGCCCTGATCTAGGAGCTTGTGTGAAAGACAAATAGATTTGGAGGACAATAGGGGCCAAGATTTGTTAGCATTTGATCAACCCAGATCATATGAAGACAAAATTCCTCTAGCAGAAGAGTTGGCTTAGGCCATTGCTAAGGCCCTAGAGGTAAGTACTAAAACCAATTTGATAAACTCCAGGATAAACACAAATAAAAAATGCTACAATTGTGGAGAAAGTCATCTGATACAACATTGCCCATATCAAAAACCTCCACATTTGCAAGACAGAAAGACACTCAAATACTGTACACTAGAGAGGAAATGGACCAACCATACAAGGGAGGAATGCTTCTATAACAAACAACCCATAAAGGACTGAGACTATGGGAGCCAAAGAGAATCAGTGTATAATGAGCACCCAAGACCTGTGCTAGGGCAACAACCTCCTATACCAACAAATGTAGTGCCAATCAAATACGCACCAGTAGAGGAAGGAAATTCAAGAACAAAGTCACCATACAAAGAAGATTATCAATGGAATGAGGGATTTCAAGAAGAATGGGAAGGTTATGAATCAAGAGAGCCAGAATTACAAGCCTTGGACTTGGGAAATGGAAGAATTGAGATGGACACTCCCACTTTCATGTATATAACAAATAATTACATGTCCAATCAAGAACCTCAATTTAAAGGAGGACCAAAGATAACTTGTTATAGGTGTGGGGGAGATCATTTTATTAGAGACTGTCCACAACCTCCTACATTGAGAATAGAAGGAGCATATTGCAAGGATTGTGGTAGGGAGCATTTGATAAAAGATTGCCCAAAAAATCCCCAAAAACAACAAAACACATCTAATAACATACCACTAAAAGCAGTCAGTATCATGGAATAGGAAGAATTGAGTGACATTGAGTTAGTGGATGTAAATGCTGTAACAAGGTCACAAACAAAACAACAAAGAACAACTAAGGAACAAAATGAAGAATCAAACTCAAAAGTGAAGAAAAATAGACAAAAAGGGAAATGGGAGAGGAAGCATAAAATAAGTAAAAATATGGAACAAGAAAATAGGGAACAATCAAACAATACTTCTTCTTCAAAGACACAGACCCAGTTGGAAACAGGAGATTCAAAAAGTTTAGACACTCTAATAAAAGCATACAAAGGAAGAATTCAAGAGGAACCAAGCCCTGCTGACCATACAATGGCTTATCCTATGCCAGACTTAGAACATGAAAGAATGCAGAAGTGTAAACAGATCATTCGCGAAGTACAACTCAAAATGGGGGAAGAAGACAATTCTCAAAAAACAGTTGAGGAATCTGAGACAACAAAAACAAGAGGAAAGAGTATCAAGGAAGAAAATCCACAAGTAACACTCCAAGTGAATATAGACAAAAGATGCACATTTCTGTATCACACCACATGGGAAGATTTAATAAAACAAAATCCTCATCTACAGAACCAAGTGAAAAAATGGGAGACAACACCAGAAAATCTTCATCCACAACTACAGGAAATGGAGGAGTTGTGGTATATTCCCATTGATAAGATAGGAGGATATTGTGAGGGAGAAGAGGGAAACTCAACTTTAAAAATACAATTTGGTAAAAACCAGGCCAAAGCCATTTTGGATAGTGGATCAGGAGTGGCCATCATGACTAAACAAACTTGGGAAAAATGGGGAAAAAGTGAATTATTACCCACAAAAATGAGATTGCAACTTGCAGATGGACACATTGAAAAACCCCTAGGAATATGGGAAAAAGTGATTGTGGAAATATGTGGGATAGAGATAGAACATACCTTTGCTATAGTCGAATTCCCACAATCTACTTCATATGAAATTATCCTAGGAAGACCATTCATGAGACAAATGCAAATTGTACAAGATTGGGGTAATGATTGCTTATACCTACAGAGCAAAGGAAGAATAATGAAGGTAAATCTAAGAAATGGGAACTACTGTGACATACCCCCTCAAGAATGGTATAAAATTCATCAGAATCAAGAGTTGAGTGAGGAATCAGAAATGGAGGATCAGGATGAAGCTGAATCATCTGTATGGAGGTGCAATATGATAAGAAATCTGACCAATAGGAAAAGGAGATTAAGAAGAGAGGATTGTGTGGAAGAAAGAGGGCTACAAGATGAGAATTATGTACCTCAACAATTCAAGGATGAGGAATTTGAGCCCTATGGGTGGAATCAAATTTTGGCTACCATGGATCTAGCCAGTGATGAATATGTAGGAGTGGAATTTCAAAATGAAGAAGGATATGATATTTTTCACATTGGAATACAAATGATAAAGGTATCCAGAACAGAAGAGGACATAGAAGAAGAAATAATATTACAAAAAGGACAAACACAATTTTTGGAGGAGGTAAAAGCTGAAGATGCTATTAAGGATAAGATTTCAGGTAAGTACAAGAAAAACAAACACAAAGAAACAGAAGAAAATCAGGAAAATGAGAAGAAGACAAGGGAAATGAACAAAGACCAACAATTTGATGTACCAGAAAATTTTAAGACTTATGAAGTTGAAAATAGATTACTTCTCAGAAGGAAACCAAAGAGGGAAAAGAAGAAAGGAGAAGCTTATGATAATGAGGAAGAAACTAAGAAGATCATGATCACTCAGGAGGAGGGAGAAGAAAGACACATTGTAGTGGCTGATGACATGACAACTCAAGAAGAAGAGGCACTAAGAAACTTGGCAAGAAAATATAGGGATGTATTTGCTTATAGCTACAAAGATTTGAAAGGTATTGATCCTAAAATCTGTGAGCATAAGATTCCTATGACACCTCAAGCAAAACCTAGTAAACAGAGACATTACACATTTAATGATAAATACTCTGCTAAGATAAAGGAAGAAATTGACAAGCTATTAGCTGCCAATTTCATCTATGAAATTGAGTATACAGAATGGATATCTCCTATAGTTGTGGTACCAAAAAAGAATGGGAAACTTAGGGTATGCATTAACTTGAAAAAGGTAAATGCAGCAACTATAAGGGATAATTATCCACTGCCTATAACAGATCATCTTCTAGAAAGAGTTGCTGGGAAGGAGGTTTATAGTTTTTTAGATGGCTTTTCAGGATACAACCAAGTGCCTATAGCATTGGAAGACCAACATAAAACTGCCTTCTCCACAGAATGGGGAATTTATGCCTTTAGGGTTATGCCCTTTGGGTTAACCAATGCTCCAGCAACCTTTCAGAGATTGATGTGTCATATCTTCAAAGAGTTCCTGAGGAAGGTAATGGAAATCTATGTAGATGATCTTTGCACTTTTTCATTAAAAAGACAGGATCACTTGCAGGACTTAGAAAATATATTCAGGAAATGCAAAACCTACAGAGTATGCTTAAATCTAGAGAAATGTGTATTCTTTGTGAGACAAGGAAGAATGTTGGGTCATATAGTCTCTAAAAATGGAATTTCAACGGATGAGAAGAAAATAAAGGTCATAATAGAGCTTTCAAGACCAACAAGTGTAAAAGAACTTCAAACTTTTATGGGACATTGTGGGTACTATAGGAAATTTGTACATAAATTTGCTGACATAGCAAAACCCTTATATGCCCTAATTACAAAATTTGAGTGGAACAAGGAGTGTGACCAAGCTTTTGAAACTCTAAAAACTTGTTTGATAACAGCCCCAATTCTGAAAACACCTCAATGGGACAAAATTTTTCATGTCCATGTGGATGCTTCTAATTATGCTTTGGGATGTGTGTTAGCACAACCAATAGAAGGAAGCAAGTTAGATTTTCCAATGGCCTATGCTAGTAGACACTTGAATCTAGCAGAGAAAAATTACACAACCACTGAAAGAGAGGGATTGGGCATGGTATTTGCTGTAAAAAAATACAGACATTACCTTTTGGCCAACAAGTTCAAGTTCTTTGTAGACCATCAAGCTTTGTTATATTTGGTAAATAAACCTTGTCACACTGGGAGAATAGTCAGATGGTTTTTATTGCTAATGGAATTTGAGTTTGAAGTAGTGGTCAGACAAGGGAAAACACACTTGAGGGCAGATCATTTATCTCGCATCGAGTCTGAAGAACCCAGTTCACCTTTAGATGACAATCTGCCAGACACTTATCTCTTTAAGGTAGAAAGTGTTCCTGAGTGGGCCATGACTTTAGTACCATTATTAACCATGGGACCTTGTAGAACAATTGGGAATAATGCACACCTAGTTTTGCAAAGCAGAAACTTCATGTTACTAGCTGGGCATTTATACCATCTCAACCACACTGGCATATTAGAATATTGCACTCTTGAGGAGGAGCAATAAGAATACTTGAGGAGAGCTCATCATTGGAACCCTTGCACTCATGCTTCTAGGATAGTCACCCTAAGTAATCTCAATAGGATGGGGGTACATTGGCCTAATAAAATTCAAGATGTATCAAAATACATTGCCAATTGCAAGAAGTGCCAAGCATTACAAGACTCAGAGTTTATAACTCTGTATTGGTTCCAGAAAAATCCAGATTGGAGTGAGAATATCATTGGAGAATTGAAAAGGAAGGAGACAGGAAAACAAGTGAAAACTGGTACAGAATCAAAAAACTTACAAGTAATCTCTGAGGAATATCAATTGATAGGGGAACAATTGTATAAGAGAGGAATGGATGGATACCTAAGAATTTGTGTTCCTGTGAATAAATATCTGGAAATGTTGGAAATGGCACACTCTAGAGTGGTAGGAGGACACTTCTCAAGTGATAGAACTGCCAAACTCATTTTATATTCTGGCTTTTGGTGGCCAACGCTATTCCTTGATGCAAGAACTTATGTAAAAAAATGTGATATCTGTCAAAGGGTAAGTCAACCAAATAGAAGAAATGACATGCCATTGGTTCCATTAATTTCAGCCAGAGCCTTTAGTAAATGGGGATTGGATTTCATTGGACCTATACATCCTCCAGCAAAACAATCCCATGCTGAATACATCATAGTGGCCACAGACTACCTGACAAAGTGGGCTGAGGCCAAAGCCACAAAGAGAAATGCTTCAGAACAATATCCTTCCTTTGTTTGCATCTCCTTTTCCTGGCTTATAGTTTCCTGGAACAAATTGTATTCAGTTTCTTCACCAAAATTTCCCTGACATTCACCTGCTTGTTCTTCCTATTTCTCCTTTTCCTGTGCTAAAACTGTTTCAGCTTCTTCTAATTTTTTTTTTCAGCTACCTCTGAGAAACAAAAGACACCTGAGGAATTAAAGAAGAAGTCTCAGGAGAAACCACTTCAGGAGCAGGCAGAGAAAGAGCTTAGTCTGGAAGATGAAAGAAGAATAATGAAGGGAAAGGCAGTAATGATAGAACAAGCAAGTGAAATAAGGGAAGAAGTTAGTTGTGGAATAGTGCATAGTGGGATGAAATCTATGTGGACAAAACCCTCACAGACCTATTTCAAACTGGATGAGAGCATAGAAGAAATAGCTAAGAAGGCACAGGTGTACAACTCAGTCATAGAACAAAAAAGCACAGAACAAGATCCACTACAGGAGGTAGAGGAAGTCTGTGAGAAAGGTAATGTTCAAAAGGTTACAGGGAAAGTAGTGGAAAAAGAAATCATTCAGAGTATAACGGATGTGCTGCATGATTTGAAGAATAATGAGGAATTCACATCCAATGAGGATCAAGAACAGGAGGTAGAAATGGACATCATGGACATTGATGAATAGGAGGAAGGATACAAAGAAGATAGAGGCAATGATCATGTCAAAAATTTAGAAGTAGCTGAAACAGTTTTAGCACAAGAAAAGGAGAAACAGGAAGAACAAGCAGGTGAATGTCAGGGAAATTTTGGTGAAGAAACTGAATACAATTTGTTCCAGGAAACTATAAGCCAGGAAAAGGAGATGCAAACAAAGGAAGGATATTGTTCTGAAGCAACTCAATAGGTGTTGGAGAAAGAAAAGGTACAAGAAATAAAGCTGATCTCAGATGTTTTGGAGCAAAAGAGTTCAGGTGTTCAAGAAGACATGGCAGATTTAGAAACATTGGACACTCAGCCAAGCCATGAAGAAAACAAGGCCTAAATTATAGAATATGAGGGAGAAGAGGAAGAGGAGAGTGAATGCAGAGAGGATAAATAGCTAGAACCCAAACAAATAGCAATAGAAGGAGGACTAGAAAGAATACCAAAGAGTATTAGATCAGCATGCCAACTCATTATGAGTAATATTGAACAGTTCAGACCCTCAAGCCGAAATATGATCATTTCTGGAATGGTAGCAGAGTCAGAATTTGAAAAAGGCAGTATGGTTATTAAAGAGCATAAAAGGGAAAAGGAGCATATGGCAGAGCAACTAAGGAAGGTGCAAGAGAAGAATGAGGATTTTTCCAATAAAATAATTGCTTTGGAAGAGCTGGAAGTACAGAAGCAAAACAAGATTCAATACTTGGAAGAGAAGAGTATCAACTAACAGAGCAGAACGATAAATTGGAAAAAGAATTGAGAAAGATTGAGGGGAGATATAGAACTCTACAAACTTCCTATCAGATTTTGACTAAAGCTAATGAAGAAATCAATAAGCTACTATTGGAGGAAGGGCAATTGAAGGAGGAAAGTCAGACAGTCCAGATGACAGAGGGAGAAAAGGAAGGATTACTCAAAGAGATTCAGGAATTACAAAGAGAATTGAAAGAAGCCAAAGAATTAGAAAAGCAGGCTAGTACACATGTTGATTCATCTATGAGAGGCTATAATAAGCTACACCTGGATATGGAAAAGGAAAGAAATGAGTGGCAGACAAAGAGGGAAAAGGAACGGAATGAGTGGAAAAAAGAAAGAGAATTATGGGCACAATAGAATGGGAGTCTGATGTTGACTATAGAAGAATTGTAGAAGAAGTTGAATAAGCCACAAATCCAGGAAGAGACACATGTGGAAACCACACATGCAGAAGAATATGGGGTAGACAATATTGAGGGAATACAACATGACAATGAACCAGCAGACAAAAGATCAGAAGAAGAATATTCAGAGGATTTTGTGAAGAAATTGCTGACAAGTAGAGATTCTAGAATGGAGTTCATCAGAAAGATGCATGATGAGTACGAAGAGCAAATTTTCACCTTCGCATTGAATAAGGGAATCAATCCAGATCAGCATCACTGGGCAGCAGATCGATTGGGGATACCATTTTGTATGATTTTGGAGAGTGTAAAGAACTACCAGATGGCCAGAGTTGGGATACCTCCAAACAAATACTTTGAGTATGAAGAGGACATCAATGTCACTAAAGAACTATTTGAGAGAGCCAACCCTAAGTGGAGAAATAAATGGTTGGATGCCAACAAAGAATGTAGGAAAATCTGGAAAGAGGCACCTCTTCATTTAAAGATCAATCCAGCCTATTGTCCAGTGGCACGAAGAAGAGAATGAACAACTTTTGGGATAGAAGAAGAGAAGGTCAAATTCCACCAAAGTGGATGAATTTCCCAAAAGTAGCAGGTCCAAAGGCAGGCACATGGCCTACCAAGAGTTACATGGTGAATACTGCTGAGTCTGTAATAACTACATACAAAGATGTCAATGACCCTGCTTGCATACTACTTGTAAGAATAATGAGATTAATTCTGGCTTGTATAAAAACTTATACTGACACAGATATTAGAACCTTGAATTATATCGGCTTTAATTCTCCAACAGACGCTTTATTATTTGATTTGAGTGAAACACCTGACAGAATCTGCTTAATGGCCTACTACAACAGAACTATATTTTTGGGTAGTCATTACTTACAGATTTTTGAGGATGCCTTTGATTATGGGTTTTTTGAGAGGGAGTCAGAGATTTTTGGAAACCTATCAGTTGTTACCAAGTCCAGACTTACAGCATATGAAGCTGCCTACACAGAGTACTTGAAAAAGGATGTCATAGATAAACCTGAAGCTGCAGTACAGTGGAGAAAGGTGTTACTCGAGATGGTCAACAATCTAAATATATCGGAAAGAAAAAGTCATGCTTTGCTGTCACAAGTATATCAAAGAAAGAAGAAATGAAGAAAAGTGATTAGTGCAGAGGAGCAGGAAAATCTTTCGTCAGGAGCCGAAAGGCTTAGGAGGGGAAGGATGTTGGAAGATGCATTTTTGGAAACCTTTTTGAAGGAAAATTATTGTAAAATGATAGAAATTTGTAGAAATATTTATGCAATTGTTGTAAAAATAAGGAAGAGTCTTCCTTATGTAGGATAGAATCTTATGTATTTTTTCTAGAATTTTTGGAAACTCCTAGATAGCATATTTTTAGAATAATAGAGGAAAGGACCAAAATCCAAGTGAGAAAAGGGACACTTGAAAATGTATATAAGCTAATTTTCTCTATTATGAGGAGGTTGGTTAATCATTTGTGTATTTGCTATCCAAGTGAATAGAGAAGGAGTTTCTGCTGAAAATCGTGTTTCTCCTCTTCTATGTGGTTCCTTTGATTTGTGAGTCTAGATCTTGTGTATCCATGGAGATTTGTGAGCTTTTATTGTGTAAATCTGTTGAATGTGTATGAAGAGAGCTGAATATTATTGTGTTGAGTGATGAGTTGATGAAAAATGGTGCTGGAGCTGAAAATCGTTTGTTTGCACAGAATCGCGATTGTCTCGTCTGTTTGATCCAGGTGATATTTTTTTATTTTGACTTCATAGTTGTGTTCTCCTAATAAAATAGCATGGAATAGACACCAAGATTGTAGGAAATGGTGTAGATTGGCTCAAGATAATCCAAACCCTAGAAATTTCCTCTTCATCTTCACTATTCTCAGAATTCCAGTCATTATTCTCATATTTCGTGGATTCTATCATCTTGAAGGGGTTGTGGTCTCAAGAATACTTCCAAGATTGACAAAATAAAGATGTCTTCTTGATTCTTTATGCTAAATGATTGGAGAGGACAATTCCAAAGATCAATAACAAACATTTATCAATCTTCTTGTATGTCCTGCAATCCAATCATAGTTTAAACCTCTAAAGTTTAATACCATTAAGTGCTTTGGTCAATAAGTCTGCACATTGCATATTGGTGGATACATATGCCAACTGAATTTCCTTGGTCAATAGCTTCTCTCTCACATAATGATAGTGGAACTCTATATGCTTGGTCCTAGCATGATAAATAGGATTTGCTGCAAGATGTAAGGAGCTTGTATTATCTCCAAAAATCGTTGGAGATATAGTATGCAATCCCAAATCTGCATATAGCAATCTAATCCATATGACCTCTTGAGTAGCATTGGATAATCCTCTATACTCTGCCTTAGTTGAAGACAAAGCAACTTTAGGTTGCTTCTTGGAAGACCATGATATAGGTTTGTCCCCTGCAAAAGATAGATAACCGGAGGTACTCCTTCTATGATCTTTGCAACCTGCCCTATCTGCATCCAAGTATATCTTGATATCCAAATTTGAAGTATAAGGAAAGTATAAACCTTAATTTTGAGTGCCCTTAAGATACTTCAAAATTCTCTTGACAACTTCCAAATGAGGTACTCTAGGTTTGTGCATAAATTGACTTAAAACACTTACTCGATAAGCAATATCAATCCTTGTCAATGTAGCATAATTTAAGCTTCCCACTATGCTTTGGTATCCTACAATATTCTCAAGCACATCACCTTCATGAGCACTTAGTTTTTGGTTCACCTACATAGGAGTGCTTGCTACCTTCGCATCTTGCAATTGAAATTTCTTGAACATATCCTGTACATATTTTCTTTGAGTAATGTAAATGCCAGAGTTATTATAGACTATAGATTAACTCAAGTTGAAGAAAATACTTTAGTGATCCAAGATCACTGATTTTGAACTCCTGCATCATTTGATTCTTGATCTGCTTGATGCCATTAGCATCATTACCTGTAAGTATGATATCATCAACATACACACATAGATATATTACCTCTGAATTACTTCTCTTAACAAATAGAGAAGTATCTGCTTTATTCATGATGAATCCTTGATCCTCAAGGTATGTAGTCAACCTATGGTTCCATGCCTTAGGTGCCTACTTCAAATATAAAATAAAACATAGAAGTTAATGGTTATTGAGTCATGAAACTCAACATACCATTAAAATTTTATGCTTTTGGCTTCATATGAAGAAGTCATTTTCATATCTTAAACTTTAAACTTATTGAACTTAATTACTCTCATGTCCCATCAACCCATGCATATATGATTCAATATACCGTGTATGCCTAGAACTCATACATCTTTGCTTGAAGATGCTTAGCATGCATAATGTTCAAAAATTGAACCCCTTCTTAAAGCATGCATGGAGTTCTCAGATTGAATTCCATTCTATTCAATAACATGCTCTTACTTTGCCTTCATGTTTATGCCATGCTATGATGAACCTTCAATGTTCAATTCCTAATCATCTTTCAAAGGTGCCATTTCATGCTAATGAGAAAACTTTTTCTTTTCAATTGTGCCTTAAATGCACCGTTTAAATGGGTCGTTGTATGCACCATTCAATGTGCATTAGGACCTCATTTGCATCATTTGAAATGCATTCTTAAATGCATTTTTTTCTAGCATGAAAAAACAAATAAATATGAAAGGACAATTTGAAATTAACCACTTATCTTCATTTTAGCTTCATCCTTCCTTTGATCCCTTGCATGCTGAGTCTTATCCATTCATTGATTGCATTTTAGTACTCTATATTGGATGCAAGCTTGGGCCATCACAAATCTCCAACATTCGTTTTTCGTTCCTTGGGTATTTACATATTTGTATGCCCAAGTTATGTATCTAACCTTAGCAAAAATCCTAAGGATGCCTAAATATATATTAAGATTAATAGATGAAATTCCTTTGCATTAGCGACATCATATATGAGGCATATGCCGGATTCATAACAAACCATGATAAAAATGAATTCACTTAAATGGATACTTTCTCACGTCCAGTAGTTTATAGACTAGATTTTTTTGCATCCTATACTCAAACATATACAAAGAAAAGAAAGAATGCTTTAGAGAAGAAGTCACTCTTTTATGCTTATCACATAACATATATGAAATGTATGTTTATTATGAACTTTTCATTGTACGATCCATCTATAAATTTTATCTTCCATGTTCTTACAAGATACATGCATACATTCTTTTATATGTATGCAAACTACATGCCATGCTAAATAAGTACTTAAAAAAAGTAGTTAAATACTTCCCCAATCGAAGTCTGGTAATAATCCAAGCTTTTGCATAAGCTTCGTTTGTGATGACACCTTGTCTTTCTTCTTTGTATGTCCATGACTTCTTGGGCTCCTTGGACTTCATGGATCTCGTCTAGATTCTTACTTCTTCACATTTAGAAGAAATAAGGAAAAGAAACAAGTCGCAGGAAGGCTGAAGACGAGCACTTATCCCACATACGAAATAAAATTGTCACTGGATATCTATAAATAGTAGAGCTGCTCCATTTTACCAGTATCAAAAGGAAAGAGCTGTAGCCTGCGGCACTCTCTACCTCCTCTACATGTGTTCTTAGGTGCCCCTTCATGGCTGCTCGTGAGGATGTATGACTGATGCTCCTGCCATTGCTGTCGTAGATGTGACTTAAGCCCATATGAGGTGTCCACGGACGGCCTAAAAAGGGGGGCTTTTCAAACATCCTTTTGTTGTCTAACTCCTCAAGCTATAGAGTTACGATTCAGGAACTCAAATGTATAATCACCTAGCTATGAGTACCAATAAATAAATAATCAACTAGCAAGACCACACTCCTAAGAGAGAGCACGTATCCACCCATCCAACTCCACCCATATATATACTTCAAGGCCTATCCACCCATCCAACTGCACCCATATATATACTTCAAGGCTTGAGAGGCCTCCCTAAGGGTTAAATACCATACCCTTAGGAAATATCAATATGAAGGGTCAGAACCCTTCAATTGGGAGTAAATAAATCCAAATAACTGAAGGGTTCAAACCACAATCTTCGAGATAGTTTCCCAAGGGTTTCCCCATAGAATCCAAGGGTTCTCCAAGTGGTTTTGGACCCTCAAAACCCATGTCTTTGGCCACTTTGACCCATAGTTATACAACAGTAACCTATGAGATTTTCCAAACTGACAAGCACCACATTTATAGATCATGTGTTGCTTGGATACATTGGGTATCCCAAGCACACATTGATCTCTACAAATTTTTTTTAAGGTTCTCTCACCAATGTGTCCTAATCTTTGATGCCAAATTTCAAGTTCTGACAATATTTGGTCTTTGTAACTATAGAGTGCAATATTCCTTGTTTCTTCAAGTTCAAAAGTAAATAATCTACCTGTCTTTTCTCATTTTTGAAATTCTCTTGATTCCATGTTGGGGATCCTCCACAAATGCTCTATATTTGTTAAATCTGACCTGCAAACCCTTTTCCACAATCTATCCAACACTCATCAAATTTTTGGTAAGTGTAGGTACATATAGAACCATGCTCAACAGATTTTTATTCCCATCAGAGGTTTTAACATTTCCTACCTTGATCACTAAGTGCTTGGTGTCATCAACTGTTTGTACCTGATGTTTTCCCTTAGGGTCCTCAAGATTAGAGAGAAGAGCTACATTGCCTGCCACATGGTTTGAGCATCCTGAGTCAATATAGAAGAGATGGTCATCATTCATACCTTGCTTTGAAGTCATATTCATAATCAAAAGGGAGTCCTCTTGTTCTTCTGTATAATTATTGTAGTCTTTCCTTGATTAGTAGCCTCCTTGGAAGTTGTTATTGTAATGGTTGTTGTAGTTGTTATTGTAGCCTTGATGATGGTTGAATCTCCCTCTTTATTATGTATATCCACCTCTTTGGAAACTTCTACCTCTCTGATTCTTGAAGTTCCTGTAACACTCATCTATAGTGTGATTTGATAAACCAAAAATATTACATGGGGAAGAGTTGAAAGGTCTCCCCCTTTCTTGCTTACCTCCTCTACCCCTACCTCTTGAGTTTGTACCTCTCCTTGCATAGTTGGCTTGAGAGGTTGTACCTTCATCCTCAATCCTCTTGCTTTTCCCTTTCTCTTTAGTCTTGCCTTTATCTGTGTATAGGGCAGAAGAGCTATTACCTCTTGATGGATCTCCATTTTTGTTGAGCTTGGATTCATGGGTAAAGCGTTGCCCCATGAGTGTGGTGAGATCTAGAATCTCGATGTCCATGTACAAGTCCATGGAAGTTGTGAAGCTTTCCCATTTTTCATCTGCCTTAATGCCATTGATCACTTGTCTAACAATTTGCTCCTCTTCAATTTCTTCTCCTATGCTTGCCAATTGGTCATCCACATCCTTGATTTTTGTCACATACTCTGAGATGCCTTGCTTGGGTTGCTTTCTTTGAGTGGTAAACTCAATCCACAATTGGTTCTTCCTAGCCCTTGTGTTGGAAGAAAAATATGAAGACACTGTTTCCCAAGTCTCTTGGGATGTCTTACAGTTCCTAATGTTTGGAAGAAGAAAATCAAAGATTGAGTTAAGTAAGTATGATCTTGCTAATGCATCTTTGGGACACCATGAATTGAGTCTTTCATGCTCCTCTCTTGTAGGTTGTCCTTTGCTTCTAAAAATGGGCATCTTCTGATCTCTTGAGATGTATCCATAGAGAATCCTTCATTGCAAATATGTCTTCATCCTCAAGGACCATGCTTGGTTGTTGTTCTAGTCCAATTTATCAATGAAAGAAGGAAAACCATCTCCCATTTTACCTTAGCTTTGCTCTGATACCACTGTGGGAAAGATGGATGGACACCCCAAGAAATGAGTAGGTACTGCAAACTCCTGCTTTGTACCAGCCCTCTTTGACTTTAGAGTTCAGTTGTAGGCTCTCTTAGCTTTCCATTGACACTAAATAAATGCCTATGTACTTTGGAAACGATGTAAGTAATGATTCATTCAAAATAGACTACTTGCAAATTCACAATCCATCAAAAACCTTCTATTTTGGTTCACACACCTGCTACTTGTTAAACTCAGTGCTCCCAACACAATAAGAATTAGAAACATTCCTTCTTGAGATATCAAACTAGCTTGAAGAGCTAATGATTCCAAGTGGAATCACGTAAAATGATTCACTGTACACAGAGCAATCAAGTTAGCAAGTGTAGCATTACCCCCAATTTTGTAGGACATCTATAGAGTTTGACTAGTGGCTACTTCGATGCGCTTTTCTCCCACTTTGCTGAATGGAATGTCTTCAAAATTTTTCACCTTGTAGTAGACTTAGATCTGATTCCAATGAGCTATAGACAGTGAAAATGATGGAGTAATGACTGCGATATGAGCAATACAAAATGACTATTCTGAGTGACTATGAAAGAGAGATCAACAGATGTAAGCAATGATCTAGTGTATTATATGATAATGTTGTACATGATCATTGGCATGATAATAAATGCCCAATGATGATGAGAAGTGTAGGCTATGAAGTGAGGCTCACTCTCTTACAATGTGATCAACAGAGACTTCAAATTGAAGTGATCTATCCCGCGAGTTTTACATTCATCTTTTACAAATGATTCATTTGAATTTGAATTCAACTTTGGCTCTCACTAGAAATGATCCCCTAATCTAGGAGATATTCTCTCCAAATGAAGTCGTAGCTTTTCCTTCTAACTACCTCCACGAGGTAGTAGTGGTTACAAATATTCCTCCAAGTCTAATAGACTTTTACAAATGGTAAAAGGTAAACAATCCATAGCAATTGTTCTCATGAGACTTCAACACATAAGTTCTTCTCATGCCTAGCCAAGTGTGTAGGCTTGGCACTTGCACCAATAGACATTTGGAGAACTAAAGGTCTCCAACATATGTGCCCATGCAGGAGAGCATTGCAGACCTTTTCACGAAGGCTCTGCCTAGGGAGAAGTTTGAAGCTTTCTCTAAAGCTTTGGGCTTACTTCCTTTTAAGGAGTGATTTCCACATAGCTTGGCACTTCCTTATACATGAGTGCCAACTCCTTGTTCCCCGCATCACTCCCAGGGGGGATTTATTGATATATTTAGGTAGTGATGTGTGTGAACACACTAGGACTACCGGGGCACATTTTTCCCTCTTTAGGAGGTTTTTTTCCCCTAGCTTGTATATACGCCTATTAGCCTAACGGGCTACTTATCTTTGTACATTCTAGTGGTAATACATTCAGTATTGTGTTGTGCTCCAAGCTTCTTCTTCTTCCTTGTGTTGTTTGCGTGCTTCTGCAGACGTCTTACTCCAACAATATTGCATCTTTTGAACTATCCTTTCAACAAATCATTTATTTTTCTTTTGAAGGGTACACATAAAAGATATTAAAAAAAAAGTCTCCAAGAATTTACAACCTACGTGATTAAGAGGATTCATAGGTTCCAACTACTACATTATGATGCCAACCTTCAAGACTTTATATCTTTACATCACTACCCATGCTCATCCTTGACGCCACATATATTTCTATCGTAACTGTTAGAAAGCATGGAGGGGATTGTGGAAGGTAGCTCAAATGTCGATGTAAAAATCATAGATCAAAGAATTCAAAGTTATTCAAAGGATGAGGAAAGTGATAAAAGGGAAGCAACATCATGCAAGTAAAGGAGGAAGGAGTCTAATATTTTTTTATATCCTTAATACCCCTTAGATTAGGTTCTCCCAATTTCCACCCAAAATATATAAGAAAAATGATATTTTTTTCATAGAATCCTACTTTTAGCAATACTTGTCCGCACACTACAAACGACGAGTAGTGATCAAGCTTCATGGGTATAAGTAGAATAGACACACCAAATTTCAAAATTTTTGGACATCATTTCAACCTTGAAATAGCGTTTGGACATTATTTTAAAAAATATGCCAAGTGGATAGGGCTGTTAAAAATTCTATACAAGTGAAAGAGCTCTCATCTCTTAAGGTTACTAAGTTGGACTAGACAAATCTTTTGAGATTTGTACTCTTATTGTTGAGCAATAGAAGAGTTTCTTGGAGCATATTGCCCCTTGCCTAGTTGTGAATTTGTGTCTATGCATGCATGTATGTGCCTATGTGTGTGATTGTCTCTCTCTTTTTGTAGTTGTGTGTACTTCCATCTTGTCATGAAGAGTCTTCATACCACCGATTGGTTACTCCATAGATTCGAGATTTTGTTATTGTCTTTGCATATGGGCTATGGCGACATGAGCATAAGATTCCTTTATATACCGTTCATGTGGAGCATTTGCACGTCTTTCCTTCCCCATACATGGATGATGCCATACAAAAAATACCAATATTCGTAATCTATTGCAAGGTCAAGCTGTTTAATCATAACTTTGTAGATCTCAAAATTTCTCTTAGATTAAGAAAATACGATTATCGGCAATCTATTCTAAGGGCAATCAATTTGACCATAGTTTCTTTGCTCTCAATACTTCCCCAAGAGGATCTCCACCCAACATGAACAAAGAATGGTGCCTAGATGGGAGTTTTAGAGTGTAGGCACCCATGAATTCAAACGAAGAAAGCATTCCTTCTTTACCATGGACTTAGAAGTAATGTGTGAGAACACGAGTTCTGTAATGCTCAGTATAGTGTTGAAGGAGATGCTTCATGGTAGAGCAAGACATCGGACACCTCTTCTTCTCAAGCATGAATATTAGTAGATTTTGGGAGGTTGTCTACAAAGTGCTCAAATTGGGACCCAAAGCTTTACTAGCGGAGGTAGTCGAATGCTTAATAGCCCTCTGGAATGCAATCTAGAGAGATGCATTATGGAAAACTTTGAGGATTCGACCAAAAAGCCCTCTATAGAGAAAAGCCCTAAGCTCCTAGGAAAAAGAATCGAAAATAAACCACTAATCAATCATGCAATGAGCTTTGTAATGCAAGACAACATGCCCAATAGAAAATGGATCTTTCACAAAGGGATGCGAAGCTCCTACGCACGCTTTGGAATTCTCTCCAAACTTTCTTGTATCTCTAGTTTCGTTTGACTAGATTTAAAGTGTGTTATTGTATTATATATATATAAAAAAGGATGTTCCTTATTCTCGAAGGAAATAAAGATAAAAGGAAACTCGATCCCCACAAAAGGATGAAAGGCTGCTAAGTCCCTTTTGTAATTCTCCCTAACTTGCTTGTATGCTACTTCTCTCAATATAATTTAAGCTTGCTTTTCAATAAAAACACTCGATGAATGTATAGTTCTTTTCCTTTCTGATGCCAACTTGGGGTGACGCACAATTTGATCTCAATCTCTCTCTCTATGTATATATATGTGTGCGCATTCTTTTCTGGTGCCAACTTGGGGTGACACACAATTTGATCTTAATCTCTCTCTTTCTCTCTCTCTATGTATATATATGTGTGTGCATATGTGTATGTATATGTATGTGTGTGTATGTATATATGTGTACGTGTGCGAGCATTAGAGTTCGGAAGACTTTTTGTCAGCAAATTTTTTCTTTTTAAATAAAAGGAAGTTCGGTCTTAGCTTAATCTCCCGGACTTTAACTAAAATAAAGAAAAAAAGTTACAAGTGGATGGGAGTAGTGCCCATGGGACCCCCCAAATCCCACAATGCAGGGGAGGAGTATGGCAAGCTAGAGTATGGACATCAGCAGTTTGCTTTTTTTGGGGACATGCCCTCATTCGATGTATGCTTTAAATGACATTTGAATGTCGGCAAACATGGCTTTCCTGATTTTCCTTTACTACAACTCTGTGGACGGTATCGTTTTGAGCTGGTCACGGTAATCTGTACTGCTTTTCGCCCGTTTCTCATGATTCGGTCTGACAGTTTCTGTCAACTTGTGGGAGTTCCTTTTTCAAAGGATTTTGGGCTACCTACATGGAAATCCGGCAAGTGTTTTTTTTTTTCAAAGTCTGTATCCTAAGCAATTTTATTTTTTCTCATAAAAGGAAATTCAGCCATAGCTTACTTTCTCATGCTTGAATTAATAAAAGAACAAATATAGAAATGAATGGGATTAGTGCCCTTGGGATCTTTTATATCACAAAGAACAAGGATATCATGGTCCAAATGCTAAGATTAACCAAAACCGATAGGATAACTAGGATTCGACGGGACATAAATGTTCTAAAGAGTTTCTGAGAAGATTAATGATTTTTTCATCACCTTCATGAGCGACCCATTTGCTTTTAATCTTATTGTCTTCCAAGGCAAACATCCTATGATGTCTTAAAAGGGGAGAGTTTTTACAATTACATATTCTTCTACCTAGTAAGTAAAGAGATTTTTCAATCGACCACTCTTTTTGATGGCCATCAAAGTTTATCACACATCTTTCTTTCCATATCTTCCATAGCGCTTCCTGTCTCATGGCATTCCACAAAGTTGAAGAGAAGCCAATTGTTTCTACAAGTAGAGCTTGTTTCGAGCTGATTTATCTTGTTAAGCTCAAAATCTTAGCGAGAGACTACCAAATCCGGCTACTTTTAGGGCATTAGAAGAAGAGATGACTAAGCTCCTCTTTGCCATGGATGCAACAATTACATGAGTGAGGGGCCCCATAGATTTTATTACTTTGGCATTGGTCCAGATACCACCATGGAGTATTCGCCACATTAGAACTGATTTTTTGTTCTCAGTGAGAGGGTGCCACATGTGTCCGCACATGACTTGCCATCTGATGCTAGACCAGTTCTCACACCATCCCTTGTCAAGGGAATTATGTAGGTCAAGATGTTTTTGTAACCTCATAAGTTCCCCTAATTTGTTATCAATGGTCCATCTTAACCTTTTATCTAAGAGGGGGGGGGGGGTCATTTCCAAGAAGAAGACGTCTTAGAGGTGTCCCAAAAGTTGATTCTCTACCTCAAAAGCCACCAATGATCAAAGTCAATTCTCCTAACATAGTCTAAGACATCCTTTTATTTTCTGAGAACAAACGAAATTAAAAAAAAAAAAACAAAGGAAAGTATTCTCAATGTTTTCTCAGGAAGAGGAAAGACCCGTTCTGGGCTATAAGCCTTGTCTTATGCAACATGATTAAACGCACATCAGAGCATAATGACAAAATTATTTCCATCTAGAAGATTTAATGCTACCTTGGATATCGGATACAGACATAGTGTAAACAACCTTCAATTTTCCTTCTACGAACGAGTCTTTCTTTGTGAACCTAAAAAGAAGTTCTTGGATACACACACATATTCATCTTCTTTGTACAACACAGCATTCCATCGCATAGATATTCAGATCTGAGAAAGTTCTATAGTGGTAGGTCCAAGTGAATACGTTTCTGCATGTGTAACCGAATTTAGTCACATTCCTTTGCATGTCTATGTAGTGTCTTTCATCTCTGGTGTGTGTGTTGGATACATAGTATATTCTACGAGCATTTTATTGAGTTTTCATAAACTGCATTTTATGAAAACTAGAAGATTTACAGGTGTTTCATACAATATTCAGCATGAATAAGTGCATTCTGGTCACACGATGTCATAAATTTCATTTGATTGTACATGTTTACGAAAATGGCAATAACTAATGGAGTGAATCGATTAATATGATTAGTTGGACAACGGTAATTTCCAGTTTTTTAAACTCCTAATGAAGAATTATTGATGAGAGAGTTATTGGAAGTAGATGGAAGGACATCACAAAAACATCTAGATAATGGCTACAAATATTTTAAACTCTAAAACAAGGAGAGGGATATGAAGATTGTATTATAGGAACATGAAGGATAACGTCGCATTTGTCTATTAGAGTCAAGGCACCATGATTGGGCACATATAGGATGAGACAAAATCAACGACTTTTGACGACAGCTTGGTCACATTATATGAGCCTATTCCTTAGAGCAATCAAACTATAAACGAAGGAACAACTGCATACAGTGAAGGAAAAAAGCCTGTTTACGAATGAATACACCCAAAATGTTAAGAGCATATATAAGTAACCATTATGTACCAGTGTCATTATGTACCATATATAAGTAACCCAAAAACCACATCCATTCTAACCGAGAAGAAATTCTCCTTATTTCTATTATTCCAAGTGTGCTCAGAGCTAGTACAGATGTCAACAAGCTCCTCATCAATGAGGAGATTGTACTAGACTTCCTTCTCATTACCTTCAATAATTTTATATCTATTACGATTTCTATCTTGAGATTTAACAACAATATTAAAGTCATCTCTTGAGAATGAACAATCACATTAAAGTCACCTAACAGGATGATATCTCAGTTAATTCTAGAGATCTCAAGTCAACACTCGAACCCATCTTGATAGCTTATGATGCATATATACTAACGATCCAATAGTTAAGAGGGAACACAGACTTAATACCAACCCACTGGTTGGTAGGGCTAGTTAGGACTAGTTAGGACTTGAATGATTAGTGAGTACCAATAATGATTGGTAAATAGAACATTCAGGTTGCACATAAGCTTAAGATCAACCACTCTCATCTCATGAAGACTGAGAATATCCGGCATGAATGACTTGTCTCTCATCCAATTGTGATTAACCTTAGTTCTCATGGGATCGGTGAGGCCTTTGGAGTTGGGCGATATCAAATCAATACAATCCATAAGTGTGTAAAGAAATAGAAACAGGTATTCTTAAACTGCAATGTAAAAACAAAACAAACAAGCATTCCACATAACATTAGAATTGGCAAAATGTGAATCAACCTTTGGTACCTATACATCATTTCTTATGATTTTTAGTTGGTTTCAGAGTAGACACTCACACCGTAACTGTGTTCTTCCTTTGGGTCTTGGGAGGACTTGACGTCTTGGACTCTCTTCAACATGTTTCGTCATAGGCACGTCCTCAGAAGTATCCCTCGAGCATTGAAACTCTCTTAATTCTTCTTGGTCTTTTTTTATTCAACTATTTGGTGAAAGTAACATCAGAGTTCTTATTTGTTCCCTCGCCCTCATCAAAAGAGTTGTATTGAGTACTATTACTAGAACTGGAACCATGGTTTCTTCTTCCTCTAAACTTAGACCAACCTTCTTCCATTTGGGCCTGGTTCTCAGAGCTACGACCGTTCTCCACTTCATCCTCTTTATTCATATTACTATTAGCCAGCAGTTTCTCTGAATCATCAGAAAGAGAGGCATCATGAATTTCCTGAACTGAAACGGGTTAAAAACACATCATCCAATAAAACATCGAGTTTATCTAGCTGCCCTTGCAAACTTTTGAACGCGGATCCTCGAGGAAACTTTTGAACGCGGGTCGGTGACTTCTGCACTTGTTCTGCCTCTCACGATTGACCAAGAGTCCCATGTTTGACATTGCCCTTGTTTGACTACTCTGAGAAACTTTGAAGTTCAGTCCATCAACTTCAACTTGACATTCACTTTCAGTTTGGGCGAAGAAATTTGTCTTCACTCCGTTCGCTTTCGCCGAGGAACTCGCGTCGACTTTTACTCTTCTTCAGAAAATTCGGTTCATCAACTTCAAGGAGGACCTCGAAGAGATGACATTCAGTTTAAGTGCAAGCAAATTGCATTTTGTTTTTAAAGGAGGTTCCATCTTGCAATTCTTTTTCTTAAATAAAGAAAGTTCAGCCTTAAGCTACTCTCCTATACTTGTATTAATTAAAAAGAAAAGAAAAGTACAAGTGAAGGGGACTAGTGCCCACGGGACCCCCCAAATCCCACAGAGCAGGGGTAGATTTTAAAGAGTTTAAATGGCGTTACAAAGAAGCTTAATCACCCTCTCATCACCCTCATGTGGGGCCCACTTGGGTTTAAGCTTGTTGTTGATCAGAACGAGCACTTGATGATGCATGAAGGGGGGGGGGGGGTTTCTTACAATTAGTGATTATTTTGCCGAGGAGAAACAACGATTTCTCAATCGACCACTCTTTGGAGGAGTCGCCAAAGTTATAAGCACATCTTTTCTGCCATATCTTCCAAAGGACCTCCACTCTGATGGCATTCCAGAGAGTAGCCGAGTAGCCGATCGCATCTCACAGCAGCGCTTGTTTCCAATTGATATGTTTCTAAAGTCTAATTTTCTTTTCAACAATCTACCAGAGCCTGTTGGAGTTGGGACAAGTAAAGAAGATGTGAGCAACATCTTCAATGGACTGGTAGCATCGCTTGCACCAGGGAGGCACCCCACAAATTTTTCTATCCTTTAGGTTGGACCAGATTCCCCGATGAAGAATTTACCATAAGAGAACTGACTTTTTGATTTCTATGGGAGGGTGCTAGATAGCCATGAACTTCATATCCCATTGTAGTCGCGTCCACGATATGCACCACTTCTTGTTGAGGTTGACCTGATAATCAATGTTTTCTTTGATGTTCGGGGTTTTTGTTAGGCCATTACCATTGTGCCATCTCAAAACAAGTGGGCACAACAGATCGTGCCCCATGAGAAGACAGACTTTAGAGCAGTCCGAGACAACACATCTACTTTGTAAAGTATTCCATTCCTCATAGGTAATGTTGACACTAGGTTCAATATGCTCAAAGCTCATCCATTGGTGGGTGTCTTGTTTTTAGAGATGTTTCCATTTTTTGAAGCCTTTGTTCCCAAGCCTCTTGGCATTTTGAATGTTCCAAGGTTCCATGTTCCGGATGCCATGGATGAGAAACCTTATAGAGTTATTCTATTTGATACTGGCCGCCCACTTCCAATCTTCATTGATTCTTATGAAGCTTTTGACTTTATTCCAACTCTTCCATAAGGAGCACACAAGATTTGAGCCTTTGGAGAAAATCACGATCTGGGAAAACAAAGGGTCAAAATGTCAAGAATCTTCCAATTTAGGAATCCAATGAAAGTCAATGCATTCTTGTCTCTAACGATCAGCTTGGCCCACGGGGCCTCCCTATTGCACCATGCCTTAATCATCCATTTTGCTGTAGGTTTGTTAGCCATGCACCCAATGTCCAGAATGCCAAGGCCCCCACTATCCCTTTGGCTAGTGTAGATGGACCACTTGATTTTAGGCACTCCCCTCCTATTGTGGTCCCTTGTCCAAAGGAACTTTCTGCAAATGCTTTCCAGTTTGGACAACTCTTGCTCTTTCAATATCCAACAAGAGAGGAAGTAAATGGTCGACGAAATGAGGAACGTGTTGATAACCAACACGTGACCAGCAAGATTGATTTGCATACCTCTCCAATAGTTTAACTTGCTTTGGAGTCTGGCAAGGACCCAATTCCATCGCTGCTCCAACGAGATACCAAAGCCCAAGGGAATCCAAAGAAGCCAAAAAATGTGTCTTGAAGGAATGTTTTGATAGCCATGATCAAAGATAAGGTCGAGTTGGATCCCAACAATAGCTCTGAAAGCGGTCTTCGAGTGGTTGATTTTGGATCTAGAGGCTTCATAAAAAGTATCCAGGCACCTCCAAAACATCTCCAGGGCTAGTACTATCATTGTGGACAAATGCGTTCATATCATCCGCAAAGTTTCATGGTGATCTGGCCGTGATCATGGAGCAATCAGAGGCCTTTGATGTTACCTGCTTCTACCTATTGTTCCACTAGTCGGCTAAGCCCTCCCCTCACAATGGAAAATAGAAGGGGAGCCAACGGGCATCCTTGTCTAATCATCTTTTTAGTTTGATCACCTTCGAAAGCTGGCCATTAACATTAATTTGGCTTGATGCATTTCCTAGAAGGGTTGAGATCATCTTGGTGAATTTTCAACTGCATCCAAGATCTTTAAGAGAGTGCAAAATATAGTCCCATTCGAGCCTATCCTAAGCTTTGTCAAAGTTCATCTTGAGTAAAACCACATCTTGTCTTGACTCGTCTACAAAGTCGAGACCTTCCCAAATATCTATAATGGATTCCAATATTGACCTGCCTTTGACGAAAGCTTTTTGGTTGTTGCTTAACCTTACTCTTAGATGGCTGAAAATTCTATTGGCTATGACTTTAGCAATGATTTTATATCCCATTTGAAGCATCGTAATTGGAGGGCAGTTCTCGATTCTATTCTTTTCTCCTTTCTCTAGATTAACTTGATGATGCCATTGTTGAGACAAGTCCGAAGCGCACCAAAATCAAACGGCTCTTGCCACAACAAATGAAGAGGGGTGGCAATCACCAACTTGAAGGACTTAAAGAACTCATTAATGAGCTCATCCGACCCTAGGCTTTTCCCACTAGGGAGGGCATCAATGCCTTCAATGATTTCTTCTTCTGAGATAGGGGCATCAAGCAGGGAAAGAAGGTTGTGTGGGATCCTATGAGAGGATACCCTAGAGATGGCTGCCATGGAGTCCCGTCTATGGTGGGAGAGAGGGATCAAGATCCCCAGGAGTCTCCTAAAGTGCTCTTCAATGATTTTGAAATTTTCTTCTTCTGTATTGCATACATAACCATTTGAGTCTAGCGATAAGGAGATTGATTGTCTATTTTGATTCCTTTTAAGGATGCTACATATCTCCTTGGTGGTTTTGTCGGCTTTGCTAGCACACCACTCCTTAAATAATATTTGCAGATTTTTCCTTTGTATTTCTTCCTCGTATCTCAGCAGCACTCTCGTTTTTCATGGATTGTTCTGGGATTGAGCTTTTGCTTTGTTCACTTCCTCCTTAAGTCTCTAGAGTCTATGATATAGATCTTCTCTATGAGCACGCCCAACAATCTCGAGCGTCTTCCTAGCTCTTATCATGATTTGCTTCGACTTTTCAACCGCACATCTCTAGCTCTTGGCTGGGGATGTACGAGCTTACTTCTTTATTTTTAACACTCCCCCTCAAGCTCACATGTGAGCTTGCACCTTTAGCCATATCCTGCAAGTTGATGTCATCCTTGAACCTCTTTAGCTTAAAAGCATCTAGGGACTTTGTAAGCATGTCTGCAACCTGGTCATTAGTTCCAATGAACTTTATATCCACATCCTTGCTCAAAACGTTTTCTCGAACATAATGATAATGCACTTCTATGTGCTTGCTTCGTGCATGAAACATTGGATTGTTCGTTAAGTGAATGCTTGACATGTTGTAACCATAAATTGGAATGGTCTCCACCTGCACATCAAGATCAGCCAACAACTTCTTAATCCACTTAGCTTCACAAGTTGCAAAGGCTAATCCTCTATATTCAGCTTCTGTCGATGATAGTGCAACAGTAGGTTGCTTCTTCGAGCTCCATGTGATAGGTTTGCTACCTATCATGAACACATAACCTGAAGTGGATCTTCTATCTTCCTTTGAACCAGCCCAATAAGCATCACTGAAGTCCTTTACCTGCAATTCTTCATCATATCTATAAAACAAGGCATGATTGACTATGTGCTTCACATATCTTAGCACTCGTTTGGCTGAATTTAAATGTTCACTTGTTGGAGCTTGCATAAATTGAGAAAGAACTCCAACAATATAACACAAATCTGGTCTTGTGATCGTAGCATACATCAATGAACCTATAATACTCCTGTATGTAGTTACATCATGTAACTTCTCTCCATCATTTGAGCATAGCTTCACATTTGTGTCCATAGGTTGAGTGAGTGGTTTGCATTAACTCATTTCAAATCTGAAAAGAACATCCAACAAGTACTTTTTTGCATCAAGTAAATGCCATTTTTTCCGTAGACTATCTCAATGCCTAAAAAGTATTTCAGCTCACCAAGATCTGAAATTTTAAACTCCTTACCGAGTTTCCTTTTGATCTCTTGTATTCTTGTAACATTACTTCTTGTTATGATGAGATCATCAACATTTATGCAAATATATAACTGTTTGCCTTCTTCTTTCTTCATGTAGAGAGAGGGATCTGCATTAGTTGGACTATACCCACACCTTGTGAGGTACTCGACCAATCTTTGATTCCAAGCATGTGGTGCTTGCTTCAGCCCATACAAAACTTTCTTAAATCTACAAACAAAATTTGGATGCTTTCTATCTTCAAATCCAATTGGTTGACTCATGTATACCTCTTCTTGAAGTTCACCATTGAGAAAAGCATTTTTTATGTCAAGTTGATATAATGGCCATCTCCTTGTTGCACTCACTGCAATCAAGGTTCCACTTGTTCCCATCTTTGCAACCGGGCTGAAAGTCTCTTCATAGTCGATGCCGTGAGTTTGCTTGAATCCTTTTGCTACTAGTCTAGCTTTATGCCTTGCTAGAGAACCATCAGCATTTCTCTTTATTTTAAACACCCATTTATTTGGAACAATCTTCATACCTTCAACCTTTGGAACTAGCTCCCATGTGTGATTGTCCTTGAGAGCTTTCATCTCTTCTTGCATAGCTTCTTGCCATTTTTTTGTGTACATGCTTCTTCATATGCATCCGGCTCTTTGTCTTTGACCATCTGTGTCATATATGCAAAATGCTTTGCAATAAAACTATCATAGCTCAGCCTTTGAATTGGGATCTTCAAGGTCCACCTGTTGTGGATCGTGTCCACTAACTAGACTCCATAAACCTTTACCTTTAAGGTCATTTATCATTCTATACCTCCAAGACTGAAAATTATCTTTGTCTAATCTCAACTTGTTGTCCTAAATCAACCATTGAAAACTTCCAAGATTGAAGTTTACCTCAAGTATTGTGTGGCACTCTTCCTGGATTTTATGAAGCTCCCCCTTGCTTTGTAGCTTCTCCTTTGCTTCACTTTAGTTCCAATGCTTTGCCTCTTCAAAATCCAATGCTCTGATACCAATTGTTGGAGAATTCCTCTCCTATTCGCAGTGGAATGTGTAGAAGACCTTCTCAGGATCAAGACTCTTGCCAACAGCAGAACCTTCAAAAAAACTCGTACCAATTGAAAAATGCAATGAACTTGAAACTTTGGTCACTCAAACTATACACCTACAGCTTTCAAATCAGCTATAAAACACTCAATTTGGAGTAGATTTGGATTGGCAACTCTTTGATACAAAACAGGCTACCTGTCCACTCAGTTAGGCTGAAAACTGGACTTCACCAAAACCTGAATAACTCACAGAGCATAAAGAATTTCATAAAACTCTTTTAGATAGAGGAAGTACTCGAGATAAAATTTCGAAGGAATGTTTAAACACTAAAATTGGATACATATATTGAGAGATATGACTCTCACACGTAGACTACCCAAAAATGGGTGTGCGGCTGGACATACTTTATGAGACTGAACTAAACGAAATGACTCAAACCAAATGAACTAGCTACAAGGGGACTTCCATGCCTTCTTCCTCTGTGCTTGAGTGTCCTACCTTGCCTCTTTTATAGCCAAGTGACCAAAATCTCTCATGATGAGTTTGAGAGCTCTTCTCCATCATTTCTCCACTACTTTGGACAGCCACTCCTCTTACAGTTCAGTTTTTGGATTTGATTCTCTTTTGATTGATTCTCTTTTGGCCTCCACTACTTGCTGAAGTAAATGCTTCCATTTTTCATTTTTGTATTTTCCTTCTACTTGAAGAAAATCCTGTTTGCAAAAATATATACGAGCTTACTTCTTTATTTTTAACACTATTTTCCCTTGTGGGAGGTCTCTTGTTGAACTAAAGAGGAGACCGTATCAAGAATAGTCGATCCAATGATGGAACTTTCACTATCCATATTGTCTTCATTGCTAGTGGTAAAGCCATCTTTTTTTCTTGTAGTGTAGCCCTCCTGATTGGTTTCTTTGTTGTTGGGGATCTCTATGGCTTTGTTGCAGGTGTCCTCCTCAACCTCCTTCCTATCTAGGTAATCAAGCTCATTAATCTCCTTTTTCAGATTGCAATACAAGTTGTTTGGGGGGGGGGGGGGGGGGGCTTTGGAGTACGCTATCTCTCAGAAGTCACCCTAGGAATTCTTTTCCTTCTTTTTTTGACTTCTGGGTTTTGGGTGCCCTTAACTTCCTGTTGTTCACCGGGAGATTCATGGTCCTATTGTTGTCTTGAGTTTTCTTGGATGTTTCTTGTATTTGTTTGCTTTTTTGTCTGAGCAGACACTCTTTGATCCTCTCGCCTTGTTGGCCATAGCAAAAACATGCATTAGGTAGATTTTTGTAATTAACATATTGTTCTTAGACATCCCCTTCGCTCAGGTCCACTATGATCTTTGAAGGGAGCGGCGTGCTGAGATCAGCCTCAACGCAGATTTGAGGATGCCATCGAGCATTGAAAGAGTGTCTCGCACTTTCATATATGAAACTGCCAACATCCTCCCGCGAAGCCAATGGCTTGTGGATTAGAGAAATGATGTCTCACACGAAGTAGTACAAGAAGTACAGCAGGTTAGTGAGCTCGATCTAGAGAGGGTAGCAGAGAGATTTTGATTTGTCGAGGATAAAATCAAGGGACCATCTGAACAGACATAGGGTCACCCGCCGAAGTTGCTAGGTTCCAACACTGAGGGCTTGGAATGCCATATCTTCATTCTCAAAGACTAGCAACATATGACTAGCCGGTAGGAGCTAACACTCGCTAACAATCGACCCATGGGGGAACCACTCCTTTTGAAGCCACTGGCACACAGTTTCGAGTGGCAGTCTAGGGCCAAACACTTGTCTGATGAGACATACTTTCTTGAGCTCTTCTTGCTTTGGAAGGATTGTAGCTCTACTAAGAGAGACCAAGGGAGGCTCAACACCCTCGAAGGCCCTAGGAGGAACACAAGGTCTCCCCTCCAAAATAGGGGCCAGGTTACCAATCACCCCCTGGGATGGGGCCAGGTTGCTTATCACGAGGGAGGAGGTAGCTGAAGCCATGCCAATGACCTCGAAATGTGCACCGGAGATAAACTTCCGCTATCCCAGAGATTGATCTTCGTCTCCGACTTGTTTTTGAAACCAAAAGAACATTGAGTTCTTCTTTGAAAATAGAATGGCAAGAAACACTTGCGGTAGGTCTCGAGTCAGTCGGTCATAAAGTGCCACCCAAAATCCACACAGATGCAAAGGGTCACACAAAGTACCCTTGTCTCCACTATTTAATGATCCTTTGCACACAACACTTAAAGTGGGCTTGAATTACATACGACACAAAAGAAATGTATGATTGGATTTGTGATCTATGTCGATGGTAGAAGAAGATTCATCACTTGTAGAACAATGCGTCTACAAAAGTAATAAACTCCTTGAGTTCCAAGATGCTCAAACTAAACACCAAAGAAGATTTGTGATATATGTCGATAGTAGAAGAAGATTCATCACTTGTAGAACAGTGCGTCTACAAGAGCAATAAACTGCTTGAGTTCCAAGATACTCAAAGTAAACACCAAAGCCACCTTCACAAACGCGATGGACACTGACTCATGAAAATAATCCACTCATCAATCGCGATGGGCGGCACATCACTCAGTCAATCGCGTTGGGCCCGAGATCAGTCGCGATGGACAAGCCCAAAGGATGCACGATGGACAAGCCCGATGGATGCACGTGATGGACGCCGTCAGATTCGCCATGGATAACCCACTCCGTCAGGTTTGTGATGGATAACCTGCCTCACGATCGATGCCGAGTAGATTCCTCTCGATCGTGCACCACCCATCAATCGCGATTTTACCAATCAAATACTAAGAATAAGAGTCAATGTTTACTTCGTTCTTTAAAAGATACTTAGAAAGCTGAAAGACATAATGGATAAGATTAAATATAAAATTATAGTTTATTTTTATAACAATATTTTTCATAAAAGAAGAGTTCATAAATTATAATCTACTTTCGAAACAGAAATGATGACGTCAAGATCCAGACGTCGATCGATTGATCTGGTTCAAATGTTTCACGCATAGTCTTGAACGAACGATGAATCTCCGATCTCAATCACTTACGGCATGAAAACATCTTAATTATTTCAATGGATTGAATGTTTGGAGCCATGGGTGAAGCAGAACATGATGGATGGGAAGATTAGTAGAATTGATTCCAATAAAATTTTACATCCAAAGCATAAAACCTACATTTGCCGTTTGAATTTCAAGTATAGTTCATACCACATAGAAGAAACGAGAAATAAGGAAGGATTCTTTCGTGCAAATGACAAGCCAAACCTATGTATATGGTTTTATCATTGGATGCACAAATAGAGTCTAGGCATATGTATGTAATTCTGTAATTGCAACTACTAAAGATATATTAGATATCAGTTTCTAATAAGTATGTCGTTTTCAAAACAAATCGGTTATAATTAGATTGACGTCAATGAATAATGCAATACAACTATGAAGCGGTTAGATTTCTTAGCTTTCCCTGAATTTTGATTTTTAAATGAACTATGCCAAGTTTTCTGGTTTTCATGAATCTTGGAAGCATCAATACACTATACAAAAGTTTCTGGTTTTCATGAATTCAACAGAAGCCTTAATTTCTTAATTCTTTGAATTTCTCAAGCTACAATCTGTGTGCCTCATGCATTCAATATAAAAATGTGAGAAACACAATGAAATACAAAGCAAAGAAATATAATGATGTAAAACTTAGCGTTCCAATTATGGTACTATCGTGACATGCATGATTGTGGACTTGGGAAAGTGTTGAACTTCTTGTAATGGACGGGAATTCTAGTAAATGTTGTTTAATGTCTAGATCATTACTCCATACTCTAACTCCCACAAGCTTAAATCATTCTCATGACCAGCATGTTTTAGAGAACGTCGTGTGCAAACAATCATAATGTACTTGAAGTTCAATGACAATCTTAGTAGTCCTAAGGTTTACTTCACTTACAGGACAAGGTTTAAATTCACTCTATGTGTTGTATTTTATGGAATCATGGAAGGTTAAATGGATTTTTAATGTTTTAAATATCCAAAAGGTTTTAATGTGGTTGTGTTTGATCTAGCAGGTGAAGAAACATGAGGGCGTGGATACAAGTGGATGTGCCTAATAAATAAATTCGAATACTAAATCGAAGATTTCTAGAATAGTTATATTTAGGTTTACCTTGTTGTAAAAGTAGTGGTTCACTTTAGAAAGCGACCCCTTTTGTAAATAAAGTAGGTTTTCCTAAAAGACGCTTCTAAAAGCGACGGCCCTCATGTAACTTCTATTTTCAGGACATAATAGAAGTAAACCTATAAATACATGTACTGTGAGAGACTCGTCCATCAGAGTGCACGGGGGGAGATTGTACCCAATATCGTATGGATTGTTTCTTTGTTTCTGATTCCTATTTCATCTTCTTTCTACCTCTGTGTGTGCGTGCGCTAAAGAACCTGATAACAGTGGTATCAGATCCTGACACATCCAAGGCGTTGACTAAGGCAAAAAAATTAGGCAATACATTGGCAACGTTGGCACTCAAGGCTCCCTTGGTGACCATTGGTAGCCTTTGGCTACACGCGAGGCAATTTTAATTTTGAGTGGCAATAGAGAGTTTTAGATTTTGTAAGGTAGGAGGATTTGAACCCACACCCTCCTACTTACAAGGGAGGTACTTTAACCACTACTCCATCTCTTTGAGTTATCACTCTATCTCCCTTTTATCATATTTACATTAACTTTCACCTCCCTCTTCCTTTTACAATTTCCAAGATGATCTCACACATGTGGAAGCGCCCGTCGATTTTCTAAAGGAGCGCATCAAAGAATAGGGCATAATTTACAATATAAAACTCGGATTTTAGCATATAATATATGGTTGGAAAGCTCTCCGAACGAGCTTTTTAACTAACCTGTTAGATTGAGGATCCAACATATTCTGAAAGAGGGTTGTTTTTTGCTAGATATGGACCCTACAACAATGGAGGATTTTGGCAATTCACCTTTACCTGGGGTCTCACTCGAGCAACAATTAGAGCTTATGCGACAAGAACTTCAAGCAACTCAACAAGTTGTACAAGAACATGATGCTATGCTCCAGCTAGTACAAAGTGATGATCATAGCTTAATCAAAGTGGTGAAAGTGATTATCACTGCACAAGAAGAAGGTGCAAGTTCCAAGATAGGTGCTAAGAACTTCCAATACTCCTGATTCGATGGACGAAAGGATGGTTAAATTGTCCTGTCATGGCTCTCTTAATTCGAGGATTTCTACTCTAATGAGTCATATTCAGAAAGTGAGAAAGTCAAGTTTGCTACCAATTACTTGGTAGGAAGAGCTCAGCTATGGTGGAATGTTTTACAGAATCGTACCAACCGTCTACCACATGGGACGCATTTTAGGAAAAGATTAAGGAGTCTTTCCTTCCTTCCCAGTTCCATCTACATGTGTGTCGTGCATGGACAACTTTTGGATGGAGAGAAGGAGATAACGTATCCATTTATACTCAACGTTTTTGGAAGTGTCTTTTATTACTTCGTTCACTTGAGCAGGTTCTTGAAGCAAGTCTGCAACGAAAATATTAAGATGGCTTGGAGATGGGAATCCAAGCAAAGCTCCATACCCTTCGACCTACAACCTTGTATGAAGCTATCTCTTTCGCACATAATGCTGAAAAGGAGTTCCAATCTATCACCAAAACACTTCGCTTACAACAAATTCGTCAACATCAACCACACGTCAAAGCCAATTTTCCTTTTAAGTGTCCTTTTCCTACGTTCACTTCACCTAATTTCCAACGCCCTCCTCAATCCCATTTAGTACCATCCAACAAATCAACAAAAATGACCCCGTATAACTTGTTGGAATTGTGGAAAGATTGGTCATACCAAAGTTGCCTATAGGATGAGCCTACTAATAGGCAACCCATTGAAGCTCAAGTACACAACATGGAGGTTGTTCCTGCTGACACTGAACCTAACTGGTCTGAACAAGTATTAGAGCAAGATCTAAGTACCCTGGGTAACAGAATTTCTAACCATTCTCTACGCTGCATGCATGGCTACATTAATGGCGTAGTAGTAAATGCTCACATGATTTTATTTCTCATAAGCTAGTTAAAAATCTTAACCTTACTATCATCCTTCTATGTATAAGGTTAAGGTTGCGTTTATAGGAAATAGCTATAATGTTACGAATGAGGTGCATAATGTTCTAATTTGTATAGGCTCATATGTAGATGAACGTTCATTTTTAATTGCTCCATTGCAGTCATATGATGTTCTACTTGGCATGCCGTATCGACATAATTACAACCCCTACATTGATTATGATACACACATGATTACTTTCAAATTTTGAAATAAAGATGTTTCACTGTCTGCAATGCATGATTTTCAACCCTTCCCATTCATTAGTCATAGGTATTGTACTTGGTACTCACGTATAAATAATGTTCATGTACGTCTTGAAGAAAATTTAAGTTAGAAGAAACGTAAATCAAAGGTTCAAATTTTTGAGGAAGAAGAGAATGATGAAGTAGTCATTGAAAATGAAGAGTTGCCAAGGTTTGATCCAGAATATGATGAACCGAAAACTTCAAGAAGTGGAGAACTTAGAAGGTCATCGAGGGACAAAAGTCAACCTATAAGGTATAGCTATGACAACTCTTTTTTAACAACTAAAGATTATGCTTATATAGTGAAAGTAGATGAAGACCCATCCACATATGATGAAATCAAAGGAAATGAGAATTGGGAAAAAGCTATGGAGGAAGAGTATGATGCACTCATTGAGAATGAGACTTGGGATGTGGTACACAAACCAAGTAATTAGAAGGTAATTGGATGTAAGTGGGTCTACAAAACAAAAAGATTTGCTGATGGAAGTGTGTCTAGGTACAAAGGTAGAATTGTTGTGAAAGGATATGCACAAACTTATAGTGTGCACTATGATGAAACATAGTCCTGTTGCAAATATGACAACCATAAGGACTCTCATAGCTATTGCTGCTTGCAAAGGTTGGAAATTATCTCAATTATATGTGAATAATACATTTTTAAATGCTTACATTTCAGATGAAGTCTACATGGAACAACGGGATGGTTTCAAAGATCAACATAATCTAGATTATGTGTGTAATCTCAAGAGAGCTTTGTATGGCTTGAAACAAGCCCTAAGGGCATGGAATTACATGCCTGTAAAGTTCTTGAAGGAGCTTGGACTTCAAGCATCAAAGGGAGATATTAATTTGTTAGTCAGTGCAAGTGAAGATGGTTTCATTTATGTTTGTATTTTTGTTGATGACATAATACTCACAGGTACAAATGACAAAACCATACAAATACTTAAAAAGTAGATGGAGAAAGAATTCAAGATTAATGACTTGGAAGATTTATCATACTTCTTGGGAATGGAGATTCTATATACTCAACATGGAGTACAACAAACATATTTGAAGAACTTGCTAATCAAGTTTAACATGGAAGATTGCAGGATAGCATCAACCCTAATGGAGCTGAATCAGACAATTACCACCAGGCTATGAGTAGTGCACGAATTTATGAGAGCTTCTCTTCCTAAAATAGAAAGTTTCTCAAAACGTTTGAACTCACAAATCATCTGTATTGATAGGGATTTTTGAGATTGATGCTCCAAAGTACTTAAGTTGTCTAACTGCATATTGTGGAGGCTTGAGGATTTTACTAACCATCTTTGAGGTTACAAAATCTCGTGATGAGCTAGACGTTTCCAACACAATCTCATCTACATATCTACATCCATCACGTCCTCACACTGGTATCAAAGAAAAGTTAAAGACTACGCATTATGGGTGATGGATTCCCCTCATCCATTGAAAAGGTATATCAAAGTAACTAAGCTTACTATCACAAAATTGAGGTTTATCTACAAGGAAGGAACTTATATGGATACATTTTTGGGGATGATATTATGTCAATAGTTAGAAGCAAGAGACAACGAAAGCTAGAGGAGTACAAAAGGTTGAATGCATGGTGCTCAAAGGATGCTTTGGAAAGGTCATACATTCTTAAATTTATGTCTAAGTTTTTACTCTAAAATATTAGGAATTGTAAGATCTCTCAAGAGACATGGAGTGCTTTGGAATCATTGTTCTCCTCAAGCATCAAAGCGAGGAAGGACTAACTATGGATGGAGTTTACAATACTCAAGAATACGCCCAACCAAGTGTGAATGAATTTGTCACCAAGATGGAGGACATTGTAGATCAACTTCAAAACCTTGGAGATATCATTGATGAAGAGGAAATTGTGAGGTAATTCATCAATGGAATCAAAGATGATGAAAAATAGGAAGCCCACATCATAGCCATGGATCTCTACATGGATATGAAAGTGCCTAACTTCAACACACAAATAGGGAGACTCTTCACACATGAAGAAAAGCTCATGGAAAATGGTGAGAACTAGAAAGGTAACCAATCCTTTGACACACACACACACACACACACACACACACACACACACACATATATATATATATATATATATATATAAGAATAAATGCAAAGACAACAAAGGAAAACCTAAGGATTCATGACTCTAGACATTTCACTGACAGGGGAAAGGACTATGCAGCCTTTCATGATTGATCTTCCAAGATGTAGCACAGAGGGTGTCTACACAACATAACCACCACCCCATGCTTGCCAAGTGATTTTGAATTCCAAGTACTTGAGGGATTTAATCATTAGGGCAAAAAACGGGCCAAAAAGGGCCGTGTAAGGATTTCAATTAGTTGTGCTTAATCGGGATTAAAGTTGTCAAATCCTTTTAAGAAATTCCGTGTAAGTTCATTTAAAACGTATCTTATGCAAATTTTGAAGAGAGAGAAACTCGTATCATATAATCATGAAAAGTTTGTGTGATATCTTACGCCTCGAAGTTTGTGTGATATCTTACGCCTCAAAAGTTGAATTTTCCTCTTGTTCACGGACCTATATAATGTGTGCTGATGACGTTTTGCGCTTTTTTTCCCTACTTTTCATAGCAAGCCTGTTTCTCCCTTTCACGTCATTTTAGACACCTGCTGGTGATTTTTCATAGCAGACCATGGAGAACGTTAACCCAAATACTCTCCCTGAGCTTTCAAACAATCGAAATCATTGTAAAAAGTTCCATATCAACATTGCAGTTAGTCAGGAGTATGCGACGACAAGAAACGTATTTCGAAGGGCTCTTCATCCTCTTGAAGTGGATGGATTGCGAAAGGAAGGCAAGAAACATATCGACATATGGACAGATGGATCTGTTTATCCAATTGATCCACAAACTGGAAGGTACCCCCCTTTTCATAATCTTCATGATCTGATTAGATTTGTGGGAGATGGTGAGGATGGTTTACGAGGCTATTGTTCAAGGCTCTGGGATATTTCAAGGAATTATGTACAATACATAAACTATTTACAAAACACACTACACCAGAAGAATTTACATATGAGGGAGCTAGAAAACAAATTATCCACTTTATCTTCTCAGTTAGAGTCTTTTAAAAAAATGAAAGAAACTCCTATAGGTTTGAGAATGCGGTCAAAACGAGTAAAACCTTTTTTAGATTTGACTGAAGAATCTGGCCAGAAAAAGAAAAGAATGAAAATTGTTAGAGATCATGTGACAAATGTGCTAGGTTTCAATATGTCGAGCAATTTTGAGCGCGTACATTTCTGTAATGAAATTTTGAGTCAAAATGATGTTTTAAGACTATTGAAACTAAATGAAAATACATGCTTGAAACGCTTTGTTTTTCAAAAACTCATGACAGAAATGAATCTTTTACTAGAACCATCTCAAATTCAAAATATTTGTGATAGTGTCGGAGTGAGTAGGAAAGGTTATAGAGCAATTTCAAAAGTTTGGTGTGAATTTTTAAAATTTAACAAAGTTAGAAGTTTTGGATTGCCTAGACCCCATCATGTAGGAAAGTTTCGGCTCTGCTTGAATAAGAAGATCACATCAGTATTTGGTGAATATAAACATATTCACGGTAACATGCCTTACGAAGTAGGAAAACAAAAGTTACATTTCACTTACAATGCATTTAACAACATATGGATAGATGTTATAAAACTTCAAACATACATGGTTGAGTTCTATAATATAAAAGAGCATGAATGTTCTGGTCTATTGAAATTTGTAATCATACTTGATGAAGCTGAGCTTAAAAAACATCAAAAGATGGAGAGAATAAGCATTGCACTGATGAACAAAGCTTTGGACTATAGCCTTGGGAAATTGGATACTCCATGTCTCAAAGTACAATCAGAAATGGAGTTATGGTGGGTTGGCTATGCTCAAGTTCCATTTGAGAGCCATAAAACACTTAAATGGTTATTTTCACAGACAAACATTCCAAATGTTATCCAAGGGCATCATGCAGGAGAATTGTTGAATGTCAAAGACTACGGAAACTTTCAAGTTGAGTGGCATTTGAGTGGAGACCTAAAGACACTCAAATGCATGTTTGGTATAAGTGGGGGAGCAAATTCTAAATACCCTTGCTTGTACTGCATGCAAAGCCTAGGCACAAATGGATGGATTACTAGAGCTGAGGGTGAAGAGGCTCCTTCTAGACAAAATGTTATTCTTCGTAACTACTCATCTTCTTCAATGATTTGGGATCCCATACTTCCAATAGCATTGACAAATGTACACATATGTACACTACATGCAGAGTTAAGAATCATTGACAAGTTGGTCCGTCTTCACTTGGATTATGCATATTCTATCAAGCCTACAACTCTTGCAGATGAATGCATAAAAAAATGTGAATGTCTTCTTTCAGAAATGGGGTTTCATGGTGGTGATGTTCATCTAAGAAAAGATCCAAAGCTTTCACAAAATACAGGTGATGTTTTACAGGATGTCTCAATGGGAGGTGCAAAAGCAAGGAGATTCTTCAGCAACCATGATGGCAAACAACTTAATGCCATGTGGAATTCATGGAAAACATTTTGTGAGGTCACGACTAATGTAAAAAGCAAACCAGAAATAGCAAAAAAGAGAATGGAGGTGTGGCTCAAACTAGATAATCTTTTAAAGATCATGAGGCAGCAGGTAACATCAAAAAGTTATGTGACAGATTTCAGAAAGGCGACCACAGAGCTTATAGAAACCATCATAGAGGCATGGGGTGCCAAAGACATAACATACTACTTGGTGAGCTCCAAAGATATTTTATTCAATTTATTTATTTTTAATTGAAATAAAGATCTAATGAAATTCTTCTGCTTTCCAGCATATTCTTCTTGTGCATGGTGCATTCTTTGCAGAAAAAGAACCACTTGCCATGTGGAACACCCAAGGCATGGAAAAATCTCATTATCAAGCAAGGACAAGCTTCTTTAGGTGTACAAGGAAAGGAGGAGGAGTAACAAAGAGCAATGCCTTCAGAGAGCTTTTTGATTGGTTCTTTAGAAGACAATTACAAAGGACCTCATGCCAAATATAATCAGAAGGATATGGCTATCTCCAGACAAATCATGTATCAATATCACAAACTGAAAAAGACCACATTTCAAACAGAGCTTTAATATTTGCAATGTCTTTTATTTCTTTGAGAAATAAAAGATGTCATGTATGTACATTTCATGATGTATTATGCTTTGAAAAGAAATATGTCTACTACCATCAGATGACTTTGACCAGAGAATGAATAACAATTACACCAAAAAAATTTGCAATGTCTTATATCACATTGGGCAGTTTCTGTATATGTACATTTGTTGGATATAGAATTTGAAAAAATCAAGTCATTCCTTGAGCCTTTTGAAAGAGCTTGGCTCTGGCAAATCACCTCTATATCTCAGGAACTCTTTTCTCCTGTATCCAGCAATGCTTTTTAAATCTGACACCCCTGCAGCCATTGCATAGCTTGAATAACAAAGAAAGTACCCTGCCCTTGAAGCATTGAGTCCTGGGGCATATCCAAAAATTCTGAATGCAGGTGCTCTTTCAAGCAGTAAAACTCTGAAAGCACTAAAGGGTATTGGAGTAAAACCCATGTATTTTGATAGAGTCCTCAAGCAGAACAATGCAAAGTCTGGCTCCTCACTATAGTGCTTGTGAATAACACAAAAAGTGTCTGGGTTCAACTTTGGAAGATAGTGGATAATAGAATGAATATCCACCTTTGCTTTTCCTTTCTCTTCTAAGGCTTTTCTTGTTCCCTTGCCCCTGCCAAGGTAATTGTCTTCATCCAATAAAGTTAACTGTGATAAAGATGAAAAACATGGTTAGATGAAGTGCAAGCACACTTAAGGAAACATGTGAAGTAACTTGAAACTATTAGAAAGAAAAGCAAGAGACACGACTGATGCAAGCGATAAGGGTCTTCAGAGAAATTCAGATTGTCGTTATCGCTTGCATCGGTCGTCATCAATATCTATTTGCAAACTGCCTAGAAACATCTAATGTTTGATAAATGAGGGGAATTCCCACAAGCAAGACATGTATTATCATTGCTACATGCAACTCCTAGACACGACCGATACAAGCGATAAGGCCCAGCGGAAAATATCCGATGGGCCTAATCGCTTGCATCGGTCGTGATCCATTTCTGACACTTCGAATGGAGAACTTGGACAAATCTGATACAAGAAAGAGATTTTGCATTGGTCCCATCTCATATCCTTAACCTAAAGTTCTTGAGAACATAGTTAACTGTATACCTTGACGTCATCTTCCTCAAGTCCAAACACGACCGATGCAAGTGATGAGGCCCAGCGGAAAATATCCGATGGGCCTAATCGCTTGCATCGGTCGTGATCCATTTCTGACACTTCGAATGGAAAACTTGGACAAATCTGATACAAGAAAGAGAGATTTTGCATTGGTCCCATCTCATATCCTTAACCTAAAGTTCTTGAGAACATAGTTAACAGTATACCTTGACGTCATCTTCCTCAAGTCCAAACACGACCGATGCAAGCGATGAGGCCCAGCGGAAAATATCCGATGGGCCTAATCGCTTGCATCGGTCGTGATCCATTTCTGACACTTCGAATGGAGAACTTGGACAAATCTGATACAAGAAAGAGATTTTGCATTGGTCCCATCTCATATCCTTAACCTAAAGTTCTTGAGAATATAGTTAACTGCATACCTTGACGTCATCTTCCCAAAGTCCAAACACGACCGATGCAAGCGATGAGGCCCGACGGAAAATATCTGATGGGCCTTGTCGCTTGCATCGGTCGTGATCGACTTCTGACACTTCTAATGGAGAACTTGGACAAACTGACACAAGATAGAGATTTTGCATCAAGCCCATCTCATCTCCTTTGCCTTTAAATCATGAGAATATATTTTACTACATACTTGACCTCATCTTCCTCTTCAAGTCCGAACATGACCGATACAAGCGATAAGGCCCAACGGAGATTATCCGTTAGGTTGTACCGCTTGCATCGGTCGTGGTCATTTTCTCACTTAAAAATAGAGATCTCGGACAAAAACTTTAATTGATAGAATATCTCAAACAACATACCTTGACCTCATCTTCCTCCTCAATGAGCTCTTTTGAGTCAATACAAATTGTTCCTTTGTCCTCAGCGACATCCAAGAATGAATAGCCACGTCCAAACGAGTATATTCCAAGTTGCTTCTGATGCTCATCAAACTCTTCATCAACAAGTTTTGGCTTCTCTGAGATAGCTTTCTCAAAGCATTTTGAAAGAGCTTGTGATGAATCTTTGAGTTCTTCATTAGACAAATCCAAATCAAGACGCAAAAATTCCTCTCTTCTTTCTCCTTTCTTATTGATGAATCTCCTTGCAACTTCTTCTGCCTCAGCTATAGCTGCAAGACAGTAGTCCTCCCTTAGATTGAAAAGTTCCTGAATGTAAAATAGAGGTATGAAGTCTTTCCCAGAGATAAAGTAAAAAGGTAGATTTGGGAGAAGTAGGGACTTCTCAGACACTTGAACTTCTTCAGTTGGCTCCCTTATTGCAGTCTCTGCTTTAAAAGTGGCCACATCAAAATCTTTGACCTGCTCTTCTTCTGCTTGGAGATTGATCTCCTCAACAATCTCCATGATACCTTTCATAGTTTTTGAGCTAGCCTCAAGTGCCAGCTCTAAGCAAGGCTCGTCTTCATCATGAACATTTTCCTCCCTTTCAACTGAGATATGATCAAGCCATATCAAGAAAGCAATGTTTAAAGGGAGCAAGCAGCAGTCCTTTTCATGCTCTGGGCATAAATCAAGCTTCCCTGGCAAAGGGGATATCCTTCTGCATTTTCTTGTGATTTTAGCCCTATCTATTGGATCCTTCCCAAAGATGTGAGGATGGACATAGGTTTTCTGAGAAATAGAAAGGATCCTCCCATTGACCAACCGCAAGAAAATCTCCCACTCATCCTTAAGAAAACTTTTCGAGTTCTCTAAGAGTTTTTCAAAATCAATTTTAGGGTTGAATATGGTCATTGCATCAGGAAAATAATCTACACTTAAACCCTCTTGAACCATGAAATCAAGAAGTTTCTCTGATGGAGAGACACTAAGGATCTCATTCATTACCTCCATCTAAGCTGCAGCTTCTCTTGTATGTCTATTAGGAGAACACAACCGATGCAAGCGACTAGAGCGAGTCAACGTAGGTCAAACGGCGAAAATCGCTTGTATCGATCGTGTCGGCGACGAAAGAAAAATACACATGTAGGTGAGAAATTCTCTGAAGGTTGAAAGTTTGAGTTTGTGAAGAAATAGGTATTTATAGGGGAGGAGGGAAGAAACGGTCGAATGGACCAATCACAGAGTGCCACGTGGCAAAGTGTACGTTGCCCGATGCAACGGATAGATGACGTGGATCAATCAAATCATGCCACGTGGCAAAATACATTGGAATTTGCAACGGGTATCTGACGTGGACCAATCGGGGCATGCCACGTGGCACAACGGTCAACTCAGTTTTGGGACCTATTTAAGCTTCCCTATTCATTTGCTTCTTTTTTTTTTGTCAACACTTGCCAAGCGTGGAGGTTCCATTGCCACCAAGTTTTTTGGCTACTTCACAATCTCTATAGAGAGCGCTCTCTCCGTAAGGTAATGTGGACATGACCGATGCAAGCAATTAGGGACATCCGAGATTTTTGGATAACCCTAACCGCTTGGATCGGTCATGTTTTTTAAATAGCATCGACTCCTTGATCATACCTTGCAAATTTTGGTTTCTTTTGTGTTGCTTGAGTATAACGCATTGTTACCTTTATTTTAACTTCTATTTATTGAAATATGATGATGAATTCAGGGACGACCGATGCAAGCGATGAGTGACATCCGGGCATTTACGGATGACTCTTATCGCTTGGATCGGTCGTGTCTCTAGTGAGACAAGTTCTCTGAAGGTTGAAAGTTTGAGTTTGTGAAGGAAGTAGCTTTCTATAGGCGAGGAGGGAAGAAACGGTCGAATGAGGTGGACCAATCATAGAGTGCCACGTGGTAAAGTGTACGTTCCCTGATGCAACGGATAGATGACGTGGATCAATCAAATCATGCCACGTGGCAAACGACGTTGGAATTCGCAACGGGTATCTGACGTGGACCAATCGGGGCATGCCACATGGCACAATGATCAACTCAGTTTTGGGACCTATTTAAGCTTCCCTATTCATTTCCTTCATTTTTTTCTGTCAACACTTGCCAAGCATCGAGGTTCCATTGCCACCACGTTTTTAGGCTACTTCACAATTTCTATAGAGAGCGCTCTCTACGTAAGGTAATGTGGACACGACCGATGCAAGCGATTAGGGACATCCGAGATTTTTGGATAACCCTAATCGCTTGGATCGGTCATGTTTTTTAATATCATCGAGTCCTTGATCATAGCTTGCAAATTTTGGTTTCCTTTGCTATGCTTGAGTATAACGCATTGTTACCTTTATTTTAACTACTATTTATTGAAATATGATGATGAATTCAGGGACGACCGATGCAAGCGATGAGGGACGTCCGGGCATTTACGGATAACTCTTATCGCTTGGATCGGTCGTGTCTCTTAGAGTGGAACGAGTCATTGATTATAGTTTTCCAATTATCTTTTTCTTAGTGGTAATTGAGTATTTTGCATTGTAAGATATATTTTATTGATATTTCATGATAAATTTAAAGACGATCGATGCAAGCGATCAGGGACATACGAGCATTTCCGGATGACTGCTATCGCTTGCATCGGTCGTGCCTCTGATAGTGGAAAGAGTCATTCATTATAGTTTTCCAATTATCGTTTTCTTAGTGATAATTGAGTATTTTGAATTGTAAGATATATTTCATTGATATTTGATGATAAATTTGAAGACGACCGATGCAAGCGATCAGGGACATCCGGGCATTTCCGGATGACTGCTATCGCTTGCATCGGTCGTGCCTCTGATAGTGGAAAGAGTCATTGATTATAGTTTTCCAATTATCTTTATCTTAGTGATAATTGAGTATTTTGCATTGTAAGATATTATTTATTGATATTTGATGATTAATTTAAAGACGACCAATGCAAGCGATCAGGGACATCCGGGCATTTCCGGATGACTATTATCGCTTGCATCGGTCGTGCCTCTGATAGTGGAAAGAGTCATTGATCATAGCTTTTTGAGAGTAAGTTTTGACAGTGGAATATTCCACTTTTCCTAATTCCTTGCCTAAAGACTGATTTTTTGCAGAGTATGGCTAGAACCAAAAAGACAGCAAGGAAGTTGTACCGTGAGGGTCAGGACAAAAATGCCCAAGGGGAAAATGTCCAGGAGCAAAATTCCCAGAAGGTTCAAGCCAATGTGCCAGACAAGCCTTCAAAAAAAGGGGTCAACTACCATGTAAAGTCCTTGAGGGAAATTAGAAGAGCTCAAAAGTCTGTGGGATTGTTGATCCCAAGACTTCCATTTATGAGAGTTGTCAAGCAGATCTCAGCCAACCTCTGTTCTTTGATGAAGACCTCATCCTTTGTCAATGTGAGGTGGCAAACTCAAGCACTGCTATGCCTGCAAGAAGCTGCAGAGGACTTTGCTATTGATTTCATGAATGATGCCTACTTATGTGCTGCTCATTCTCATAGGGTAACACTAATGGCGAAGGATTATGTTATTGTTTCAAGAATAAGATATAAGTTTGATAAAGCTCTGGTTCCTATTGATCACCACGATAAAAAATTCTTCGATATTTTAAATATACCTCCAGCTCGAGCACCTAAAACAACAGTTGTCATTGAAGAGATCAACGCTCAAGTCACTCATGATCATGAGACTAGAACTGCAGCAAATAGTGAGGAGGAGAGGAAAAAGCAGGGATTATTTACAAAGGAAAGTGCCATCTTAACCCAGATTCAAAAGTTACAGAAATCAAATAAAGAGCTCCTCAAGAAAGGAGATGGGCAGGTAATAGTTAATGTTGCAATGCCATGGCAAAATGAATTGTTTCTTGACATTAGACATAAAGATAACAAAATGTTGAGGGAGCTTCATGTTGAAATATCAGATAGTGTGGTCAACATTTCACTCAGGTATATCTACAGGCCTTAAAATGCTTTTGTTTTGCATAATTTCCTAGTTCCTTAACTGCATTTTTATTTCTTGATTTGTAGGGTTCTTCTTCAACAATGTGAGGAAGCGGTTCAAAGAAAAGTATTTATTTTAGATCCTCTGGTGACACAGTGTTTTTTGCATAAACATGGAGATGCCAAGTCCTTTCTACAGGATTTTACAAAAGAAGTAGAATGTGTTATTTACCCATATATTGAAAAGTAAGTATTCATCTTCATTTTGGAAACATATTTGTTTCATTTAAGAAAGTATATTTACATGCAACTCATTGACAGGGGCCATTGGAGTTTGATTATTGTGGACTTCAATGCATATCAAGCTCTTTTCCTCAATTCTCTTCCATCACAGCATGGGAATTGCAAAGTATAAGTTACTATACATTTTGTTGTTCTCTATTTTAAAGCCATGCCCCGTTTTGATTTTCACTTTACAATGCAGTGCTGCAAAGCTTCTCAAGATGCATATTGATCAGAATTTTCCAGGAATAGCTAAAATGAATGAACAAAAGCAATTTGGATACAGCCAAATTCATGTGCCATTGCAGAGAGACTCAACATCATGTGGCTGGAGAGTGATTGCAAATGCTGTAAGATTCTTGGAAAGAAGGTTCCACAGTCCTGAATTGAATTTATCAGACTACCCGGATGCATGGATCATCTTGATCAGAGAGAGAGAAATAAATAGTATCATGAAACATGCAATCTGCCCATATGATCTAGACTCACCTCCACCCCCTCCACCTGATAAAAAACAGTCTGAAGATAAAAAGAAAGGGCTTCCTCTTCACTCACCACTAAAGCATGGGAACAACATAAAGAGTCAAGCTGAAAGCTCCAAAAAGGGACAGAAGCAACAGAGAAAGCAAGGCTCTAAAAAGGATAGAAAGGGTTAAATCAATTTTTGAGTCTTAGATTGAAATCAATTGTAAAACCAACCAAGGTTGGAAGATTTATTTTTTAACAAATTGTATGTAGTTATGCCAATCTTCATCTGGAAGATGGTCACAGTTGTATTGAACCTCTTGAGAGTTTGACAAAAGTTCATTGGATGGTCCAATTAAGTTTATTAATGTCACAATTATGAATGCATTGTGGGTTTTTTACTTCATTCTTGTTGGAAAGTGTTTAAATTCGAGAAGTTACAGAAGGACATAAAGAATTAAGAGGACACGACCGATACAAGCGATACGGGGAATCGGAGAATCTTGGATTGCCCCTATCGCTTGCATCGGTCGTATTATCCATTTCATCGCTGTTGCTAGTTTTTATACTCGTGAGTCAAATCTTTACGCAAGGTCACTTCTTGAAGTCTCTCGCGGTAGTTTTCTAACACGACCGATGTAAGCGAAAAGGGCCATCCGACAATTTCAGATTGCACTAGTCGCTTGCATCGGTCGTCTTCACTTATCTCGTCTCCTCTGCTTTATGCCTTAAGACATGCTCTTCTAATATTGAAATACCAAACCTTGGATTGGAATTTACACCAAGTTCTCCACACTCTCTTATATTACTTGGTAGTTTGCGTTTGTACCATGATAATTTCTCTCGCGGTAGTTTGCTAACACGACCGATGTAAGCGATAAGGGCCATCCGACAATTTCAGATTGCACTAGTCGCTTGCATCGGTCGTCTTCACTTATCTTGTCTCCTCTGCTTTATGCCTTAAGACATGCTCTTCTAATATTGAAATACCAAACCTTGGATTGGAATTTGCACCAAGTTCTCCACACTCTCTTATATTACTTGTTATGTGTACCATGATAATTTCTCTTGCATTACTTGAGGACAGAAAAGTTGGATAGAATCAAATTATTTAACTGAGACTAGTGTGCACCTTTGATAGACTATAATTATTAAATTGAAATTAGATATTCAATTCTAGATCTCTTCTTCATCTAGAATTAACTTATGCAAGTTCCTGTATAATTATTTCTTAGTCATCAATTCACTCCTGCAAAAAAAAATCAATGGAAATATGAAATTAAGGACCTAAAAAATATCTAAGACATTTAAAATTAATAATTTAACACACATTGTTTGTAACCATCCTGCCAAGAAAATTCAATGGAAGTATCAATAGAAGCTTCTATTAGATGAAGATACATTATGTAAGAATGTCAGGGTTAACTTGTTACAATCTTAAAGGTTGGAACTTAATCACCCTTGGTGGCAGGCAGCTTATGCAAGATAATGATTTCTCTGATCTAATGTTAACTATTGCATCATCAATTGAGAATCTACACTGAGATGATACCTCATCAAGGTATTCTAGAAGCTCCCTTACATTTCTGAGATTCCAATTTGCAGTGACAATTATTTTCCTTGATTGAAAATCTGGATGAATCAATACTTCTAACTCAAATTCTGGACAGCTCTCCTCTGAGTCCAAGGCTATCCAAAGTCCAAGCTTTTTTTTCCACCTTCTATAGTCATATCCTAGAACCAGAGATTGTCGACATATCTGATATGAGATTGAAAGAGAATTGGGACTAACTTTACATAAAATAATGTCACCTAGCTTTTGAACTTCTTTGCTATCCCATTCCCTACCTAAAACATCATCAATCTCTCAAATAGGGACTCTCCTATTCAACCACATTGTTTTTGTTTTCTGTAATAACATGTTTTTAAAGCATGCTACAAAGACATGAATAGGCAAAAACCATTGAATCTTTATCCTTCTCGAGATTCGGCCTGCTGACATTGCCTTCTGGATGTCAAATTTAATTTTGCAGAGAAAACTTGAAACTGTTGAATGATCAGGAGCATCCCAATCTAATGAAGAGATGCAAGGACTAGGTACGTGTACAAGAATTCCATAAGAACTCCTCCCTAACGGCACTTGATAATCTGCATAATGGACAAATAACTCTATGCTATTGAAGAATTGAACAGATTTCTCTGCATACATGAGTTCTGCATATTCCTTATGAAGAACTCTGAATGTTCCTGTTAAACATTCAACAGGTTGCCATTCCACAATATTGGAAGGAAAGATATCTGCAGTACAAAAACATATGTTTCATTATACAAAATCAACTGGAATGATAGAAGAGCATTGTCAAACTTCACTTACAGTACGAAGGGAATTGCAGATGATTTTCTAGAACAAGATCCTTAGCGGTGTACACATGCTGTACTCGTGCAAACCAACCGCATCTCTTCAATTTGAAACTGAGAATACGTCCCTTCCAATGGTTTCTTGTGTTGTCTCTTTTGGCACGCTTGACTTTATGGGCACCTCTACAGCTAGGAAGCATAGTAACCCAGTCATTTACTTTCACGGAAAGAGGTTTCCACAAAGAATCCTCTCTTCTGTTGTAAACCTCACATGAAGTTACGCGATTGGAAGGACGACGAGAAGAAGAAGCCATTTGAACTTAGGAGAAGAAGAATGTTCAAAGCGAGAAACCGACGTTCACAAATTTTGGCAGTATTTATAGAAAAAAAGGCTTTGTACACGTGGAAACTTTTGATTTGATGTTAACCCTGTCGTTGAATGATCATGACATTTTGTGAACCCAAAAATATTTCGTATCTTCAAAAATCAATTCCTTCTTGGAAATTCGAGAATATGCTTTGTGTAGTGTGCAAAAGTATCTTTTTTTGCATCAAACCAAAAAATTGTACACTGAATACGAGACTCTTCATCACTTTAGCGGCGCTTTGAAAGAAAATTGTATTAAAAAAAGAAATTCTCCATACGGTTAAAAGAGACAGCAATGTTATATTCTTGTACACGTGGAAAGACGCTATTTGTCAATTTCCTTAATCTCTCATTAGCAAACAGCCCCTTTTCGGCCGTTTTTCGCCCTAATGTGATTTGCATAACTTTTACAACTTTGTGAAGCATCTTCACAACCTTGCTTTGAATGATGTAGACAGAGGATGTGAAATATAGTATGAAATGGAAGAATATAGAAACATGCAAGAAGAACAACAACAAATAATACAATAATGAAAAGTTCACTAGAAAGAGGAGCAACAAGAAACCTGATCACAAGAAGAGGAATGACAACACAAAGAGGAAGAAGAAGTAGAACCATCATACACAACCAGGAGCAAAAGTTTAAGCCAAACAATGCAAGAGGTCCATGCCCCAAGTAGCCTCAATGAGGAAAGGAGTTGGATCACCATGAAACAATTGGTGGTAGTAGAGAACTTGGAGCCCCGGTTCATAGCTTGTTTATGTGCCTTATCTGAAGATGTCACTCTGGTGGATGTACTTAGTCAAATATTACAAACACTATGTGTATAATATGAGGACTGAAACATCTAGAAACGACCTAGATCAATTAAAACACTTTGGATCCTAATCACTTCTATGGAGGCAACCATATATAAGCTCATTACAACTCAAGTCACCAGGATCTATAGGCCACTAACTACCATAGACACTATAGATCTTACCACAAAATACCCTTGTACAAACCCCTCCCATTATTACACCTGAATCCAATCACACCACCACCATAGAACTAGTCACACAACCAAAGGAACCCATTTTCTGCACCCCACCTCACTCACCCCCTATAACCAAAGAGATAATGTTCCTCACTCACATAATCGCAATACTCCTCACCTTTGTATTTTGCAGCCCTATTTCTCAGTCACAACGTTTCTCTTGCATAACCAACCCATTGTACAATAAAAGCACCTCGGAGACCACAAATTTCCTCTCTTAATGCATAATAAGTCATTCTGCCACTCAATGAACATCGACTTCATTCCCATTTCTCTAGCCATCGTTTGATTCCTTCTCAAGCACACACCATCATCCCTTTCCACTCTTGTCTCATTTTCCCTCCATATTCCATTGACAAACTCTACTTTTTTCTTCCTGCAATAGGTCTTCAAAGATTCAAAAATATTTAGAACCTATTGATTGACCAAACGTTACATCATCTCAAATTTTTTAAGGCACCACAAGCACTGTAGCCACCTTAACAATGTTCATGATGGCCAGATCACTCATGACCACATCCAATTCCATGGACATTCCAACGTCCAATGCACCCCCTCCACCTCCCACACTTCCACATTTCCCAATCCCCCCTCCACAAACATGACCTCCACTCACAACGCCCTGCTCCACAACCTCCACTATTCCCATTCCTGCTGCATTTAACATTGTACAAACAACATTCAACGTACATATCCCTATAGTAGATTATGCAATCACTTCTATGATCAACTATGCCAATCAAGTGAGACATGAATACCAACAATAAGCAAAGCTCAATGAGGCCCTTCAAGATCGGTCTATGCACCTACAAGAGAGAATTTCTGACCTAGTGGTTAGTAGTGTTGTATTAGAGGATCGATTCAACTTTTTACAACTCTCCACGAATGCGCTAATGTAGGGGAGAAAGAGTTACACTATCACCCAATTTGCAGAGTAACAAATGAGATTGATTCTAGAAATGTTTTATGTCCCCTTCATTTTGTTTTCTCTTGCTTTTATACTTTTATTGAGGTACTCTTGATACATTTTGCAACCTCTAGTATTGACCATATGTAACACCCTTGGATGTAAATACGATCATCCTTGGGCTTGCATGCAAGTGGGACATAGATGATATAAGAGATTTTAATGTCCACACATTTAGTTGGCTCCAATAATGCATTGTACTGGGGTGCAAATCATCTTTGCTATTTGCATATCCTTTACCTTTAGGGTGAGTGTATTTACATGGGCTACCAAAAACATGCTTCCCTAAAATAACTCAATTAGAAAACATTCAAATACCTCATGGAGGAACCTGATTGCAAATCTTCCCCACCTCACATCAAGAGAAAAATTCTCTCAAACTTGTGTGCACAGCCTCTTGAAGGGTGCTTTCAAGAAGGCTAGATCCATCCCTTTGAAAGCCTTTCTAATTTTCCTTAGAGTTCTAATGCTCTGCTTCATCCTTGTGTTTGGGCCCAAACCTACTTTCCTTTCTTTCTATTCGCATTAAAGTTGGGCCCTAACCTACTTTCGTGTCTCTCTATTTTCTATATGGCATAAGTCACTGAGCAAAGATGAATGTACGATGAATAGTAGGAAATTAGAAGTTTAAATAAATGCAAAGAAATGTTAAAATATTTTCTGAAATGTGTACGTATTATTGTAGTTCAAAGGATGCCTCAAAATACAAGGGACCTTTAATATTTTAGCACTTGGAAGTCAGATGAAGAAACTATAGTTATTGTACTTGGAGTCCTGTAGTGTGATGCTTAAAGAAATAGGACTTGACCCTAGGTACAAAGAATCTTTATCACCTAAATCATAATGGATAATGTTATTAGAGAAGGAACAATTATGGAAAAACACTTGCAAAATACATCTTTCTCCATTCATTACTCATATATGAAATGTGCGCAGAGCAAGGCCATATCACATGTGACATAATTTGACTCCAATGTTATTTTTTCTCTTTGTCCTCTAGAGGGTAGGTTAACTCCATCGTACATCCCAATTATCGGGTCTTGACTCTTTTTTCATACACGAAGATTAATCTTGATTAGCTCCCATACCAATAGCTAGGTGCCACTCCCTTCATATCTGCCTTGCTTGATTCTAGAGGCCTCGTGCATTATTCATAAATGCGAAACTTTTGACCTTGTCAAGAAGTAGATAGAGGACCACAGAGAGAGAGAGAGAGAGAGAGAGAGAGAGAGAGAGTGAGTGTGACTAGACGGAAACGACACATTAATGATAGAACCAATAAAGAGATTCTCATTCCATCTGTTCCAAAAACATACGAAACCTTTGAGAACCTTCTCCGAAATTCGATATAACACACACACACACACACACATATATATATATATATATATATATATATATATATATATATATATATATATATATATATATATATATATATATATATATATATATATAAAGAGAAAGCATACAGGGGGAGAGAGAGAGGAAAAAATTAGCCGAAATAGAAGGGATTTATGTTCTAAGACACGATGTGAAAGGATTTTATGCTTTAAAGAATTTTAGTGGTATCTAGAACGCATAATTTGGACTAGGGAAATGGGCTTAGATCACAATACTATGAACTTGTAGGTTTATGTTTTAACATGTGTTGTAGAGGTTGGGTCCGTCGAAAAGTCAGTTCCTCATTTTTTAGAACAGATTGCCTCAAACGCACCTTATCATATCACATATTAATGGCTGATGTGATGGAAAACCTACAAATATTGGTTTTGTAAGGCCAGAAAATATCATTATAATAAAATCATTGACCTCCCGTTTCAAAACCCCAAGACTTGCCTCTATATCCCCAATGCCTTGACGAATTAGAAGATCAGCCATAATAACTATAACTTAACAATGCCAGCTTCGGTCATCTAAGAGGGATTGTGTGTTCCTTTGGAATCGAGCCATTGAGGTGTAGTCCATGGCTCCAACACAGGTATGTGTAATTCAATCGAAACAATCCAAAAAGAGAAAAACAAGTAAACTTATTTCTAGCTCACACCCAAGAGAAGGTGTTTTCAGAGCTAACCAGAGACAAGAGAGGCATTATCACTCAAAACTCTTTGGTTATATCTGAGCAATGCTCAAGATTTTTATTAGTGGTTGGCTATGCTACATAGTGATGCATGTTTGGATAGTATGTCGAATATAGTATGTTTTTAATGGAAGGGATGAAACAAGATGAATCTATTCTATAGAATGCCATTCGGAGCGAAGCGCTTTTGCGAATTTGGAAGGAAAGATGTGAGGTGAACTTTGTCAAGCCTCAGAGGGAATGGTGGATAGCTAAATCCCTACATGTTTTAAGTAAAAGGATTCTTCATTGTAAGAAGGATCCCCATTTCAGGTGTTCTTATTGGAAAAGAACAATCCAAAACAGGTTCACCCATGAAAAGCGAAAAAGGTTATAAACGTTCTTTGTAATTCTCTCTAACTTCATTTTGTTTTTATTAAAAAACTTTTAAACTAAAAAGGGGGTGAACTAAGTAGCTAGTACAAAGAAGATTAATGAACTTTTTCATTAATCTTTCTGAATTGATTTATGATTTTGTTTTCAATGATATCTTTCTATGTCTTCAATTAGATCTGTTTGTGTGAGTGTGTATGTATGTACACCTATCTGTATGTGTGTGTCTGTTTGGCTATATGTGAAAATATGTATACTACGTACTATATTTCTGTAGGTGTTCCATTGGCAAGGTGTTCTCGCACTTTACGCTTGGCTGGATTGCTAATGGAGGAACGGAAACGGAGTTAGTTGTTTGCTATTTATATCTTATGCCTGCGCCTTAAGTTACATTATTAAATTTTCTCGATAAATTGAAGCCTCGCAATTTCTGTTAAAAAAAATCATTATAGCTATTAGAATACTTGCTTTAGTTTGGAAATAAAAGAGAAGAAATATCCAGAATTCAGAGAGATATAAAGGTGTGAAAGGAGAGAAGGGGCCATGAAACTGACGTTTGAGCTGAAAGTCTACTATTCGTTAGGAGTCTTCAGAGAAAAGCCATGTCAATAGTACAATTATTGATCCCACAATTGCGGCACGATATGTGGAAAGGGAAGAGGATGCAATTGAAAAGGCTGCATAGTGACAAAACAAATGTATCGTGCGGCTGAGATCAGTTCCTATAAAGGCGGAAAACTCAACATCCGTTACCAACTCAAATCTTTGAGTGGGCACAACAAGCCCTCTTCTTCTTTCAAGTCTCGATTTTTTATAATTCATAGCCCTTGCCGATGGTGGATTTCCCATATTCATAGACAAATTTGCCTCCGTTGAGCTGTTGATTGTCCCCCTCAAAAGTCTTTTAATGGACCTCTTAGTCTTCTTCATGACGTAAATTGTAATGAATCTCTTAGTCTTCATCACATTAGTCCATTAGAGTAAAACAACATTCTATTGCAATGTGTAGCTACTAATATATGTAGCTTCCACATGTTATAGGTAGTCCACATGGTTAGAAACAGTGAACGACGGTTTTGTCCTACATAGTGTGTCCTTTCAAACGAATTAGGTCCTACATAGTCTACTACTGATGAAACGTAGTTTTCATGGTTCTTTTCATTCCTCATGAAAATGAAGTTACATCTAATGTTCAACGTAGTCCAAAAAATCCATATTATATTTTATATATATATATATATATATATATATATATATATATATATATATCGACAAGGGAAGTAATTTGGACAAGGATGCCAAGCGGCTCAAAAAGGACAAAAGGATGTACCATATTATAAGTGTCAATATGATGTGTCTTCTTCTTTGATTTCTCCTTTCTATAGGTGGAACCTCTACATCTTTAATGTCCTCCATATCCTCGCAGGTAAATCTGTTTTCTTTAAGTACGTGTTAGTGTAAGCGTAAACCATGTGCGCGGGGATTGACACAGAAGATCAAACGAAGGATAATTAAGTGATCTCTCGGGCCTCGGCGCAAGAGTGTTTGTGTTAAGACAAAACCGCTACGGGCAAGATGAATATGGCATGCTCGGGCACTGACATGGCTTCGCTTCATCACACAGCAAAGCAAATGGAAAACTAAAGTGGCGCGCTCGGACCGATTAAGTGATGAAGTCCGTCTGCTGAAGCTTTGAAAGTGCTGCTGCTGCGCTTCTCGGACAGCGACTTTGATCAACAAGTTCAGCTAGGTCGCTGTGAACCTATGGGAGGTTGAAGCAGAAGGTCGCTGCGCTATGTCGCTGCGTGCTGTTATCACTCCGCGATTGATGCGCGCTCCACGACGGACACTCCACGACCATTTGCTGCCGACGACCGACAGACTCGCTCCACGATTGACGCGATTGACTCTCCACGATTGACGCGCGCTCCCCGCGATTGACAGCTTCTCCAGGTGTGACGATTGACGCTCCACGATCGACTGGCTCCCCGCGATTGACGCCTTGCTCCGTGGTTTAGCCGATTGATGGTTTTCTATTGCCCGATTGATGGTTTCACGATCGACCATTTTCTCCGATTGATGGTTTTCCCCGATTGATGGTTTCCTTCCACGATCAACGGTTTTCCTTTTTGAAAAGCGATCGACTATCTCCTCAGCCGGCGACTTCTTTTATGCCACGTATCTCATCAGTACTTGGCGTCACTTTGAGTTTCTCTGAAGCTTTCCGTTCGCCCCGGCTCCTTTTGTTAAGCTCTAGCCGTTGTCGTCCAGCCTCCAGAATTAAATGCTTAATGAATTAAAGGATTGAAAAAAGGGGTCCGTCAGTCGGGCCTCCTGTCAGTTGGACCTCGTGGGGTGTCACAGTAACCAAGAGCTCGTTTATTTTCAGCATGCGCGAGGCTAGAGGCACTTACAGAATTCTTTATTGACTCTGGTTGTCCGTATACCCATATCAATTCAAACTCTTCTCGGTTTGCCGCCATGGATAATATTCCTATCTTCATCGCTTAAATGGCAAATCGCCCACGTGGCAGCATCTAGCGGATAGAAAGGTTTAAAAAAAAAAGAGAGAAGAAAGTTTTAAAAGAACAAAGAAAAAAAAAAAAAGCAAAAAAGAGAAAAAAAAAGGACTTTCCCTTATGTCAGGCGGACCCATGCTTCTCACGCGCGGGATTTTCACTCATTGAGATTTAAGTTATCAATCGGTGTGTCCCTCTTTTGTCATGGATTTGGCGACCCCCTCTCTTGTGAGAAGTAACCTGGCCCCTCCTCCCGGGGAGACCGATAACCTGGCCTCTTTGTTGGAGGGGGGTTCTTGTGCCGCCCTAGGGGCCTTCAAGAGTGCTGAACCCCCCTTGGTCTCCCTCAGTAGATCCGCAATTTTGTCAACTCATGAGGAGCTCAAGAAAGTTTGCCTCGTCGGCCAAATGTTCGGCCCTAAGCCCCCGCTCGAAACTGTGCGACAGTGGCTTCGCAACGAGTGGTTCCCCCGCGGGCTAGTTGTATGTAAGTGTCAGTTCTTACCGGCAAGCCACTTGCTGCTAGTCTTTGAAAATGAAGATATGGCGTTTCGAGCCCTTAGTGTCGGAACTTGGCAACTCAGCCGGGCGACCCTGTGCCTATTCAGATGGTCCCCTGATTTTACTCCCGACAAATCGAAATCGCTTCGGTACCCTCTCTGGGTTGAGCTCCCTAACCTGCCATACTTCTTGTACAACTTCGTGTGGGACATCGTTTCTCCTATCGGCAACCCGTTGGCCTCTCGCGAGGACATTGGTGGTCTCATTTATGAAGGTGCAAGACACTCGTTCAACGCTCGGTGGCACCCTCAAATCTGTGTCGAGGCTGACCTCAGTATGCCACTTCCATCGAAGATCAAACTGGACTTGGGCGAAGGGGAAGTATGGGAGAAAGACATCAGTTACAAAAACCTTCCCAACGCGTGCTTTCGTTGTGGCCAACAAGGTCACAGGATCAAAGATTGCCCTTTGAGACGAAAAAACAAGCGAAATCAAGAAGCCCCCAAAAATGCTCAAGATAGCAATGGAGCATTGAATCACTCGATGAAAGTAGAGAAATTCAAGGGTCCCCTTAATCCAGAAGCTGATGCAGACGGGTTCATCGAAGTCAGAAGAAGAAGGAAAAGAAGCCCTAGGGCAACCTCTGAGCGAAACAACATGTCAGTTACCCCCTCCAGCAACTTGTATTGCAATCTGGAAAAGGAAATCAATGAGTTTGACTACCCAGGTGGGAACCAACTTGAGGTGGACACCGATGTCAAAGGCCTAGAGATCCCTGACAGTAAAGAAACCTTGCAGGAGGGTTACACTACAAGCAAAGAAGACGGCTTTACTACTAGCAACGAAGATAACATGGATAGTGAAAGCTCCATCATCGGATCGACTATTCCAGAAACGGAGCTGAAAACGGGGCCCAGTTCTTCCCAGCAAGAGGCATCCCGCAAAGGAAAACAACCTATGGAGTTACCGTGGAAAAGCCCCCACAAGAACCTAATGCTAACTCGGGATCCGATCCGAGCGAAAAAGAAAGATGAATCCAAGAAAAGAAAGGACAAAGCTCCCTCCCGCAAAGAGGGCTCACTACGACAATGATCATCATCTCGTTAAATGCTAGAGGGCTAACCGACCCCTCAAGAGCGATCATCATTGGTCAATGGCTTCGCAACATTAGCCTAAACCCAGATTTTATTTGTATTCAAGAGATTAAAATCGACGGAGAAGACCTCCAGAAACGGCTTAGACACGTCTCCTCGACCCATGTTTGGATTTCAACGGCGCATCAGCGGGGGTCCGGTGGAACGGTAATCGGTATTAATCAACTCTGGTTTGAAAAGCTTGAGAACTCCTTTGAAGATGAATGCCATCGATGGATTGCTGTTTCTTTCGGTGCTCCCTTTTGTTTTACTTTAGTTTCTTTGTATGCCCCTAATGGGGAGTTAGAGAGACTTAACACTTGGGCCTCCTTGGACTCGCTCCCCCACAACGTGCTTATTTGTGGTGACTTCAACATGGTTGAGGACCCTATGGACAGATGGATGGGCAAGGGCAGGGTCATCGATAGTCGGGAGAAAGAAACGTGGGAGAAAACTAAACTACACTTGGATTTGGTCGAATGCAAAGACTCGAAGGGCTTTTCTTGGTCAAATCTCCAAGCAGGCGAGGACCTGAGGAAAGCTAGACTTGATAGATGCTACATTTCTCAGAGTTTTACTCATCAGTGGGGCCACCCCTCCCTCTCGCAACGCACCGACCTCACCATCTCTGATCACTACCCGATCATCATCACTTTTCAACCCCCCACCAAGATCCGTAAGGCTCCGTGGTTCCATGCCAGTGTGCCCTCCTTCTCTCTCCCCTCCGTCCATCAAGAAATTTCTGATGTGTGGAAGGAGGCATTCGCCTCTGGCTTGTCCCCAGCCAAGTGTTGGAGAAGTGCGGTCGATAAGTCACGACAGATCATGATTAGATCCAGGAAGATGCTTGAGACTGTGCGGCGGGCTCGTAGAGAAGCTCTTTATCATAGACTCCAAAGGAAAATCTCAAGCCCAGAAAGGACTTCGAAAGATCAGAGCGCTGCTGAGATATGAGGAAGAGATACAAAGGAAAAATTTGCAAATTTTCTTCAAGGAGTGGTGGGCTGGCAAAGCCGACAAATCCACCAAAGAGATGTGCCGTATCCTCGAAAGGAAACACATCAGAGAATCGATCCCCTTATTGCTAGATGCAAATGGCAATGTATGCAATACGGAAGAAGACAATTTTGGAATCATTGAAGGGCACTTCACGAGACTCCTGGGGACCTCAAACCCCCTCTCCCACCATAGAAGGGACTGTATGGCTGCCATATCTAGGGTTTCCCCCCACAGGATACCACCCAACCTTCACTCTCTGCTTCATGCCTCTATCTCTGAAGCCGAAATCATTGAGGTCATTGATGCCCTCCCCTCAGGTAAAAGCCCGGGACCCGACGGGCTCACTAATGAGTTCTTTAAATCCTTCAAGTTGGTGGTTGCCACCCCTCTTCGTTTGGTTTGGCAAGAGGCACTCAAGTTTGGCGCGCTTCCTTCTTGTCTCAACAATGGCATTATCAAGTTAGTACACAAAAAAGGGGAAAAGAACAGAATAGAGAACTGGCGTCCCATTACAATGCTCCAAACAGGATACAAGATCATCGCCAAAGTCATTGCCAACAGAATCTCTTGCCACTTGAGAGCGTGGTTAAGCGAGGACCAAAAAGGTTTCATCAAAGGCAGGTCAATTTTGGAAACCATCATAGATATCTGGGAAGGTCTTGAATTTGCAAATGAGTCTAAACAAGAAGTAGTTTTCCTCAAGATCGACTTTGATAAAGCCTACGACAGGCTAGAATGGGACTATATTCTACAGTCGCTACAAGATCTAGGATGTAGTCAGAAATTCACCAAGATGATCGCGACCCTTCTCGGAAACGCATCGACCCAAATTAACATTAATGGAAATCTTTCAAAGGTGATCAAACTTAGAAGATCTATCAGACAAGGGTGCCCATTGGCTCCCCTTCTCTTTGCCATTGCCACATAAGGGCTTAGCAGGCTGGTGGAGCATCAGGTGGAAGCTGGTAACATTAAAGGCCTTCGTTTGCCGCATGACCACAGTCAGATCACCATGAGACTTTTTGCCGACGATATGAACGCTTTTGTGCACAATGATAGTACCAGCCTTGAGACGTTCTGGAAGTGTCTTGCTACTTTTTCTGAAGCCTCTGGATCCATAATCAACCACTCTAAGACCGCCTTTAGAGCTATTGGTGGGGCCCAGCCCGACCTTCTCATTGATCATGGCTGTCAAATCATTCCGCAGGGCCAAATTTTTCGACTTCTTGGGATTCCCTTTGGGTTTGGCGTATCTATGGAACAGCGGTGGAACTGGGTGCTTGCCAAACTCGAAAACAAGCTTAACTATTGGAGAGGTATGCAAATCAATCTTGCTGGTCGTGCTATGGTTATCAACACGTTCCTCTTATCATCTACCATTTATTTCCTTTCTTGTTGGAGACCGAAAGAGCATGATCTGTCCAAACTGAATAGTATTTGTAGAAACTTCCTTTGGACGGGCGACCACAATGGGAGGGGGGTGCCTAAAATCAAATGGTCCATCTGCACCAGCCATAGGGATAGTGGGGGACTTGGTATCTTGGACATTGGTTGCATGGATAACAAACTGTCGGCCAAATGGATGATTAAGGCTTGGTGCAACGGGGAGGCCTCGTGGGCCAAGCTGATCTTCAGAAACAAAAATGAGTTGGCGCTCATGGGCTTCCCAAATTGGAAGAATCTTGACATCTTGACCTTGTTGTTTTCCCCGATCCCCGTCTTCCTGAAAGGCTCTAATCTGGTGTGCTCCCTTTGGAAGAGTTGGAATAAAGTCAAAAGCTTCACAAGAATAAGTGAAGACTGGAAGTGGGCTGCCGGTATCAGACAAAACGACTCTATCTGGTTTCCGATCCATGGCATCCGGAGTGTGGAATCTTGGAACATTCAAAATGCCAAGAAGCTATGGAACAAAGGCTTCAAAAAATGGAAACATCTCTGGAAACAAGACACCAACCGCTGGATCAACTTTGAGGATATTGATCCTAGCATCAACATTTTGCATGAAGAATGGAACACGTTGCAAAGCAGATGTCTCGCCTGGGACCGACACAAAGTTCGCCTTCTCATGGGACACGACATGTCGAGCTCGCTTGGTCTCAAATGGCACAATGGGAATAGCCTATCAAAAGTCCCGAACATCAAAGAAACAATCGACTATCAGGTTAACCTCAACAAAAAGTGGTGCCTGTCATGGACGCGGCTTCGGCGGGACATGAAGTTCATGGCTATCTGGCACCCCCTCATAGAAATCAAAAAGTCTGTCCTCTCATGGCAAATCCTCCATCATGGAATCTGGACCAACCTTAAGGCTAGCAAAATTTGTGGGATCCCTCCCTGGTGCAAACGCTACCACCGGTCTATCGAAGATGTTTCACACATCTTCTTTACCTGCCCCAACTCCAACAGACTCTGGCAGGTGGTTGGAAAGAGAATTAGACTTCAAAAACGTCTCAGTTGGCAGCAAGCCCTGCTGGGAGAAGCGATCGGATGCTCCGCGACTCTCTGGAACGCCATCAGAGGGGAGGTCCTATGGAAAATCTGGCGGGAAAGATGTGCTTTCAACTTCGGTGACTCCCCCAAGGAGTGGTCAATTGAGAAATCGCTGTTCCTCCTTGGCAAAAGGATTGTCAACTGTAAAAAATCCCCCCCCTTTAGGCATCATCAAGTACTCCTTTTGATCGATAACAAGCTTAAACCCAAGTGGGCCCCACATGAGGGTGATGAGACGGTAATTAACCTTCTTTGTAATGTCATCTAAGCTCTGTAAAAGCTTCCCCTGCTTTGTGGGATTTGGGGGGTCCCGTGGGCACTAGTCCCCTTCTCTTGTACTTTTCTTTATTTAATTCAAGTCCGGGAGAGTAGGCTATTGCCGAACTTCCTTTATATTAAAAAAAAAATCTGTTTTCTTTAAGTTGACATTCATCACAGATCATTTTATTCTGTTTAAGCAAGGCGGAGAGAACACTTCCACTGCCAAGTCCCACTCTTTGCTACTCACATTCAAGAAGCAGTCTTATGTAAGGAATGCAAAGAATCCTTAGAGTGGTCATTGCCCCACACGGATAGTGCTAGTAGTGTGAGCTCGTTCCATCGATAAGTATAACAAACATTTGCTTTGTACTTTCTATGTTTGAATTTAATATTAATTTCTTCTGATATCAAAGACTTATGAAGGGGCAAATAAAGGACCACACACTTTCAGCTACAAAGACAAAACGTTTCATGAATGTACGAATCTCATTGGCCCCATTTACACACAGATCACTGATCACTGGATAGGTACAAGATAACATCATCCCTTTGTACTACAAGAAAGATCTAAATGTGGAATAAAGTAGGGGTGACAATATTCCACGCGTCGAAAGATCTCAATGTGAAGGGAAGCCACACACAAAATTGATTAACCGCTACCCAGCGGATGGAGGCATATCGAGGTAAGGACTCAAACCTTATCTTGTCATTTCAATTTTCCAAGCTGCTTTGTAACAACTTTCTTCCATCTTTGTATACATCTCGTAATGTCTTGGAAATTTTCCATCATCGAAAAACTTTACATTTGCATCAAATGACATATAAGATGATTCTATATGTGTACATAAACTCATACTAAAACTTTCAATAGTCTATAAGATACTGTGAAATTGTATCGTCCATGCAGTTTCTAGCACATACATGGAGTAAATACAAAGACCATGTTTCACATCTCCCAATATTTTAGCTAAAATAATTCATATCTTAAGGACTTATAAAAACCCATTATTCAATTCTCGTCCATATTTATGATGATGAAATTATCCACATACATGACCAACAAGATTATTTCTTTTTTTGCATTCCATGTAAAGAGTAAGTAATAATTTTTTTATTGTCTAAACAACATATCAGTACTTTGTTCTATTCCCACCAAGCACAAAGAGATTGCATCATGGTATCTCAGATCTACGTAACCTTATGTTTAATGTATATACACATCTTGTTGCATACTTGTCATTTATATTCTTGATTTGAAATAATTTCAGGATACTTAGACTAATCAATGCACTTTTCATGTTTGTTATCTCACGAACAACCTCATCATAATTTACACATGCGCATATGCATGTAGTAAGCTGTGCTTTATACCTTTCAATTGATTGGTTGGATTTTCACTTGACTTTGTATACCCATCCACATCGAAGTGGATTCCTATTACGAGGCATCTTCCCCAAGTCGTTTTTCTATTTTTTAAGGCTCATAATGCGTAAATTTTTTTTCTCGTATATATATATATATATATATATATATATATATATATATATATATATATATATATATATATATATATATATATATATAATTAGTTAATTAAGATTCAATATACTAAGCGTGCCATAATTTTATACACCTTTTGAAACTTTTCATCTTTTATAGTGGTTTGTTTACCTATCTCATATGGAGTTGGACGCTTTCCTCTTCCGTGTTTCAAAAGACCACAAATAATCACTTTACATCCTTCAGTTTTTGAGTGAAAGACGTAGTTTGACATCTTTTGCTCTTCTATGTGTTTCCACCTCATACACGGTGTGCAGACTTCACTTCTTGACGTCTGTAGTGTAAGACTTTCAAATGATCCCTACACCTCACCTTCGTTAACATTATCTTACAGCAATTTTATTCTTTGAGGCATAGAAAGAAAATTTTCAAGCAGACATAACACGTTTACATATACTCTTATATTTCTTAGATATATTGATAGATCCTAAGCCTTTATGTTTCTTTACATATGCAGCAGATGTGGACTTTTTGTACTTTTCCCCCCAAATTCTGAAGATTTTATCAAGTTTATGGCTCAGATGGATTAGCACATGTGCAAAGATATTATGTCAATAATTTGTACGTATCTAATTATTTCATAAAGGCTTCTAAAATTCGTCATAACATGTTACATTTTGAACCACTTCGTGCATTCTTCTATCAATATCATGATTATAAACTTTGTTATTTTGAAATACTTCGTGCATTCTTCTATCAATAATATGAATATAAATTTGTTGATATATTTGGATAGTGATGTGTGTGAACACACTAGAACGGTCGGGGCACTTTTGTCCCTCTTTAACATGTTTCCCTCCCCCCGTTTGTATATACGCTCATAGCCCTAACGGAACACTTATCTTTATATATATATATATATATATATATATATATATATATATATATATATATATATATATATATATATATATATATATATATATATATATATATATATATATATATATATATATATATATATATATATATATATATATATATATATATATATATATATATATATATATATATATATATATATATATATATATAGGAAGTGTTCGGCCTTAGCCTACTCTCCCACACTTGAATTAAAAAATAAAAAGAAAGGTACAAGTGAAGGGGACTAGTGTCCACGGGAACCCCCAAGTCCCACAAAGCAGAGGTAAATGTTACAAAGCTTAGATGGCATTACAGAGAAGGTTAATCACCCTCCATCCCCCTCATGTGGGGCCCATTTGGGTTTAAGCTTGTTGTTGATCGGAAGGAGCACTTTATGGTGTCTGAAAGGGGGGGATCTCTTGCAGTTGGAGTTTCTTTTACCGAGGAGGAACAATGATATCTCATTTGACCACTCTTTGGGGGCGTCATCAAAGTTATAGGCACATATTTCCCACCAGATCTTCTAGAGGACCTCCCCTCTGATGGCTGTCCAGAGAGCCGTCGAGCAACAGATCACTTTGCCCAGCAAAGCTTGTTTCCAGCTAATATGCATCTCTAGTCTAATTTTCTTTCTGACAATTTGCTAGAGACTTTTGGAGTTGGGGCACGTAAAGAAGATGTGAGCAACATCTTCAATGGACTGGTAGCATCACTTGCACCATGGAGATGCCCCACAAATTTTGCCATCTTTGTACATTCTCTTTGTAATACATTCAGTATTGTGTGTTGTGCTTCAAGCTTCTTTTTCTTCCTTGTGATATTCGCGTGCCTCTGGACACCTCAAACTCCAACAAAACCTTTGGATACTTCTACATAATACATATTTCATATATTCTTTGATTCTGAACAGATCTTTCAACTTCTTAAATGACAAAACTATTTCTATTAAGAAGGTTTTTCTACAAGATACATATCTATATATTCTATGTTCATTCAAGTAACTATTATTCTCCTTTTGTACCTAAATCGCCTACATTTGATCTTATGTATTTCATGTACATGTCTAATGTATTTAACCATATATATGGGTCATATAAAGCACTCCAAATAGTTTTTTTCCGTTTTTTTAAAAGAACCCTCACTATAATACTTTACTCATTCACAAATATCACAATGTTTAACAAGGAACCACCTGATTTTTTTCTTATTACATTGGTTATATCTCTATGAATGAGCTCCAATTGATCTCTTTTATGCATATCCCTTATTAGAAAATTCATCCTTCGTTGTTTTCAAAATGTGCAAGCTTCATGTACTGTAACATAGTTCAAACGAATAAATCTACGAAATCCGTACATTAGCATTCCTCTTCCATGATTATAATATATATTCCCAATAATCTTATGGCAAAGATCAACGAGATAAGAGAATGATCCGTTCCATACATATAGATTTCATAAACGTATCTTTGCGTATTAAAAGTAGGCAATAATCGATCTTATTTTATCAAACAATTGGTCTAATTTTCTTACAAATTGAGTATCCCACGCACTTTTCTATATTGGAAATATTATATAAAACATCTATATATGTTATATGGTACTTTCCTACCTTAACATGTCACCTATTTAACCGTTGCATGATTTTTCTATTGCTTTAGGACATGTAAGATAACTGTCATTTTTTTTCTCCTTTAGTATGAATAATTGGCATGTTATCAACATTTTTTCTTTTATGTGATTTATATATGATCTTAAGTTCATAAATATTCGTTTTTTTTCATTGTCCCTTTGAGAGTGATCTATAACTTCGACGTACCATCTTTGTAATACGACCGTATTGGTCATATCGGTTATACGTTTTTCTCTACATAGACATACTTCCCGAAACATTTTAGAACAGAAACCTATTTTATTCTTTCATATCACGAATATGTGAAATTCTATCCTAAAAATTCCGTGAGGTGTATGCCTTTCTCTACGTTTTTCTATTCAAATTATTTTTCTGAAACAAAAAAATGCTCTAAAAATCTCCTCGTTTTCCTCAATAGTAACTGTCGTGCCTTCATGACTTCTCATCTACATTGGACTACTAAATTTGATGTCTTGCTACCACCTAAGGTTTTTAAGTTCTTTACATCACTTGACCCTTTGTTTCCCAAAATGCATCTATCTCCGTTTTTTCCTCATTTTCTATTCCCCAACAAATCATGAACCCTGGAAGCCCGAATCGTTAATGCACTAAACCTAGTTTCATTTCGCCTACCTTATCAAATGCTCCTAATTCATCAAAGTTGCATATAATTCTTGTTACGGAGTTTGATGTTTTAGCAGTTCTTATTATGATCCTACAACATCTAGCATAACTTAAATAAAGGCTTCATCTTAAACGTTCTAATTTATTGAAGCCCGGTCCTTTCAAATTTTCCTTACTAGTTCCTCGTGATCCACGAAAGAACTACTATCTCTCTAGAGGTTATGATAATTCTATTTCAAATATATTCCTCTAGCTTTAGTAAAAGTTCCAAAGTTCTTATACATTATTTCTTAGGCGTCCTTTTGTGTAATAGCATTCATGATTTGTGAAAAAAAATTTCAAAAATGCATATTGAACTTGAATTGGCCATGAACTCCACAACTGGAAGGACTTCACTAGTAAAATAAAATTAAGGGTACTCTAAGAATCAAAGGAAACTAGGACTTTCATCATGTACTTAACAACACTTGGTGTTTGAATTGGTCTTTGATTAGATGGGAATTCAAGTTCAGAGACATGGAGCACTTGCTTCTTGGAAACAAGAAAGCATTCTTTATGCAGAAAAAACTCTCTAAAACAACGTCAAAGAGAGTAGAACATGCAGTGCCCGTCATGGTGTCTGTTGCTATTGTGGTAGGGAACACTTAGATCAGCAATTCTTTCTTATCCCAAAAGCATGCAGACTTGATGGTGCCTTAGAAAGATCCTAATGGTGTCATATCAAGTTTATTGCACGCAAGTTGCTTGGGGAAGGACCGCTCACTTGTACATTTTTCCTTACTTTGAGTTAAAGTTTGGGAGAGTAGGCTATTTTTGAACTTCGTATAAAAAAAGTATGAACTGCTTGTCTATTCTATGGAATGTAGTTAGAAGTGAAGCACTTTGGAAGATAAGGAGGGAAGGTTATGCGATCATATTTGATAAGAGTCCCAAAGAGTGGTCGATAGAGGAATCGCTTGTCTATGTAAGTAAACGGACCCATGACTGTAAGAAATACCCATCCCCCCACGTTTAAACACCACACGTTCATTTTAGAAAACATCAAACTGAAATATAAATGGGTCTCCATGAAGGGGTGAAAAATGTATATTGAAGTCCAATGGAAAAAGCTTTCCTATTAAAGTCTTGAGCTATTTTTTTTATTATGAATTAGGTGAGTTGGGTAATTCAAGACATTTATCTTCAGTAGTTTTCAGTTCCTAGAGACTTTTCTCGAAAGAGAAATATTTAATTCCATAAAACCAAATATGTAGATCACTCTTGTTTAGTTTGTCATCATCTAGGTATGCAATAATATAAGAAATATAATACTTGAGAACACTCTTCTCAGTCACGTAATTTTATTACGAAATACAAGAAATTCATGTGTAGATAATTGCTTTTCTTTTTCTGGTTAAACTGAACTTAAACAATGTGTATGATCTTAAAAGTTTTGATTGTGTTAGAGATATTTTTTTCATCGATCCGGTTATCAGGAGTGTTTTTTTTTTTCATGTGTATAATCTTCCAAATCGTTTGCAAGCATCGCATGAGAAAGCATAACCTAGTAATCTAATAACAAAGCGAAACTATTCCAACAAATGATATATATGTATCATAATAACCATCCACGACACTCAGTATCCGCATCAATTATCAGAAGTAAATATCATCAGCATACATCCATCTGATCATGCCTAATCCACGAGGTCTTTGCTTCGTCCTTCCTTCAAGTCTTTTAAGTATATCTCAGAATCCAAGGATGGCAAAAACCTAGAAAAAAAGTAATTCCATTATACCGAGCTTTTGTTAGGTGCTAGTTTTTTATTCGCAATAATATCTCACAACACATGAAATCAATAAGCAGCATAACCACACATCTGAATCACAATTTGTGAGCATGGCGATTAAGAAAAAAAACAAATTCTTGTGGATTGTCTCTTTCTACGAAAAGATATTAGTTGTTGAAAATGGCATCTCATATAGATAAATAGACAGGTGAGGGAACCTGGCGATCAAGTGCATACACATCCTCGTGTGATTGGTTAGATCCTATGTGATTAGAAGGTGTACTCTTTTTTTCATGCCAACGTACGTTTCTGGCATAATATTCACAGTTATGAGAGTCGGACGTTAAAGAAGAAACATTGTGAAGAGTCAAGCTCTCCAAGTGCATCAACACTTCGTATAAACCATAAACCACAACACATAATGTATACCTAATTGACCCAACATGTGTAGTGGTCTAAGGTTTCCAGAAACGAAGCTTCCTTGGGATTGAAAACCTAAAATGACAGAGCTCCAAAGCAATGCTTAGTTGATACTATCGAGAAAAAAATGCTACTTGTTTTCTTTGATATGTAAAAATATTTTTGTTTATCCGTGTAAACATAACATTAGTTTTAAATGCAAGGCACAAACTTTGTTCATTCTTGGAACGGTAATATGCTTGTCTTCACCTCTGATTCTGTAAAATAGTGTATTTATGTAAAATAATCTTCATATAAGTGAGAATACATATCTTTTTTGTTTTTTCAAAAGGAAGTTCAGAAATAGCCTACTCTCCTAAGCTTTCACTAATAGAAAGGACAACTCTACATGTGAACAGGCCTAGCACCCATGAAGTCCCTGAATCCCACAAAGCAAGGGTTGCTTAAAAGATTAAAACTAGAATTAGCGAATATTACAAAGAGGGTTAGTAACTATTTCATTGCCCTCATGGGAGGCCCACTTGATTTTAATCTTGTTGCTCTCGAGGGAAAACACTCTATGATATCTAAATGGTGGGGACTTGTTACAATTTCAAATGCTTTTGCCTAAAAGAAAAAGAGATTTTTTGATCCACCATTCTTTAGGAGGGCTTCCAAAATTGACAACACACCTCTCTTTCCAAATCTTCCAGAGTGCCTCGCCTCTTATAACATTCAATAGTGTTGAAGAGCAATTGATCGCTTCACTCAGTAAGGCTTGCTTCCAGTTGGTTTTTCCTTGTAGTAACAAGATTCTCTCAAGGGTCCACCATACCAACATGAACTTGGAGCACAAAAAGAAGAGATCCCAAGACTTCATTGCCATGAAGGCAACGTTTACACCAAGGAAGGGATTTGCAAACAAGAGACTGGTTCAAACAAATAATTATAGCATTTTTAGCCCAAGAGACCGGTTCAAACAAACAATTATATGTATGCACATACCCAAATAAATGAGGTGCCTTGACTGAAGCTGTCAACATGGAACTTGATGTCCACATCTGAAATGAATGTGCAATTGTCCGTTCTGTTGCGAAAGTCTTTTCTTCAAAGTCAACATTCGCTTTGAGTTTAATGGGTTTCTAATTATATTAAATAAATTTAAGTCATCTAGATTTGTGTAATTACCTGTGTGATCCTATAATGTAAGGAATTGTGTCATGGAGTTGGTGGCTTTACTTTTGGCGACCAGCACGTAGATAAGGAAAAGGCCCACATTTAAATATTCCACAAAATACTAGCGGAGAAGCTTCCAAACATTCATGAAAGTGACTCAAGAAAACATTCAATTGGGAATAAGTTTGGCCCAAAAGTCAAAACTGCCATTATCAAAAGATGTCGACGCGTTTTGTGGAAAGAAAATAGATTCTGAATGCGAATATGAAAGGGATCGAATCACCATGTTTCGGAGTACAAAAATCTCACTCAAGCTCAGTATGCCAACTTTGAGATTTGAATTTGGAAGGATGCTCACAAATACGTCTTATTTATTTTGTTCATTGATGATCACTCTCTTTTGAATGTAGTTCAATCTCTTTATTGAGCTTCAATTACTCCTTGAGCTTGAATTATTGAAATGAAATGTGCATAATGAACTGATTAAGAATCATACAGTTCTCGGTATCCCACAAAATAGAGACATACAACTACCAGAGATAAAAACCTTGTCGATAAATAAGATTTTGGATTGTTTTTTCTAAAATGTAAAGGCTTTGTTTCTCGAGTAAGGTCATTAGAATTGTTTGCTTCTAATAACACTATCACTATAGATTGCATAAATAATGACATACACTACGATGACGGGCGTCCTGATCGTCATCGAAAAGGTTGTCAATTGAAGATATTAGGATACCCACTCCTATTTTTGACAATATTTCCATCGATAAAGCTAGCTATTTGTTGATATATTTAGGTAGTGATGTGTGTGAACACACTAGGATCGCGGGGGCACTTTTTTCCCTCTTTAGGAGGTTTTTTTCCCCCGGCTTGTATATATGCCTATTGCCTTAATGGGCTACTTATCTTTGTACATTCGCTAGTAATACATTCAGTATTGTGTGTTTGTGCTCCAAGCTTCTTCTTCTTCCTTGGGCTGTTCGCGTGCTTCCGCAGACGTCTAACTCCAACAATTGGTATCAGAGCAGGTCGTCGCTTCATCTAGGACGCCGTCGACACTCCTCCGTTTGCAGTCTCAAAATCACACGAATTTTGGTGAGCATACTCAGCGTGTTTTCAAGATCAAAACCTCTTCGCTTTGCGGTGCCGAAATCGCGATCTGAGCTCGTTTCGGCCTCCGAACGCACTATCACAGCGCTTGTGCAGGCTATTTCATCTTTTTGTGCCAAAGGTATATACGAGTTTCTGTTTGCCAGTTTAAGCGTCTCGAAGTCTGCTACATGTCTAGAAGAACTCGTCTAGGCAGTTCCGTTCAACTTTTTGAGATACAGTCGATTTTCTGCATCAAGGTATTTTAGTCACCGGCCATGGCTGAAAGCAGTGATGTATTCCGTATGTTGGCTGTTGAGGATAAGTTGGATGGTACCAACTACCCATTATGGGCTTATATGATGCGACATGTTTTGGTTGCAAAAGGATTGTGAAACATTGTGCAGGGTGTTGAAAGACGTCCTGTTACACCTGTAACGACAGGTATTGCAAATACAGGTGCTGGAGCTGATGAAGATGGTGTTGAAGATGATATTCCATAGATTCCTGTTCGTGCGGCTGTTTCTGTTGCACCTACTGCAGAGCAGATTCGATGGGATGGCAGAGATGCCCACGCACATGCATTGATAGCTTTGTCTGTCAAACGTGCCATTATTCCTCATATTCGCTCTTGCAGAATAGCTAAGGATGCTTGGGATACACTTACCACATTGTACCAAGCTAGGAATGAGGCTCGTGTTGCTTACCTCCCAAAACAGTTAGAGAGTGAGCACATGAATGAAGGTGATTCTGTGGACAGTTTCCTAACGAAGATCAAAGATTTGAAGGAATAGTTGATTTCTGCTGATGAGGTTATACCAAATAGCTCACTTGTGCAGACCGTTCTGAATGGTCTTCTTGATTCATACCAGAGTTTTGCTTCTACTCTTCGATTGATGATGAAAGGCAATCCGAATGCCTTATCATTTGAGGAGTTAGTCTCAGTTCTATTGTAGGAAGATCACTCCAGGAAGAACAGGTCCATTATGCGTGTTGCAATTCAAGCTTTCCTGACTAGTCAGAAGGGCAAAGGAAAATGGAGCTCTTCTACTAGTAAGCAGAAATCTGCAAATGCTGCACATTCGAAGAACTAGGATAAAGATGAGAAGAAATTAGAAAAGCAGAAGTTGTTTTGCAAGTACTGTAAAGGGAATGATCATATCATAAAGAACTGTCCAAAAGTGGCTGCAAAAGAGGCAAAGAAAAAGGAGGTTGGAATGGTTGTTGCAGAAGACTCTACACCAAAAACAGAGTCTGCTAATCTTGTGGAGGAAGAAGAATGGGCATTCACTACTGTTTGCAGTTTTGACCCATCTTCTCATGACCAGTGCATGTCTGCAGTGGACTCAGATGTTTGGTATTTTGATAGTGGGGTGACCAAACATATTACCTCGCAGCGCAATTTCTTCTCTTTACTCGAGCTTGCCCCTACAGGGAATACTATTACATGTGCCAACAACTCCTCTTATCCTGTTATGGGAGTTGGTAAGATCATTTTGACTACTGCTGATGGTAGTTCTTTCACTTTGTCAGATGCTTTATTTGTGCCACGGATCAAAAAGAACCTGTTATCAGTTTCTGCATTAGCCAAGATTGGCTTGGTTGTGAAATTTGTTGATGACATGTATAGAGTTCATGATCTGTCAAATGGCGATGTGATTATTGCTTCTGGCATTTTATGTCGTGGGCTGTATAAGCTCATAGACTATGAAAGATCTAAAAATGATTTGACATGTGCAGTAAATGATTCTCAATCTATGTGAGATGCAAAGCTTTGGCATGCACGCTTTGGTCATCTGAATTTTGCTAGTTTGCTATGCCTGCAAAAATCTGAAATGGTGTCCTCTTTGCCCAAACTTCAGGCACTTGGAAAACATGTATGTGAAGGCTGTATTTTGGGCAAAATGCAGCCTTCCTCCTTCCAAAAGATGGTTCAGTTCAGGCTACGCAGAAATTGCAGCTTGTACATAGTGATGTCTGTGGTCCTATGCAGACACCCTCTTTTGGGAATTACCTTTACTTTGTGACTTTCATTGATGATTTTTCCAGGCATGCATGGGTATATCCACTCAAAGCAAAGTTCGAAGTGTTCATGTGCTTTAAACAGTTTTTGGTTTTGGCTGAAAATCTGCCAGCATGTAAAATGGGCACCCTCCGTTCTGATCGAGGGGGGGAATATATGTCTTCTAATTTTAATGCATTTCTGGCTGAACGTGGGATAAAACACCAGTGTATAGTGCCGTATACACCTCAACAGAATGGAGTTGCTGAATGAAAGAACAAGTCACTCATGGAGATGGCGAAGTGCATGGTCAAGAGTCAGGCTTTATCACATAGTTTCTGGCTTGAGGCTGTCATGTGTGCAGCATATGTACTGAACAGGTGTCCCACTAAAGCGTTGCAATCTATCACTCCATATGAGGCTTGGCATGACCGCAAGCCATCTCTTACTCATCTACGTGTTTTTGGTTGTTTGGCATATGCATTAGTGCCTGAACAACATCGCAGAAACTTGGATGATAAGGCAGTAAAATGTATTTTTGTTGGGTACAGTTCTGAAAGTAAAGGCTATCATCTGTATCATCCACAGACTAAACGCATTCTGGTTAGCCGTGATGTTGTCTTTGTGGAAGATGCTATTCAGCCATTGCTTTCATGTACTAAGGAGACATCTGTTAGCTCCAAAGACATGTATGATACGTTGATGTCTCTTTTTACAGGTGGACAGTCTAGTGCTGGTCCTAATGAGGCAACTTCTCACCCTTTGTAGGTTTCGTATGATGATGCAGATCATTCTATTTCTAATGCAGATTTACATGATGCACTTGTTGATGAGAGAGCTGATATTGAGCAGGCAAAAACTATGCCAAAATGGCTAGTGCAGACTTTGCGTGACAGCAAATTAGATGCACCTTTGTCATATCGTACTCGTTCAGGCTCTCATAGTGCCTCCTTTGCATCAGATTTCTATGCTATGGCTGCGTCTAGTCTCTATGATGAGAATGAGCCTGTTTCTTTTGATGAAGCACAGAATTCAGAAAATTGGATGGCTACCATGCAATCTGAATATGATGCTATAATGAAGAATGGTACATGGTCTTTATGTGACTTGTTGCCTGGCAAGAAGGCCATTGGCACTAAGTGGGTATACAAGCTGAAGCGTAAACCTGATGGTACAGGTGACAGGTATAAGGCTAGCCTTGTTGCGAAGGGTTATGCATAGGAAAGAGGCATTGATTTTGATGAGACCTTTGCACCTACATGTTGTATGACTACTCTTCGGAGCATTTGTGCACTTGCAGCCTATCATGGTTGGAATGTACATCAATTGGACATTAAAACAACATTTCTGAATGGTGACTTGCATGAAGAAGTGTATGTTTTTCAGCCCCATGGCTTTGTGCAGAAAGGGCATGAAAACCAGGTGTGCAGGTTAAAGAAGGCATTATATGGTTTAAAGCAAGCACCACGTGCTTGGTATGAGAAGATACATGCCTATCTGGTTGCACATGGTTTTGTGAACAGTCCAACTGAAAGCACCTTATATGTTAAGTGTGCTAATGATGTGCTTCTTCTGATCATTGTTGTCTATGTTGATGACATGCTGCTCACTGGTCCTATTGAGAAGCATATTGCTGATTTCAAGGCTGATTTGCATGCCTCATTTGAGATGTCTGATCTGGGGCATTTGCATCACTATTTGGGCATTCAGTTTATGCAAGTTGATGGTGGAATGGCTTTGTGTCAAACGAAATATATTGACACATTATTGCAGCGTTTTGGCCTTGAAGACTGTAAGCCTCTTGACACTCCTATGGAGACAGGTTTATGATTGAGTCTTCATGATGCTGGAGATGCATTTGATGTTGTTCTCTATCAGTAGGCTGTTGGATGCTTGATTTATTTATGCATTACTCGGCCAGATATTCAGTTTGCTGTCTCACAGATGAGCAGGTTTATGCATTGCCCAGGAGTCATGCATTGGAAGGCGGTTAAGCGCATCTTTCGCTACTTGAGTGGTACTCGGCTACTTGTGTTGTTTTATCCCAAGGGGGGATCATCGCAAGATTTCCATGCTTTTTCTGACTCAGATTGTGCTGGTTGCTATGACACTCGTGTGTCCACCAGTGGTTTTTGCTTCATGCTTGGTAGCTCATGTATATCTTGGTTGAGCAAGAAGCAGCCTACTGTGGCCACTTCCAGTTGTGAGGCTGAGTATAGGGCAGCTTTCACAGCGACTATTGAGTGTGTGTGGCTCAGACGCCTTATGGCTGATTTGGGAGTTGGCCAGTCTTCTGCCATCACCATCTTCACTGACAGTCAGAGCGCATTGGCAGTTGCAAGGAACCCTGTGTTCCATGCTCGCACTAAGCACGTTGAGGTGCATTATCACTATGTCAGGGAGAGGTTCTTTGCTGGGGAGATCAGCTTGGCATATGTGCCCACGCAGGAGAACATTGCAGACCTTTTCGCGAAGGCTCTGCCTAGGGAGAAGTTTGAAGCTTTCCGCAAAGCTTTGGGCTTACTTCCTTTTGTGGAGTGATTTCCACATAGCTTGGCACTTCCTTATACATGAGTGCCAGCTACTTGTTCACCGCATCACTCCCTGGGGGGATTTGTTGATATATTTAGGTAGTGATGTGTGTGAACACACTAGGACCGCGGGGGCACTTTTTTCCCTCTTTAGGAGGTTTTTTTCCCCCGGCTTGTATATACGACTATTGCCTTAATGGGCTACTTATCTTTGTACATTCGCTAGTAATACATTCAGTATTGTGTGTTTGTGCTCCAAGCTTCTTCTTCTTCCTTGTGTTATTCGCGTGCTTCCGTAGACATCTAACTCCAACACTAATGTCATCGATATAGCCTTCTATGTGATCATTTGCATGTTCTTTTTTTAATACAAGAGATACCCCCATAGTGATCCTTAAAATTACAAATTTGTGTTTGCAAGTGTGTAGAAACAAATCTGCAAAGAGCATCAATGTTGCCCATTACAGAAATGAGACGAGCAACACTCATAATGATGACTAAATATCACATATATGACTCCCGAAAAAAAGAAGCAAATCTTATTTTACCATAAAAGATGGTCCTTTGTATAAACCAGGAGTAATCGTTTAAGCCATACTGTTGGAGACCTCTTAATCTCCAAAGGCTTGATCTATAGTGATCTAAGAGTACCTTTATATCAGCTATAGACTAAACTTTATACAAATGTTACTTTGATTTACCAAATCATTCATGAACAATTCTCTGAGTGAGAATTTTTCTTCTTCAAGAAGTCTGCTTCAAAGATTGACTTCATTACCTGCATATATCTTCAGATTTCTTCAATCTAATGATATACACACCTCCAAGCTACCTTTGCGCAATCATATCAACCATTATTCCTCCAAAAGAATCATTAAAACTTCAATTTGATCCTTAAAATCAAAAGTATGTCAGAAACTGTCTTCCTGAATAAGCGACTTTGACATAGGTAACTTCTAAGGTTGATTTCTCATAGCACAGATCCCATTTTGCTAAAAGCTTTTAGCCATATCTTCCTTATCTTCTAACTTAGATTTTGAATGCTCACTCATCAAAAACTTTACACTGTGCATTGAGATCTAAGCAAAACATTGACACGAAAAAATATGCCACTCTGAGAGATCATCTGTAGACTTTACATATACATGTTCCTATTGATCATACTCACAGCATGAAAGGAATTAGATCATGAAACTTTGAACATAGCTTCATTAACATTCAAATTAGATGTGTACAAAAGGATTTTTGATCCACGTGATAAGACTAAGAGAAATCAGAGAAAGACTTGACGCTAACTCGTGAAGATGACAAACTTCACTTCTGAGATGTCTTCACTTTCTCAAGTGTCTTCTTTCACTTCAATCTGACCATAAGCTTGTTTCAACTCTTTGTAATCACCAATTTGTGATTGTTCTGTTCCAACAGCTGCCCCTAAATCACTAATTGTGATTATTCCATTCTTCTTCACTCCTGCCATCTCTTTGAATATATGTAGCTTATGTCCATCCAAGCTTTTTGTTAACATATCTGCAACTTGTTCTTTTGTTGGAGTATACATCACTTCAATCTCTTTGTCAAGTACCTTTTCCCTCAAGAAATGATAGTGAATCTCTATATGCTTAGTCCTGGCATGAAAAACAAGGTTAGCTGCCAAATACAATGAACCCATATTGTCTCCAAAAATAATTGGAGTACTCTGATTAGTTCCAAAACTCTTCAACAAGGTCTTTAACCATATAACTTCTTTTGCAGCCTCTACCAATCCTTTATACTCAGCTTTTGTGGATGACAAAGCAACTGTATGTTGCTTCTTTGAGCACCAAGAAACTAACTTATCTCCAATATAACAGAGATACCCATGTGTAGACCTTCTATCATCTGAATCACCTGCCCAATCTGCATCACTAAATACTTTAATTCTTGTATCAAAAGTAAATCCATAATACGGACCTTCACTTAGGGTTCCTTTGATATATTTGAGTACCCTTTGAGCTGCAATCCAATGAGTCTTCTTTGGACAATGCATGAATTGTGACAACACACCTACTACATATGATAGATCTAGCCTTCTCAAGGTAGCATAGATTAAACTACCTACTAAACTCTGATATTTCTTCATGTCATTAGATTCTTCACCTCCATACCTGCTCAAGTTATGATTTACCTCCAATGGTGTGCTTGAAGGCTTGCAATCCTCCATGTTGAATTTGACTAGAAGATTCTTCAAGTACCTCTCTTGTGTAACATGTACTCCATGTTGAGTATATACAATCTGCATTCCTAAGAAATAAGATAAGTTTCCCAAATCACTTATCTTAAACTTCTTCTCTATTTGTTTCTTAAGCTCATTGATTCCTTGAGCATCTGTACCTGTGACAATAATGTCATCAACATAAGTACACATATATATGTATCCATTTCACTTGCCTTCACTAGCAAGCTACTATTTGCCTTTAATGCTTGAAATCCACATTCATTGAAGAACTTAACAAGCATGTAATTCCATGCTCTTGGGGCGTGCTTCAACCCATACAAAGCTCTCTTAAGCTTACACACATAATCTGATCCAATTGAATCCATGAAACCTTCTGGTTGCTCCATGTATACTTCATCTGCAATGCATCCATTCATAAATGCATTCTTCACATCTTATTGTCACAACTTCCATCCTTTACAAGCTGCAATAGCAATCAATGATCTAATTGTAGACATCTTAGCAACAGGACTGAAGGTTTCATCATAATCTACCCCATAAGTTTGGGCATTACCTTTGACAACAAGTCTAGCCTTGTATCTAGACACCATAGCATATGCAAACCTTTTTGTTTTATACACCCACTTACATCCAATAACTTTTCGATTCTTTGTTCTTGGCACTGATTCTCATATTTCATTTTGAAGTAGAGCATCATACTCTTCTTGCATTGCCTTCTCCCAATTCTGTTTACCTTTAGCTTCTTCATATGTGATTGGATCCTCTTCTATCTTCAAATTGTAAGCATACTCTATTCTTGTTAAGAAAGATGTATCATAGCTATACCTGATAGGCTCTTTTCTTTCTCTTGAGGATCTTCTAACCTCTGCACTTCTTGTACTCTCAGCCACATTTGATTGTGGATCAAATCTTGGCCCATCTTCAACAATACCCTGCAATTTACTTTTAATATCAACATCATCAATATCTTCTTCATACACACTTACTTTTGCCTTCCCTTTTCTTTATATTTCTTTGTCATCAGAATAATCATTTCATCATGGCTCTTGCAAACTCTACAAGAGTTCTATTTCTTCTTTCTGTAACTCCATTTTGTTGAGGGGAGTACCTGCAAGTTACTTCTCTTTTTATACCTGCATTCCACAAATAATCATCAAACTCTTTAGAAAAATACTTTCCCCCTCCATCTAATCTCAACCTCTTGAGCTTTTGTCCTGCAATCCTTTCTGCATAAGCATGATAATGCTTGAATGTCTTGAATACTTATGATTTATCCTTGATTACATATAAAGTAATCCATCTGGTTGCATCATCAACAAACAACACATAATATCTGGATCCATTTATGCTATAGTCCCTTGAAGGACCCCACACATTTGTATGAACTAACTCAAGAGCTTTTGTAAGAGCTTTTGTGTGCTTTACCTAATTGACAAGCTTCACACTTGTACACCATGTGTTGCCCTTCAACTTTTGGCAAACCAAGCACCACATCGTTCCTTGACATTTCCTTTATAGCTCTCTCATTGAAATGACCTAATCTTTTATGCCATAGGTCTAATTCAGACATCTTTTGATTTCCATAAGTAAATAGAGCATGTCCCACATTACCTTGGACTTTGAGAGTAAACAATCTTCCTTCCTTTTTACCTGCAATAATGTTTCTATATCCCTGATTTGGATCTTGGACATAGACACCATGATTTGTGAATCTGACTTCATATCCTTTCTCCACAATTTGCCCTACACTTATCAGATTTTTAGAAATAATAGGAACATAAAGTACCTTGCTTAAAAGTGTACTTCCATTCTTTGTCTTAACTGATCCAATGCTTTCCACCTTATGCTTAGTATTGTCACTTGTTTGAATTGTATGTCCATTCACCTTTGCTTCCATATCAGTCATCAAAGATATATTGCCACTCAGATGATTGCTACATCTTGAGTCAATATAAAACACCCTTTGAACTTCTTCTACTGCTTCATGAGTTGCATTCAAGATGAGAGTCATGTCATCCTTTTGATCTGATGCATAATTATAATAATTGTTGTTGTAGGACTGAGATTGAAAACTTCTTCCACCTCCTCTAGCATATGATGTCCTACCACCTCTTCCTCTGAAGTTGCCTCTTTGGTTTCTGCCTCCTCTACCTCTTTGATTCAACCTCTGATTATTATTTCCTCCATTTTGATTGTTATACCAACAATCATTTGCCAAATGATTGGTCCTGCCACAAATCCAACAAGCTTTAGTATTATCTTTGTTCTTACCTCCTCTTCCTTTACCTCTGAAGTTCATCTTTCCTTTTGTAAAGTTGGCTTGACTTGAAGATCCTTCATCATCAGTTGACTACTTCCCTTTGCCATTCTTTTTCTTGTCCTTGGAGTACATAGCTTGACTTGCACTCTATTAAATGTTACACAGTTACGTTGTGTTAATAACTAGCCGAAATCGTTACGGAACAAATATTAAACGTAAAATAGTGATTCAGCGTAAACTGTATTAAACTTTCTATTACGGAAAGGCGTTATCAGATCAAGTGGGTTCTTGGGAGTGGTAGGGGTCTGTTAGACAAAGGCCTTGTACTATTTTCCCAAATCCTTACATAACCGTAAATACGCTATCGGGTCTTAGCTCAGTACTTAGTTTAACTGACTAGTAACTGTTTCTGCGTACTAGGACGCCGAACTTACAGACTAATCTGTTATGGTAACAAAGCAGTAGTCTGGTTCTGACTCGCAAACTAATAGAGTTACTCAACTTAACTAAACTTATGCAACTCAAGACACACTTCTTCAAGACAGACAGATATATCTGACAGTAGTCAGACAGACGGCCATACCAGAGGGTGTACAGGCTTACCGTATGCAGAACTCAATCAACAGGCATACTAATCACAGTTTAACTAATCACCAAGCTTATCAGTGCTCCAACTCGCAGTTCATACTATTACCGATATTAGTCCTTACCTATGATCGGAATCAACAGTGAATACATAACACAACTGTTAACAAACAAATTCACACTCGATACTACAAATTCATTACTCTGCACTACAGTAGGAATAGACGAACAGACTGAACAGAACAATATAGAAACATGACTCAATCTCCCGATGACACCACACAAACTCAGACAGTACTCAAACAACTTCTGAGAAAAAACGGGGGTCTCGATCACTCTTTTTCCATTGCTTTAAAAAGATGTTTACAGAATGCACGTATCGACTTTTCGTGCAAATTTCAAAAATTCCGTTACATCCGGCATACATTTGTCCTACTCCGGCGGCCGTCTAACACTAGCACGCACGGTGGACTCGAACCCGCAAGTGATTTTGATTACAAAACTATTGTTCATCTATGATACCTTCTAAATACATATTCCTGGCTAATCTAAATGTTCGGGCTATTTTTTTTCTTAAGGGTTTCTAATAATTGCTTAAGGGTGTCGGGTTCTAAAATCTTTGCATCTATTCTAACGGAACTAAGTGCGATGGCTTCAGTAAGCAAAATTTCGGCCTGTGTTTGCAAAAAGGCCTCCTGTAAATAAAAATCGTTTGATAATGCTGCATTTCTTGCTGTCTTCATGTCTGTTACTTGTTTCTACATCTCGTTGATTCTGTCTTTTTGGTTGCGTACCTGATTATCTAATCTTCCGAACTGTTGGTTCTGGAACTCTATGGTTTGGTAGTAAGCATCCCGTTCTCTGCGGGCATTTGCTAAATCCTTCTAATATTTAGATTCTCTGTTTAGTTGGTGTTTCAGCATGTTGTTGACATCATCTAAGGATTCTTTTGTTCTTTGTAACTCTTCTACTGCCTGCTTTGCTTCTCTCTGCTGCTCTTGATATTTCTGTATTGTGTCCTGCAACTGGACTCTTGTTTCTTCCAGTAGGTTTCCTAGTGCTATTCTTGTATCTTCGGTATCTTTGAATGTTTGTTTTAATTGTATTATTTCCGCGTCGGCAGCTATCAGCATTTCTTCTTTTGCAGCCATTGCCCTATCTTTCTGGCTTGAGCTCTCTTCTTGTACTTGGAGTGTAGCCTGTAGCTGCTTCATCTACTCTTGTAGTGCATGATTTTCTGCTCTTGTTGCTTGTAATTCTTCCTGAAGAGGGGTGATATCCGCCTCCATTATTTCCAATTTCCTTTGGAATTCTTCTCGGGCACTGTCTGTGGCGTGCTTCAGGTGTTGCGGCAGTTGTTGGGATAGATTAATTAAAAGGTGACCCATATTTTCTAGTTCTGAAAAAATTGGAATGGGGTAGGATGGCAGGGGAGGACGAGGTTGTGACGAGGTTCCGGCGAGGAGTTGTTGTGAGTTTGGAGGTGAATAGTTAAGGGAGGATGTAGAGGCTTCAGAAGTTCCGGTGTGGTGACTGGCCTTGATGGGGCTGCGGTGTGGTTCCGGTTGGGAGATGGGGTTAGCAGGCGGGGTTTTGGGGAGGGAAGAGTCAGTAGTTGTTACCTTGTTTATTTGTTCCGTTTCTGCATTGTGTGCTTCTATGGATTCCACTGCCTTCAGTAGCTTGTCTAGTGCATTTTGATTAGATTGCTGCTCATTTTCCTGTTGCTCTGATTCTTTTTCGGTCGAAATTATTTCCGTCTCTGCTTGATCTTATTGTTCTTCTTGTTCTGCCGATGATTCATTGTGCATTGAAGTTGCTATATCATGGAAGGTTTCTTCTTCGTTCTTCTCTTTGTCTTTATCGTTATCCTTTCCGGCTGAGCCTTGTGCTTCACTTTCTGAGGAGCTAATTCTGATGCGTTTCTGGCGGAACAACTGATTGAGCTCTTCTTCATCTTCTTCTTCCTCATCTTCTAGTAGTTGAACTGACTCTTCATGCCTTAAAACTGGTCCTCGTGGTGGTGGTTGAGCGGGGAGTATGGTTGGGAAGAGGAAAGAAAGGATGTGAGGAAGTCTGGATCGAGGGGTGGTTCTTTTGTTGACTTGTTTCACTATGGCGATGCACTCCTTATGGATTTGGTGAAAGAAAAATGAGGCGAAATTAACAGGTTCTCGTGCGGCAAGGTCGATGGCGGAATAGAATGGGCGAGAGATACCATATGTGCGTTTTTGGAGGTTAAGGATCACAACTAAGAACTGCAATGCGATTTTTTCAGGTTCGGGGCAGCAGAGAATGGCGTATTCATTTGATGAAAATCGGGGAAAAAGTTCTACCATTCGAGCTACGGGGATGCTTGGGCCATTTTCGCGGCCTTGTGGGGTGAGACGGAAGGCTTCGGCGAAGGCCTGGAAGGTTATGACGGTTCTAGATGGTAAGGAGGGGAAGAGCCATTGTCGTTCGGTGATGGGAGATTGGGCGATGGCTGGGATAATTTGTGCGAAGAAGGGGTGGGCTTCCACTGAGTGCCAAGGTAGCTTAGCGAAGTTAGCCAACCCTCTGATACGCAGGTATTCTCCTACCTCAATAGGGATACCATCACAGAAGGCTGTGTAGTTTGCCAACGCTTCCATTGCGAACACGAATACACAGGACACAGCACACGGATACACAGAACATAGAACACACAATTACAAGAACACAATAGCGTTTTTTGGCGCAACCGAAGAGCTTAAGTACAGATATTACAGTGGGGGGGGGGGGTAGAAAGTGATGATTATCATTGTGCGGTGCTGGAATGATATTGCTTTTAATTTGGCATGCATACTTGAGTAATTGGTAAGGAGGGTGGCTTATGACAAAACATGGCTATTAAAAAAGAAGAGAAAGAATAGAATGAAAAGTAAAAAAAAATAAGCTAAAAAATGAGGTCCACAGCCGGATGATTTAATGCGGACTAGTAGCGCTTCGATACGGCCGTAGCTTCGAGCCGTTGATTACTTTTGGAAGTGGATTTCCGGTCAACGTAGTCAACCGAAAAGTTGCTGGACCGATTTGTTCTGCGATCTTGTAAGGGCCGAACCACCGTAATTTGAATTTGCCTGCGGATCTATTTGACCTTGCGTTATAGAAAAGTACAAGCTATCCTACCGAAAACACTGGAGTTTTCAGGTTTCGATCGTGCGTCCTTGCCTGTCTTAGTTGAACTTCGTGCATAGTTAAGAAACTGAGCCATCAATGCTCATCTAACTCTCTGAGAGTGTCCATCCGTAATGACAGTGAGTCTTCCGGTAGTAATTTCTGGGTAATGGCTACTCGTAAACTTGGTATAACTATCTCCATTGGTGCTATTGCTTCTAGGCCATAAGCTAATTTGAAAGGTGTCAATCCTGTTGTTACCTTGTAGGTAGTCCGGTATGCCCATAATACTACAGGTAGCAGTTGATCCCATCTTTCCGGTGATTCCATGATCAATTTTCAAAGGATATTCAGCAGAGATTTGTTTGTACTTTCGGCCAATCCATTGGCACAAGGATAATAAGAAGAACTTGGTATAACTATCTCCATTGGTGCTATTGCTTCTAGGCCATAAGCTAATTTGAAAGGTGTCAATCCTGTTGTTACCTTGTAGGTAGTCCGGTATGCCCATAATACTACAGGTAGCAGTTGATCCCATCTTTCCGGTGATTCCATGATCAATTTTCAAAGGATATTCAGCAGAGATTTGTTTGTACTTTCGGCCAATCCATTGGCACAAGGATAATAAGAAGAACTAAATTTATGTGTAACCTGGAACGACTGTGTAAGTGCCTTCATTAAATTGTTTACAAAATGAGTGCCTTGATCTAAGACAATTTCTAGTGGTAAGCCAAAACGTGGAAAGACATCGGTTAGCAGACACTTTGCTACCGTAACTGCTGTATAAGACCGTAAAGCCTAGGCTTCTGCCCATCTGGTTGCATAGTCCGTACAGGTCAGTATGTAACGGTTGTTACTGAAGACTGCTGGTGGTGTAATTGGACCGATAAAATCTAGACCCCACTTCTGGAAAGGTTCTATTGGTAAGATGGGTTGCAAAGGAAAAAAATGACGTTGCAAAGGCTAACCCGATCTTTGACAAGTATCACATTGTTTGACAAACTGTAATATATCTCTGTACATTGTTGGCCACCAGAGACCACTCTGCAGAATGTTCCGGTGAGTTAGATCTGCAACAAAGTGGCCACCGGAAGGAATTGAGTGGGCTAGAGTAATGACTGAATTAACTTCATGCGGTGGAATACAGCAAAGTAGGATTCCGGTGTGATCTACATAATATAGTTCTCCAGCAATTAACCGAGATCGGCGGCTAAAGACTACAATTTTCCTGCGTACTGCTCTAGAAGTCTGAGATGGAAGGCAACCATTATTAAGAAAGGTCAGGATCTGATCATAATATGAAAATGGGATAGGTGGGTCTACAGAATCTTCATTAATTGGTTCTGATACATAAATAGCGGGTGTCGTGTCATCTATGCCCACCAGAGCTTCACCGGAATCTAAGCGGGATAAAAAATCTGCTAAGGCGTGTGAACTGCCTAGTCGGTGAATGACTTCGTAGTCGAATTCCTGCAAGAGTAAGACCCATCGCGCTAATCGACCACCTAGATGTTGTTGCCAAACTAAATAGACAAGTGCAGCGTGGTCTACATGAAATGTGAATTTACGGCCTAGCAAGTAATGTCTAAATTTCTTGACCGAATATACTAGCCCTAGACATTCTCTTTCTGTTACAGAGTAATTTTTTTCGACAGGGGCTAATCTTCGACTTGCATAATACATTGGTCTGAACCATTTATCAATTTGTTGCATCAATACACTTCCTATTGCTATATCTGAAGCATCAACAAATACATGAAATGGGTGATCCCAGTCCGGCGGTTGTAAGATAGGAACTTGTGTTAATAAATGCTTTAAACGATCAAATGCTATCTGGCATTCGTGGGTCCATTCAAATTGTCGAGGTGTTTTGCTGATTAGCTTGTTTAGTGGTATAGCCAGATGAGCAAGCCACCGTAAGTGCCTTCCATGCCACTGTACTTGGCCCATAAAGCGCATAACTTCTTTTGGAGAAGTTGGCACCGGAGCTTCTAATACTGCCGAAATTTTATCTGGATCTACTTGGATACCTTGTGCAGATACAATGTGGCCAAGTAATTTGCCACATGAGACCGCAAACACAGATTTGTTTGGGTTAAGACAGAGTCTGTACTCTCTGCACTTTTGAAAACAACATCGTAGATGAAGCAAATGTGCCATCATCTTACCAAAAATCGAGAAGTCATCGAGATATACTTGCATAAATGAAGTGAGATAAGGAGAGAAAATCTCCTGCATACATCGCTGAAATGTGCTTGGTGCATTTCTCAATCCGAACCACATCACGGTGCAGGCAAAGACACCCTAGTTGGTAATGAATGCAGTTTTTGGTATATCCTCTTCGGCCATTCTAACCTGATTGTAACCGCTGTATCCGTCTAAGAATGAATACATTTCGTGACCTGCTACTTTATCAAGCATGGTATCCAGAAAGGGGATCGGGAAAGGATCCGGTACTGTTGCTGCGTTTAATTTTCGGTAGTCTACACAGATTCGCAGTTGCTTATTTTTCTTTGGCACGATCACAATTGGTGAAATCCATTCAGCATGTTCTACTGGTACGATGAATCCGACTTTTAATAATCTATCAAGTTCGGCTTTTACCTGTGATGCATAATTGGGATTCATCTGGTAGCTGGGCTGTTTGTTCGGTTTAGCTTTAGGATTCAACATGACTCTATGCTGATAGATGCGCGGATCTAATCCTTTCATATCTTTGTAATCCCATGCAAAGACGTCTGAGAATTTGCGAAGTAGTCGAATCAAATCTGCTTTGAACAATTCCGGTAAATTATGCTTTATCTTTACAGAACGCGGATGATCTTCATCTCCTAGATTGTACGTGATCAGCTGATCTTCGGGGACATAAAACTGTTGAGGTTTCTCTGTATCGTCTGTTGACTTGAAAAGTGGCTGTAATTCATCGTCATGGATAGAGACGGTATCTTCCTTCTTAGCTTCTTCGGTGATGGGTACTACTGTACAGATTAAAGTGTTCCAGTTATCTACAATGGACTGTAGATCAACAGTTCCTAGTGAAATTAAGTTAGCATTATTCTTCAGAAATTCCTCTTCTTCATCATCTGATAGTCCATCTAGCATATGGACTGGTTCAGCAAAATATGGTCTAGCGTGAAGCTCGCAAGGTTGTATAGCATCTAATTTTACCACATATCTACGATTTGCATCTTTAAACGTAAGCTCTTGTGCAGACCAATCCTGCACTACCTTCGCATGCTTCAGCCAAGGACAGCCGAAAAGAAGGTTATAATCCACAGTGGATTCTGGCAGATCTAGTATTACAAAGGTCATTTTAAAGGTCGTACCTTGTAAAGTGATCGGTACATTTCATACAAGCCCCAAGGGGTGGACTCTTGATTGATCTACCATTCTAACAAAAAATTGAACTGGTTCGATTTCGGTCCATCCTAATCTTTTGCATAAGGTCGCCGTCGCAATGTTAACACCAGAGCCTCCATCAATCAATACTTGCGTAATGTTATGATTCTTATACCAGACTGTAATCAAGGGGACTGAATGATCGACAATAGAATCAGGTTCCGATTGAACTGCTGCTGTCGCCGGAATACAAGAAGTCATCGTATTGAGCTGTTGTTGGAACTGTTGTCGAATTCTCGGTACTAATGCCAGTAATTGGCCTAGAGGCAGAGTGATAGATGCCTTAGATAAGATTTCCCAGGCCTGTTGAGATTGGTTGATAGACTCTACTGATGTTGAAGTTGATGCCTCTGCTGATGCGGAGGTGTCTACGGTCGGTAATGTATCTTCTGCTGATGATGTTCCTACTGCTGACTCCCTTTGTTGCGTTTCTTCCTTCGTTAATGAGGGCTGGGTTACCGGAATAGGCTCTAGAAAGACTGGTGCTTGTGCTGTGGTCCATGGACTAGCTTTGTTATACATTCTGTGTTGTTCATGTATCCCTGGTTCAAATATTTCTGCTGCCAGTTGCAGTTGTTTACCGGAACGGGTCTGGATTGCAGCAGCCTGTATTTCCACCGGTGTGATTTTTACCATGTTGGCCATTGGATTTTGACGTTCCTTCTTCCTTTGATCATACTCAGCTGATCCTTGCAAAATCTCCTAATATGTCCAAATTCACCACAAAAATGGCAGTGTGGTGGTGGTAAATTGGGATTTTCCGGTGGTGGTCCGTTTTGCCAGCGGTTTGGATTACAATTGTTATTCCTCTGTCCTCGGTAATTTTGATATCCTTGCTGCTGGTTGTTTCTCATTTGTGGAGGCACATAGTGGTTGGCTGGCTGCCCTTGTTCCTGGATAATTGCATTGATAGTCGTTGTTCCTTGTACTCTAGCGTTGTATGCACAATTTTCGGTGGTGTGTCCGGCAATGTTGCAGATAGCGCAGAATGTCTGATTAAGTGCGCAATTGGCACTCGTATGTCTTGAATTTTTGCATATGTTGCAGTATACCTGTCTAGTCATATCTTCTACAACATTCTTGTTTGCTTTTAACCATTCTAAATCTTCTGTAAATCCACCGACTTTGTCTTCTAGTTGCAGAGTCATTGCAATGACTGCATCGAGGGACATGGCTCCGACACATCTTATGATCATGATCTGCTTAAGTTGTTGAACAAAGCCATTAATGAACCACTGAGTGATAACGTCATCTGGTAAGTTAGCATGGGCCGGTGGTAACTGCCTTAAGTGTGTTCTGAAGAGAGTAGCATACTCCTGTATAGTTTTATTTGGTTTCTGTCTATTATTCTGGAGATAATCAAAAATTTCAGCTCGATTCTTTTTTAGCCTGAATCGCTACAGAAAAGCATCTCGTACTGCTTTCTAGGTGCCGAAATGATTAATATCATATTCTGTAAGCCATATAGCTGCTTCATTGACAAGTGTAGATTGGAAGACAATGGCTTTGTAGGCCTGATCTTGTGGATGGTTGAGAACTGCATAACTTATCTCGAACGTACGCACATGAGCATCCGGATCATCTCCTGGAAATCCACCAAACTTCGTGTACGTCACTCCCATTGGAGGTGGCCTGGGTGGACATAACTGTTGTTGTCCGTTCATCGTGAGCATGTTATACTTTCCTTCTGAACTACCGGAATCTGTATCGTCGGATGACGCACTTTCCGGTGTGATTATCTTGTCTAATATGCTTCGAATTTCTATTTTGAACAGCCTTCCTTCCTCCTTGATGTCTAGTGTATGGGAACTTGCTTCCAAGCACGGCAGATGGGCTGAAGATTCAACAGAAAATGCTAAATCGTCACCGAAAAATTGTGATTCTCTCACCAAAATTTCACCGGAATGAACCGAAATTGTGCCCGAATTCGGCGTTTTTTTGCCTTCGTTGATTTCTTTGACTAAAGTGTTTCTAATCGTAGATGAATCTGAATTTTTTTCCAAGAGTGTTAAACTAGATTCCAACTGCGTCTTGGTAGGTTCTGGAATTACTATATCTTTGACAGACTGTGCCGAAATAGTACCGGAATCCACCAGAGACGTAACAGGTTCCACCGGACTATGATCGGAATCAGTTTTAACGTTCTTACCTTTCTTGACAACTGGGTCAGTCTTAGTTGTACTTCCACCTCCCAAAGTTGGCTTTAGTACTCCAGATTGATGGTTCTTTGGATACGTTTCACCGGATCGAGTAACCGGCATGTATCATCTTTTGCACTATTCGCGTAGTAGTCCTAACGGGACAGTCTGCAACAATCTGGTTCTGTTGCTACTGCCAATCGAACGATAATCTAATTCTGACAGATGACTGGCAATTTTGATGCCACCTTCCCACACACGGCGCCAAGTGTTAAATGTTACACAGTTACGCTGTGTTAATAACTAGCCGAAATCTTTACCGAACAAATATTAAACGTAAAATAGTGATTCACCGTAAACTGTATTAAACTTTCTATTACCGAAAGGCGTTATCAGATCAAGTGGGTTCTTGGGAGTGGTAGGGGTCTGTTAGACAGAGGCCCTGTACTATTTTCCCAAATCCTTACATAATCGTAAATACGCTATCATGTCTTAGCTCAGTACTTAGTTTAATTGACTAGTAACTATTTCTGCGTACTAGGATGCCGAGCTTACAGACTAATCTGTTATGGTAACGGAGCAGTAGTCTGGTTCTGACTCGCAAACTAATAGAGTTACTCAACTTAACTAAACTTATGCAACTCAATACAGACTTCTTCAGGACAGATAGATATACCGGATAGTAGTCAGACAGACGGCCATACCAGAGGGTGTACAGGCTTACCGTATGCAAAACTCAATCAACAGGCATACTAATCACAGTTTAACTAATCACCAAGCTTATCAGTGCTCCAACTCGCAGTTCATACTATTACCGATATTAGTCCTTCCCTGTGATCGGAATCAACAGTGAATACAGAACACAACTGTTAACAAACAAATTCACACTCGATACTACAAATTCATTACTCTGCACTACAGTAGGAATAGATGAACAGACTAAACAGAACAATATAGAAATATGACTCAATCTCCCGATGACACCACACAAACTCAGATAGTACTCAAACAACTTCTGAGAAAAAACGGGGGTCTCGATCACTCTTTTTCCATTGCTTTAAAAAGATGTTTACAGAATGTGTGTACCGACTTTTTGCGCAAATTTCAAAAATTCCGTTACATCCGGCATACATTTTTCCTACTCCGGCGGCCGTCTAACAACTCCTATCATTATCTCCCTTAATGTCCTGCTCAAAAGTTAGCATGTGTCCTAGCAATTGATTAAGATCAGGAGTAAAGTGATCAAGTGACAATTCTATTGAGAATATGAAAGGCTTCCACTTCTCATCTCCTCTAAGACCTGTAAGTATTTGCCTTACCAACTTATCCTCTTCAATATCTTCATCTACAGCTCCCAAGCTATCTGCAATATCCTTCATCCTTGCCACATAATCAGAAATTGATTGTGAACTCTTCTTCTTAAAGGTTGTAAATGCTGCCCATAATGAAGACTTCCTTGACTTGGTTGTGTTTTGGAAATGCTCTTCCAAAGCATTCCACACATTTTATGTACTTTCCAATCCTCTGATGTGAGGTAAAAGATAATCATTTACAACCACGTAAATGATGCTCCTAGCTTGAGCATCCTTTCTCATCCAGGTCTTCAAATTTGCAAGCTCTTCCCTAGTTGGAATACTAGGATCTGCAAACTCACGCTTTTCTTCTTCTCCTGTAATGAATGCCATCAAATATTTGCTCATGAGGTGTGCCTCCATCCTCATGGACCAAGCTGGATAGTTCTCCCTATCTAGCTTATCAATCTGCAAGATTTTTCCCATCTTTGATCTTTTGTGTCTATAATTACTATGATTTATGATAATAAAGTGTACCTTTGATATGAAGCTTCAATCCTTTTTGATTCTTTGAACTCGTACTTTGTACTTCTACAAATTATCTGCAAGAATTTGTCCTTGTCCACCTTCAATTAGAAGGAACTTCAATATCTGCAGCAGTCGGGACTTCCAATGCCTTTACTTCACTTGTATTGCACCCTCAGCTCTGATACCATTGTTGAAGACCTCTTAATCTCCAAAGGCTTGATCTTTACTGATCTAAGAGTACCTCTATATCAATTATAGACCAAACTTTATACAAATGTTACTTTGATTTACCAAATCATTCATGAACAATTCTCTGAGTGAGAAGTTTTTTTCTTCAAGAAGTCTGCTTCAAACATTGACTTCATTACCTGCATATATCTTTAGATTTCTTCAATCTAATGATATACATACCTCCAAGCTACCTTTGCACAATCATATCAACCATTAGTCCTCCAGAACAATCATTAAAACTTCAACTTGATCCTTACGATCAAAAGTATGTCAGAAACTGTCTTCCTGAATAAGCGACTTTGACATAGGTAACTTCTAAGGTTGATTTCTCACAGCACAGATCCCATTTTGCTAAATGCTTTTAGCCATAGCTTCCTTATCTTCTAACTTAGATATTGAATGCTAACTCATCAAAAACTTTACACTGTGCATTGAGATCTAAGCAAAACATTGACACAAAAAAATGAGCGACTTTGAGAGATCATCTGCAGACTTTACATATACATGTTCCTATTGATCATACTCACAGCATGAAAGGAATTAGATCATGAAACTTTGAACATAGCTTCATTAACTTTCAAATTAGATGTGCACAAAAGGATTTCTGATCCACGTGATCAGACTGAGAGAAATCAGAGAAAGACTCGACGCTAATTCGTGAAGATGACTCTCTACACATCTACCTTAATGACACTTGACTTGTAATGACTCTCATTTGTATTTTTTTACATCATTGCCTTATATACATATGATTATAGACTTATCTCGCATCTATTACATTACTACTTATCATCCTAAGGATTATTTCTATTCGAATTACAAGAATTTCCACCTGTAATGTACATATGTATACAAACTTCACTTCTGAGATGTCTTCACTTTCTCAAGTGTCTTCTTTCACTTCAATCTGACCATAAGCTTGTTTGAACTCTTTGTAATCACCAATTTGTGATTGTTCTGTTCCAACAGCTCCCCCACAATCACTAATTGTGATTATTCCATTCTTGTTCACTCCTGCCATCTCTTTGAATCTATGTAGCTTAGGTCCATCCAAGCTTTTTGTTAACATATCTGCAACTTGTTCTTTTGTTGGAGTATACATCACTTCAATCTCTTTGTCAAGTACCTTTTCCCTCAAGAAATGATAGTGAATCTCTATATGCTTAGTCCTGGCATGAAAAACAAGGTTAGCTGCCAAATACAATGAACTCATATTATCTCCAAAAATAATTGGAGTACTCTGATCAATTTCAAAACTCTTCAACAAGGTCTTTAACCATATCACTTCTTTTGCAACGTCTACCAATCCTTTATAATCAGCTTCTGTGAATGACAAAGCAACTGTATGTTGCTTCTTTGAGCACCAAGAAACTAACTTATCTCCAATATAACAGAGATACCCATGTGTAGACCTTCTATCATCTGAATCACCTACCCAATCTTCATCACTAAATACTTTAATTCTTGTATCAGAAGTAAATCCATAATACAAACCTTCACTTAGGGTTCCTTTGATATATCTGAGTACCCTTTGAGCTGCAATCCAATGAGTCTTCTTTGGACAATGCATGAATTGTGACAACACACCTACTGCATATGATAGATCTGGCCTTGTCAAGGTAGCATAGATTAAACTACCTTCCAAACTCTGATATTTCTTCATGTCATTAAATTCTTCACCTCCATACCTGCTCCTTTTATGATTTACCTCTAATGGTGTGCTTGAAGGCTTGCAATCCTCCATGTTGAATTTGACCAGAAGATTCTTCAAGTACCTCTCTTGTGTAACATATACTCCATGTTGAGTATATACAATCTGCATTCCTAAGAAATAAGATAAGTTTCCCAAATCACTTATCTTAAACTTCTTCTCTATTTGTTTCTTAAGCTCATTGATTCCTTGAGCATCTGTACCTGTGACAATAATGTCATCAACATAAATACACATATATATGTATGCATTTTCACTTGCCTTCACTAGCAAGCTACTATCTGCCTTTGATGCTTGAAATCCACATTCATTTAAGAACTTAACAAGCCTGTAATTCCATGCTCTTGGGGCATGCTTCCCATACAAAGCTCTCTTAAGATTACACACATAATCTGATCAATTGAATCCATGAAACCTTCTGGTTGCTCCATGTATACTTCATGTGCAATGTATCCATTCAGAAATGCATTCTTCACATCTAATTGTGACAACTTCCTTTACAAGCTGCAATAGCAATCAATGATCTAATTTTAGACATCTTAGCAACACGACTAAAGGTTTCATCATAATCTACCCCATAAGTTTGGGCATTACCTTTGACAACAAGTCTAGCCTTGTATCTAGACACGTTACCATCTGCAAACCTTTTTGTTTTATACACCCACTTACATCCAATAGCTTTGTGATTCTTTGTTCTTGGAACTAATTCCCATATTTCATTTTCAAGTAGAGCATCATACTCTTCTTGCATTGCCTTCTCCCAAATCTGTTTACCTTTAGCTTATTCATATGTGATTGGATCCTCTTCTGTCTTCACAACGTAGGCATAATCTTTTGTTGTTAAGAAAGATGTATCATAGCTATACCTGTAGGCTCTTTTCTTTCTCTTGAGGATCTTCTAACCTCTGCACTTCTTGAAGTCTCAGCCACATTTGATTCTGGATCAAATCTCTGCCCATCTTCAACAATACCCTGCAATCTACTTTTATAATCAACATCATCAATATCTTCTTCATACACACTTACTTTTGCCTTCCCTTTTCTTTCTATTTCTTTGTCATCTGCACAATCATGTGTTGACCCTGTATACCATGTGCTTTGCTCATCAAATGTAACATCTTTGGTAACAAGAAATTGTTTTGTAGATGGACTCCACAATCTGTAACCCATGTGTCTATCATCATACCCCATAAACACATACTTCTCTGCTTTGGGTTCTAACTTATGTCTCAGTTGTGAGGGAACATAAGTATATGCTAAACATCCAAATACCTTACAATGATCAAGAGTAGGGTTCTTACCCCACCATGCTTCATAAGGAGTTCTTCCCTCCAATTCTTTACAAGGTAACCTATTCGCAAGGTATGTTGCAGTGTTGATAGCTTCTGCCCATAAGTAATTTGGAAAATTCTTTTCCTTCATCATGGCTCTTGCAAACTCTACAAGAGTTCTATTTCTTCTTTCTGCAAATCCATTCTGTTGAGGGGAGTACTTGCAAGTTACTTCTCTTTTTATACCTACATTCCACAAATAATCATCAAACTCTTTAGAAAAATACTCTCCCCCTCCATCTGATCTCAACCTCTTGAGCTTTTGTCCTGTAATCCTTTCTGCATAAGCATGATAATGCTTGAATGTCTTGAATACTTCTGATTTATCCTTGATTACATATAAAGTAATCCATCTGGTTGCATCATCAACAAAGAACACATAATATCTGGATCCATTTATGCTATAGTCCCTTGAAGGACCCCACACATCTGTATGAACTAACTCAAGCATGTTTGAATACTTGTATCGTGAGTTGTTGTAAGAACTTTTGTGTGCTTTACCTAATTGACAGGCTTCATACTTGTACACCATGTGTTGCCCTTCAACTTTTGGCAAACCAAGCACCACATCATTCCTTGACATTTCCTTTATAGCTCTCTCATTGAAATGACCTAATATTTTATGCCATAGGTCTAATTCAGACATCTTTTGACTTCCATAAGTAAATAGAGCATGTCCCACATTACCTTGGACTTTGAGAGTAAACAATATTCCTTCCTTTTTACGTGCAATAATGTTTCTATATCCCTAATTTGGATCTTGCACATAGACACCATGATTTGTGAATCTGACTTCATATCCTTTCTCCACAATTTGCCCTACACTTATAAGATTTTTAGAAATAGTAGGAACATAAAGTACCTTGCTTAAAAGTATACTTCCATTCTTTGTCTTTACTGATCGAATGCTTTCCACCTTATGCTTAGTATTGTCACCTGTTTGAGTTGTATGTCCATTCACCTTTGCTTCCATATCAGTCATCAAAGATATATTGCCACTCAGATGATTGCTACATCCTGAGTCAAAATAAAACACCCTTTGGTCTTCTCCTACTGCTTCATGAGTTGCATTCAAGATGAGAGTCATGTCATCCATTTGATCTGATGCATAATTATAATAATTGTTGTTGTAGGACTGAGATTGAAAACTTCTTCCACCTCCTCTAGCATATGATTTCCTACCACCTCTTCCTCTGAAGTTGCCTCTTTGGTTTCTGCCTCCTCTACCTCTTTGATTAAAACTCTGATTATTATTTCCTCCATTTTGATTGTTATACCAACAATCATTGCCAAATGATGGGTTCTGCCACAAATCCAACAAGCTTTAGCATTATCTTTGTTCTTACCTCCTCTTCCTTTACCTCTAAAGTTCATCTTTCCTTTTGTAAAGTCAGCTTGACTTGAAGATCCTTCATCATCAGTTGTCTGCTTCCCTTTGCCATTCTTTTTCTTGTCCTTGGAGTACATAGCTTGACTTGCACTCCTATCATTATCTCCCTTAATGTCCTGCTCAAAAGTTAGCATGTGTCCTAGCAATTGATTAAGATCACGAGTAAAGTGATCAAGTGTCAGTTCTATGGACAATGTGAAAGGCTTCCACTTCTCATCTCCTCTCAGACCTGCAAGTATTTTTCTTACCAACTTATCCTCTTCAATATCTTCATCTACAGCTCCCAAGCTATCTGCAATATTCTTCATCCTTGCCACATAATCAAAAATTGATTGTGAACTCTTCTTCTTAAAGGTTGTAAACTCTGCCCATAATGAAGAATTCCTTGACTTGGTTGTGTTTTGGAAATGCTCTTCCAAAGAATACCACACATCTGTTGCACTTTCCAATCCTCTGATGTGAGGTAAAAGATAATTATTTACAACCATGTAAATGATGCTCCTAGCTTGAGCATCCTTTCTCATCCAGGTCTTCAAATCTACAAGCTCTTCCCTAGTTGGAATACTAGGATCTGCAAACTCAGGCTTTTCTTCTTCTCTTGTAATGAATGCCATTAAATCTTTGCTCATGAGGTGTGCCTCCATCCGCATGGACCAAGCTGGATAGTTCTCCTTATCTAGCTTATCAATCTGCAAGATTTCTCCCATCTTTGATCTTCTGTGTCTGCAATTACTATGACTTATGATAATAAAGTGTACCTTTGATATGAAGCTTCAATCGTTTTTTATCCTTTGAAATCGTACTTTGTACTTCTACAAATTATCTGCAAGAATTTGTCCTTGTCCACCTTCAATTAGAAGGAACTTCAATATCTGCAGTAGTCGGGACTTCCAATGCCTTTACTTCACTTGAATTGCACCTTCAGCTCTGATACCACTGTTGGAGACCTCTTAATCTTCAAAGGCTTGATCTATACTGATCTAAGAGTACCTCTATATTAGTTATAGACCAAAATTTATACAAATGTTATTTTGATTTACCAAATCATTCATGAACAATTCTCTGAGTGAGAATTTTTCTTCTTCAAGAAGTCTGCTTCAAAGATTGACTTCATTACCTGCATATATCTTCAGATTTCTTCAATCTAATGATATACATACCTGCAAGCTACCTTTTTGCAATCATATCAACCATTAGTCCTCCAAAACAATCATTAAAACTTCAATTTGATCCTTACGATCAAAAGTATGTTAGAAACTGTCTTCCTGAATAAGCGACTTTGACATACGTAACTTCTAAGGTTGATTTCTCACAGCACAGATCCCGTTTTGCTCAATGCTTTTAGCCATAGCTTCCTAATCTTCTAACTTAGATTTTCAATGCTCACTCATCAAAAACTTTACATTGTGCATTGAGATCTAAGCAAAACATTGACACGAAAAAATGCGCGACTCTGAGAGATCATCTGCTGAGTTTACATATACATGTTCCTATTGATCATACTCACAACATGAAATGAATTAGATCATGAAACTTTGAACATAGCTTCATTAACTTTCAAATTAGATGTATACAAAAGGATTTCTGATCCACATGATCAGAGTGAGAGAAATCAGAGAAAGACTCGATGCTAATTCGTGAAGATGACTCTCAATACATCTACCTTAATGACACTTGACTTGTAATGACTCTCATATGTATTTCTTTACATCATTGGCTTATATACATATAATTATAGACTTATCCCACGTCTATTACATTACTCCTTATCATCCTAAGGATTATTTCTACTCGGACAAGAACTTCCACCTGTAATGTACATATGTATACAAACTTCACTTCTGAGATGTCTTCATTTTCTCAAGTGTCTTCTTTCACTTCAATCTGACCATAAGCTTGTTTCAACTCTTTGTAATCACCAATTTGTGATTGTTCTGTTCCAACAGCTCCCCCTCAATCACTAATTGTGATTATTCCATTCTTCTTCACTCCTGCCATCTCTTTGAATCTATGTAGCTTAGGTCCATCCAAGCTTTTTGTTAACATATCTGTAAACTTGTTCTTTTGTTGGAGTATACATCACTTCAATATCTTTGTCAAGTACCTTTTCCCTCAAGAAATTATACTATGCTTTGTTGTGGCATGAAAAACAGGGTTAGCTGCCAAATACAATGAACTCATATTGTCTCCAAAAATAATTGGAGTACTCTAATCAATTCCAAAAGTCTTCAACAAGGTCTTTAACCATATCACTTCTTTTGTAGCGTCTACCAATCCTTTATACTCAGCTTCTGTGGATGACAAAGTAACTGTATGTTGCTTCTTTGAACACCAAGAAACTAACTTATCTCCAATATAACAGAGATACCCATGTGTAGACCTTCTATCATCTGAATCACCTTCCTAATCTGATAGCTTGAGCATCCTTTCTCATCCAGGTCTTCAAATCTGCAAGCTCTTCCCTAGTTGGAATACTAGGATCTACAAACTCAAGATTTTCTTCTTCTCCTGTAATGAATGCCATCAAATCTTTGCTCATGAGGTATGTCTCCATCCTCATGGACCAAGCTGGATAGTTCTCCCTATCTAGCTTATCAATCTGCAAGATTTCTCCCATCTTTGATCTTCTGTGTCTGCAATTACTATGATTTATGATAATAAAGTGTACCTTTGATATGAAGCTTCAATCCTTTTTGATCCTTTGAACTCGTACTTTGTACTTCTGCAAATTATCTACAAGAATTTGTCCTTGTCCACCTTCAATTAGAAGGAACTTCAATATCTGCAATAGTCGAGACTTCCAATGCCTTTACTTCACTTGTATTGCACCTTCAGCTCTGATACCACTGTTGGAGACCTCTTAATCTCCAAAGGCTTGATCTATACTGATCTAAGAGTACCTCTATATCAGTTATAGACCAAACTTTATACAAATGTTACTTTGAGTTACCAAATCATTCATGAACAATTCTCTGAGTAAGAATTTTTCTTCTTCAAGAAGTCTGCTTCAAAGATTGACTTCCTTACCTGCATATATCTTCAGATTTCTTCAGTCTAATGATATACATACCTCCAAGGTACCTTTGTGCAATCATATGAACCATTAGTCCTCCAAAACAATCATTAAAACTTCAATTTGATCCTTAAGATCAAAAGTATGTCAGAATCTGTCTTCCTGAATAAGCGACTTTGACATAGGTAACTTCTAAGGTTGATTTACTACAGCACAGATCCCGTTTTGCTAAATGCTTTTAGCCATAGCTTCCTTATCTTCTAACTTAGATTTTGGATGCTCATTCTTAAAAACATTTACACTGTGCACTGAGATCTAAGCAAAATATTGACACAAAAAAATGTGCAACTCTGAGAGATCATCTGCAGACTTTACATATACATGTTTCTATTGATCATACTCATAGCATGAAAGGAATTAGATCATGAGACTTTGAACATAGCTTCATTAACTTTCAAATTAGATGTGTACAAAAGGATTTCTGATTCACGTGATCAACCTGAGAGAAATCAGAGAAAGACTCGACGCTAACTCGTGAAGATGACTCTCTACACATCTACCTTAATGACACGACTTGTAATGACTCTCATATGTATTTCTTTACATCATTGGCTTATATACATATGATTATAGACTTATCCCGCATCTATTACATTACTCCTTATCATCCTAAGGATTATTTCTACTCGGATTACAAGAATTTCCACATGTAATGTACATATGTATACAAACTTCACTTCTGAGATGTCTTCACTTTCTCAAGTACTTTCTCACTTTCTCAAAGTATACCTTGAAAATCTATATATATTGAACATATTGTAAATGATATGAATGGACATGAATCTTGAGAAGGAGGAGCACAATGTTTGATTCACTTTTGACATGGTGCTTGATTAAAATCTCTCCAGAATGTAGCTCAATTTGCTCCTCTAATCTCATGACTACACATAGGTGTTTATAAAGTGATATGTAAATTCAAATCTTGGAGGGATTGTACCTAGAAGTTCCCCTTAAGTTTGGGAATAATCTAGCTAATCAATCACCCCTAAATAAGCTCATACATCATGCCTAACATGGCCACAAGTTTCTTGAAAGACTTTGCTTTTCAAGATAATAACTTTTTAAGCTTTACAAGACCATGTTTCTAAGTCTCTCTTACTAAGAGTGTGCATAAGTAATGCTTCACATTTATCAATTTTCAAGCATTAGGATTAGATAGAATACACCAATAGCTCCTACTGAGGCCTACTATGTTTGAGTCTTCCATCCTTCTTGATTTCTAGAAATCTAATCATGACTTTGAACCTGTTTAGCTTGATACCATCCAATGACTTAGTCACATTATCTGCACATTGAATATTAGTGAAAACAAAGGACAGTTAAATATCCTTTCTCATCAGCTTTTCTCTTAGATAATGAGAATGGACTTCAATATGCTTGGATCTATCATGGTAAACTACATTAGCTGTTAAGTGAAGTGAACTTGTAATATCACGAAAAATATGAGGAGTTAAGGTATGTAATCCCAAATCAGCGTATAAGCATTTTAACTACATAGCTTCTTGTGTTGCATTTGCCACTCCTCAGTATTCAACTTCAGTAGATGATAGAGCAATATTTTTCAAGACCAAGAAATTAGTTTTGATCTTGCAAATGACAAATATCCTCAAGTACTCTTCCTATCATCCTTTGAAGGAGCCCAATCTACTGTTGGGGCTTCACTCACTAATTAGGCATTGATATATGAAAACATATGGAGACATATGATGGAGGAAAGAAGAAGTGAAGGAAAGACCTACAGAAAATCAAGCCTAAGTGAAGGGACAATTTCACTATTGTAAATTAGTGCAAAATTAGAGTCTAGATTTGTAATTGATCTTTAGAACTTACGAGTTCAAGTCTAGATGTATGTAAACCATAGGTATATAAGTTAATTTGAGTCAGAAACATGTATGAGAGAACTCAATTTTGTAGTTTGAGGGAGTAGAGAAAAGTCGTGTAATTTCTGAGAGAGATGGTGAGAGAAAACTTCTGAGTCTGATAGAGTTTTCCATGGCTGTGAGCAAAATTAGGCCAAGCCATTTTGTACACACCTTCTCTGATAATCAACACATGTTTGTGTAGAAGCATTGTGTCTAATTCCTATTGTACATTGAGTCTCAAGTCATTTCATATGACTATGAAAGTTAGTTGACAGTTACGACTTTTCTGGCGCACATTTGACTGATCTTCTGAAGATCAGATCTCGAAGCATGGTGTAAAGTTTTTGGTAAGTGATAGCTCGTTGGAAAGCTATAATCCTCAACTACATTTGGTCAAAAGATCTTTGAGAAACGGGACGCGTACTCAGAGAAATCAGTTTAAGAGTGAAGGTATGTCAAATCGATGAAGTACATTTTCAGTTTTCAGACATAGTGTAAAGGTTGATACAAAATCAGAGGATTGTGAAGTTATTGCTTGAAAGCTTTGTTTGTTATGTGTTGCTTAACACTAGCAAGAACTTCTCTTAGCAAGTAATCAAAAGATTTGGCAAAGATTGAGCTAATACAGGTCAGATTGAAGGATTGAAGAAAAGGCGCAGATTTCTGTGAAGTGAAGTTTTGTTTTTCACTAAGTTCAGAGATGAAGACTCATAATGTGAGTGTTGCTAAGCTAATGATGGTTATGGAGGTCTTCTAATACCACATTAGTTTAGTTCTTGTGGTGTTTTACACACCAACAAGTGGTATCAGAGCAGATAAGGTCCTCGAGAATAAAAGGAGTGCAGATACAAGAAGATTTGAAGAGTTCTTTATCAAAGAAGGAGGAAGCTGAGGTGTTCAACAACCAAAAGTCATCAGAAGAGTATTTCGAAGTTGCTCCCAAGAGTAAAGGTCTACAAAAGGTATCATTCTTTAACCTTACACTTACAGGTTGAAGCAGAAGCAAGGATACCATGGCAGATCATGTGTCTATTGACAAATTGGACAGAGATAACTATCCTGCTTGGGTAATGAGGATGGAGGCCTTACTTATGAGTAAGGACTTAATGGTATATGTGACAGGTGAAGAGGAGAAGCCTAAATTTGAAGATGAAAGTCATCCAAGGAAGGAAGAGCTAGAAGCTTTGAAGCTATGGCAGAAGAGAGATGCAAGTGCAAGAGCTTATATATACAACACTATTACAGATCACTTGTTGCCACATATCAGAGGTTTAGAAACAGCTGAAGATATTTGGAATGCTTTGGAAGACCACTTCCAAAACACCACTAAAGCTAGAAAAGCTAGCTTATGGTCAGAGTTCACCACATTCAAGAAGAAGCAAAATCAGAACATTAGTGATTATGTCACTAAGATGAAAGACTTGGCAGATAGCCTTGGATCTATTGATGAGGATATTGAAGATCATAGGTTGATAGCTCAACTACTTGCAGGATTAAGAGGTGATGAAAGGTGGAAGCCTTTTGTACTTTCAACAGAACTTTCATTAAATCATTATGTGCCAGAATTAAATCAATTGCTTGGATTGATGCTCACATTTGAGCAAGACTTAAAGTCAGATGGAGACAAAGGTCAAAGTTCTGCAATGTATGTGAAGAACAAAAAGAAAGGAGATAAAGGCAAAGCAAAGGATGAAGAAGAGTCAACAACTCAAGCAAATTATGCAAGAGGAAGAGGTTTTGGCAGAGGTAAAGGTCGAGGTAATGGAAGAGGTAGAGGTAATCAGAATAATAACAAGAAGACATGTTGGATTTGTGGATTGAGCAATCATCTAGCATATGATTGTTGGCACAATCAACAAGGAGCAAATCAAAATCAGAACAACAATGGCAGAGGTAGAGGTGGAAGGTTTCAGAATCAATTTCAAAGAGGAAGACATAATTCAAGAGGAAGTTTTGGTAGAGGTGGTGGAAGAAATTGGAATCAGAACCAATCATACAACACTACATATTACAATTATGCAAATGATACACAGAATGACAACCATACAACATTGATGATGAATTCAATTAGTTCATCAGAGAAGGAGGATCTCAAGGTATTCTATATTGACTCTGGTTGTTCAAATCATTTATCAGGTAATATAGAATTATTGTCAGAATTGGAAGAAGGAAATTCAAGTCATACAGTACAAACAGGTGACAATACAAAACACAATGTGCATTCAATTGGAAAGGTAAAGTGCAGGAGTGGAGCTGATTTATTAACAAATGTTTTGTATGTTCCAACAATACCAAAGAATCTGATTAGTGTTGGACAAATAGTGGAAAAAGGTTTCCAAGTCAGATTTACAAATGAAGGGGTATTTGTTGAAGATCCAGAGGATGCATACACACCCATTGTTTGTGGTAAGAAGGAAGGTAGACTTTTTACTCTCAAAGTGCAAGGAAATGTTGGTCAAGCCCTAATTACACATGGTGATGAAGTAATTACAGAGTTAGATCTTTGGCATAAAAGATTGGGACATTTCAATGAAAGAGGAATCAAAACTATGGTGGAGAATCAATCTGTATTGGGACTACCAAATGTAAAGAATCAACATATGATATACAAGTGTGAAGCTTGTCAGATAGGAAAAGCTCATAGACAACCATTTCAGAAGAAAGGTTTCAAGCATGATGGTTTGCTTGAACTCATACATACAGATGTTTGGGGACCAACAAAAGAAGGTTCAATAAATGGATCTAGGTATTATGTTTTGTTTATTGATGATGCTACAAGGTGGATAACCCTTTATGTTCTAAAGGAAAGATCAGAAGTCTTTGGAGCCTTCAAACATTTTCATGCTTATGCAGAAAGAGTTACAGGTCACAAACTCAAGAGGCTAAGGTCTGATGGAGGGGGAGAATACTTCTCCCAAGAATTTAATGACTATCTTTGGAATGCAGGTATCAAGAGGGAGATAACTTGCAGGTATACACCTCAACATAATGGGGTGGCAGAAAGGAGGAATAGAACATTGGTTGAATTTGCAAGAGCAATGTTAAAGGAAAAGAATTGCCCTAATTATCTTTGGGCTGAGGCTGTAAATACAGCCACATACCTTGTGAATAGGTTACCATGTGGAGCTTTGAATGGTATGACCCCTTATGAAGCTTGGTGGGGTAAGAAACCAACACTTGACCATTGTAAAGTGTTTGGGTCAATTGCCTATGCTTATGTACCATCACAACTCAGACATAAGCTTGAACCAAAGGCAGAAAGATATGTGTTTATTGGGTATGATGAAAAGCAAATGGGTTATAGGCTATGGAGTCCTTTAACTAAACATTTTATTGTTTCCAGAGATGTGACCTTTGATGAACAGAAGAGTTGGTATGCAGATAAAGAATGTGAGCTTGAAACATTTGAAGAAGAGATAAGAAGGAGTGCAAGAGGTAAGTCACATATGCAAATAGATGGAGATGAAGAACATATGCAAGCAAGCACATCAAGAGTTGATTCATATAGAAGGAATGAAGATGGACCAATATTTGATGAAGAAGTACATCCAGATAGACATGAAGAGTGTGAACCAAGAAGGTCAACCAGAATAAGGAATCAACCTACAAGGTATTCATATGACACTTCTTACTTGACTCAGAAAAATTATGCTTACATGGTTAAGGAAGATGAAGAACCTCAAAGCTATGATGAAGCAAAGGGTAAGAGACAATGGGAAGTAGCAATGAAGGAAGAATTTGATGCTCTTGAAGAGAACAAAACTTGGGAACTTGTCCCAAAACCTAATGGTAAGAAAGTGATTGGAAACAAATGGGTTTACAAAGTTAAGAAGCATGCAGATGGAACTATAGCCAGATACAAAGCTAGGTTGGTGGTTAAAGGCTATGCTCAAACATTTGGCATAGATTATGATGAGACATTCAGTCCTGTGGCAAAGATGTCAACCATAAGAACAATCATTGCCATTGCAGCATCAAAAGGATGGACATTGAGTCAATTGGACATTAAGAATGCATTTTTGAATGGATATATATCAGATGAGGTTTACATGGAACAACCTCAAGGGTTTGCAGATCATAAGTTTCCAAATTATGTTTGCAGGTTGAGAAGAGCCCTTTATGGTTTGAAGCAAGCTCCAAGAGCTTGGAATTATAGACTTGTAAAGTATCTTAATGACCTTGGGTATCAAAGTTCAAAGGCAGATGCAAGTTTACTTATCAAAAGAACAGATGAAGGTATGATCTACATTTGTATATATGTAGATGACATTATAATTACAGGTACCTCAAATGAAGGAATCAAGGAGGTGAAGAAGCTACTTGAAAGAGAATTCAAGATAAGTGATCTAGGAAAATTGTCATATTTTCTTGGAATGGAAATCACTTATGCAGAGCATGGCATTTATGTATCACAAGAAAGGTATCTTTTGAATCTTCTAAAGAAGTTCAACATGGAGAATTGCAGAGAGGCATCTACACCATTAGAAGTCAATCACAAACTCAGTAGATATGTTGGTGCAGAGTTCAAAGACATGAGGAAGTATCAATCTTTAGTTGGAAGTTTGATTTATGCAACTCTAACAAGACCTGATCTTAGTTATGCAGTTGGTGTTCTTTCTCAATTCATGCATTGTCCAAAGGATCCACATTGGATTGCAGGTCAAAGAGTCCTTAGATATATCAAAGGGACCTTGAAAGTAGGATTGTATTATCCTTTTACATCAGATATAAGATTGAGAGCCTATAGTGATTCAGATTGGGCAGGAAGTCAAGATGACAGAAGGTCTACTCATGGCTACATGATATACATTGGAGATAAGCTTGTGAGTTGGTGTTCAAAGAAACAACACACAGTGGCCTTATCATCAACAGAAGCTGAATACAAAGGACTTGTGGAAGCAGCAAAGGAAGTCATATGGATGCAGACATTATTCAAAAGCTTGGGAATTGATCAAGGTATACCCATTATTCATGGAGATAACATGAGTTCATTATATCTTGCAGCAAATCCTGTGTTTCATGCAAGGACAAAGCACATAGAGATACAGTATCATTTTCTTAGAGAAAAGGTAATGGAGAAAGAGATTGAAGTGGTGTATACTTCCACAAAAGATCAGATTGCAGATATTATGACAAAAAGCTTGGATGGAGTAAAGACAAGTAAGTTCAAGGAGATGGCAGGAATAAAAGAGAAGGAGATTATGTGAAGAAGTCAAATTATGCTAATTAGTGATTGAGGGGGAGCTGTTGGGGCTTCACTCACTAATTAGGCATTGATATATGAAAACATATGGAGACATATGATGGAGGAAAGAAGAAGTGAAGGAAAGACCTACAGAAAATCAAGCCTAAGTGAAGGGACAATTTCACTATTGTAAATTAGTGCAAAATTAGAGTCTAGATTTGTAATTGATCTTTAGAACTTACGAGTTCAAGTCTAGATGTATGTAAACCATAGGTATATAAGTTAATTTGAGTCAGAAACATGTATGAGAGAACTCAATTTTGTAGTTTGAGGGAGTAGAGAAAAGTCGTGTAATTTCTGAGAGAGATGGTGAGAGAAAACTTCTGAGTCTGATAGAGTTTTCCATGGCTGTGAGCAAAATTAGGCCAAGCCATTTTGTACACACCTTCTCTGATAATCAACACATGTTTGTGTAGAAGCATTGTGTCTAATTCCTATTGTACATTGAGTCTCAAGTCATTTCATATGACTATGAAAGTTAGTTGACAGTTACGACTTTTCTGGCGCACATTTGACTGATCTTCTGAAGATCAGATCTCGAAGCATGGTGTAAAGTTTTTGGTAAGTGATAGCTCGTTGGAAAGCTATAATCCTCAACTACATTTGGTCAAAAGATCTTTGAGAAACGGGACACGTACTCAGAGAAATCAGTTTAAGAGTGAAGGTATGTCAAATCGATGAAGTACATTTTCAGTTTTCAGACATAGTGTAAAGGTTGATACAAAATCAGAGGATTGTGAAGTTATTGCTTGAAAGCTTTGTTTGTTATGTGTTGCTTAACACTAGCAAGAACTTCTCTTAGCAAGTAATCAAAAGATTTGGCAAAGATTGAGCTAATACAGGTCAGATTGAAGGATTGAAGAAAAGGCGCAGATTTCTGTGAAGTGAAGTTTTGTTTTTCACTAAGTTCAGAGATGAAGACTCATAATGTGAGTGTTGCTAAGCTAATGATGGTTATGGAGGTCTTCTAATACCACATTAGTTTAGTTCTTGTGGTGTTTTACACACCAACATCTACATCTTAATAAAGGTTCATATCAATTCCACAGGTGAAGGGGTAGAAAAGCCCTTCATTGATTGTGGCCTTCAAGTATTTGAGCACTCACTTGGCTGCTTCCATGTGTGGCCTCATTGGTTTGTGCCTAAATTGACTGAGTATGCTATTACTATAGCATATGTCCACCCTTGTGAGAGTTGCATAGTTCAAGCTTCCTACCAAGCTTTGATAGCTTGTGGTATCTTCAATAGGTTCTCCCTCATAAGCACTTAGCTTATGATTCAACTCCATGGGTGTACCTTCACACTTAGCATTCTCGATTTTAAATTTAGAAAGCATTTCATGTACATTCTTCCTTTGAGTGATGTAGATACCACAATCCGTATAAACAAGTTCAAGTTCAAGAAAATAAGTGAGAGTTCCAAGATCACTAATCTTGAATTCATCCTTCATTTCAGCCTTTACTTGTTTAATCCCATTGACATCATTCCCTATAATTATAATTTCATCTACATATATAGAGAGATATATAAACTGTGATCCATTCCTCTTGATGAATAAGGATGTTTGATTTGCTAGCTTTGAATCCTTGGTCCTGTAAATAGGTAAGTAATTTGAGATTCCAAGCTTTTGGAGCTTGCTTCAAACCATACATAACCTTCTTCTATTTGCACACATAACTTGGATGATGTGCATCTTCATAATGAGGTGGTTGTGCCATATAGACTTCCTCTAAAATCCAACCATTGAGAAATGCATTCTTTATATCTAGTTGATACAACTTCCAATTCCTAGATGCAGTAATGCTAACAAGTACTCTAATGGTAGGCATTTTAACAATAGGTGAGAAGGTCTCTTCATAGTCTATGCCATGGGTTCGGGCAAACCCCTAGGCTACTAACCTTGTCTTGTATCTATTAATACTAACATCTAATTTCCTTTTAGCTTTATAGATCCACCTTGATCCAATTACCTTCATTGATGGCTTGCTAAGAACAAGTTCCCATGTGTCATTTTCCATAAGGGCTTCAATTTCTTCATCCATTGCTCTTTTCCATTCCTTCTTGCTTTGAGCTTCTTCATATGATGTTGGTTCTTCATTGTTGAAGTCCTTAGCCATATAAATTGAATGCTTTATGAACAAAAAGGTATCAAATCCATATCTCTCTAGTTTTGTTTTCTCTCTCATTGATCTTCTGAGTGGTTGATGAGAGCTTTCAGATCCTTGAGCTACGTCTTACACCTTAACCTTCCCTTTGTTCTTCCATAGCTTCCATTTTTCTAACTATGTCAATTCATCTTCAAAGTTCTATCTTCATGATGCTTTGGTTGCTTTGCTGGAAGAGATGGAAATTCTTCTTCCAAGTCATAAGGTAGCTTCACTTTCCTTTCATCATAAAACCAAGATTTATTTCATCAAAGACAACATCCCTACTAACTAAAAAGCCTTCGTTAGAGGGATTATACAATTTGTATCCTTTCTAGTTTCGATCATATCCAATAAAGATACACTTCTCTGCTTTGGGATCCAATTTCCCTCTTATTTGAGAAGGTATATGAGTATAAGCTAGACATCTAAAGATTTTTCAATGTTGTAGACTTGGCCTTCTTTCATTCCATATCTCATAGGGAGTCATAACATCCAAAGACCTTGATGGAAGTCTATTTACAAGGTATGTTTTTATTGATACAGCCTCTGCCCAAAGGTAATTCGGTAAACCCTCTTCATTGAGCATGGACCTAGAAGCCTCAACTATTGTTTTGTTCCTTCTTTCATCTACTCCATTATGTTCAGGTGTATATCTGGTTGTTACCTCTCTTTTGATGCCTCTTTCTTGTAGAAAAGCATCAAATTGAGTTGAGAAGTATTCTCCACCACCATATGATTTGAGATTCTTGAGACATCCACCTGTTTGATTTTCAACAAGAGCAAAATAATTTTTGAAACAATTGAAGACTTCATCTTTATGCTTAATAGAGTACAAGAATTGTCCATCTGCTACAATCATCAATGAGAGATACATAATATTTTCAACCTAAAATAGAAGGTTCTTTGCTTGAACCCCACAGATCCCTAATTGACAAGCTCCACACTTGTATATCCTATGTTGTTTTGTGATGTTGGGTAATGCAAGTACACCTTGATCCCTGCAAATTTGTTTCAAAGCTCTCTCACCAATATGAGCAAGCCTTTTGTGCCATACCTCTAATTCAGAGAGTGTTTGAGATCCATAGCTGAATAATGCTATGTTATTGGTGTCCTCCACTTCAAAGGTGAAGAGTCTTCCTTTATTTTCTCCCTTGGCAATTCTTCTATATCCTTGCTTGGGGTCTTCCATATATGCTCCATGCCTTGTAAACCTAACTTGCAATCCTTTCTCCTACATGATTTGAGCACCCTGAGTCAATATAGAAAACATGATCATCATCCTTACCCACTTCAATGATAGGTTCATGAGGAATAGTGAGTCTTCTTGAGTTTGATTCCTCGGTGGTATGATTACAGTAACCAAAAATGTTACAAGATTTATATGCTTGGGGTCTCTCCCTTCCTTTTTTCCCTCCTTTTCCTCTTCCTCTAGCTTTTCCTCTACCTATGAAGTTGGCTTGGAAAGAACTACCTTCATCTTCATTCTTCTTAGACTTTAACTAATCCTTAGCTTTAGCTTTATCAATGTATAAGGTAGAAGACTGATTACCTCTTGAGGATTCACCATTCTTGCTTATCGTTGCTTCATGTGTGAAGAGTTGGCCCATAAGAGTGTTGAGGCCAGGCACTTGCATGTCCATGTATAGGTCCATGTCAATTGTGAAAGATTCCCACTTGTCATCAGCCTTGATTTCGTTGATGATTTGCCTTACGATTTGATCTTCTTCAATTACCTCTCTAATTCTTCTTAATTGGTCTAAGATATCGTTTATTTTTGTGACATAATCAATCACATTTTTCTTGAGACTTCTCTTCAAGGTAGTAAACTCCATCCATAGCTGGCTCTTCATTGCTCTGGTATTTGAAGAGAAGAAGGATGCAAGTGCTTTCCAAGTTTCTCTTGAGTTCTTGCATCCTTTCACATGAGGTTAGAGAACACTAGAGATTGAGTTTAAGGTGTAGGACGTGGCTATTGCATCCTTTGAGCACCAATTTGTAAGCCTTTCTTGCTCTTCATGTGAT
>CM035432.1:105051629-105449129 GCA_020310875.1 Ceratopteris richardii
CTGCTTGACTATATAGAGTAGCATCAAATGGCTCTGCATCTGCTACATTTGTAAAGACGTGTTCTGATCCATAGGTGTTTGCATAGGTTTAGAATCACCCATCTGAAACCTTTCCAAAAGTTTCTCAATGTACTTCTGTTGTGTCATGTAGATACACTCATCTCGAAACAGAAACTGAATCCAAGATAATAATGTAGAATGCCCTAAATCATTCACATCAATGTTTGCTTCAATTCTTCTTTTGAACATCTGCAAATCTTCATTCTCTGGGACCTGTGACTATAATATCATCCACATAAATGATTGCTATAATCATCATACCTGTTTCAGCTTTGACATAAAGAGTTGGAGCTGCATCTGAGTTATGGAAACCAACGGATAAAAGATATGTATGTATCTTTTCATACACATGCTCTAGGTGCCTGTTTTAAACCATACAAAGCTTTTATAAGCTTACACACTAAGTGTTCTTTACCTGGTCTCTTCAAAACCTTTTGGCTGCTGAATATACAACATCTTCGTGTAAATCACCATTTAGAAAAGCAAGTCTTTAATGTCAAGCTGATATATATGCCAACCAAAATGTGCTGCTAGAGCACAGTACTGACCTAATAATAGTAATCCTAGACGTAGGAGCAAATGTCTCATCATAATCATACCCTTTTTGTTGTGCATATCCTCTGACAACCAACCTGGCCTTGTATCTATCAATAGTACCATTTGCTTTCCTTTTGATTTTGAAGATCCATTTTACACCTATAGCCTTCTTCCTTCTGGTAACTCACATAGCTGCCAAAGTTTGATTCTTATGAATAGAATCAATCTCTTCTTGCATAGCTTTTCTCCAAATAGGAATGTTAAGTGCATCTTTAACCACACGCAGGTTCAATCTTCAACAGTCGTAAGTGCCAAAATATCATGAATCTCAAAGTCTTCAGCAAAACTTACATGATGATCTTGTTGTTGTTGTCTAGTCTGACTCCTTGTTCTTCCAGTAAAAGTCCTTTATACCACTGTCTTTCCAAGTCTGATATAACCACTTAGGTGTATCCTTGAATAGTGGTGAAACTCTTCTGAACTTTCAGCTTCCACAGGTTCTGGAACTTGTCCTGTCGATGTACTAAGACTTTCTGGAACTTTAACTTCTTTCCATTTCTGGAACCAAAGTTTCTTGTGGAATGATCTCTGTAGAAGGTTGTGAAATTCCTCTTTCTTCAATTTTTTCTTGAATACTAGGAATTTGAGTTTTAACTCCCCTCTTGATATGGCTGAAACATCTATATCCAGAATCTTTTAAAAATTCCATAGTCATTTCACTAATGAACTCCGGAATTTCTGCTTCTTTATCATACACCTTATCTTCAGCAATATAAGCATTACGTGAAAGAATAACTTCACTGTCTCTGGAACATAAACCTGTATCCTTTGCTTTCGACACGATATCCAATAAAAACAGCTTTCTTGCCTTTACATCTAGTTTGCCTCGCGTCCTTTTCTCAACATGTACATAAGAAAGTGATCCAAACACTCTGAAGTAACTCACATTAGGTTATCCTACCATAATAAGCTTCATACGGTGTGAATTACCTTTAAAGCTTTTGTAGATGACCTGTTTAAAATGTGATTAGCTGTATGTACTGCATCAAACCAGAATTTTGGTTTGAAGCCTCTTGGATGCCATCATGCTCCGCATCATTTCAAACAAGTACTCTATTCTTTCTTTGTGCAACACCATTTTGCCTGAGGAGTATAAGCAAGAGTAAGGTGTCGAGTAATACCTTTCTCATCGAGAAATGTCTGAAACTCATTTGACAAGTATTCTCCACCTCTATCAATTCTGAGAATCTGGACAGTTTTCCTGACTTTCATTTTCAACCATAGCTACAAACTTCTTGAACATAGGAAAGACTTCTGACTTCGACTTAAGACCATAGATCCATGAGTATCTTGTAAAATCATCCACAAATAGGACAAAATACCTGAAACCCTGAATAGAGTCTGCTCTCATAGGACCATTCACATTTGAATGAATAATCTGCAATTTCCTGGTAGCTGTAATATGACCATGTTTTCTTGAAAGGTAGTTTATGCATCTTACCCTTCAAGACAACCTTCACATATATCTGAATCATCAGGTAGCTTGAATAAGGGTAAACTCTCAACCCATACCTCTGTCTTTGATATTCTTGAGAGCTCCAAAACTGATATGTCCAAATCTTTCATGCCATAGCTTCATATCTTCCACCGGTGACGAAGATTTGACTACATATGCTTGACTGATTTTTGACAAAACAAAGTCCCCTCCTTTATGCGTACCTTGCAAAAGACACTTGTCTTCTTTATGTGATAAGATCTTACAAAGATCTTTCTCAAATACAACTTTAAAACCATCACTTAAAAATGCAGATATAGATAGCAGATTCTTCTTCATTTCAGGTACATAAAGGACATCTGAAATTTGAAAAAACACCACCTTCTCTTGACTTTAGGGTTACTGTACCTATTTCCCACAACATCCAAATCATTGCCATCTGCAATAGTAACTCTTCTACCTGAAGAATAGGAAAGAGAAGAAAATACATCTCTACAACCTGTCATATGCTTTGTAGCACCTAAGTCGAATATCCAAGGACCTTGCTGAAAGAACTTGTAAAGCTGCTTGATCAAAAGCTACTTCCTCAATAGTGATACAGGCATAAGAATCACCTTGAGATTTCCCTTTTTTATCATCTTCTGCAACATTACCTGATGCCTTTTTCTTTTCTGCTACAATCCTTTTATAACATTCTGACTGAATATGTCCACGTTTCTTGCAAGAAGAACATATATTTACCTTCTTCTTAGAAGAATTCTCTTTAGATGTCGTAGATACAAAATCTGAAGTAGAAGGTGAGAGGGACCTACTTTCCTTCTTGGATATTTTTGTTCCTTCTCTTATCCTTCTTCTTCTTACCCTTTGATGAAGATGAAAGTGCTTCTTCATTCTCTTCCATTCCCTTCAACTGATCTTCATCTTGAAGCAACAAGAACTCTAATTCTTCAAATGTAACCTCTCTATCTCTTGTGGTAAGGGTAAGAGTGGTTATGAAAGATCGATATGAAATAGGAAGTGAATTAATCAGCGTATTTACCATTTCTTCATCTGATATCTTAACTCCTACATTTAGAAGTTGATCTCTTAAGTCAACGAGTCTCGTAATGTGGGTTTGAATTGGCCTCACCAGCTTTCATCCTTGTATTTGCTAGTTTGTCTCCTCAAGTGAGCTTTTCTAGCAGGATTTCTGCTCTGAAAAAAGATTCTCGAGCTTTAACCAAGCTTGACTAGAACTTCTGCAAGATCTGATCTGTGGTAGAAATATGCTTTTTGACGCTCATTGCTATGAATGAAAGTGCTAAAGCATCTCTAGCATCCCATCTTGCCTTATCTTCAGTAGGAGGAACTCTAGGTAAAGACCTAGCAGTGACTCTGGATGTCGAAGTGGTTACCTCTTCTTCTGTTGGTTCTGTAATAGCAATTCCAGGTACCTGTTGAAGCTGCTGTAGACCCTCCTTCGCCTTCTCGTCTTGGTCTTGTTAAGGATCCATTGACGATACTCCATAAATCCTTTGTCACTAACAAGTTCATCATCATGAAACTCCACATGGGATAATTAGAAGATCCATCCAACTTGTCTTCAATCTCGATTCTAATCTCACTCATCTTATCTTAAGTGTGTATGTCAATTATGTAGCTCTGATACCAAAACCGTAAAGCTCTGATACAAGTGTTGGAATTTGGGGCCCCAGGATCGTTCCAATACTAAAACCTCTTGAGCATACACAACTTAATTGACAAGATGATAAGTGAGATAGAGAAAGAAAGAGATCTTGAGACAAGGATAGGGAACGTAAGCTAGATGCTTACTTCACTAAAATAATAGATGTCCAAATTACAACATGGGAGTACTACTCAACCATATAAAGTGGTGCACTCACTAATGGAAGAATAAGAAGATGATGATACAAAATTTAGATTATGTCGAAATAATCTAAGTGTGTGTGAAGAGAATGAAGCAACGAAGCTAACAAAATAGTGTAACGAAATTGTAAATCAACCACAAGGTTAACTCACAAAAGATAGTTACAACCACCTCGTAGAAGACTTCCTGCTGCAATGAGAGTAGCCTCTCCTTCACCACAACTTCACCTCCTTCAAGAGTGTGAGAACACTCTATCTTCAAGATCTCCAAGCTCTAGATCTTTGAGTGAGTGATTATACAAGGAGCCAAGGGCTTTATTATATAGGTTTGAAGTACTCATGAAAAGCTAAAATAAAGCTTAAAGCTACGAAATAACTACGCGATCGCGAACGGATTTTTTCTGTGAAGAGTTTTTCGATTTGCTTTATTAAAAAGCACGAACTTGCTGCCGTAGCGCGTGGGGATTGAACCCTGGTCAATGAGGATGCTTTTATAAATGTTGGGCTAGACCACATGAGCGCCCGCTGTGACTTGATTGAAGAATACAGAATAAACTATATATGTCGAAGCTGCGCCCGTTGACTGCTTGAAGTAGTCTCTAAGAGTAAAACTTCTATATAGTCTATTGTTGAACTAAGACTTGAAGTTGATGCTTCTCAGTGAAGCTAATTGTTAAGCCAATATAAACATTGACTTCCAACATTTTCTTTCCTTGCATGAATGCTACTTTAGGTGATCCATGTAAAAATTCAAAGGGCTCAATTGGCAATATGCCATAAACCAGTTGGACTGGAGAATATCACGTGACCTCTTTGTAAGCTAACCTGTATGCCCATAAGGTACCTTGATAAGCAATGCCCTAGGAGGTGGGGTGTAATATACATTCCTTCCTTAACATGGAAATTAATACCTTATTTGTTGATTCAGCCTATCCATTAGCTCTTGGATAGTAGGCAGAAGAGGTTCTATGTAGAATTCTATACCTATTGAAATTTTCCTGTAGGATCTTATTCACAAAATGAGTACCCTCGTCTGTAAAAATTTCAAGTGGCCATCCAAACCTGCAAATGATGTTATTGTAAATGAATCAGCCACAATTTGGGCGGTGCAGTCAGGTAGATGCAATAGCTTCAGCCCATTTCGTCGCATAGTCTATGGCTATCAATAAATACTTCTCTCTTTTTGACGGAGCCTAGATAGGCCCTACAAAATCTAACTCCCACTTCTCAAATGGTTGCCAAAAAGTGGAAATAATCAAGGGGTTATGCCTCTGCTTGGTGGGCTTAGGTCCACACCTCTGGCAAACATCACATGCTTTTCTCGAGTCATCAGCATCTTTGAATAATGTGGACCAGCATCAAGGATCCTCTGACTCATAATATGCCCTCAAAGTGCCCACCACCTGTTTCTTCATGTGCAAATTGAAGGACTTCCCTCACTTCTTCTTCTTCCAAGCACTTCCTAAACCTGTCATCCTTTCCCTATCTATATAATTTATCTTCAATGAAGGTATAAGGTCTGCTCTTGATTGGCAGTCTCTTGCTTTGCACAACACTAGACTTCTTTGGATACACTCTAGCTTTAATGAAATTCTTGATATCATAATACCAACCTTGAGCTTGTACAGCAAACAGATTAGCATCTGGAAAATCGTCATTGACTCCACTAGCTTGATCCATCATATTGATCTTGGATAGGTGATATGCCATAACATTTTCTTTACCAGGTCTATGGAATACAGAAAAATCAAACTCTTGGAACAAAAGTAGCCACCTCCATATCCTCCCAGTTGCTTGTGGCTTGTTCAATAAATACCTGAGTGGTTGATGATCAGTGATGATGACAAACTTCACACCTAGCAGATAATGACGAAGTTTTTGTACTGCAAAGACCATTGCTAGAGCTTCCCTTTCTCTTGTGCTATAATTCTTTTTAGCTTTAGTCAAAATTCTTCTAGCATACTGGATATGTTTGTCAAGTTTGAATTCTTCACTATGTTGAGCCAATACTGCACCCACTGCATATGCACTGGCATCTACATGCACATGAAAAATTTTTTACCAATCTGGGGTGATAAGAATTGGTGCAACACCCAATTTGGACCTTAATGTCTGATAAGCCTTTTCTTCTTCCTCTTCCCATTTAAAGGGTACTTCTTTACCTGTAAGTCTAGCCAGTGGCCTGTCTATCTCTGCATACATTTTTACAAACCTTCTGTGGTATCCAGTATGCCCCAAGAAACTCTCAATCTCTTTAGGAGATTTAGGTTTAGGCAACTTTAATATAGAAATGATTTTATCAGGATCTGGGGCCATACCTTTAGCCGACACCACATGTCCCAAGAGAGTTCCTTCTGTCACAAGGAAATGACATTTTTTTGGGTTGAGCTTTAGCCTAGTCTCCCTGCATCCCTTAAAAACATTCTGCAGCTATCGCAAGTGATGGTCCAAACAATCTAAAGGGGTCTCATTGTGAGAACGTGAAAATGAAGAGAAGTCATCCATGAAAATTCTAAGTATTTCCAGCAATAAAGGACCAAAAATGAGGTTTACAATTCTATTAAAGGTGGCTGGAGCATTTCTAAGACCAAATGGCATTTTTACATACACATATGTTCACCAAGGTGTGATAAAAGCAGTCTTTTCACGATCCTCTAGGTGTATTGATATTTGATTATAGCCACTAAAGCCATCCATAAAGCTATATAATGCATGTCCAACCACTTCTTCAATGACTTGCTCGCAAATGGCATTAGGAATCCATCTGGAATGGTCACCTTGTTGAGTGCTCTAAATTCAACACAACTTCTGATTTTATTGGTATTCTTCTTTGGTACTATAACCATAGGTGAGAGCCACTCTGAGTGGTTCCACAGGAATGATGATTCCTGCATCCTCCATCTTCTGTATTTCCACATAGACAGCTTCAACATATTTTGGGTTAAGTCTATAACTCTTCCCTCATATTGGTTTGGCTCCCTCAACCAGGGGGATTCTATGCTCTCCATAACTGGCAGGCACTCCTTCTAAGTCTTTATAATGCCATGCAAAAACATCTGTATGGTGGGTCAAGAAGGATTTTACCTTTTCAAGGAGCCCTCAGTGGCTCCACAACCAAGTGGCCACCAAAACTGGACGGTTATTGTCTTGAGTGCCTAATTGTATTGGGTTTCTCTCTACCATATTATCTTCATGATCATCTCCATCCTTGTTTTCTTCTACAAGCTTTCGTTCATTGTTTCATAAGCAGGGGTATTTTGGATCTCAATGCATTCCTCCTTATCCTGCATCCATCCTGTAGGGATTTCTTGAATTGGGAAAGAGCATTCTTCACTAGTATGTTTTACCTTGTCTTTAGCTTTTGAAACTTCCTTCTCTATTATTGTTACCTCCTCCTCCAAGTTGTATTTGAGGGGTGTCTTCCTGCCCTTTCTGTGGTCTGTGATGGGCTCTCCTAATCAACCTGAACTTTCTTCAGGTTTTCATCATAACCTTCAGTCGTGCAAGAATTATTAAGAAAAATTCCAAAACAAGAGGAAGAGTTGCCTGCTTGGAGCCAATTTAGAATATCCTCTTCTTCCTCGAAATCTATTTGGGGTTGGTCCTCTATTTCTGGTTCCATGCAAATGCCAACTGTTTCTATCATTCTGGTGTTCCCTTGATTATCTAGGCCCTCTTCTAAATGTATCTGAGTCAACTCTTGCCCTTTCTTTTGTACCCACATAGTGTCTTTGTCCCGATCATGGATGACACTTGCATGCCTCAGCCATGGTCTTCCAATTAAGAGGGGAAATCCTCCTTCAACCTGGGGCAGTCTTAAAACCACAAAATCCAGAATGAAGAGATTACCTTGTACTTCAAGTGGAACTTTTGGGATCACTCCTAAGGGCCTTACTTTGATTTGATCTGCCAAAGTAACAGTGACATTTGCAGGCCTTGAAGGGTGTAGCCCAATATTTTCCATTGTATGTTGAGGCATCAAGTTAATGCTAGAACCACCATCCACAATAACTCCTTGAAACTCATGACCTTTGATAGATACTGTCAGCCGAGGAATCTTATAATTTGTAAGGGGTGCTTCGCCTACAATTTTACCTTTATGTATAACAATAATCTTTGCCACCGAACTTGTAGTGGAAGCCTCATCAATTATCTGCTATAGTTCTGACCTGAATTTCCCATCCATCTTTATTAAATAATAATTTTAACCTCCTTTTTCATGGACTTGAGTATTTTTGAAGCCTCTGATTCCTTGAGAGCATGGGATCCAATTGACTTATCAAACTCCTCATGAGCCCTGTTGAATGCATGCCCAATGGCATCACTGGTACATATGAGATCTCCTTTTTGCCTTGTATCTGCACATGCAATGGCCTTGTCTTCAAGTGTCTCTTTGTCTTTGTTCAATCCATCAGTTCTTGATTCTTGAACTATATCTACTTGAGCCTTTCCCTTGTTTCTTGTCTGTATTGTAAAAGATTCAATTTCTTCTAACTGTACCACCTTGGTAGATGGTGATGGCTCATTAACTTGATCTAACATTTATTCTTTGTGCACAGAAATCATTTGAATGTGGGGCTCAGATGAAGAGGCTTGATTCTTAGGACAACAAGTTATATAGTGTTCTTTGGCCTCTAGGCAGTTTCTGCAAGGACGGGCATTTTCTAGTAGAGTGCACCTACTTTGATAGTGCCCACATTCTCCACATCTGAAACAAATGATTGGCCTTCTAGGTCCATTTCCAAAGTTATTCCTCTGTCTAGGGGTTGTAATTGTTACCTTGATTAGGTGCAATTGCCATTACATTTTCTGGTGGTAGGGGTCCTCCTTGTGTCCAATATGTTGTTGCAGGTATTCCCCTTGATTGGCATTCCTGGGTCTCATGACCAGCTTTCTTGCATAATTGGCAAGTCACACTTAACAGAGGACATTCACTTACTATATGACCTTGCTTGCTGCACATGGTACACCAAAGTCCACTCTTGATGCCACCCCCTTTGAGTTCCTGCAACTCCTATCGCAGCTGAGCCAATTCCTCTGCTTGGACCTCCTCCTCCTTTTCAAGATTTAGTGCTTCAATCTCCCTTCTCGACCGCGTAACATCATTCTCCTCCTCTTTGTGGGGCTTATTCCTTTTTAAGCTCTCCAGCTCCTTCCTTACCTGGATTACTCGATCCTCCAGTTCTGTAGAATATGGTAGTTGAGAAGAAGTTGATCCATATTGTTGCTTTATCTGCTCCACTCGTGTTGCTGTGTTGATGAATTCCTCTATGGAGGCTGTAGACAACACTAATTCCTTGATTTTACATTGGGTGGCCACTGAAAATAGCTTAGCTAACCATTTCTTAACAAAAAAATCATGTGGTGGATCTGGTAATTTAGCCATTAGTGCCTTGGCCCTAGTCACAAACTCTAGGAAGTTTTCACTTGGACCCAATCTCAAATTCTCTAATTCCTCTATGATGATCTCTGCAGTATTTCCATGCTGAAATTGATTTTTAATGCATCTTTCATTAAGTCCCAAGTTGTAAAATGCTTCTCAGCAAACTAACTCAACCATTTATCTGCTAATCCTTCTAAAGTTGCAAGGAAGAGTATAAAAAAGGCATCCTCTCTTCCCATTAAGCCTCTAGTTTTGCATAGTGCAAAAAACCTTCTAATATGCTCGTCTGGATCTTCTTGAGCTAGGCCTTTGAAAGAAGGAGATTTTATATTTAATGTTCATAGTAGGGTTTCCAAGTCTACCTGACCAGCCATGCTCCTTACTGATGAAGTTGATGAAAGTGGACTAGATGATCTTCTAACAGCCTTCCTCCTTGTTTTCTTGTAGGTGGCCCTCAATGTTTGGGACCGACTTGCAGTCATGAGTTGCTCATAGCCCTCTTAGTATGAGATAATTGATAAGAATATGTACCTCTTAGTCCACTAAAGTAGTACTGTAAACACTTGAATAGTGCTTCTCCAACTGCAATATGTCTTCTCCTATGCTCAAATCTCCTTGGAAGTCCCACGGTGCGTGCCAAATTTTGTTGGGGGATTCCTCAACAAGAAGGGATTTGAGTATTTGTAGGAGAAAAGGGAAAGACAAGAAGAAAGATACACATTGGAAGCCTCTGTCGATTGATTATAATAAGACAAATACAATGTTGAAGCACAATACAATCCAATGATTCTGGGAAAAATCCTACAGAGTGCTCAATTATGACATACCAAATACCCAAGGACCTTGTTGTTGTCGGCTTCCTCTGCACCAAACCTCCACCTTCTCCAAGCCTGCACTTGTGCACACCTTGCACCAAGCTTCCACTAAGGGGGAGGGATGGGTACCTTCTATCGGCATGCACACACTTCAATAAGACCTTGGGATCCTTAGGGGACTAGCTTAGCACTCTTTGCACACTTCCTCGGTCACTCTTCATGAACACCTTGCACTTCACTCCTCTGCGTTGTCGTAGAGGGGTGTGAAGGTAGGCTGACGTTCATCTAAAAAGAATCACGCTAACCTAACCGTGTGACTACACGCAGGGCTTCGGTTGCTTGTTCAGTTAAGGATAATTAAAAACTATAGATTTCTAATATATTCGAGTTTAAATTAAGAAATAAGTTTTTAGAACTAGGAGCCGTAAGGACGAGGGTTTCTATATCTTTCTATCGCATAAAAATAAGAAGGTAAGATTAGTTTTTCACTAACTACGTGATCTTTAATGCATTCAGTTTCGTTTGACTCGTCTTGAAAATTATCGTCGTTTCTATCTACAGATGGTGGGAAAAGGTCTTCACTATTCTCAATGCTAGGTGGAACAATGGAAAGTAAATGGAAAGTTCTACTAGGAACGTGCAAAGTTTCTTCTACTATCTCATCTTTTACTCGTTCTTCAACTTCAACTGGTTTAGGAAATAATGACTCAAAGGTAGATGAAGGTAGAAAGGAACTACTTGATGAGGCTTCTTGCGACATAAGATGAAATGACACTAGATTAATGTTCAAATTCCTATACAAGCTGAAAGATAAGGTTCATAAAAGATAGTCAATAAATTGATAAGCTAATGGCTCAAATCAATAACTCTAATACAAATGCAAGGGTTTAGTAATAGGATAAATGTCTAAACAAATAAGTAATTGACTAAATGAAAATATAAGGTAAATGGATCTTCAATCTGTCACTTCACTTCACTTCACTTCACTTCACTTGCTCTTTAAATCTTCAATGTTTTTGAAAAAAAAAAACATTAGGATATTAGTAAAATTACAAAAATCAATAAGAAACATAAAACCATACTTTACATACATTAAAGCATACACGTGCTAACATACTTTCATGTACATGCTAACATTTATCTTAGACATACTAACATGTTGACATGATATCAGTATGCAAATATAAACACACTTATGCTTAAAAGAACCCATGTATTTACATCTAAACACACACTCTCAAACTAGCATAGGCTAACGTAGGCTCACATTAACTCTTATATGTAGATACATTCACATCCCTAAACATTAATATGCTAACTTAATACATATCTGCACATTCTCATTCATCACTCAAACATACTAACATGTTCTCAAGCACTTAATCCTATGCAAATGGACACAATATTGCACACATTAACCTATGCTCATTTATTCACTTACAACATATATACCCATACACATTATTCATCAACTCTATCGTGTTTCATGTATTTAAACTTAATGCACATACATATGCTTATTACATACATACATATACTCTAAACCATGTATCTATACCATATCTATGCATGTTCCTATAGCCTTACTTATATAGACTTAAGCTTAGTTATATATACATTCCTAGTCAGACATTCTCTAATTGATGTTTTCATTCGCATATATAAACATGCTAACAAATGCTCATGCACATGCGAACTCATTCATATGCATTCTAAAGCATACATATTAAAACATATCAGATGCACATATATTCATTAGTTCAATTAAATGCTCATGCAAAATCATATGCTAAACTAGCAAAACTTAAAGCAGTTCTCCATATCAATATAATTAATACCTAAAAAAAATGATTTCTTCAATGAGATAGTTAAATTAACTTCATACTTTAATTCTCTCCACCTCTCTTTCTCTCACTCTTCCTCTCTCCTTCTCCCTTTCTATCTCTCTTCTTCTTCCTCTCTTTCTTAACTCTCTCTCTCTCTCTCTCTCTCTCTCTCTCTCTCTCTTTCTCTCTCTCTCTCTCTCTTCTCTACCTCTCTCTCTCTCTCTTCCTCTCTCTCCCTCTCTCTCTCTCTCTCTCTCTCTCTCTCTCTCTTCCTCTCTCTCTCTCTCTCTCTCGCTCATAAACATTCTTTGTCGACAAATCTAGATGGCACCTTCTCTCCATTTCTTTGTGAAGCGGAGCTACTCTCTCTCTACTCGTGCTGTGACACATAGCAGGCCATAAGCCCTACTCTCTCTACCGATTCTGCATAGATCTCTCAGCCAATATCTCTGTCTGCCGCTAATTCTCCTTCTATCTCTCTCTTTCAGACGGAATTTCTTCTTCTTTTTCTACGCGCGCTGCCAAAATCCATCTCTCTTCGTGCGTGAACAGTAGACTATGCTTTCTCTCTCTCTGCGCATAAGCCCATCAGCAACCAATGAGGCTCTCTCTCTCTTTCTGTGAACCGTTTTCTCTGACACGGGTGCAGCCGCCTGCCATCCCCATCTCCCACTTTTTCTCTCTCTTCAGGTGAGCCATGCCCCATCGACTTTCTCTCTCCTCTGCCTCCTTCTCATTCGAGTCGTTCAGTAGTTGCCACCAATCAGTCCTCTCTAGCTATCATCTAAGATGCCGACAGCAAAGCGCCTCCAGCGACTTCACATCTCTCCCTCTTCCATCTACGAGCATCGAAGAACTCCAGGAATCTCTCTACGTGACATCTGCGACAGCATGATCATCTCCTCTCTGTCCTCTCTCTTCTGCTCTGCCACCAGAATCAAGGGAAAAAGAAAGAGGAAATAATATACTCTCTCTCTAATTCGTCACTACAGTGCCAAAGATTTGATGCCTCTCTCTACAGATACATTTTCTCTCTAAGACTATCAAAAGTCTAGTAACGAGGGAAGCTTTCACTCAGAATAAGTTCAACAGCTAACTCTCTTCTAACCATTAAGAGCAAGAAGTGAAGGAATAGAATGAGTACTTGAAAAAAAAACATTAGGACAAACTAGCAGAACATACTCATATATATACACACACAGATCCTCTCTAAACCACTCTTTTGGTTTCCTACTTTATTTCTCATCCATTCTTTTATCCACCATACTTTAAATTGACTTTTCTCACATAACTCACTTACTCCATTCTTTTCACCACATACTTTTTGCACTTTAAATGCATAATTAATTTAGGCCATTCTTTTATCTTGCACACATAATTACCACACTTTTAACCACTCACTTTATTCACTTTAATTACACACTTAACTCACACCACTCTTTAAATACCACTCACATACACCACTCATTAATTATCCACTTCATTTTCATTTTAATTTAATTATCCTAATTTTCTTAATTTAATAATGCATTTAAATTAGGCTTAGGTTAAGAAATTACTATATTTGAACCTTAATATTTAAATGCACACACATGAGTAAATTAATTACTTTAGTTCAAATTTTAATTTTTAATACATAAATATTCATTTTAAACATTAATTTAATTAAATACATGTTACTTTAACCCTTAAATTTCAATAAAATCCTTGAAAACTTACTTGAAACCCTTTGGTAACCCCTGATAACCCATTAAAATCCTTATGAACCCTATCTTAACTCATTGAAATTGACATAAACCCTAACAATAACCCAACAACATATGAATGCAAGAAACCCTAGGATTGAATACCCATGAATCTTGCATGTATAAATATAAAATACTCATTAAATGAGTAATTAGGGTAAACCCTAATATGAACATATGTTCTGCTTCATCATTCACACCTGTAAACACTTTCAAAATAGTTAATTCTAATCAACACAACGGATTAACAGTGATATAAAAGGTTTGAGATCACCAATAAAGTTGTTTTCATTTTCTCTGGTCATCAACGGAAAGGTTGAAATTTTTCCGACATTCACCCCGGCCAATCCTGCACATCGTCCTTGATGGGCCAAACCTGCAAATCATAGAAAGCAATATCAAATTCTTTCGAAACTTATTCATGACTCAAATGCAAAAAGTCTTTATATATAAAAAAATGCTTCTATCATTAGTACATCTTTAAATAGCAAAGAAAACTTATAAAATTATGTAACTTGAATTTAAACTTTTTCGTTCAATGCATGAATTGGAAACAGGTTTTAGAAGGAAACTATAGAGGTCATTCAAATAGTGTTCGTACTAACTCTTCTATTAACTCTGTTCATAAGTAAAGCATATGTTATATAGGCCTTCTATCCTCATCTCCTATCCACTTGCCATTCAGATACAAAAAACTAACCCACCTAATATAGCCCGCTTTTCAATTCAGAAGTGATTTCGAGACCACAACTGATTTATTTGATTTTTTCTTTCATCTCTTTTTTTTTCATCATAATTTTTCTTTGTGTCATTTTTTTTCCTCTTTTCATATACAACAACCATTTATGTACTGCTTTCAATTTTTCTTCGCAACTTTTTTGATGAAGGGGAAAGGCTTAACCCCTAATCAGAGCAAAGGATCTAGCGGTAAGCTAAAGCAGGAACTAGGATCTGTTTAGCTAAATGGGTCCGATTTAAGGAAGCTTACCTATATAAAACAAGCCTACTTTTACTAGGAGTTGCAAGTTAAGGGTTCCTTCAACTATTCATATGACAGCCATAGGTTTCTAATCCCTATCTTCTCTTCAAGCACATCCCTACTTCAGCGTAAATTCTACTTTTCATAATTTTAAGAGGTTTCTTAACCTATCTAAAGAATGTACATATCAAATTATGATAATGCATCGATCAAAAATCATATTAACAACTAGAAAATAAGTAAAGTTTAGAGCTTTTTCACCAGATCATTTTTATTCTTCTTCTTCGTTGTCATCCAAGAAATCTTCGTCTAGTTCAAATTTACTGCTTTCTCTTCTCCTAAAAAGCTTGATTCTTTTTCCTGCAATCAAATTCTTTAGCATAGAACCATCAATTTCACGTAATTTATATGTACCTGTTTCATAAACTGAAACAACAATGTAAGGTCCGAACCAATGTTTAGTTAGTTTCCGACGTGCATCGTATTGAGTATCAAACGTACTATCATATACAAGCACCCAGTCACCACTCTCTATTGGTTGCGGTCTTAGTCTATGTTTCTTATCAAAATACAATTTATTTTTCAACCTAGATGTTTTTAATTTTTTTATGGCTTCTTTAAGATTTTCATTTCCTTGTTTTAATTGCTCAATTCTAAATGCTAATAAGTCCTCTCTTGAAATGTTAGCTTTCCAACTTAAATTCATCCAATTAATTATCTGAGTATGAATGGGAAATAATGGTTTCTGACAGTACATGAGTTCAGCCGGCATAAAACCAGTTGTTCTCGTGTACGTCATGCGATCAGCCCAAAGAGCAAATGGGAGATATTTTGGCCATTGACCAATACATTAGGGGAAAAAATGAACCCTGAATGGGCCTTTTAGATTAAGGAGGGATTAGTGATGGACCAATGAAAAGAGGGTGGTGGCCACAGTCTAGTCCCTAGATCACATAGGCTAGGCCTAGTCTTCCCTTGTTTTTGTGTGGTCAAAGAGCAAAAAACCACCTAAAACTCCTTGTTTTCTCCACTTGAATGGTTTTCGAAATTTTGGAAATGATTTTTAGCCCTTGGATGGACTTCAAAATCCAACGGTAGAGGCCAGAGGACAAAAGTCAAGGCGTCTTTGCTTTATGACCCTTGGATTGGCTTTAGATCTTGTGGCTAAGATCAAATGAGGCTTCAAATAGGCGCCTATGCTTTATGAACCTTGGATGGGGCTTAGATCTGAGGGTTTAGCTTGAAAATGTTGAGAAAAGGAGCCTTTGTATATCCATCGTTGGATTGACTTAAAACGGAGTCGTCTAGATTCATTTGTTTTGAATTTTGCAATGCTTTGAATTAGAGCCATTGGATCACTTCCAGATCTAGTGGTTGTGAATCCTTGTTCTTGAGAGGATCCCAAGATCAAATCGCCGCCATCGGTTCTTCACACATCGGACGTAGGAGATTTAATCCCGCGACGGAACTGCGCCTCCTATTTTGTCTTTTTCTGCCAGTCTACATGCTCTCTCACTTCATTAAATGCTTCAAATTTTGTCTTTTTGTGACATACAAACTCCTTTTGATCCAAGCCATCCATGAGCATTTCATCCAATGAACAAGAATCCCCACGACTGTTCATTATAGTGAAGAAGATCCTAGCCGTTCGTGCGTGATTATCCAAGGGGTATGATTTTCGACGACTGTATTCGACATGAGCACATTCCAAAAAGTAAATATTTTATTGCAAAACCACTAGTGGTTTTTTTTTGTGGCCTTAATCCCTCTTTTGTTAATTTTAATCCCTAAAAATTAGGGATCCTGACAAGGCCCATGCAGGGTTCACTTTTTCCCCTAATGATCTCCGTGGCAAGCTTTAGAAATAGCCTTCACTATGGAAGGATGTCCTCGTTCAATTTTACCATTTGCTTCTGGGTTATAGGCAGTCGTAAGAGACAATCGAATTCCATGTTGTGCAAAGAATTCTCTCGCTTCTCTCGCATCTAACTCTCCTCTATCCGCTACTACTTTTTCTATATATCCAAATCTGGATAAAACCTCTTCCAAATAGAATACACATACATTATAAGTAGTATTGGAACGAAGCACTCTACCTTCGACGTGGTTTGTCAAATCCTCTCGTGCAAGAACAAATATCTCATACCATCATTGCTTTTAGGCATGGTCACAAGGTCAACTACCCACTTGTAATGAATACAAGGTGGATAGGTCGGGTGAAGGGGATCTCTATGCTTGACAGAGGAGTGTAACTGGCACGTACTACAAGTGCTCACAAATTCTTTAAGAGTTACATACATCCTCGGCCACCAGTAGCTTTCCCTAATCTTTTCATATGTAGCTACAAATCCTTTATGACCAGCCCAAAGGCTTTCGTGCATCTCATGCATAACTTGCACTTGAAAAACCTTCAAACCTAGTACTCTTTGAGGGTTTCGAACCTTTCCTCTAGCATGTCTCCAAAGATATCCATCTTTCAAGAAGAAGTTGAAAGACTTCTTCCTGATGTTTCGGAATCGATTTGAAGACCAGCTGGGGAAGGTTGAAACGAACTCAGATAATTTCCTATATCTCGCCACTCTCTTCTTGAAAGCATATCAGCAACGGTATTATGTTTTCCGGCTATATGAAAAAAAGCAGGGTTAATGAATTTAATATAGGCTATCCATCGTAGCATAGCTATATCCGAAGATGAACAATTAGCTATTAAACCTATTAATGGAAGACAATCGGTCTCTACTATTACATTAGCTCCTATAAAGTATTCTTTATCTGTTTTTAAAGCTATAACTAATCCCCATAGTTCTCTCTTAATTTGCGGGTAATTCTTTTGAGTATCATGAAGAATCTTTGCTCCAAAGCAAACTGCGTACCTTTGCTCCTTTTCATCATCCTGCCCAATGACCTAGCCTATACCAATAGGACTAGTGTCAACAGTTAGGATTAGAGGCTTATTTCCTGCATAGTCAATACGTTTCAAAACAGGAGCATTCATAAGCAAATGCTTTAGACGCCTCATAGTTCTAGAATGCTCATCAGTCCAAAAGAATTTCTTCCTTTTTCTGAATAAATTATAAAGCGGATTCGCTACATGAGCAAAGTGAGGGATCCAGATGACATAGAAAACACATGCACCTAGGAATCTCCTTACTTCACTTACATTGCGACATCTCTCAGAAAATATGAGGGAATTTCCCCTCATTTGTGCATGCGAGAGAGTGAGAGAGAGCTTTTGTGCTTGTGTGTGCTTTGGCTTTCTTGAGTTTTCTTGTAGGTACAGAGCTCCAGTGCATCAGGAAAGCTTGGAAAAGGTAAAATTTTCAGTTTCTGTCAGAAATTTCCAACTGTGTCAGACCATCACGATGGTTTGCAAAGTTCGGAATTTGAAGAAGGCGACCACACCAGCGTGAAGAGCACACCTGCGTGTATAGGAATCCATAGCTGCATCTCAAAAAATTGCATTTTGGTGGACCATCGCGACGGTCTCAGACCATCGCGATTGTGTCACACCATCGCGATTGGCTCACGCCATCGCGACGGCTCGGCCGGACCATCGCGACGGCTCGGCCGGACCATCACGACGGTTCGCGGACCATCACGATTGTTCGGTTGACCCCACACCATCGCGATTGGCTCACGCCATCGCGCCGACGGTGCCACGTGGCAGTTGGACCATCGCGACGGCTCGCACCCTTGCACCATCGCGACAACCCGAAATTTTGGACCATCGCGATTGGCTCACGCCATCGCGCCCAGACCATCGCGATTGGCTCAAGCCATCGCATCTGTGACCATCGCGACGGTTCACTTTGGACCATCGCGATTGTTCACGTTGACCGTTGACTGACGCCATCGCGATTGTCCGCCTGATCGAGCCATCGCGACGGTCCACTTTCACGCCATCGCGACGGTTCACACTCACGCCATCGCGATTGTCTCGCGACGGTTCACTTTGGACCATCGCGATTGTTCACTTTCACGCCATCGCGATTGTCCGCCTGATCGAGCCATCGCGACGGTTCACACTCACGTCATCGTGATTGTCCACTTTCAGACCATCACGATTGTTCACCCTCACGCCATCGCGACGGTCCCAGACCATCGCGATCATCTCAGACCATCGCGATTGTGCACCCCCATCGCAAATTTTAGGGTTTCATTTTTTGGCCAATTTTGGGGCTATTTTTGGGAAATTTTTGGGTGATTAGTCTCATAGGAGACCCCTTAGCTCATATTTGGAGAAAAACCTGTTTGTCAGTTTTTACCCCCCAGGGCCTGAACGGTCATAACTTTTTCATCCGAAGTCTGTTTTTTGAGCTTAATAGCTCGTTAGAAAGCTCTTGACGAGTACTACGTGACCTCAACTGTTTTTTTCTTAAAGGATACGTCTATTTTTAGATAAGCTATTTTGAGGTTGACCTAGTTTGGGATTAGAAAGCCAGGGGGCAAGCATTAAAAAGTTTGGCAAAAAGGAAGGGACTTAAAAGGTGTATATACTCAAGTGCTTGATCATCCAACTGTGAATTGTTCTAATATTGAATTTTTCCAGGTCTAGCAAGGGCAATCAAAGGCAACCAAGGCAAGGCAGTGAAGGGCATAAAGCTTGGGAAGCGTGGCTTCTTGGGCATCAGAGCAACCAGAAAAGCTGACTCGAGGTTGGAAGATTACTCAACCCCCTCAGTCAATTCTTAGCTTAGGATAAACGTTAGCATTGTGGATTTAAGACGATAGGAACGCCTCAAGTTCAAGAGGTTAAATTTATCAAGTTCAAGACTAAAATAAAGGTGTGTGACACGAAAACCTAAAGGAAAGAACATAAGTCTGACGGAACGAGAACTCAAAGTACCACGGAAAGTCGAATTCCTGACGCATACATTAAGACAAGAATCTAAAGAAATTTAAAAAGAATCAAGAAAGTAATAACAAAGAATCATTGACGATCTGAGCGTGTACTGAGTGTGCAAGGAAGAAAATTAATGAACCTTAGATCGGGCAAACATATAGGCAAGTCAGACCGGCGAAGCCTTAGGTCATCAGAGGCAAGTGTAAGAACTACTGCTCGATCGTGGGCTCAGCAATTGAATAGTAATTACCCCCATGAGAGCTCAGACACTAGCGAATCAGAAATGGCATTTAGCACAGAAAGACCAGAAGGAGGGTCAAATGTAGCATACTTAGAAAGACCAGAAGGACCCTATAGAACGCAACTAGAGTTTCTCCGAACCAACCGCTTAGGTGCTCGCATCTATGAGGATGGTTTGCGAAGGCAAGTGGTGCAAATGCACAACCCCGATCAACCCATTGGATTGGAACGTCCAGTGGTGAAATTCGAGAGAGACGCGTACATAGACAAGGAAGGAACAATGTACATATTAAGTACGCAGCCAAACAATACCAATGAGTTTGGCGTGATTCAACCAAAGACGGAAGCAAAATCTCAAGGAAAAGAACCATTAGAAGAGCCTAGAACACCTAGAGGGAAATCTGTACTGACACGAGTACTAATCCCAGAATGGATCCCTCAGGACAACAGAAGCATAGAGTTGTTTGTAAATAAAGAAACTAATGAAGCCTTTTGGAGATACAAGACAGAACTACTTAGTGAGGTAGGTATCATCACTATATACGAGTTCAAGGACCCGGATACACCTGGAAAGGTTGTATACCTGGATGAGACTTCAGAAAGAGTCTTTGTGGTGCCTGACCGCGCTAAAAACACATACACATGGAGAGGCGAATTGGTATTCCCTCCATCATGGACGAACATGAATACAAGTCAACAAGGGGCAGGAACATCCTCAGCCCATGGAAATCAAAGAGAGGGAAATAAAGAGAGACCGGAAGTAAGCTTTAATCACCCCATAGGGAGAGATAGAACAACCACGAACACTAATAGAGCGGATAGACAAAGAGATCATGGAATACCAGGTGGTAGAGATGATTTTCCTCTACCTAGACCACGCGAACACGCAAGAATATTGAGACCCACACAGTTAGTAAAATCAATGAAGAATTACTTTGATGGGACAGGAGATCCCTATGACCACGTCGCAGAATTCAAACAAGTACTAAGAGCCGAACAAGTTGAAGACATGTTCACGCAATACAACGCATTTGAACTAACGTTAAAGAATACAGCTTTAACTTGGTTCCAACCTTTGCAACAGAGGCAATTTAGAGACATCCATCACTTTTTAGAGTCATTCATCACCGAATTCTCTAAAAGTGGGATTAGACATGACACGTCTTCGTTGATTCATAGCTTTAAACAGACCCCTCAAGAAACAGTAAGACTGGCAGGACGTAGGTTTAGACAATATGTTGAACGATGTCCAATGCAAGAGCTACCCTCACAAGCCAAGCAAGTGTCATTGTTTCTAGATGGCTTGTTGAGCTCTAAACTACGCTCCTACGTGTACCTAAAAGAACCCAGAACGCTAGAGCAATGTGTAAGAATTTGTATAGACATTGAGGACAACTTAGGAGACGAGTTGGAACTCTCAAAGGTCTATAAGGACTCAGACTGTTCATCTCTAGCATCCACAAAATTGTCTAGCTCAATAGAAGACCTAGCAGAAAAAGTGGCCCAGAAATTAGGAGTTTCTAGCAAACCTAGGGTACTAATGAACAAGCGTTGTTACACCTGTGGTGGTGACCATATAGCAAATGTGTGTCCCAATGCACCACAACCAAAAGCCAACCCTAGTGGCCAATACTGTACAATTGAGAGAAGATACACGAATCATACGGCTCAGGACTGCCCATACAACAAACAAACCGTGAGACAGAACTACCCGCAAGCATAGAAAAAGCTATACCATGACGAACAATCATCTTGGAAAACTACTCTTTCTCAATTTGAGAAAGAAATTCATCACCGAATTTAATATTTTTCTTACTCTCCTCAGTAAATATGTGACCTATCTTAGATCGATCTCTAAGAATAGGATCATTTGATACTTGACGAAGTATGACATGACTATCTTTGGGTAAGGGTTGAGCTATAGGCTTTATTTTCTTTTCTACAGTTTTGTATTTGGTTTCTATGCTAACTTCGTGTTCTAGGATAAATTCACTAATAATCTCATACTCTTGAATAGAGTTAAGAATTATCAGATTTGATTCTAAACTTTCATAATAAACACTTTCTAGCTCTTCTAATAAAGTAAACTTTTTGATAATTCAATTATACTCTCAATTTTCTCGTCACTTAAAATTAATCCGGTTTGTCTAGAATATTTTTCAGTTTGTTTTTTAAATGTTTTTGTAAGGTTTTCTTTAGTAATATAATGCAAACTAGTTGTAGGAGTACAAATTAGATAATTTTCAAATTTATATTCTTTGATAGGCGAGACATCAAAACAACGTCCACTATTGTCTCGCTCAATAGTGGAGTCTAGCAGAAGTTTTGATCATAATACGCTCCATATTCTCTTATAGCCAGTGGATCATCACAAACATGACTGATCGAGTCAATGGGATTTCTCCTTAAGCTCTTTCTATTTCTAGTATGGTTTGGGCAAATCGTCATAACTTGCAAAGAATCCATCCCTGATTTGGATCGAATTCTTGCATACGCTGATCCGTTATTCATTGCTTTTGTTTCCATCCTCATTTCAGCTATAAATGGCTGTCCAAGAATCACTTCATATGAACAATTATCTTGATTGAAGAAATGAAACTCTTCTCGAACACCACCTATCATAATAGGGACATTGGCATATGCACCGAATAAAATGCTAGAGCCATTGTCAGCTGTTCTCATCCTCCAGCCGTGCTCTTTATCGATAGGCCATCTAAATTTATCAAAGAACTTCTTTGAAATCACGTTTATCTCTGACCCTGAGTCAATGAGAGCCAAAGCTAAACAAGAATCCTTTTCATCACCGATTCTAATCTTTACTTCTGGTGTGCCTCGTGCCCAGAAAGTAGAATTAAATTTACTCTCACTCTTTAACATTTCTTCATCAGGTTGTATGGGTCCTAGGAAATTTCTATTTACACTTCCTGTTGTAAATTCTTCATTATCCTCATAGTCACTTTCACTCAATGTAACTGCATCATTCATAGCTAAGGTTACCTCTGCCACGTCTTGCATGTCTTCATCTTGTGGCAAAGGAAAGCGTCTTCTTCTAATAAATCGAATAAAACTGTCCTTGAACTCCGGTTTCGCTATGGAAAATACTTGCTCAAGTGACATCGTTACTTGACTTTTTAGAAGAATGTCATTTAAAATCTCCTTAGCATCATTTTTCTTTTCGAGCTCGGAAATCATAATAGCACGTGGAGCTCTTCTACCCTTTTTCTTCCCTTTCTCTTCATTTTGCTTTTGATCTTCTTTATTGTCAGGTTTAGAGGTTTCTTTTTCCACTTTCTTTTGTTCTTCTTGGGGTTGAATATTTTCATCGATCGGCTTTTTTCCTTCCTTTATCATTTTCCTCTTCTCTTCTTGAGATAAATTTGATTCATCAAATTGAACTTTTTTGTCAGTTTTCTTTTCATCTTCTCTTATTTGCCTCCTAGTTACCCTCCTATCACCTTCTTCTACATCATCCTGTTGATCTTCTCATCTCCGTTTTTCCTCCACATTTGCAATGTGAGAAAAGACAGAGGATTGATCTACAGGAGATTTCCATGTGGTCTTGCACATTATTTCGTCTCTAGCTCGTACCAGTGCCTCTATTGAATATGGATTTTGGCTAGGCATTGAAGAAGGCCTATCCTCGACCGGCTCTAGTCATGTAGCTGAAGTACTGGCAGTTGCATCTGAGACTGCTAATTTTTCATAAAGCTTTTTCATTACTCCTTTGCCCCAATTGATGGACAAAGGAAGACGTGACCTAAAGTCACATAATCTTCTATCTATTTCCACAAATAATTGATTTGCCTTAGCACTTTTTAATTCTTCACAAACAAATGACAGGTGCTCTTGACTATCACACCAAACACAACGCTTTCTGCCAGTCCCTCTTTTCTCATTATTTCTTTGAAAGAGTGGCTGTACAGCAAACTGAGGAGCTTGCTGTGGTGCTGGCTGAAAGACTAGTTGAGGTGGAACATAGTGAGGCATAACTGGTTGAATAAGTGGTACTTGCCCTGTACCACTATTACTAGCCCCTGGATCATTAAAGCTCATGAAATAAACTTATTTATTCAAATTTGCAACTTCTTTTGAAAGAGATGCTTGCATGTTCATAACATTTTCCATCTGTTTACATAGAATATCCAATTGAAATTCTATGGGAGCTTTAGTGGTAGTTGAATTATTAGCCGTAGCCATAGAAGCAGGCATTGGCATGTCAACTTGCCTTGTAGTAGGAATCTCTCTAGCCTGAGAAGCATCAGATTTAGCATACAAAAGCGTTTGTCTTTGCTTCATTTGAGCAACAACCTCTATCTCTTTTTTGACTTTCTCCCAGTCATCAGTTAGCCCATACCTTTTTCCTGGCTCCTCTATTCGTCTTTCAATTTCAGCCCTATCCTCAGGATTAAGCATCTTAAGAAAATATATAATCACATCTGGATTAATAGCATTTCTGTCATCTTCAGGAAGTTGAGCTAGACGTCTCATAAACTCACCATGAAGATGAGTTAAAGACTCACTGCTCTTAACAGTGTTTAACCAACATAGAAATCCTTCTCGATTGTGCTGGCTAAAATCCTCGAGGTAGAACATTTTATGAAGTTCCTTTCTAAATTCCTCCCATGTTTTTTCAGCATGCTTTTGTATAGATTCTAGAATTGAACTAGAAACAACACGACTAAAGTATTTAACTAAAACATCTTCAGGCAATCCCTGGATTTGCACTTGCTCCTCAAATGCATCCAGGTATTCTGTAATGTTTAATCCGGTAAATTTTCCTTTCTCTTTTAGAATAGCTTGGACTGTACGTGTCCCTTGCTTTTCTATCATCATATTCCTAAACATCTCTTCCATCTTGCGTTCTTGATAATGTTTCGAATAGAGAAGAAGTTCCCTAATAGCCGGATCTATTTGCTCTCTAAATTGTCTAAATCTATTACTAGTTGATAAAGCCAGGGATGGCTTTACCCTAGTCCTAGGCTTTATTACAAATAATTTTGATTTCAAAAACCTAAATTTATCTCTTATATTCAAAAACCTAATAAAGTAGTTTTTATAAATTTTCTTGATTTAAGTCCTTTAGTTTAATATTACTTTTCTTTAAAAAAAAAATAATTTCTTTGAAAAAATAAAAGCATTAACTATGAATCAAAAGTAACCTAAATTTAATCTATTTTTATGCTAAAAGCTTTCTTCTTTATGCAATGAAAATAAAGCAAACAATCTTTCTTTTTCAAAACCTAAAATCTTTTCTTTTTGATGATGCAAAAATAATGGCTTTCTTGTTCAAAACTTAAATTCTTTTCTTTTTGATGATGCAAAAATAATGGCTTTTCCTAAAATGCAGATATTTAAATGCTTTAAGTAAAAATTATATTTCCTAAATACAAAAGAAAGATTCAAATACTCTTTTAATGCTAATATGAAAGTGCTTAGATCCTAGTGTAGATGAAAACAACTTTTCTTTTTAAGTGATGTGTGTAAACTAAAAAATAAAGAACTTAAAACACCTTACTTGATGATATCTTTGCTGAAGAGGTTCGAAAGTAAATGTTAAAACAATCTTAAACACAAAACTAAAATGACTATGACTATGTCTTGATTCTCTTGAATGTTGATGAGGGGGGTTTGAAGCGACGAAACTCCACCAGTTGGAAATCCTTCTTCCACGGTTTAGTCACAGCTTCAATCTTCAATTTTCCTGCATACAAGAAGAAGATAAAACTAAATTAAAACTGAAAATGCAACGTAAGTCCTAGGCACACTATTGTCACGTTTCACGTCGGGTTCACCAAAGTTGTTGTAGAGGGGTGTGAAGGTAGGCTGACGTTCATCTAGGATAATTAAAAACTATAGATTTCTAATATATTCGAGTTTAAATTAAGAAATAATTTTTTAGAACTAGGAGCCGTAAGGACGAGCGTTTCTATATCTTTCTATCGCGCAAAAATAAGAAGGTAAGATTAGTTTTTCAGTAACTACGTGATCTTTAATGCATTCAGTTTCGTTTGACTCATCTTGAAAATTATCGTCGTTTCTATCTACAGATGGTGGGAAAAGGTTTTCACTATTCTCAATGCTAGGTGGAACAATGGAAAGTAAATGGAAAGTTCTACTAGGATCGTGCAAAGTTTCTTCTACTATCTTATCTTTTACTCGTTCTTCAACTTCAACTGGTTTAGGAAATAATGACTCAAAGGTAGATGAAGGTAGAAAGGAACTACTTGATGAGGCTTCTTGCGACATAAGATGAAATGACACTAGATTAATGTTCAAATTCCTATACAAGCCGAAAGATAAGGTTCATAAAAGATAGTCAATGAATTGATAAGCTAATGGCTCAAATCAATAACTCTAATACAAATGCAAGGGTTTAGTAATAGGATAAATGTCTAAACAAATAAGTAATTGACTAAATGAAAATATAAGGTAAATGGATCTTCAATCTGTCACTTCACTTCACTTCACTTCACTTGCTCTTTAAATCTTCAATGTTTGTTAAAAAAAAACATTAGGATATTAGTAAAATTACAAAAATCAATAAGAAACATAAAACCATACTTTACATACATTAAAGCATACACGTGCTAACATACTTTCATGTACATGCTAACATTTATCTTAGACATACTAACATGTTGACATGATATCATTATGCAAATATAAACACACTTATGCTTAAAAGAACCCATGTATTTACATCTAAACACACACTCTCAAACTAGCACCGGCTAACGCAGGCTCACATTAACTCTTATATGTAGATACATTCACATCCCTAAACATTAATATGCTAACTTAATACATATCTACACATTCTCATTCATCACTCAAACATACTAACATGTTCTCAAGCACTTAATCCTATGCAAATGAACACAATATTGCACACATTAATGTTGGAGAAACACTCACTAATTGGACATATATTTGGAGGTCAAATCTTAGGAAGAAAACCCCATGCCTATGTGAAGGGACAAATTCACAACTGTATTATACTTGTAAAGTTAGTTCACTTTAGTTCTAGAAGTTTTTTAAAATCACGAGAATACAAAAATCTATATAAGTTAGTTTGTATCAACTGACGCGGTGAGAAGAAGAAGGAGGAAGAGAGAGAGAGAAAGTGAGAAGAACTCATTTTTGTATGACTGAGTATAGTCGGGCTTCTCTGAGTGAGAAAGCATCTGTAAAACTTCTGAGTTTTTTATAGTTATGAGAAGAACTGAGTAAAGTTCTGTGTATGAGTCTCTCTTCATCATCTCCATGTTTGCCTACTGTGTGATGAATTCAAAAATTCAAGTTTTCTGAGCAATTCGATGCCTGGCATCGAATCTTGGCTGATAAGTCATTTTTTCATTCTCTGTGTGTTAACTATTGTTGAATCTTTTAAAAATATGAAGTTTATGGAGCAACTCGATGCCTGGCATCGAGTTTGAGCATAAAGTCGATGCCTGGCATCGACTTCTAGCATACAAGTGGTCTTCTTCATATGTGTGTAAAAGAGAGTATTTCTGGTGCAGAAAAAGGGCCTAAAAAAGCTCAAAGTCGATGCCCGGCATCGACTTGGACTGAAATTCGATGCCAGGCATCGAATTTTTTATTTTTGGACATCAGGAATACTAAAACAGGCAAGATTTCCAGTCTTGGAAGGTCATACAGGGTCATCTTGTGAGGGCCATAACTTGAGTTCTAGAGCTCCGTTTGATGCATATGATAGCTTGTTGGAAAGCTCTACTCTTCTAGTTTCAGCCTATAAAGTTTCATGAAGAAAGCATACTTGAGCTAGGAGAAATTAGCAAAATACTGAAGGTATGTCATTTCAGTGACTAGGAATTTCTGTAGAAGCAAAGTTCTTGGTTTTGACTATCATTTCTCAAAGTTTGGAGTGGCAATGAGTTAATGGTGACCATAGAGGTGTTCTAGTGTCACATTAATTCATTTCTTGTGGTGTTTTATACATCAACAAGTGGTATCAGAGCAGAAAGATTCTCGAGAGCAGAAGACGACAAAGGTACGAGAAGTTTTGTAAAGTTTTCCATTAGAGTTTGAAAGGTGAAGCATTTCAAGACACAAGGCATCAAAAGGTTACTTCAAAAGTATCCTCATACACAAAGAACTTCAAAAGGTATTATCCTTTATCCTTTAAGCTCAAAGGTTGCAGCAGAAGGGAAGGAGTATGGCAGATCATATCTCCATTGACAAACTGGACAGAGATAATTACCCCGCATGGGTAATGAGAATGGAAGCCTTACTTATGAGTAAGGATCTCATGATATATGTTACAGGTGAAGAAGAGAAGCCAGTATTTGAAGATGAAAGCCGACCAAAGAAAGAAGAACTTGATGCTTTAAAGCATTGGCAGAAGAAGGATGCAAGTGCAAAAGCCTACATCTACAATACAATCTCAGATCATTTGCTACCACACATCAGAGGATTGGAATCATCTGAAGATATATGGAATGCATTGGAGTATCATTTCCAAAGTACTACTAAAGCACGGAAAGCAAGTCTATGGTCAGAGTTTACAACATTCAAGAAGAAGCCAAGTCAAACCACTAGTGATTATGTCACTAAGATGAAGGATCTAGCAGATAGTCTTGGATCCATAGATGAAGATGTTGAAGATCACAGATTGATTGCTCAACTACTTGCAGGCTTGAGAGGGGATGAAAGGTGGAAACCTTTTGTCTTATCAACAGAACTTTCATTAAATCATTATGTTCCAGATTTGAACCAGTTGCTTGGTTTGATGCTCACATATGAGCAAGACTTGAAGGGAGATGGAGATAAAGGTCAAAGTTCTGCAATGTACATGAAGAATAAGAAGAAAGGAGATAAAGGTAAAGCAAAGGATGAAGAGGAGTCTAATTCTCAAGCTTATTATGCAAGAGGTAAAGGCACTGGCAGAGGAAGAGCAAGAGGTTTTGGAAGAGGAAGAGGTAATCAAAATAACAACAAAAAGGCTTGCTGGATCTGTGGATTGAGTAATCATTTGGCTCATGACTGTTGGCACAACCAACAAGGATCAAACCAGAATCAAAACAACAATAGCAGAGGTCGAGGTGGAAGATATCAAAGTAATTTTCAAAGAGGTAGACAAAGTCAAAGAGGAGGCTATGGTAGAGGTGGAGGAAGAAGTTGGGGACAGAATCAATCCTACAACACCACCTACTACAACTATGCAAATGACACACAGAATGAAAGTCATACATCATTGATGATGAATTCAATCAGCACATCAGACAAAGAAGATCTAAAGGTATTTTACATTGACTCTGGATGTTCTAATCATTTGTCAGGAAACATAGAATTGATGTCAGATTTGGAAAAAGGCATTTCTAGTCACACAGTTCAAACTGGTGATAATACAAGACATAGTGTACATTCAATTGGAAAAGTGAAATGCAAGAGTGGAGCAGATTTGCTAACCAATGTTTTGTATGTTCCTACAATACCTAAAAACTTGATTAGTGTGGGACAGATAGTTGAAAAAGGTTTTCAAGTCAGGTTTACAAATGAAGGAGTATTTGTGGAAGATCCAGAGAATGGATATAATCAGATTGTTTCTGGTAAGAAAGAAGGTAGACTCTTTACTTTAAGAGTGCAAGGGAACATTGGTCAAGCTTTGCTCACACATGGTGAAGCAGTGATTACAGAACTTGATCTCTGGCATAAGAGATTAGGTCATTTCAATGAAAGAGGAATTAAAGCTATGGTTGCTAATCAGTCTGTACTAGGATTACCAAATGTGCAAAGTCAACATATGGTTTATAAATGTGAAGCATGTCAAATGGGTAAAGCACACAGGTTACCATTTCAAAAGAAAGGATTCAAACATGATGGAGTACTTGAGCTCATTCATACAGATGTATGGGGACCAACAAAAGAAGGATCTATCAGTGGCTCAAGGTATTATGTTCTTTTTATTGATGATGCTACAAGATGGATAACATTATATGTTTTGAAGGAAAGATCAGAAGTGTTTGGAGCTTTCAAGCATTTTCATGCATATGCAGAGAGAGTCACAGGTCAAAAGCTTAAAAGACTGAGGTCTGATGGAGGGGGAGAATACTTCTCCCAAGAGTTCAATGATTATCTTTGGAATGCAGGTATTAAGAGAGAAATAACTTGCAGGTATACACCACAACAAAATGGTGTAGCAGAAAGAAGGAACAGGACTCTGGTTGAGTTTGCTAGAGCTATGCTAAAGGAGAAGAATTGTCCAAATTATCTTTGGGCTGAGGCTGTAAATACAGCTACATATCTTGTGAATAGATTACCATGTGCAGCTCTGAATGGAATGACTCCATATGAAGCTTGGTGGGGTAAGAAACCAACACTAGATCATTGTAGAGTGTTTGGATCAATTGCATATGCTTATGTGCCATCACAACTTAGGCATAAACTTGAACCAAAGGCAGAAAAATATGTGTTCATTGGTTATGATGAAAAGCAGATGGGTTACAGATTGTGGAATCCTCTAACCAAACAATTTATTGTTTCTAGAGATGTTACATTTGATGAACAGAAAAGTTGGTATGCAGATCAAAGTCATACAGCTGAAGAATTTGAAGAAGAGGTAAGAAGATGTGAGAAAGGAAAATCAATTGTGCAGGTGAATAGAGATGAAGACTATATGCAAGCAAGTACATCCAGAAGTGGATTAACAAGAATGAATGAAGAAGCTCCTATATTTGATGAAGAGGTGTATCCAGAAACTTATGAAGAATGTGAACCAAGAAGGTCAAGCAGGACAAGGAGACAACCAGAAAGGTATTCTTATGATACTTCTTACATAACTCAGAAGAACTATGCATATATGGTCAAAGATGATGAAGAACCTCAGAACTATGATGAAGCTAAAGGTAAAAAGCAATGGGAAGAAGCAATGAAGGAAGAGTTCAATGCACTGGAGGAGAAAAAGACATGGGAACTTGTTCCTAAACCAAATGGTAAGAAAGTAATTGGAAATAAATGGGTTTATAAAGTGAAGAAGCTTGCAGATGGAAGTATAGCCAGATACAAAGCTAGATTGGTGGTGAAAGGCTATGCCCAGACCTATGGCATAGATTATGATGAGACATTCAGTCCTGTAGCTAAGATGTCAACTATAAGGACAATCATTGCTATTGCAGCTTCAAAAGGATGGACTCTAAGTCAATTGGATATAAAAAATGCATTCTTGAATGGATACATATCAGATGAGGTATACATGGAACAACCTCAAGGGTTTATAGATTTCAGGTATCCAAATTTTGTTTGCAGGTTGAGAAGAGCATTGTATGGATTGAAGCAAGCTCCAAGAGCTTGGAACTATAGACTGGTGAAGTATCTCAATGATCTTGGATATCAAAGTTCAAAAGCAGATTCAAGTCTACTTATCAAAAGAACAGAGGAAGGTACAATCTACATTTGTATTTATGTAGATGACATTATAATCACAGGTACTTCAGATGAAGGAATCAAGGAGGTAAAGAGATTACTTGAGAAAGAGTTTAAGATCAGTGACCTAGGAAAGTTATCATACTTTCTTGGAATGGAAGTTACTTATACAGATCATGGCATATATGTGTCACAAGAAAGGTATCTTCTGAACTTGTTGAAGAAGTTTGATATGGAAAATTGCAGAGAAGCTTCAACTCCACTTGAAGTTAATCACAAGCTCAGTAAATATGATGGTGCAGACTACAAAGATATGAGGAAGTATCAATCTCTTGTGGGTAGTTTGATTTATGCTACACTAACAAGACCTGATCTTAGTTATGCAGTGGGAGTTTTGTCACAATTCATGCATTGTCCAAAGGACCCACATTGGATTGCAGGTCAAAGAGTTCTCAGATATATCAAAGGAACTATAAAGGAAGGATTATATTATCCTTTTACATCAGATTTGAAGTTGAGAGCCTACAGTGACTCAGACTGGGCAGGTAATCAAGATGACAGGAGATCAACTCATGGTTACATGATATACATTGGTGATAAGCTTGTAAGTTGGTGTTCAAAGAAACAACATACAGTAGCATTATCATCAACTGAAGCAGAGTAGAAAGGACTTGTGGAAGCAGCTAAGGAAGTCATATGGATGAAGACATTGTTCAAGAGCTTAGGCATTGATCAAGGTACACCTACAATACATGGAGATAATATGAGTTCACTTTATCTTGCAGCAAATCCAGTTTTTCATGCAAGGACAAAGCACATAGAGATACAGTATCATTTTCTCAGAGAAAAGGTAATGGAGAAGGAGATTGAAGTGGAGTACATTTCTACTAAAGATCAGTTAGCAAACATAATGACAAAGAGCTTGGATGGTGTGAAGACCAGTAGATTCAAAAGCATGGCAGGAGTAAAAGAAAAGAAGATGATATGAAGAAACAGGGAATGTCAATTAGTGATTGAGGGGGAGCTGTTGGAGAAACACTCACTAATTGGACATATATTTGGAGGTCAAATCTTAGGAAGAAAACCCCATGCCTATGTGAAGGGACAAATTCACAACTGTATTATACTTGTAAAGTTAGTTCACTTTAGTTCTAGAAGTTTTTTAAAATCACGAGAATACAAAAATCTATATAAGTTAGTTTGTATCAACTGACGCGGTGAGAAGAAGAAGGAGGAAGAGAGAGAGAGAAAGTGAGAAGAACTCATTTTTGTATGACTGAGTATAGTCGGGCTTCTCTGAGTGAGAAAGCATCTGTAAAACTTCTGAGTTTTTTATAGTTATGAGAAGAACTGAGTAAAGTTCTGTGTATGAGTCTCTCTTCATCATCTCCATGTTTGCCTACTGTGTGATGAATTCAAAAATTCAAGTTTTCTGAGCAATTCGATGCCTGGCATCGAATCTTGGCTGATAAGTCATTTTTTCATTCTCTGTGTGTTAACTATTGTTGAATCTTTTAAAAATATGAAGTTTATGGAGCAACTCGATGCCTGGCATCGAGTTTGAGCATAAAGTCGATGCCTGGCATCGACTTCTAGCATACAAGTGGTCTTCTTCATGTGTGTGTAAAAGAGAGTATTTCTGGTGCAGAAAAAGGGCCTAAAAAAGCTCAAAGTCGATGCCCGGCATCGACTTGGACTGAAATTCGATGCCAGGCATCGAATTTTTTATTTTTGGACATCAGGAATACTAAAACAGGCAAGATTTCCAGTCTTGGAAGGTCATACAGGGTCATCTTGTGAGGGCCATACCTTGAGTGCTAGAGCTCCATTTGATGCATATGATAGCTTGTTGGAAAGCTCTACTCTTCTAGTTTCAGCCTATAAAGTTTCATGAAGAAAGCATACTTTAGCTAGGAGAAATTAGCAAAATACTGAAGGTATGTCATTTCAGTGACTAGGAATTTCTGTAGAAGCAAAGTTCTTGGTTTTGACTATCATTTCTCAAAGTTTGGAGTGGCAATGAGTTAATGGTGACCATAGAGGTGTTCTAGTGTCACATTAATTCATTTCTTGTGGTGTTTTATACATCAACAATTAACCTATGCTCATTCACTTACAAACATATATACCCATACACACTATTCATCAACTCTATCATGTTTCATGTATTTAAACTTAATGCACATACATATGCTTATTACATACATACATATACTCTAAACCATGTATCTATACCATATCTATGCATGTTCCTATAGCCTTACTTATATAGACTTAAGCTTAGTTATATATACATTCCTAGTCAGACATTCTCTAATTGATGTTTTCATTCACATATATAAACATGCTAACAAATGCTCATGCACATGCGAACTCATTCATATGCATTCTAAAACATACATATTAAAACATATTAGATGCACATATATTCATTAGTTCAATTAAATGCTCATGCAAAATCATATGCTAAACTAGCAAAACTTAAAGCAGTTGTCCATATCAATATAATTAATACCTAAAAGAAATGATTTCTTCAATGAGATAGTTAAATTAACTTCATACTTTAATTCTCTCCACCTCTCTTTCTCTCACTCTTCCTCTCTCATTCTCCCTTTCTATCTCTCTTCTTCTTCCTCTCTTTCTTAACTCTCTCTCTCTCTCTCTCTTCTCTACCTCTCTCTCTCTCTGCCTCTCTCTCTCTCTTCCTCTCTCTCCCTCTCTCTCTCTCTCTGCCTCTCTCTCTCTCTCTGTCTCTCTCTCTCTCTCTCTCTCTCTCTCTCTCTCTCTCTCTCTCTGTCTCTCTCTCTCTCTCTCTCTCTTCCTCTCTCTCTCTCACTCTCTCTCTCTCTCTCTTTCTCTCTCTCTCTCTCTCGCTCTCTCTCTCTCTCTCTCTCTCTCTCTCTCGCTCGCTCGTAAACATTCTTTGCCGACAAATCTAGATGGCGCCTTCTCTCTGTTTCTTTGCGACGCTGAGCTACTCTCTCTCCACTCGTGCTCTCACACATAGCAGGCCATAAGCCCTATTCTCTCTACCGATTCTGCGTAGATCTCTCAGCCAATATCTCTGTTTGCCGCTAATTCTCCTTCTATCTCTCTCTTTCAGACCGAATTTCTTCTTCTTTTTCTACGCGCGCCGCCAAAATCCATCTCTCTTCGTGCGTGAACAGTAGACTATGCTTTCTCTCTCTCTGCGCATAAGCCCATCAGCATTCAATGAGGCTCTCTCTCTCTCTCTTTCTGTGACCCGTTTTCTCTGACGCGGGCGCAGTCGCCTGCCGTCCCCATCTCCCACTTTTTCTCTCTCTTCAGGTGAGCCATGCCCCAGTGACTTTCTCTCTCCTCTGCCTCCTTCTCATTCGAGTCGTTCAGTAGTTGCCACCAATCAGTACTCTCTAGCTATCATCTGAGATGCCGATAGCAAAGCGCCGCCAGCCACTTCGCATCTCTCCCTCTCTCATCTGCGAGCATCGAAGAACTCCAGGAATCTCTCTATGTGCCATCTGCGACAGCATGATCGTCTCCTCTCTGTCCTCTCTCTTCTGCTCTGCTGCCAGAATCAAGGGAGAAAGAAAGAGGAAATAATATACTCTCTCTCTAATTCGTCACTACAGTGCCAAAGATTTGATGCCTCTCTCTACAGATACATTTTCTCTCTAAGACTATCAAAAGTCTAGTAACAAGGGAAGCTTTCACTCAAAATAAGTTCAACAACTAACTCTCTTCTAACCATTAAGAGCAAGAAGTGAAGGAATAGAATGAGTACCTGAAAAAGAAACATTAGGACAAACTAGCAGAACATACTCATATACACACAGATCCTCTCTAAACCACTCTTTTGGTTTCCTACTTTATTTCTCATCCATTCTTTTATCCACCATACTTTAAATTGACTTTTCTCACATAACTCACTTACTCCATTCTTTTCACCACATACTTTTTGCACTTTAAATGCATAATTAATTTAGGCCATTCTTTTATCTTGCACACATAATTACCACACTTTTAACCACTCACTTTATTCACTTTAATTACACACTTAACTCACACCACTCTTTAAATACCACTCACATACACCACTCATTAATTATCCACTTCATTTTCATTTTAATTTAATTATCCTAATTTTCTTAATTTAATAATGCATTTAAATTAAGCTTAGGTTAAGAAATTACTATATTTGAACCTTAATATTTAAATGCACACACATGAGTAAATTAATTACTTTAATTCGTATTTTAATTTTTAATACATAAATATTCATTTTAAACATTAATTTAATTAAATACATGTTACTTTAACCCTTAAATTTAAATAAAATCCTTGAAAACTTACTTGAAACCCTTTGGTAACCCCTGATAACCCATTAAAATCCTTCTGAACCCTATCTTAACTCATTGAAATTGACATAAACCCTGACAGTAACCCAACAACATATGAATGCAAGAAACCCTAGGATTGAATACCCATGAATCTTGCATGTATAAATATAAAATACTCATTAAATGAGTAATTAGGGTAAACCCTAATATGAACATATGTTCTGCTTCATCATTCACACCTGTAAACACTTTCAAAATAGTTAATTCTAATCAACACAACAAATTAACAGTGATATAAAAGGTTTGAGATCACCAATAAAGTTGTTTTCATTTTCTCTGGTCATCAATGGAAAGGTTGAAATTTTTCCAACAGTGTCGCACACTGTGTGTCTCTTGCCCTTCTCTCTCTTGCTGACTCTTGCTTAGTCTTAGAATAGTCCAAGAATTTTCCTTGCCTTGATTTTAGTGTCGATTCACATACACTCCTAACTGCAAGAGTATCTTGGTGCTCACTTTGATGTCCCAAGATTGTCTTCACAAGTGGCAGCCAACGAATCCCTATTTTGTCCTGTAGTGACTTTAGACTAAAACCAAAATTCTAATTGGGGGGACATACTTTCACTTCTGCGTACGCTGCCGCTTCACATACCTTCACATTTTCCTTTTAACTCTTCAAATATGCACATAAGGGAGGGTTCACTTGAACCTTCAAAAACACTTTAAAAACACTTTGAACCTTAGAGAAATTAGAGAAGTACCTCTACAACCTGCAACCCACTTTCTCCAATTTACCCTTTGTGGACAATTAATTGTGCACTACCTGTGCACTTTGACACCTGCACTTTAGCACTTTGACTTTGCACCTGTTGACCTTGATCTTGTTGACTTTGACCAGTTTGATTTTGACCTTTTTACTTTGACTATAGTTGACTTTGATTGTGGTTGACTTTGACCAATATGACTTTTATGAGCTCAAGAAAGGTGTTTGTATAGGACCACAGACATCACTATGTACAAGCTGCAATTTCTAAGTAGCCCAAAGTGAACCATCTTTTGGAAATGAGGAACACTGCATTTTGCCCAAAATATAGCCTTCAAAAACATGTTTTCTAGGTGTCTCAAGTTTGGGCAAAGAGGACACCATTTCAGATTTCTATAGGCATAGCAAACTAGCGAAATTCAGATGACCAAAGTGTGCATGCCAAAGCTTTGTATCTAACATAGCCTGAGAATCATGTACTGTACATGCCGAATCATTTAGAGATCTTTCATAGTCTATGAGCTTATACAACCCATGACATAAAATGCCAAAAGCAATAATCACATCGTCATTTGATAGATCATGAACTATACACATGTCATCACTAAACACTACAACAGATTGATAGTATACCGAGGTTTTTACCGAGGAAAATGAACGCGGCTTTATTTGCCACGACGCCGGTATAAAGGTCGGTTTGCGCGTCGGTACCAAAGAGTCGGTATAGGCGTCGGTATATGCATCGGTATATACGTCGGTATAGGCATCGGTATATGCGTCGGTATAAACGACGGTATATGCATCGGTAATTGGCTTCTGCTGCATCGCCTCCTGGGTGTATCGACGGTTATTCCGATGACACTACTGGGAGTACCGTCGCGTATACCGACGACCATACCTGCAAATTTTTTTTTGGGCAGAGTGTTTTGTCTTTTTCTACAGCAACATTACCATGATGTTGCTTAACAAAAGACAATACACTCTGCCCAAAAAAAACCGAGTACATGTGATGTGTACTCTAATGACAACCGAAATATGATCTCATGAAATAGAGTATTATTGTACACAAAAGAGATAATCAGAATGAACAATGAACCATGTACAAAAGAATTTATATATTTCAATAATGAAGCATGTACAAGGGTGTGGCAAACCAATGTCATATATGATGCTTTTACAAAATGTGGCAAAGCAATGTATTGCCATATGGAAATCAAATACAAAATATTGGTCTTCCACTGCCATACACATGCAAAGAACGTTCCATATCAACAGTCCTGCAACAAAGAACATTAATGAAATGAGATAAATTCACATGAAAATTACAAACAACAAGTAAAAACCAAGTTTATAAATTAATTACCTCATCGCAAATGCTCCCATGAAACTACCGCACCGCATCCCTCCAAGTCCTGCAATAGTGCAGTCAACCCATGACTATATCCATAAGACTCCTCCGTTTGTGTTGGAGGACGACCCTTTGCCAGCTCCTGAAACAAATATAAAAAGATTAGAGAAACAAATATGAGAAATTTAACACAAATAAATTCAATAAATGAAATGGTACTTACAAACTCATGACGCATCGTGGCATATCCGCCGCTGCCCAAATGTGACGGTCCAATCGTGTTTAGACGTGTGGCTGCGGCATTTTGCTGCTGGCGATATCGATCAGGAGTTTGCTGCTGCTCGTCACGAATCATGTCCCACTCCTCAGCATCTAACCATACAGGCTTTGGTAAGCCTTCTCTGAATGCATCACGAGCCTCGGATCCTCGATGCGACATGACCTCACATGCGGTGTGCAGAATCCACTCTGAACTGACAATCCATTGTTCATCGGCTGGTCGGAACTCCTGGTAAATTGTCTGTGTGATATAATTCTTCCGATCTTTATCCTGTTCACTCCATTTCAGCATGATGGAATGTCCAAACTGGATGGAGCAAAGCTGTCGTATGCGTGCATGCATTGCTTTGCCAGCCGCATCCATCACTGGAGCTCCAAACATACAGTCCATGTGCTCCATGAAGAATTGCGTAATCCAAATGGATTCACTCCATCCATAGCTAGGCCTAGACGTATCGACCGAGGCTCACTAGCAAACTCTGGCCACTTACTATCTATGTGCTTCCAAGCATCAGAGTCAGCTGGCACTCGCATTACATTATCTGTAGACCTTCTCTTTGTATACCATGATATTGACTCAGCTATAGATTTGCATCTAAACATGTTCTTAATTCGTGGAATGATAGGAAAGTGGCGAAGAACCTTTGCGGGGATTGCTTCGCCTATAACGTCTTCTCTAAATCTATTTGCTCCACACTTTGGACATACGTGGAGATGCTCATACTCATTCTGAAAGAGAATGCAATCATTCGGACAAGCATAAATTTTAGTATAATCCATTCCAATGGACTGTAAAAGTTTTTTCGCATCTCCACGTGTTGGAGGCATGTCATTGCCCTCTAGAAAAAATTGATCTTTAAGAAGCCTGCAATAAGCAATTAAAATGATATTAGTAAATGAAGTTATTATGATACAACAATGAAAGCCAATTTGTTCTCCACTTACCTGAACAATTCAGTGACACTACTATCTGACCATCCATAAATGGATTGCAGATTGAGCATCGCGAGTGAAGCACGTAGTACAGATATCTTTGCTCCATTGTAAAGTGGTAAACGAGCTAGTCTTCGCATGTTTTCATATTCTTCATCAACTTCTGATCGTGGAATTTTTGTTGTGTCCATGAAACTCTTGACACCTTCTTCACCATCATGATCTTCGTCCATCTCATAAAATGCTTCAAGCATCTCTTCCATATGTTCATTCTGTGTAATATTATTAGTGCTTGCTTGTACGTCTAAGTCCTTTTTTGCTCTCTTTTGTCCACGAGAGGTTACTGGTGCAATGTCGTTTAGGTCCATCTGCTCACCTGGGGGACCATGCGAATGATAGCATAGGTTTTCTAGTCGACTCCTATCAAAGGATCCATACTCTCTAACATGTGGAGTACAAATCCGTCGTTTCCGATATATTTGATACTTGCACTGTGTGCAAGGACATGCCATTCTCTCTTCAGGATCCAAAGAAGCCATCTACTACAATATGGACATTTTAGAACATTTTAGAACATTTGTTTCTTTATTAAACCTAAAAATCTAACTCTTAAAGACTTAAATCTGAAATACTAAACCTAAATACTTAAATACCTAAAAAAACTAAAAACCCTAATTTTAAAACCCTAATCTATATAGCTATCCTATTTTATCTATATATTCATATTTTTTTCTTGATTGATCCTCTTAATTAAGTTATATGTATGCCTAAACCCTAAAACCCTAATTTTAAAGATCTATACCTAAATTATTATATTTCTATACACATGTGTATATACATGTATATATATATTATATGTGTATGTGTATGTGTGTATATATGTTATGTAGGTGTTAAAACCCTAAAACCCTAATCCAAATGACCTAGAACTAAAACATGTATATATATGTATGCATGTGTATATATATGTGTATATGTATATATATGTGTTTATAGATAGGTATATAAGTCTGTGTGTTTGTGTATTGTATATATATTCACTCTATTTAAAATGATTAAATTTAAACCTATTTTCATATATTTAATCATATATATTTCATTTATTTATTTAAATGACTAGTTCTTATCATATTTTATTATCTATATAATTATCCTACCTTATATATATATTTATTTATATATTCAGATTTTTTCCTTCCTTAATCCTAGTTTTATATATCTAATTATAAATATTTAATCAAGTTATTTAAAACGCTAGTTCTTTTTATATTTATTTATGTATATAATTATCTTATTTTATATATAAATTTATTTATATATTCAGATTTTTTCCGTACGTAATCCTATTTTTATATATTTAATTTAATTATTTCATTATATATATTTAATTAAGTTATTTAAAACACTAGTTCTTTTTATATTTATTTATGTATATAATTATCTTATTTTATAAATATATTTATTTATATATTCAGATTTTTTTTTGTTACGTAATCCTATTTTTATATATTTAATTTTATATGTTTAATTATAAATATTTAATTAAATCATTTAAAACACTAATTCTTTTTATATTTATTTATGTATATAATTATCTTATTTTATATATATATTTATTTATATATTCAGATATTTTTTCCTTCCGTAATCCTATTTTTATATATTTAATTTTATATATATTTAATTAAATTATTTAAAACACTAGTTCTTTTTATATTTATTTATGTATATAAGTATCTTATTTTATATATATATTTATTTATATATTCAGATTTTTTTTAATTAGATATATTTAATTAAAACCCTAATCTTAAAATTCTAGATCTGAAATACTAAACCCTAAAACCCTAATCTTAAATATCTAGACCTAAAATATGTATATTTCTGTATACATGTGTATATATATGTATATATGTATTATATGTGCATGTGTATGTGTGCATATATGTCATGTAGGTGTTAAAACCCTAAAACCCTAATCTTAAAGATTTAACCCTAAAACCCTAATCCTATTTTTATATATTTGATGTAAAAAAAAACTTCAAAATAAAAATAGGATTATATGTGTGTATGTATGCATGTGTGTATATATGTGTGTGTATGTATGCATGTGTACATGTGTGTGTGTATGTATACATGTGTATACATGTGTGTGTATGTGTATGTGTGTGTATGTAGGCATGCATGTGTGCATGTGTGTGTACGCGTGTGTATGTATGCATGCATGTATGTGCATGTGTGTGTATGTGTGTGTATGTGTATGCATGTGTATACATGTGTGTGTATGTATACATGCATGTGTGTATATGTGTGTATGTTTGCATGTGTGTATATATGTGTGTATGCATGCATGTCAGTATATGTGTGTGTATGTATGCATGCATGTGTGTATATGTGTGTATATATGCGTGTGTGTATGTATGTGTGTGTGTATGTGTATGTATTCATATGTGTATATATGTGTGTGTATGTATGTGTGTATGCATGTGTGTCTATGTATGCATGTGTGTAAATTTATGTGTGTGTGTATGCATGCATATGTGTATATGTGTGTGTGTATGTAAGCATGCATGTGTGTATAGGTGTGTGTATGTAAGCATGCATGTGTGTACATGTATGTGTGTATGTATGCATGTGTAAATTAATGTGTATCTTCCTTTCTCTTCTCTCTCTTTCTCTCTCTCTCTCTCTCTCTCTCTCTCTCTCTCTCTTTCTCTCTCTCTCTTTCTTTTTTTTTCTCTCTCTCTCTCTCTCCTTCTCTCTCTATCAATAGCGAATAAAAGAATCACTTACAAGTATGTTCCTCTTTGAATCGTTGTCCTCAAAGCGTAATGTAGGTCGTCTCTCGTCCAATTCCAAACAATCGATGCCAAAGAAGTTCTGCAAAATCAACGAAAAGAGAAATTAGAAACCCTAAAGCATAGAGAAACACAAATGCTAACAGTACGCGCAACACTTACCAAGATGTGAGATCTAAGCCCAGAGAGAGTGTGTATGTGTAGAGAGAGAGATCCGTGTGTGTGTGTGTGTGTGTGTGTGTGTGTGCACAAGACAATGGAGGTTCACGCGTGCAAGTTCGACAGTAGACCAACAGTACTCAAACACGCGCAAAAATGTGAAGTTTTGCTCTCTGGTTCGCGGTATGTTTAAAACTCGCCACTGGTATAGGCGCCGGTATGGACGTCGGTATACACGTCGGTAGTTCTCAGTAAATTACCGATGCTTATACCGACGCTCATACCGATGCCTATATTGATGCCTATACCGACACCTATACCGACGGCTACGGGCCACACCGACGATCCGTTTAAAACGGTCATACCGACGGTCTACTTGACCGTCGATATCTCTTAGTGAGATTTTCTGAGGGCTATACCGACGCCGACTATGACCGTCGGTATATGCAGTGTCGATATGCCCCTCATATGTTGTAGTGAAAATTCACAACCAAGCCAATCTTGGCTAATGCGGAAATTGATAACAGGTTCTTCTTGGTCCCTGGCACAAATAAAGCATCTGACAAAGTGAAAGAACTACCATCAGCAATAGTCAAAATGATCTTACCAACTCCCATAACAGGATAAGAGGAGTTGTTGGCGCATGTAACAGTATTCCTTGTAGGGGCAGGCTCGAGTGAAGAGAAGAAACTACGTTGCGATGTAATATGTTTGGTCGCCCCACTCTCAAAATACCAAAAATCTGAGTCTACTGCAGACATGCACTAATCATGACAAGATGGGTCAAAATTGCAGACAGTAGTTAACACCCATTCTTCTTCCTGCACAAGATTAGCAGACTCTATTTTTGGTGTAGAGGCCTATGCAACAACCATTCCAGCCTCTTTCTTCTTTGCCTCTTTAGCGGCCAGTTTTCGACAGTTCTTTGTGATATGATCATTCCCTTTACAGTACTTGCAAAACAATTTCCGCTTTTGTGATTTTTTCTCATCTTTATCTTCCTTCTTCAAATGTGCAACATTTGCAGATTTCTGCTTACTAGTTGAAGAGCTCCATTTTCCTTTGCCCTTCTGATTAGCCAAGAAAGCTTGATATGCAACACGCATAATGGACCTGTTCTGCCTGGACTAATCTTCCCGCAACATAACAGAGACTAACCCCTCAGATGACAAGGCATTTGGATTGCCTTTCATCATTAACCGAAGAGTAGAAGCAAAACTTTGATATGAATCAAGAAGACCATTCAGAATGGTCTACACAAGTGAGCTATCTGGTATAACCTCATCAGCAGAAATCAACTTTTCCTTCAAATCTTTGATCTTTGTAGAAAACTATCCATTGATTCACCTTCATTCATGTGCTCACTCTCCAACTATTTTTGGAGTTAAGCAACACGAGCCTCATTCCTAGCTTGGTACAATGTGGTAAGTGTATCCCAAGCATCCTTAGCTATTCTGCAAGAGCGAATGTGAAAAATGGCATGTTTTACAAACAAAGCTATCAATGCATGTGCCTGGGCATCTTTGCCATCCTAACAAATTCTGCACTAGGTGCAGCAGAAACCGCAGCACGAATAGGAATATGCGGAATATCATCATCTTCAACACCTTCTGCATCAGCTTCTGTACCTGCAGTTGTAACAGTTGCACGTGTGATAGGAAGTTTTTCAACACCCTAAACAATGTTCCACACTCCTTTTGCAACCAATACATGTCGCATGCCCATAACGGGTAGTTGGTACCATCCAACTTATCCTCAGCCGCCAACATACGGAATACATCACTGTTTTCAACCATCGCCGGTGGCTAAAATACCTTGATGCAAAAAATTGGCTGTATCTCAAAAAGTTGAACAAACAAATTCCGCCAGACTTATAGCACACTTGAGATGCTTATGCTAGCGCACAAAAACTGGTATATACCTTTGGCACAAAAAGACAAAATAGATTACACAAGCACTACGATAGTGCGTTCGAAGGCCAAAACGAGCTCAGATTGCGATTTTCGCACCACATAGAGAAGCTGTTTTGATGTCAAAAACATGCTGAGTATGCTCACCAAAATTCGTGCGATTCTGAGACTGCAACTGGAGGAGTGTTGATGGCACCCCAGATGAAGCGACGATCTCCTCTAATACCAATTGTTGGAGATATACATCTATGAAAGCATGCAAACAATAGAAGAAAGGAGAAGAAGCTTGGAGCACAACACACAATACTCAATGTATTACTAGAGAATGTACAAAGATAAGTAGCCCATTAGGGAAATAGGCATATATACAAGTTGGGGGAAAAAACCTCCTAAAGAGGGAAAAAAGTGCCCCCGTGGTCCTAGTGTGTTCACACACATCACTACCTAAATATATCGACATATCTTATCCCAACAACCCACTTCCAATTGTGATTGGCATTGCAAAAAGTTTCATCTAGTTCCATCCTTTCCATAGGGAGCACACAATATTTGATCCCATGGGAACCTTTGGAGATCGAGAGAACAAGATAGTAATTAGATCTTGGATTTTTCAACTAGGGGTTTTGACAAAGGACAATTTGTTAGTATTTTTTGAAGATATGATTCACCCGAGAAGAAACATTGGTACTTGAAGCTTGAATCATCCATTTGGCCACCATCTTGCTGTCCATGGATAGAGAAAATCTCACATTTAATCTTTGAATCACCTTTTCTACTGGAATCCCCCATCCAAAGGAAGTTTTGATAGATCCCTTCAAGCTTCAATAAATTGTTATTTCTTGATCTCCAAAATGCCCATACATACATTGCCGAAGAGGTGGGGAACATGCCCAACCAAATTAAGCCACGTATCTTTCCACTATTGTAACTTGTTTGCAAAGAACCAATCTAATCATTGATCCATTGAAATATCAAAGCCAAGCAAGATGTCAAGCAATGGAAAGACATGAGTAGCGGGAATCTCCTAACACCCTCGTGACCAAAGGAGTTAAAAGGTAGGACCATGTAGGGATGTGTGCATAGTCTTTGAGTGGTTGATTTTAAATTGAGATATAGAAAAACATCAAGGCAATTATAGAAGAGAGACACACTTTGTGTCATTTCGAAGAAATTCATTGTTTGTAGTGAAGAGCCTAAGAATCATAGGATCCTTAATATGGGGGAGCAAGACCTCAAATATTTCTAACCAAGTTAGCTTATTGAAAGGGAATTTGAGCCCATTAGTTGTAATAGCAAACAACAACAAGGCCAATGGGCACCCTCGTCAGATGGATCACCTAAGAAAGAAAGACAAGTAGAGGTTGCTATTAATGTTAATCTGAGCACAAGCATTCACCATGCACGTGGAAACATTTTTTATGAACTTGGTGCCCCATATGAGGTCCTTAAGGAATTGTGGGACAAAGTCCCACTCCATTCAATCATAAGCTTTGTCAAAGTCTTTCTTGATTAAGAGAGTGTCTTGGGTTGACTCCTTTGCATGTTCCATGCGCTCCCAACCATAGATGATATCTATGAATGGACTTACCTTCGATGAAGCCCTTCTTATATTAATTGATGAACAAATGAATAAGACCCAAAGTGTTATTGGCAAGTATCTTGGTAAAGACTTTGTAGCCAATCTTGATCATGGTAATAGGCTACTAGTTTTTATTATATACTTGTTATCGTTCTTTTGAATGAGCTTGATGAATTCTTCATTTAAACACTTTGGAAGTGTACCAAAATTTATCACTTAATTCCAAATAGAGAATAAGGGTTCACAAGAGCCTCTTTGAAGGTCTTGAAGAACTGACTTGTGAGGCCATCAAGCCTTAGGATTTCACCCTTAGGGAGAGACCAAATTGCTTCAAGAATCGCTTGTTTAGATATGAGAGAATCAAGAAAATTCACTATATCTTGTGGAATTTTCCTAGATCTAGGGCTTGAGATGATGGCCATGCATTCATGCCTTAAAGAAGATAACATAGAAGAAACCCAAGGAGCTCATTGAAGTGATTGACAATGACCTTGCAATTATAGGCACCAGAAGAACACTCAACACCATAGATGTCAATTGAAAGATCCCAATTAGCTAGCTTCCACTATCCTTTGAACCTTAAACAGCCCTTGCACTTGGCACATCTAAATTCTTCTCTAAGGTTCAAACACCTCTCATATGGCCAATGTGAGGAGATGGAACAACCTCAAAGACTTGTGCTAGAGCCATGGATCCCTCAAGCACTAGTCCTTGACCCAGCTAGGGTCTTAACTAAATGCATGTGGTAGACCCCTAAGGTCTTAATAAATCTAGAAAAGTGGTAGACCCCGAAGGTCTTAATAAATCTAACGTTCTATCCCCATTCTAGAGATCATTGTCCTTAGTGATCAAGGAATGAAAGTGTTTGCAAATCAAAGCTTCTAATTCCCAAGTAGCATCTATGGGTGGAAAGGTAGTCCATGCTACTAAATATTCTAGTATGGACCGGTTTCGTAACTCTTTGCTCCCTCTTATCAAGAACACAAAATGGAACATCTTGACTCCCCTTAGCTTTGTTCCTTGATGTAGTTAGGGTCCTTGACCAAATGCAAGTAGACCGATGGTGGAGCATGGAGGTCTAATATAAATCTAACATCAATCATATGGAGGATATCTTCTTGAATTTTCTTTTTCTTGAGGGGTCTACACATTCCTTTAGTCAGTTTGTGAGCCTTGCCCTGTCCACTAATATTTAAAGTATAATCACATCTTCTTCCTCATGATTCCCTCTTCATATCTAGGCATGCATCTGATCTTAAGCATGCCGTTTTGGAGGTGCAATTTACCATTGTTAATTTCATTTTCTAGCCAATAGAGTCTTCTAAAGAGGTTCTCCCTCGTAATCCTCTAAATATTTTGGATCCCCTCAGGAGCTCTCTGCAGTATGACATGTCTCATTGATAAGTTCAACCCAATTCTTTGATAGAAATGATTATTCATTAAAGGCTATTCTCCAAGAATAAGAGATATCTTATTTCACAGATGGTAAGGAAAAGGCCAAGGGGATTTTACATTCTTGGAAAAGGATTGAAACATTAACACAACTTGAAATTGATCCAATACCACAATGTCTAGATCTTGGGAGAGGGTGGGGAGTCCTAGGTTGTTAATGCTCCTCTAACAAATGTAATGTTTATCATGTCGAGCCTTGCAAAGATCAATGCTAGACTATAGGTTCAACCAAGAAAATTGCGTGTTGTGCTTAACGTCCACCAAGTCATGATGCAGCTTCGATAGGTCCTGACAGTCCTTTTCTAGATCATCAATAAACATATCCATCTCCTCGACCTATCCAAATGATCTTCAACCATATGAATACACATATCCCTCTCCACCTATCGAAATGATCTTCCACAAAGCGTTATATCAGAGGATAGAGAATCAAGAGACCTGCAAGTATTAGTTCTTTCAAAGTCATGATTTTAGGCATAAATTGAAGCAATAGAGAAGGGGTAAGCATAATCACAACAAGGTACAATCCAATGACAGTAAGGGTCCATCAAGGATCCCACTAAAAGTGAGGGCTACACAGGCTTGAAGCCCATGAAGGTGCCACCTCTACCATGAAAATGGTTGGTGGCAAGCCAAGATAGAAAATTGGAAATACATTTCAACCTCTTCAAGAGGTAGTCACATTAATTTTGACCTCTTGAAGCGAGTTCAAATTCTTATCCTAAACGAACCTTGCGCATCAATCGCCAGTTGCGCGTCCCCGACTGACAGGTTCGCGGGAGCTCGGATAAAACACCTTGTCCACCATCGAGTATTCAAAGCAGCCAATCAGTCGCGATTGATACAGCCAATGATCGCGATTGATACATTCAGTCAAACGCGATTGATACATATTGATCGTCGTTTACACGCACCTGAACCACTGTATGCAAGCTAGCTGCGTCAAAATCGGTCAGTCGCGAAGCCCTCAGTCCATCGCGACCGATTGAGGGGTTGCACCCGATCGACAGAGGAATGCTAAGTGACCGTTGCACGCGGTCGATTGATAACCTGACGTGGCTGCGATGGATAGGGGTGGCCTCGTCAATCGTTTTGAACTCTTTGTCGATCGTCTTCTAAGATGACGTGGCTGCGATCGACAGAGAATTTTTAATTTTAAAGTGATATTTCTCTCTGGGCAAAAGGCCAGTTTTTTGTCCATCGGGGTGCGGCTGAGGGATTTTTTTGTCCGTCGCGAGGAGTACGTTTGTATCGCGATTGACTTGATCGTCCCCTCCACGATTGACGGTTCTCCTCCCCTCGAGAATGTGTAACTTGTCCGTCTGTCGCGACTAATTGCATTCGTTTTTGGAAGCGTCCAAACTCCATTTGAATAAAGTGATTAGAATTGACCAAGTGATCTACTCGGCGGGCAGCGCGCGTGAAAAGCTTGTGATACTTCTCATTTGAATTAGGCACCGTTGCTTGAATCTCGTTTTTTGTGAAGAATTAAATCTTTATTTATGTGGTCATGGATTTGGCGACCCCCTCTCTTGTGAGAAGTAACCTGGCCCCTCCTCCCGGGGAGACCGATAACCTGGCCTCTTTGTTGGAGGGGGGTTCTTGTGCCGCCCTAGGGGCCTTCGAGAGTGCTGAACCCCCCTTGGTCTCCCTCAATAGATCCGCAATTTCGTCAGCTCAGGAGGAGCTCAAGAAAGTTTGCCTCGTCGGCCAAATGTTCGGCCCTAAGCCCCCGCTCGAAACTGTGCGACAGTGGCTTCGCAACGAGTGGTTCCCCCGCGGGCTAGTTGTTTGTAAGTGTCAGTTCTTACCGGCAAGCCACTTGCTGCTAGTCTTTGAAAATGAAGATATGGCGTTTCGAGCCCTTAGTGTCGGAACTTGGCAACTTGGCCGGGCGACCCTGTGCCTATTCAGATGGTCCCCTGATTTTACTCCTGACAAATCGAAATCGCTTCGGTACCCTCTCTGGGTTGAGCTCCCTAACCTGCCATACTTCTTGTACAGCTTCGTGTGGGACATCGTTTCTCCTATCGGCAAGCCGTTGGCCTCACGCGAGGACATTGGTGGGCTCATTTATGAAGGTGCAAGACACTCGTTCAACGCTCGGTGGCACCCTCAAATCTGTGTCGAGGCTGACCTCAATATGCCACTTCCATCGAAGATCAAACTGGACTTGGGCGAAGGGGATGTATGGGAGCAAGACATCAGTTACAAAAACCTTCCCAACGCGTGCTTTCGCTATGGCCAACAAGGTCACAGGATCAAAGATTGCCCTTTGAGACGAAAAAGAAAGCGAAATCAAGAAGCCCCCAAAAATGCTCAAGATAGCAATGGAGCATTGAATCACTCGACGAAAGTAGAGGAATTCAAGGGTCCCCTTAATCCAGAAGCTGATGCAGACGGGTTCATCGAAGTCAGAAGAAGAAGGAAAAGAAGCCCTAGGGCAACCTCTGAGCGAAACAACATGTCAGTTACTCCCTCCAGCAACTTGTACTGCAATCTGGAAAAGGAAATCAATGAGTTTGACTACCCAGGTGGGAACCAACTTGAGGTGCACACCGACGTCAAAGGCCTAGAGATCCCTGACAGTAAAGAAACCTTGCAGGAGGGTTACACTACAAGCAAAGAAGACGGCTTTACTACTAGCAACGAAGATAACAAGGATAGTGAAAGCTCCATCATCGGATCGACTATTCCGAAAACGGAGCTGAAAATGGTGCCCAGTTCTTCCCAGCAGGAGGCATCCCGCAAAGGAAAACAACCTATGGAGTTACCGTGGAAAAGCCCCCACAAGAACCTAATGCTAACTCGGGATCCGATCCAAGCGAAAAAGAAAGATGAATCCAAGAAAAGAAAGGACAAAGCTCCCTCCCGCAAAGAGGGCTCACTACGACAATGATCATCATCTCGTTAAATGCTAGAGGGCTAACCGACCCCTCAAGAGCGATCATCATTGGTCAATGGCTTCGCGACATTAGCCTAAACCCAGATTTTATATGTATTCAAGAGATTAAAATTGACGGAGAAGACCTCCAGAAACGGCTTGGACATGTCTCCTCGACCCATGTTTGGATTTCAACGGCGCATCAGCGGGGGTCCGGTGGAACGGTAATCGGTATTCATCAACTCTGGTTTGAAAAGCTTGAGAACTCCATTGAAGATGAATGCCATCGATGGATTGCTGTTTCTTTCGGTGCTCCCTTTTGTTTTACTTTAGTTTCTTTGTATGCCCCTAATGGGGAGTTAGAGAGACTTAACACTTGGGCCTCCTTGGACTCGCTCCCCCAAAACGTGCTTATTTGTGGTGACTTCAACATGGTAGAGGACCCTATGGACAGATGGATGGGCAAGGGTAGGATCATCGATAGTCGGGAGAAAGAAACGTGGGACAAAACTAAACTACATTTGGATTTGGTCGAATTCAAAGACTCGAAGGGCTTTTCTTGGTCAAATCTCCAAGCAGGCGAGGACCTGAGGAAAGCTAGACTTGATAGATGCTACATTTCTCAGAGTTTTACTCATCAGTGGGGCCACCCTTCCCTCTCGCAACGTACCGACCTCACCATCTCTGATCACTACCCGATCATCATCACTTTTCAACCCCCCACCAAGATCCGTAAGGCTTCGTGGTGCCATGCCAGTGTGCCCTCCTTCTCTCTCCCCTCCGTCCATCAAGAAATTTCTGATGTGTGGAAGGAGGCATTCGCCTCTGGCTTGTCCCCAGCCAAGTGTTGGAGAAGTGCGGTCGATAAGTCACGACAGATCATGATTAGATCCAGGAAGATGCTAGAGACTGTGCGGCGGGCTCGTAGAGAAGCTCTATATCATAGACTCTAGCGGCTCGAGGAGGAAGTGAACAAAGGAAAATCTCAAGCCCATAAAGGACTTCGAAAAATCAGAGCGCTGCTGAGATACGAGGAAGAGATACAAAGGAAAAATTTGCAAATTTTCTTCAAGGAGTGGTGGGCTAGCAAAGCCGACAAACCCACCAAAGAGATGTGCCGTATCCTCAAAAGGAAACACAACAGAGAATCGATCCCCTTATTGCTAGACGCAAATGGCAATGTATGCAATACGGAAGAAGATAATTTTGGGATCATTGAAGGGCACTTCTCGAGACTCCTGGGGACCTCAAACCCCCTCTCCCACCATAGAAGGGACTGTATGGCAGCCATATCTAGGGTTTCCCCCCACAGGATACCACCCAACCTTCACTCTCTTTTTCATGCCCCTATCTCTGAAGCCGAAATCATTGAGGTCATTGATGCCCTCCCCTCAGGTAAAAGCCCCGGACCCGACGGGCTCACTAATGAGTTCTTTAAATCCTTCAAGTTGGTGGTTGCCACCCCTCTTCGTTTGGTTTGGCAAGAGGCACTCAAGTTTGGCGCGCTTCCTTCTTGTCTCAACAATGGCATTATCAAGTTAGTGCACAAAAAAGGGGAAAAGAACAGAATAGAGAACTGGCGTCCCATTACAATGCTCCAAACAGGATACAAGATCATCGCCAAAGTCATTGCCAACAGAATCTCTTGCCACTTGAGAGCGTGGTTAAGCGAGGACCAAAAAGGTTTCATCAAAGGCAGGTCAATTTTGGAAACCATTATAGATATCTGGGAAGGTCTTGAATTTGCAAATGAGTCTAAACAAGAAGTAGTTTTCCTCAAGATCGACTTTGATAAAGCCTACGACAGGCTAGAATGGGACTATATTCTACAGTCGCTACAAGATCTTGGATGTAGTCAGAAATTCACCAAGATGATCGCGACCCTTCTCGGAAACGCATCGACCCAAATTAACATTAATGGAAATCTTTCAAAGGTGATCAAACTTAGAAGATCTATCAAACAAGGGTGCCCATTGGCTCCCCTTCTCTTTGCCATTGCCACAGAAGGGCTTAGCAGGCTGGTGGAGCATCAGGTGGAAGCTGGTAACATTAAAGGCCTTCGTTTGCCGCATGACCATAGTCAGATCACCATGAGACTTTTTGCCGATGATATGAACGCTTTTGTGCACAATGAGACTTTTTGAAGAGAGATGGTGGATGCAATCCAAAGATGAGTAGGTGCCGCTACAACCAGCTTCACACCAGCCAACTGAGACTTCAGAGTTGATTAGTAGACCCTTTGAGCTTCCTAAATCCACCAAAATATCAGCCAAGTACTTTGGAACATGTATCCCAAAAGTTTAAGTCAAGACAGGCTAGTTGCGAAATGACTAGCTCCCAAAACTTGCTATTTTTGGACATACACCTGCTGGAAAAAATGAACAGTGCTCTCAACTTGGAAGGAATTAGAAAAATTCCTTTTGGGCATAGCAAATAGACTTAGCAAGCTTCCTATTCCAAGTTAAAACACTTCAAATGATGGACTGAGCACTGAGAACAAGTTTCATCAAGTTCTGGAACATTCCCACAATTCTCGGGGCTCTGCAGAGATAGACCAGTAAGCAGTAAAATGCAGATATCTCCAAAAGTATAAATCCAATGACCTTGAAAATTTATAGGTAGAAACTAGACAGTGAGAGCTATCCAACGCACTTTAAAACACTGAAAAAGGTTCAGTAAAACTCGAGATATGACCTTCTGAAGTTACTGCTCTGAGTGAGTATAGCAGAGAACAAAACAGAGAGGTAGATGATAATAAATGTATAGATTCACATATGATTACAACCACATTGGCAATGAATCTTTGCACAATGGGAGTAGAATGATAGAGCTATGGAGTAAGCTCTTCAATCTCTACAAAATGACATGAAGTGGTCACGTACAAGGCTTGCTAATCGCCTCTTCCTTCTTGCTCCTTTTATAGCTATTCTTGGAGGGAGTTTTGAATTCGAATTCGAATGGCTCCACCTAAAAGTGATCCCCAAAGTTAGGAGAGATTCCCTCAGCTCAAAAATTCGTGATTTTGGTAGTTGGAGCCACGAATTTGCTTTTACATCATGGATGAGGTAAGCCATCCTTTTACTTTTTTCTTTTTCCATTTACAAGAGATAAAATGTACTCTTTTACAAGAGGTGTTCACATGACTACTCATGTGACTTACAAATGAGGATAATATCAAGCATATCAAGCATGTAGGCTTGGGCAAAATGCACCAACAATGACCATAGTCAGATCACCATGAGACTTTTTGCCGATGATATGAACGCTTTTGTGCACAATGATAGTACCAGCCTTGAGACGTTCTGGAAGTGTCTTGCTACTTTTTGTGAAGCCTCTAGATCCATAATCAGCCACTCTAAGACCGCCTTTAGAGCTATTGGTGGGTCACAGCCCGACCTTCTCATTGATCATGGCTGTCAAATCATTCGGCAGGGCCAAATTTTTCGGCTTCTTGGGATTCCCTTGGGGTTTGGCGTCTCTATGGAACAGCGGTGGAACTAGGTGCTTGCCAAACTCGAAAACAAGCTTAACTATTGGAGAGGTATGCAAATCAATCTTGCTGGTCGTGCTATGGTTATCAACACGTTCCTCTTATCATCTACCATTTATTTCCTTTCTTGTTGGAGACCGAAAGAGCATGATCTGTCCAAACTGGATAGTATTTGTAGAAACTTCCTTTGGACGGGCGACCACAATAGGACGGGGGTGCCTAAAATCAAATGGTCCATCTGCACCAGCCATAGAGATAGTGGGGGACTTGGTATCTTGGACATTGGGTGCATGGCTAACAAACTTTCGGCCAAATGGATGATTAAGGCTTGGTGCAACGGGGAGGCCTCGTGGGCCAAGCTGATCTTCACAAACAAGAATGAGTTGGCGCTCATGGGTTTCCCAAATTGGAAGAATCTTGACATCTTGACCTTGCTGTTTTCCCCGATCCCCGTCTTCCCGAAAGGCTCTAATCTGGTGTGCTCCCTTTGGAAGAGTTGGAATAAAGTCAAAAGCTTCACAAGAATAAGTGAAGACTGGAAGTGGGCTGCCGGTATCAGACAAAACGACTCTATCTGGTTTCCGATCCATGGCATCCGGAGTGTGGAATCTTGGAACATTCAAAATGCCAAGAAGCTATGGAACAAAGGCTTCAAAAAATGGAAACATCTCTGGAAACAAGACACCAACCGCTGGATCAACTTTGAGGATATTGACCCTAGCATCAACATTTCGCATGAAGAATGGAACACTTTGCAAAGCAGATGTCTCGCCTGGGACCGACACAAAGTTCACCTTCTCATGGGACACAACATGTCGAGCTCGCTTGGTCTCAAACCGCACAATGGGAATAGCCTATCAAAAATCCCGAACATCAAAGAAACGATCGACTATCAGGTTAACCTCAACAAAAAGTGGTGCCTGTCATGGACACGGCTTCGGTGGGACATGAAGTTCATGGCTATCTGGCACCCCATCATAGAAATCAAAAAGTCTGTCCTCTTATGGCAAATTCTTCATCATGGAATCTGGACCAACCTTAAGGCTAGCAAAATTTGTGGGATCCCTCCCTGGTGCAAACGCTGCCACCGGTCTATCGAAGATGTTTCACACATCTTCTTTACCTGCCCCAACTCCAACAGACTCTGGCAAGTGGTTGGAAAGAGAATTAGACTTCAAAAACGTCTCAGTTGGCAGCAAGCCCTGCTGGGAGAAGCGATCGGCTGCTCCGCGACTCTCTGGAACGCCATCAGAGGGGAGGTCCTATGGAAAATCTGGCGGGAAAGATGTGCTTTCAACTTCGATGACTCCCCCAAGGAGTGGTCAATTGAGAAATCGTTGTTCCTCCTTGGCAAAAGGATTGTCAACTGTAAAAAATCCCCCCCCTTTAGGCATCATCAAGTACTCCTTTTGATCGATAACAAGCTTAAACCCAAGTGGGCCCCACATGAGGGTGATGAGAGGGTAATTAACCTTCTTTGTAATGTCATCTAAGCTCTGTAAAAGCTTCCCCTGCTTTGTAGGATTTGGGGGGTCCCGTGGGCACTAGTCCCCTTCTCTTGTACTTTTCTTTATTTAATTCAAGTTCGGGAGAGTAGGCTATTTCCGAACTTCCTTTATATTAAAAAAAAAATTCTTATCCTAAACCCATTGGACAATGACAACTGATCTCTTGGGAAGAGAAATTCCCCATACATTGAATGACCCTACTATTATTTTTGAATGGGTTAGTTGTGCCTATCCTCTTGATTCGGAATTTTTTCCTTGGTCTTCTTGTTTCTCCCCTCTTCTCTTGTCTGAGATGACAAAGCATTTTGGGAGGATGGAATCAAGCAATGAACATGGGCCGAAAGGTTGTCTGATGATGCACTTCTTTTTAAGTTCCTTCTACTTTTTCAAAACGTCCACCTTTCGTAGAGAGAGCGGAGGTAATCTGATCCTAAAATGTGGAAGGGAATCAACAATACCATTTCATTAGGTTTGGGAATCATAGTTTTTTATTAGGAGAGAGGGAGCCACCAAGTGATTCAGCTAACGCAATTTAGAGCATGCTTTGAAGCTACATTATGAAGCCCTACCTAGTTATGGTGCAACTGAATATCTCTTGACAAACGAACAAGGAGACGAAGATAGTTATGATGTTGTGGAATTGCTCTAAAACCACTTGACCAGCTAGCGCAGTTATGGGTTGATCATTGCAGTCTGCATACATAAGAGAAGAGGAAATCGTGAATGTTGAACTTGATAGTATCCGGCTTTACGTTGCTGATCCTAGAGAGTAGAATTTCAAAGTCTATTCCATTGAAGAACTCATGCTTTATTAAAGCAATCATACTTTCAAAGAACTCTTGCTTTATTCAAAGATTCAAACTATTTTCTCTTGGAGAACACTCTACTTTCCTAGTGTACCTCCTTCGGAACAACTCAGTTAGATCTTAATGAACACTTTGCATATTTACTCGGGGCGAGAACATAAGGAGCACCTCCATGGACAAGCATCCACCTCTTCATGTCCTCTCAACACCCACTCGGGTCAAGTGGATGTGATTTCACTGACTCAAGAATGTTCTCTCACTCGGGTCGAGCGGATCCGCTCACCGGGCACGATCTAAAAAAAATGACTCGCCTCCATACCAATGAATGCGGATTGGGTCGCTTTATTCTCGGTAATGCATGATGTGGCAGCAAATCGATCATACTTCTCCTATGCTCACGACTCACGTTCAGGGTTATGGCATTCAATTCACCAATCATGACCGCATCCACCGGATGATCATTCACTATGCAGAGCACGGGAATCCTGGGATCTAGCACATGCAAATATATATTCACAGACATGAAGAACTAAAGTATATAGATAACCACATATGCATAACATACATAGCTTCGTACACGACACATATATACATACATAGATGATCACATACATGGATGGCCCCTTGCATATATTTCTACACAAGTATGTATCTCAACACATGGATAGCAAGATGTGTATATGTCTAGACATTTACAACAACCTCATACACATGTTTGCATGCACGTACATATACATATGCATATACAATGACAAACACATTAATAAACAACCATGCACACATGTACAAAGAAAAATCACAAATGCATTGACACCCACATGCACACAAAGAAACATAGGAGATCACTTGCACATACATGGTACACTTATATACATACATTGATATGAAAAGAAGTAGATCCATAAGGAGGTAGCCAAACATATTTATGCATAGTGAGGTGGTTTCTATAGTTACTAATCTGCATTAAGACGAACATTCGTCAATGTAATGGATGTTTCATTATTCATCTAAAATTTTCCAAATTGAATTAAGAATAAATATCATCAATGTATTACAAGGTGCAAGATTTGTTGGATCCAAACTAAGACATTCTTCTTAGACTTTGCACCATGCTCTACATCATCATGAGCTTTACATGCACCTAGCAAACTTAACCACAGCATTGGAAACCATGTCAATTGTGTGCAGTGAATAAAGGCCTTTGCTTCATCGAAGCCACCAACTCAACCCAAAACATTAATTGTGCAATCATAATGATCCTTCATGTATGTACATCCATGACATAAGTACATAGATGCAAAGCAGAACATACCGAATCAATAATCCCTGTAGGAATGCACATTGTTAATACACAAAGACAAGCTATGTCATCAACCTCTTTGTTTTCATTCATCATATCGTGGAAGAGCACTATAATTTCCATATATCTTGAACCATGTATAGGACCCGAGTAATGTGTTCCATGTTATTATGCTCCTCAAAAGCATGCCATTCGACACATTTTTGCCCTCATCCAAGAATCCACATCTCCCAAACATATTTATACGGTAGTTTTCTAAGACAACATTTCATCTAAACATTCCTCAAATATGGCACTATTAATCCAATGTCCCTATTCAACGATAGACAATAAAGCACAAATGGCGATTACACATATGAATGTAATCTCCTTTGAGATTAATCCATTTGAATACATCCTATATTAAAATAGAAAATGAGCATTCCCATGGTCTTCATTCTCAGCTAAGGCTCCAATCATAACTCTCAAAGGGATAACATCCTCATTGGGCATATTACAAAAGATCCAAACCGCATCAAGTTAAACCATTACCTTCCATGTTGACCAATGTTTTCTATATTATTGGATTCCTCTCTAACCCGACCTGCATAGCTACAAAGTGCATCTCCTTCCCTTTATCAGGCATGGATATGCTACTACATTCATCAAGGGCAAAAATGTATGTTATTTCATCAGGTTGCATACCTTGCGGGAGGGTTGAATGAAACAGATCTAACATCTTCTTTACTTTTTCTCTATATGAAAAGTAAGCAATCATTTCTGTCAAAGCAAAGGTATCAATGTAGGTCATTGTTTTGAAGGCACTGAAATCTTCTTCTATGAATTTAAAATTTTCATGGACATTAATAATGGCTATTCCAACCATAGGTTCATGTGCAATGCCCATTTTGATAGTATGAACATGGAAAATCATTCTGGCATGGTGGGATCTCAAAAGTGAGTACACATCAATGATAGAAACAAACATGAAATTATGCGGAAAAACACCTTCAATTCCCATTTTGAAAAAAATAGAAGAGAGCATCGTAGGAATATTTGGTTGGTCAAGAATATGGAGCAATCAAAGCATTTCATGAAACAAAGTACCCACATGGCTATCCATCAAAGAATGATCTAGTTTCATCTATAAAACCATATTGATTAACCATTTATATGGGTGTTCTCCAAGAGTAGACATTCAGATGACGGATCTAATCAAGAAGATTATGTACATCTACTAACTTCCCATGATGTCCTTATGCACGGAGTAGCAAGTTCATTCTTCAATGAGAAGACATTAGGAGCTTCTAGGCAATCAAACATATGTCAGGCATCATGTAAACGTCCATATCCATCATGCATGCCGGTCAAAAAGGATTTCATAAAAAAATATATTCCACTCAAATCTAGGGCAAATGATGAGAGCATGTAAAGCTTTACCTGAACCAAGTGATTTTTTCTTACTATGGACTGTAAACGTCCATATCCATCATGCATGCTGGTCAAAGGATTTCCAAGAAGACTATTCCACTCAAATCGAGGGCAAATGATGAGAGCATGTAAAGCTTTACCTAGACTAAGTGATTTTTTCTTACTATGGAGTTGCATCAAAGGCACTACCTTCATATATTCTTCAAAGCGGTGCCGATGGGTCCCGCTTTTCTATTGCAAGCATTTCTGCTTTTGCTATTCTTGCGTGATTATGGGATTGTTACATTACATATGTATGTAAGTGTGTATTGTTGGAGTTAGACATCTACAAAAGCACACGAACAACAAAAGGAAGAAGAAGAAGCTTGGAGCACAACACATAGTATTGAATGTATTACTAAAGAATGTTCAAAGATAAGTAGCCTGCAAGGGCAATAGGCATATATACAAGCCGGGGGGAAAGAAACTCCTAAAGAGGGAAAAGAGTTCCTCGATGGTCCTAGTGTGTTCACACACATCATTACCTAAATATATCAACAAATTCCCCCTGGGAGTGATGCGGTGAACAAGGAGCTGGCACTCATGTATAAGGAAGTGCCAAGCTATGTGGAAATCACTACACAAAAGGAAGTAAGCCCAAAGCTTTGCGAAAAGCTTCAAACTTCTCCCTAGGTAGAGCCTTCATGAAAAGGTTTGCAATGTTCTCCTGCATGGGCACATATGCCAAGTTGATCTCCCCAGCAGAGAACCTCTCCCTGACATAATGATAATGTACCTCAATGTGCTTAGTGCAAGCATAGAACACAGGGTTCCTCGCAACTGTCAATGCACTCCGACTGTGAGTGAAGATGGTGGTGGCAGAAGACTAACCAACACCCAAATCAGCCATAAGGCATCTGAGCTACACACACTCAACAGTCACTGTGAAAGCTGCCCTATACTCAGCCTCACAATTGGAAGTGGCCATAGTAGGCTGCTTCTCGCTCAAGCAAGTTATACATGAGCTACCAGGCATGAAGCAAAAGCCACTAGTGGACACATGAGTGTCAAAGCAACCAGCCCAATCCGAGTCAGAAAAAGCATGCAAATCTGGCAGTAGTGATCCCCCCTTGGGATAAAACAACCCAAGTAGCTAAGTACCACTCAAGTAGTGAAAGATGCGCTTAACCACCTGCCAATGCTTAACTCTTGGGCAATGCATAAACATGCTCAACTGTGAGACAACAAACTGAATATCTCGCCAAGTAATGCATAAGTAAATCAAGCATCCAAGAGAATGCTGATAGAGAACACCATCAAATGCATCTCCAGCATCATGAAGACTTAGTTGTAAACCTGTTTCCATAGGAGTGGCAATAGGTTAACAATCTTCAAGGCCAAAACGCTACAATAATGTGTCAATATATTTCGTTTGACACAAAGCCATTCCACCATGAATGTGCATAAATTGAATGCCCAAATAGTGATGCAAATGCCCCAAATTAGATATCTCCTATGAGGCATGCAAATCAGCCTTAAAATCAGCAATATGCTTCTCAATAGGACATTTGCATTTGCATCACTATTTGGGCATTCACTATTTGATGCGAATGCCCCAAATCATAAGTACATCATTAGCATGCTTAACATATAAGGTGCTTTCAGTTGGACTATTCTCAAAACCATGTGCAACCAGATAGGCATGTATCTTTTTATATCAAGCATGTGGTGCTTGCTTTAAACCATATAATGCCTTCTTTAACCTACATACCTCATTTTCATGCCCTTTCTGCACAAAGCCATGGTGTTGAAAAACATACACTTCTTCATGCAAGTCACCATTCAGATATAGTGTTTTAATGTCAAACTGATGTACATTTTAACCATGATGAGTTGCAAGTGCGCAGATGCTACAAACAGTAGTCATTCGAAAAGTAGGAGAAAATGTTTCATTAAAATCAATGCCTCTTTCCTGTGCATAACCCTTTGCAACAAGCCTAGCCTTATACCCGTCAACTATTCCATCAGACTTACACTTCAACTTGTAAACCCACTTAGTGCCAATGGCCTTCTTGCCAGGAGGCAAGTCACACAAAGACCAAGCACCATTCTTCATTATAGCATCATATTCAGATTGCACCACATCCATCCAATTCTGAATTTTGTGCTTCATCAAATAAAACAGGCTCAGTCTCATCACAGAGACTAGATGCAGCCATAGCATAGCAATCTGATGCAAAAGAGGCACTATGAGAGCCTGAACGAGTATGATATGATAGAGGTGCATCTAATTTGTTGTCACACAAAGTCTGCACCATTCATTTTGGCATAGTTTTTGCCTCCTCAATATCAGCTCCCTCATCAACAATCTGCATTAGAAATGGGATGATTTGCATCATCACATGAAACCTACAAAGGCTGAGGAGTTGCCTCATTAGGACGAACACTAGACTGTCCACCAGTAAAAAGAGGAAAAAAAGTATCATACATGTCTTTGGAGCTAACAAATGTCTCCTTAGTACATGAAAGCAATGGATGAATAGCTTCCATAAAAACAACATCATGGCTAATCAGAATGCATTTAGTCTGTGGATGATACAGACGATAGCCTTTACTTTTAAAACTACACTCAACAAAAATACATTTTACTGCTTTATCATCCAATTTTTTGCGATGTTGTTTAGGCACTAATGCATGTGCCAAACAACCAAAAACACGCAGATGAGCAATAATGGCTTGCGATCATGCCAAGCCTCATATGGAGTGATAGACTGTAGCACTTTAGTGGGACACATTTTAAGTACATATGTTGCACACATGACAACCTCAAGCCAGAAACTATGTGGTAAAGCCTGACTTTGACCATACACCTTGCCATCTCCATGAGTGACCTATTCTTTCATTCGGCAACTCGATTTAGTTGAAGTGTATACGGCAGTGTACACTGGTGTTTTATCAAACGTTCAGCGAGAAATGCATTTAAATCAAAAGATATATATCCCCCCCCCCCCCCCCCCGATGAGAATGGAGGGTGCCTAGTTTACATGCTGACAGATTTTCAGGCAAAACCAAAAACTGTTTGAAGCACATGAACACTTCTGAGTTTACTTGAATGGAAATATCCATGCATGCCTAGAAAAATCATCGATGAAAGTCACGAAGTAAAGATAATTTCAAAAAGAAGGTGTCTGCATAGGACCACATACATCACTATGTACAAGCTGCAATTTTTTAGTAGCCCGAACTGAACCATCTTTTGGAAAGGAAGAATGCTACATTTTTCCCAAAATACAACCTTCACATACATGTTTACTGGGTGCCTCAAGTTTGGGTAAAGAGGACACCATTTCAGATTTCTACAGGTGTAGCAAATTAGCAAAATTTAGATTACCAAAGCATGCATGCCAAAGCTTTGCATCTGACATAGCCTGAGAATCATGTATTGCACATGCTGAATCATTTAGAGACCATTCATAGTCTATGAGCTTATACAACCCACGACATAAAATGTGAGAACCAATAATCACATCATCATTTGACAGATCATGAATTGTACACCAAACATCAACAAATTTTGCAACCAAGCCAATCTTCGCTAAAGCTAAAACTCATAACAGATTCTTCTTGATCCTTGGCACAAATAAAGCATTTGATAAATTGAAAGAACTACCATCAACAATAGTCAAAATGATCTTACCAACTCCCATGACAGGATAAAAGGAGTTGTTGGCACATACGATAGTATTCCCTATAGGGGCAGGTTCGAGTGAAGTGAAGAAATTACACTGCGAGGTGATATGTGTGGTCGCCCCACTATCAAAGTACCAAATATCTGAGTCCACTACAGACATGCACTGCTCATGAGAAGATGGGTCAAAACTACAAATAGTAGTAAACGCCCATTCTTCATCCTGCACAAGGTTAGCAGACTCTGTTTTTGGAGAAGAGGCCTCTACAACAACCATTCCAACCTCTTTTTTCTTTGCCTCTTTTGTAGCCAGGTTAGGATAGTTCTTTATGATATGATCATTTCCTTTACAATACTTGCAAAATAATTTCTGCTTTTCTTGTTTCTTCTCATCTTTGTCTTCCTTCTTTGAATGTGCAGAATTAGCAGATTTTTGCTTAGTAGTTGAAGAGCTCCATTTTCCTTTGCCCTTCTGACTAGCTAGGAAAGCTTGCTCTCCAACACGCATAATGGATCTGTTCTGCCTCGTTTGATTTTCCTGCAGCAAAACAGAGACTAACTCCTCGAATGACAAGGCATTTGGATCGCCTTTCATCATCAACTAAAGAGTAGAAGCAAAACTTTGATACGAATCAGGAAGACGGTTCAAAAGGGTCTACACAAGTGAGTTATCTGGTATAATTTCATCAGCAGAAATCAACTATTCATTGAAGTCTTTGATCTTTGTCAGAGAACTATCCATAGAATCACCTTCATTCTCACTCTCCAACTATTTTTGGAGGTAAGCAACACGAGCCTCATTCCTAGCTTGGTACATTGTGGTAAGTGTACCCCAAGCATCCTTAGCTGTTCTGAAAGAGCGAATGTGAGGAATAATGGCATGTTTGATAGACAAGGCTATCAATGCATGTGCCTGGGCATCTCTACCATCCCAATGAATTTGCTTTGCAGTAAATGTAGAAAAAACCACAACACGATAGGAATATGCAAAATATCATCATCTTCGACACCTTTTGTATCAGCTTCAGTACCTCTAGGTGTAATAGTTGCAGGTGTGATAGGACGTTTTTCAACAACCTACACAATGTTCCAGATTCCTTTTGCAACCAATACATGTCACACCATATAAGCCCATAATAGGTAGTTGGTACCATCCAACTTATCCTTAATAGCCAACATACGAAATGCATCACTGCTTTCAGCCATGGCGGATGACTAAAATACCTTAATGCAAAAAATTGACTGTATCTCAAAAAGTTGATCATAACTGTTGAGACGAATTCTGCTAAACCTATAACAGACAGATGGCGTTCCAAGCCCTAAGCGTTGGCACCTGGCAGCTCGGTCGGGCGACCCTGTGCCTATTCAGATGGTCCTCGGACTTTACTCCCGACAAATCGAAATCACTTCGGTACCCTCTTTGGGTTGAGCTCCCCAACCTCCCATACTTCTTGTAGAACTTCGTGTGGGACATTGTCTCTCCTATCGGCAAGCCGTTGGCTTCACGCGAAGACATTGGTGGCCTCATCTATGAAGGTGCGAGACACTCGTTCAATGCCAGGTGGCACCCACAAATCTGCGTCGAGGCCGACCTCAGTTCGCCGCTTCCATCAATGATCAAAGTGGACATGGGCGAAGGAGAAGTTTGGGAGCAGGACATCACCTACAAAAACCTCCCCAACGCGTGCTTTCGCTGTGGTCAGCAAGGTCACAGGATTAAAGATTGCCCTCTCAGGCAAAAAAACAAGCGATTTCAAGAAGCCTCCAAAATCGCTCAAGACAACCTTGGCGACTTGACCCACTCGTCCAAGGAAAGGGAAAGCAAGGGCCTCCTCAATCCGCAAACTGACGCTGATGGCTTTACTGAAGTTAGAAGAAGAAGGAAAAGAAGTCCGAGGGCCAACGGCGAGAGAAACAACCTGCCAACTACCCCACACAACAATTTGTATTGCAATCTTGGAAAGGAGATCAACGAGCTCGACTACCCAGGCGGGAAGCTACTCGAGGTTAGCAGCTACGACGAAGCCCAAGAGATCCCTGACAACAAAGAAACCCCCCAGGAGGGTTACACCACAAGCAAAGAAGATGGTTTCACCACTAGTAACGAAGACAACATGGATAGCGAAAGCTCCATCATCGGATCGACGATCCCGGAAACGGTGCCGAGTACGGGGCCCAATTCTCCCCAGCATGGTGCATCCCACAAAGGAAAGCAGCCTATGGAGATACCCTGGAAAAGCCCCCACAAGAACCGTTTTCTAAGTCGGGATCTGATCCCAGCGAAAAAGAAAGATGAAGCCAAGAGAAGAAAGGACAAGGCTCCCTCCCGCAAAGAGGGATCAACACAAAAATGATTGTTATCTCGCTAAATGCTAGAGGGCTTACCGACCCCTCAAGAGCGACCATCATTGGTCAATGGCTCCGCGACATTAGCTTAAACCCAGACATTATATGTATTCAAGAGATTAAAATTGACGGAGAAGACCTCCAGAAACGGCTCAGACAGGTCTCCTCGGCCCATGTGTGGATCCCGACGAAGCACCAGCGGGGATCAGGAGGGACGGCTATCGGGGCTAAACAGCTCTGGCTTGAAAAGCTTGAGAACACCATTGAAGATGTAAGTCACCGTTGGATTGCGGTTTCTTTTGGTGCTCCTCTTTGTGTTACTATGGTTTCTTTGTACGCCCCTAACGGGGATTTGGAGAGACTGAACACTTGGGCTTCATTAGACTCGCTTCCCCATAACGCGTTTATATGTGGAGACTTCAACATGGTGGAGGATCCTATGGACAGATGGATGGGCAAGGGCAGGGTCATCGACAATCGGGAGAAAGAAACGTGGGACTTGACCAAACTCCACTTGGATCTGGTTGAGTTCAAAGACTCGAATGGCTTTTCTTGGTCGAATCTCCAAGCGGGCGAGGACCTGAGGAAAGCTAGACTCGATAGATGCTACATCTCTCAGAGGTTTACTCAACGGTGGGGCCACCCTACCATCACGCAACGCACTGACCTCACTATCTCTGATCACTACCCGATCGTTATCACTTTTCAACCTTCCAACAAAATCCGCAAAGCTCCGTGGTTCCATGCCAACGCTTCCACCTTCTCTCTCCCTTCTGTCCACCAAGAAATTGCCGATGTGTGGAAAGTGGCGTTCGCCTCTGGCTTGGCCCCTGCCAAGTGCTGGAGAAGCGCGGTCGACAAGTCGCGTAAGATCATGATCAGAACTAAGAAGATGCTCGAGACTGCGAGGCGGGCTCGTAGGGAGGCTCTTTACCACAGACTCTGGCGGCTCGAGGAGGAAGTGAACAAAGGGAAACAACAAGCACAGAAAGGCCTCAGAAAAATCAGAGTAGTGTTGAGATACGAGGAAGAAATACAAAGGAAAAACTTGCAAATCTTCTTCAAAGAGTGGTGGGCTGGCAAAGCCGAGAAACCCACCAAAGAGATGTGTAGTATCCTTAAAAGGAAACACAACAGAGAGTCGATCCCCCTACTGCTTGACCCTCATGGCAATGTATGTAATTCGGAAGAAGATAATTTCGGCATCATCGAGGGGCACTTCACGAGACTCCTGGGAACCTCGAACCCCCTTTCCCTCCATAGAAGGGACTGTATGGCTGCCATTTCTAGGGTCTCCCCCCGGAGGATACCAACCAACCTCCACTCCCTGCTTCATGCCCCTATCTCGGAATCAGAAATCATTGAGGTCATTGATGCCCTCCCCCTAGGTAAAAGCCCGGGACCCGACGGACTCACTAACGAGTTCTTTAAATCCTTCAAGCTGGTGGTTGCCACCCCTCTCCGGATGGTTTGGCAAGAAGCGCTAAAATTTGGTGCTCTTCCTTCTTGTCTAAATAATGGAATTATCAAGTTGGTACACAAGAAGGGGGAAAAGAACAGAATCGAGAACTGGCGGCCTATTACGATGCTCCAAACAGGATACAAGATCATCGCCAAAGTCATTGCCAACAGACTTTCGTGCCACCTGAGATCTTGGCTTAGTGAGGACCAAAAAGGTTTCATCAAAGGCAGGTCCATCCTGGAAACCATTATGGATATTTGGGAAGGTATTCAATTCGCAAATGAATCCAATCAAGATGTGGTTTTCCTCAAAATCGACTTTGACAAAGCCTACGACAGGCTAGAATGGGACTATATTCTGCAGTCGCTCCAAGATCTCGGGCTCAGTCAGAAATTCACCAAGATGATCGCGACCCTTCTCGGAAACGCAACGACCCAAATCAACGTCAACGGCAAACTTTCGAAGGCAATCCATCTTAGAAGATCGATCAGACAAGGGTGCCCTCTGGCCCCCCTTCTTTTTGCCATCGCCACTGAGGGGTTGAGCAGACTTGTGGCTCATCATGTGGAGGCTGGCAATATCAAAGGCCTCCGGCTGCCTCACGACCACAATCAAATCATCATGAGACTGTTTGCTGATGATATGAACGCGTTCGTCCACAATGATAATACCAGCCTGGAGACTTTCTGGAGGTGTCTTGCTACCTTTTGTGATGCCTCTGGATCTAAAATCAACCACTCCAAGACCGCCTTTAGGGCTATCGTGGGACAGCATCCTGACCTTCTCATTGATCATGGCTGTCAAATCATTCCGCAGGGCCAAATCTTTCGGCTTCTAGGAATCCCCCTGGGGTTTGGCGTCTCCATGGAGCAGCGATGGAACTGGGTATTGGCTAAACTCGAAAACAAGCTCAACTATTGGAGAGGTATGCAAATCAATCTCGCTGGGCGTGCGATGGTTATCAACACGTTCCTCCTCTCTTCTACAATCTATTTCCTTTCTTGTTGGAGACCGAACGAGCAAGGCCTGTCCAAACTAAACAGCATTTGTAGAAATTTCCTTTGGACGGGCGACCATAACAGAAGGGGGGTGCCTAAAATCAAATGGGCCATCTGCACCAGCGACAGAGACTGCGGGGGGCTTGGTATCTTGGACATTGGGTGTATGGCTAACAAACTGGCGGCTAAATGGATGATTAGGGCTTGGTGCAATAGGGAGGCCTCGTGGGCCAAGCTGATCTTCAGAAACAAGAATGAGTTGGCCCTCACGGGGCTCCCGAACTGGAAGAATCTTGATATCATGACCCTGCTTTTCTCCCCGATCCCCGTCTTCCCGAAAGGCTCCAACCTCGTGTGTTCCCTTTGGAAGGGCTGGAATAAAGTCAAAAGATTCACAAGAGTTAGTGAGGACTGGAAGTGGGCGGCCGGAATCAGACAAAACGACTCTATCTGGTTTCCGATTCACGGCATCCGGAGTGTGGAGTCGTGGAACATTCAAAATGCCAAGAAGCTATGGAACAAAGGATTCAAAAAATGGAAACACCTCTGGAAACATGACACCAACAACTGGATCAACTTCGAGGATATTGACCCTCGCATAAACATATCCTACGCAGAATGGAACACCTTGCAGAGTAGATGCCTCGCTTGGGATCGCCACAAGACGCGCCTTCTCATGGGACACGATTCACCGAACTCGATTGGTCTCAAATGGCACAACGGAAATAGCCTTCTCAAAATCCCGAACATCAAAGAAACGGCCGACCTCCAGTTCAGCCTCAACAAGAAGTGGTGCCTGTCTTGGACGCGGCTTCGGTGGGACATGAAATTCATGAGTATCTGGCACCCCCTTATTGAGATTAAGAAGTCTGTCCTCTTATGGCAAATTCTTCATCGAGGAATTTGGACCAACCACAAGGCTAACAAACTTTGTGGGATCCCTCCTTGGTGCAAACGCTGTCACCGTGCTATCGAAGACGTCCCACACATCTTCCTTACTTGCCCCAACTCCTACAGAATCTGGCAGACGGTTGGAATGAAAATCAGACTTCAAAAACAGCTTAATTGGAAACAAGTCCTTTTGGGAGAAGCGATCGGCTGCTCTGCGACACTCTGGAACGCCATCAGAGGGGAAGTCCTGTGGAAAATTTGGCGGGAGAGGTGTGCTCTCAACTTCGGCGACTCCCCCAGGGAGTGGTCGATTGAGAAATCACTCTTCCTCTTGGGCAAAAGGATTGTCAACAGCAAGAAGTCCCCCCCCTTCAGACACCATCAAGTTCTCCAGCTGAACAACAACAAGCTTAAACCCAAGTGGGCCCCGCACGAGGGCGACGAGAGGGTGATTAACCTTCTCTGTAATGCAACCTAGGATTCAATCATGCTTCCCCTGCTTTGTGGGATTTGGGGGGTCCCGTGGGCACTAGTCCCCTTCTATTGTACCTTTGTTTCTTAATTTAATTCAAGTCCGGGAGAGTAGGCTATTGCCGAACTTCCTTTACATTAAAAAAAACCTATAACAGACTTGGAGACGCTTATATGGTGAATGGAAACTGGTATATACCTTTGGCACAAAAAGAGGAAATATCCTGCACAAGCACTCCAATAGTGCATTCAGAGGTCGAAATGAGCTGAGATCGCGATTTCGGCACCATAGAGCGAAGCCGACTGATCTTGCAAACACGTTGAGTATGCTCACCAAAGTTCATGCGATTTTGAGACTACAACCGGAGACGTGTCGATGACGCCCTAGATGTAGCACTGACCTGCTCTGATCCCAATTCTTGGAGTTAGACGTCTGTGGAAGCAAAAGAACAGCACAAGGAAGAAGAAGCTTGGAGCATAACACATAATACTGAATGTATTACTAGAGAATGTACAAAGATAAGTAGCCCGTTAGGGCAATAGGCATATATACAAGCTGGGGGAAAAAAACCTCCTAAAGAGGGAAAACAGTACCATGGCGATCCTAATGTGTTCACACACATCACTACCTAAATATATCAACATGTATGTATGTACATATTTATGTATAGGTGTGCATGGTGTATGTATGTTCGTATGTATGTATACCTATACCTATATATTATATATATATATATATATATATATATATATATATATATATATATATATATATATATATATATATATATATGTGTGTGTGTGTGTGTGTGTGTGTGACCGCCCCCGTGCGTCTGTTTGTGTGTGTATGTATGTAAATACGCATTGTTTGTGTATCTATCTGTGTGTGTTTTTGTATGTACGTATAAGTATTTATGTAAGTACAAATATATGTATATATTTATCATGTATATAAGTATATATGCATGTACTATATGTACATATATATGTACATATGTATATGTTTATATGTATGTATGCACGTTGTATGCATGTACGTATATGTATGTATGTACTCATTAATGTTTATATTTATGTACGTAAAAGGAATCATCAATTACGGTATCGTATATGAGGAAAGATCAACTATAGTTGAGTATTATGAATCAGATTGAGTATTGTGAATCAGATTGAGAATGAGCAAGAGATAGTTTGTGTAGGATCTGGGAGTTTCCCTTGGATGAGAAAGAAGCAACCAATTAAAGCACTATTTATTATTAAAACTGATTAAAGAGTGACATGTGTTGCAAAATGTGAAGCACTATGACTAAGAAGGATCCTATGATACATAGGAGTACAAGGAGAGGAGGATACATAGCTAAAGAATGAAACCCAAAGTTGAATGTGCATCACCAAAAGTTTTGGTTTCCATGCACGTACTAGGCACATCGAAATTCACTGTCACTATGTGCATGGGTTGATCATTCCATGAGAACTATGTGTGACCTTTGATGATAATGGATGTTATTTTTTTTGTCTAGCCATGAGCTTAGGTAGGGCATACATTTGTAGGCCATTGAGTTATTATTCAATGTCAATATAAGGGACCCGTGATATCGTGCAGTTTTTCCATAAAACCTTAATTGAGGGATTGTAGAGGGGGACTTGTCCCCTTCTGGAGGATACGGGGGGATGATCCTCCCATCTTATAGGGCAAACATGGTAGGACTTGTAGCCATGGGGACATTGCCATACCTATTGTGACTATAGTTTCCTATAGCGACTCTCATTGTAGAGGCTATGTAAGCATGGAAGTGCAAAACTTTAAATAACACTACACAATAGTAAGGCATTCATTTAGATTCTAACTAGATTACCATCTAAGCTCCTTTTTGGGGAGAAAATGGTTGGATAGCACCATCTTTATACCTGCACTTTTGTTTGCAATTTGAGAATTCGATTTATTTATCTTTTGATCTATGTTTCGTCTTTGTTTCAAAGGGGTTCAACAAGAAAGGTACATGAGCTTCTAGGACTATTCTTGAGACTAGTCATAAGTCTCAAGAAAAACTTCATTCAAACAATCCCGACCAAATGATTCCCCCTAATGATGATCTTCCACATGATTGGAAACATAGAAACACAAATGCACTCTATGCTGTAGTAATATACGTACTATTGATAGTATTTTGGCTTTGATTCAACATACTACTAAGTTTTGTGAATCTTGCAACATAGTGAGAAGTCAACATGAATATCTTTTCTATAGAGGTGTACGAATCGACAGGATCAAATGGCCTATTTAGACATAGTCTATTCAGGGGAGGTGCTAGTTAAACGTGGACTTCAAACCTTCCACCGAAGATTGAGGATTTGGTAATTACCCTCAATGCACAAATCTAGCCTCAATCTGTAAATTTTGAGAATTTAGTGCCATATTCATGGAGGATGATCTAGCACTCAAGGGACGTCATGGTGGCACTGAATGAGATGCTATATTAGGAAACCTTGACTCCTCAAAAGATGTCGAAAAAAATTGAAAGAAAATAATTCAAGGGAAAATGCTTCCACTACAAGAAGAAAGGACACATAATTAAAGATTGTCACACGAAGAAGGTAGAAGAAAAGAATGGTTCTTCAAAATATCGTGAGGGGAAGGAGTCTGCTTGATTTGTTTGTTAAAATAGAAGGGTTATCGTCCTATGCTAAAGATTCAAGGGTTGATGACTCACAAGTGTTGGATAGTGGTGTCTCTTGTCATATGATGAGTAAAAAAGATCTTAAAATTGCTTAAAACCTCAAAACTTAGGGAACCCATCACAATAAAGGTAGGTAATAATGCAAGATGTCATGCAAATGATGAAGGTATGGTTTCTTTCATTCATACTAATAAAAATATAAAAACCTTTTCAAATGTTTCATATATTTCACAAATCAAAAGAAATATTGTGCCTCGTATAGCTGATAAAGGTCAAAAAGTAGCTTTCAATAAGACAAGCGCTAAGATTATGGAGAATGACAAAAACATCGTTGGGCATGGCATAGCGAGGAACAACATGTATGCGTTGTAACTAGAAAAGATTGAAGATGGACCAAGCCTATAAAAAAGAATAGAAAAGATTGAAGATGGACCAAGCCTATAAAAAAGAATAGAGGAACATAGTAATAGAAACACACATAGTGTAAACATAGCTTTCATTGTTGAGATCATTCAAGATCAACCAAAGGAATGAAAAAATGTGGAAGAGGCACTGCATGAACCTATTCGAGGTCTAGCATGCAAACAAAATAAAAAAATTTCATGAAGAATGGAACTTGGGAGCTAGTGGATCAGCCGTGTAGGCACAAAGTCAATGGGACCAAGTGGTGGGTCTCAAAGCTAAAGTACATAGATGATGGTACAAACTAAGACTTGTTGCAAAGGGCTACTCAGAAGTTTAAGGGATTCAATTTTTTTATCATTTGCCCCAATGACAAGGATGACTACTATCCAATTAGTATAGCTATGTTTACGCATAAAATATGGCCAATCTATGACATGGATGTTGAATCAATGTTCATGAATGGAGACCTTAAGGATTAGGTTTGTGTATCTCGTTCAAGACTCCACATATAGAAAACATATTATATAAGCTCAAGAAGGCATTATATGGGCCACATTAAGCCCCTAACGGATCTACTTCTTAAAATATGTGTTGATTATGCTAATGTATGTCTCAAAGGGAGGAGGAAAGAAATATCTGATTGTATTCTATATAGATAACCTTGTGATCTAGGTTTTAATATATTTTCTTCTCATGCTAACTTGTATGTTCCATAGCGAGGAGGAAAGAAAATTCTAATTGTATTCTATGTAGATAACCTTGCGATTATAGGAAATGGTGATGCTATTGTTCAACAAATTAAAGATGCGTTGGGTTCCGCGTTTTAAACGAATAAATTAGCCATAATGCATTATTGCATAGGCCTTGACCTGTGGAAAAAAGAAGGGAAAAATTTCAGCTTTCAACAAAAGTATGCAAGAAAAATTCTGAAGGCATTTGACATGGAGGATTGGAAGGAGATTCCTATACCTATAGAGGACAATGCAAAATTATTTATTGAAGATACTTCACCTCTAGTGGATGTTAGAAGATACAAGAAATTATTTAGAAGTCCCATGTACCTGTGCAATAGCAGATTAGATATATCCTTTGTTCATGTACTTGTAAGCAAGTTCTCTAGTTCTCAACTAAAGGCACTTTCGTAAAGAGTGTTTTAGAATTGAAAAAATTGAGTACCAATAGCCATGAGATTGGGAGGAGAGTCAAATCTCTAGGAAGTGGTGATCCTTATAGTCTAGTTCATTACAACGTGCTTCCCTTATAGATCTTTGGAGCTTGACGGGTCAAGAGATGAATTCTTTATTGGAAACTTTAAAGAAAACAATCCCAAAGAGAACATGAGCATACTTGTCATGAAAGGGATTGAAGAATAAACTCATGCTCCATCATATAATAGTCCATTTCAAAAGTGTGTTTTTTGAAAGTAGAAGTCTTAATCAAAGTAACGCCCACATTCCATTCTTTTTCCACAAGGATATGATAGCGCCCCAGAAGGTACATACATCTAATAAAACCCTTCTCCTCAAAGAGTTTGTTTTTCTGCATAATAGGGCTGATTTTCCTAGCAAGAGTCAAACATAAATTTTGTAAATGGAAGTCTAACGAGATATATGGATCCAATATGTTAATCCTTTTTTTTTTAATGATCTTTAAAAACTCCAATATGTTAACAGAAAGGGTACCTTGCCTTATGATTTCTTTCCATGTCAAAATAATAAAGCGATTCATGAAATCTTATTTGGATAAAATGCATGATGAAGCCGTTAGAATCAAGTGACTTAGCACATTTCATTTTACCAATGGTTTTTTTTTTCTTCAGTAACAGAGAGGGGAGGGCTAGATATCATCTCCCCTCTTGGGGGTTCTAGAGAAAATATTAGTGAAGAAGTTAACAACCACCTACAAATTTTCTTTAGTATTGAAAACAAATACCCCATCTTTTTTTACAAGAGAAATAACATTTTATTTTCATTTTCTTTAGCAATTTAAATAGAATATATATTTTTTAATTTATTATTTCTAGCCTCCCTAAAAAAGTTATATTAAAGATGCGAAAGCACCACTGGCAGTAATATCATCTTCATGTTCGAATCTAGTCTAAAATTCAAGAACAGTAATATCATCTTCATGTTCGAATCTAGTCTAAAATTCAAGAAGCTGCTGACTATTCTTGGAAAGCACATCATGAGGTAATACAAGCCTCTCAATCTCTCTCTTTATCATCATTTGTCTTTAGGCTCTGAGGGTTCTAGTGAAATTTTTGTAATAGATGAAAAGCTTACGAATTTCCTTATGCAAGTTTTCTCAAGATATGAAATGGACTAACCCTAAGGAGAAATGCGAAGAGATGATGTACATATTTTTGTTCTTGGCACCATTATGCTTCAAGGGAGAAGGTCCATGGTGAGGACACCCTGCTGTTTAAGAATGACAATTCTTTTGTAAGACAATTTTAAGAGAATTATGACTAGAAAGAAAAAACTAGCTCACAAGTCTCATTTTGACGCTTTTGAAGGTACAAATGTTCATAGAGAACCTGTGCAAATGATCATCATGGTAATTGTGACAAACTTCTTCATAGTTTACAAAGAACCAAAGGTGGAGGAAGGATCTATCAAATGTTTGATCGTGACATAGTTAATCCAGTTAAAGTTCTCCCTCGAACCATAAATAGTTGCATACTTTCTGAAAAATCTATCACGAATGTCATTCACCACGTTAAGGTCCCCATAGCAACAAAGTTCTACCATTTTCAGGCCTAAATTCCTTCTCTGAACCTCTATTTCTACTCCAGAATAACATTTTTCTAGTTTCTTTGGTCCTTAACTCGTGCTTGGTATGCTCTCAACATCATATCTAGGTCTTTTAAACTGGAGTTTGTAAGGACCAAACCTAGTTTAGGTATGGTTGGTGTAGGTGTTGGGATTTTAGAACATGTGATGATATGTGATTGATTTTGAGATGTCCACTCAAGAATTTTGGCTTTGTTTTCCTTGAGACTACCCTCTATTTTAGATAGTTTCTTCTTCCACTTTTGTTTAAATTTTTCTCTAGTGTGCTTCCATGTCGTGGCTTTGTAATTACGAATGGTCTCACGTGAATCCAAATCTCTATATTTCTCCACCTGCTTGACTTGCTGCAAAGCTTGTGCTTGGTTAATTACCTAGATTGCAACTAACCTAGTTGGTTTTCCATTTAAGTTAACTATATATAAAGTAGTTACCAAGAAGTCCCAAACCACCCATACTGGTACTTAACGTCAAATGATTGATAGGACCCAAAGGTGTACCAAGATTGAAGATATTATTAGCTTTGGAGTTTAAAAACATTAGCATATGTTTAGACTTGCATTGAGCAGAAGGAATCTCTAAAAAAATATCTAAGGTAAGCCAATTATCTTTAGAAAATTAAGGAGATCTTAAGGTAAAGACTACGTCTTTGTTATTGTCCCTCGGTCAACAAGATATGACCAGATTTGGAAAGGGTTGTCCAAGAAGTTACGATTGGAACTACTATCGATTTTGCCCATGTACTAGAAACAAAGCTCATGAATGGCTCATGAGAGTTACCTCTTCAGGCATTAAGTCCTTAATTAGATTAAATATTAGAACATGAGGCTGAAGGATATTCCTACAATTTATTTTATATAGCTTTATTTTCAAGAAAAGAATATTTCTCAAGGAAAAATCTATGATCCAAGTGTCCAATCGCTTGAGTTCACACACTATTTATTCTCTTATATATCTCAAGACTAAACCTGAGGAAAGGTTCATATGATCTTTAAGACAAGGAAACCACCTAGCTTAGTGTTTAAGCCTTAAGGGGGGGGGGGGGGGGGGGGAAGCAAGGAGAACTTCTTAGATTCAAGTCTTCCAAAGAACAATGTTTGGTCTGAGAGCTATATGAGCCTACGCATTGTTGACCATTCTCTCTAAGAGACACCTTTCTAGACAAACGGTGGTGGAGAATCAGTCCACAAAAGGATGGTGTGGATTGATTTTCTAAAGAGTGGTCTCTAGTACATTTGGCAAAAGATAACAAGAATAGACTCAAAGAAATGTTCATATGCTCTCTAATCCAAGGAATCCACCTAGCTTAGTAGTTAAGTCTTAAGGGGTGCAAGGAGGAGTTCCTTGGTTCAATTCCTGCAAAGAGCAAGATTTTTTCAAAGATCTCCATGAGCCTAAGCATGGTGTACCATTCTTTCTAACTCACACCTTTCTAGATAAATGGTGTTGGAGAATCAATTGGCGTTATTTCGAAAAGATTACTTCTCAACTAAAGGCACTTTCCTAAATAGTGGTTAGATCAAAGAAATTGAGTCTCAATACCATATATATGCAAGAGATTGGGAGGAGAGTCGTCTCTCTAGGAAGTGATGGTCCTAACAGTCTAGTTCATTACAACATCCCTCCCTTATAGATCTTTGGAGATTGAAGGCTTGAGAGATGAATTCATTATTGGAAACTTAAGAAAAAAATTCCCAAAGAGAACATGAGCATACTTGATGAAATGTTTTCCAGCACCTATGTCATGAGAGGGATTGAAGAATAAACTCCTACTCCATCATATAATAGTCTATTTCAAAGTCTATTTTGAAAAAGGAGAAGTCTTGATCAAAGTTATTATCGCACTCCATTCGTTTTTTGAAAGGATATGAAAGCACCACACAAAGGTGCACACATCTAATAAAACCCTTCTGGTTGGAGAGTTTGTTATTTTTTCTGCATAATAGGGCTAGCTTTCCAGAGGCAAACACAAAATTTGTTAAATGGAACGGTCACAAGAGATAAGGATCCAATTATTAAGTTCATACTTGGGTCCTCTTTTTTCAATCACTTTATAAACCCAAATATCTTAATAAAAAAGGTACCTTGCCCTACGATTTATTTCCATATAAAAATACTAAAGGGATTCACGAAATCTTATTTGCATAAAATTCATGATGGGAAATCCACTAGAATGAAGTGATTTAGCACATTTGATTTTACTAATGGCTTTTTTTTTAAACTCATAAATAGAGAGGGAAAGGCCCAAGATATTAGTCAGATCTTGATGGAACATTTTTTCCGCTTTTCATAGCAATTTTAGCCATGAGCCTCTAGATATTCTCTTGCTAGTAGGGAATACTAGAGAAAACATTATTGAAGAAGTTAACAGCCACATACAAATTTTCCTTCGTATTGATAACAAATATCCACCATCTTTTTTTAGAAGAGGAATAACCTTTTATATTCATTTTCTTTAGCAATTCAAAAAATATATATTATTTAGTTTGATATTTTTAGCGTCCCTACCAAAATTATCTTGAAGATGCAAAAGCACCACTAGAAGCAATACATTCTTCATGTTTGAATCTAGTCTAAAATTCAAGAAGCTGTTGACTATTCTTGGAAACCACATCATGAGGTAATACAAGTATCTCAATCTCTCTCTTTATCATCATTTGGTTTTCATCTTTGAGGGTTCTAATGAAATTCTTGTAATAGGTGAAAAGCTTATGAATTTCCTTAACCAAGTTTTCTCAAGATATGAAAGGTAGTAGATCTAAGGAGAAATGCAAAGACATGATGTACATATTTTTGTTGTTGATAGTACTATGCTTCAAGGGAGAAGGGTCATGGTGAGGCCACCTACTTTCTAAGAATGAAAATTCTTTTATAAGACAATTTTGAGAGAATTATGACTAGAGAGAAAAAAATAGCTCAAAATTCACATTCCAAAGCTTTTGAAGGTAGAAATGTTCATATAGAACCTATCCAAATGATTATTATGGTAATTGTGACCAACTTTCTTCATAGTCCACAAAAAAACCAAAGGTGGAGGAAGGATCCATCAAATCTCTGATCCTGACATAGTTAATCCAATTCAAGTTTTTGGAGCCATTGATAATTGCATCCTTTTTGACAAATCTATCCCGAATGTTATTCATCACGTTAAAGTCCCCATTGCAACAAGTGCCATCTACAGACAAAAGTTCTCCCCAAGGCATGCTCGAAGGGAGATTAGAAGCATATATGCTACTGGAAGTGTGGTTCATAGGCTCCTCAATAGAGTCAAAGAGCAACTGGTTGATGAGACTACTATTAATATATTTATGAGATGAGACTACGAGGAGACTCCAATGGCTCCTCCACCTCTAGCTTTAGAGTGATTAATTAGCGTAAAACGCTCAATAGTAGAGTCAGAGAGCGACTTGTTGATGGGACTAATATTAATGAAAATTATGAGATGAGACTTTAAGGAGACTCCAATGGCTGCTCCACCTCTAGTTTTAGAGTGATTTGTGCAAACCTTCTTTTGAGAATTTGAAACAGATTTAAGATTGTAAAACTTATCCGTGGTAAAGAAACAAATATTTTGAGAATTTATTTCATTGCTAGTTTGGTTAAAATGGGCATGATTCCTTCCTTGGATAGGAGCACCTGAGTATTTTACCTTGACATTATTAACGCAATGTTGAGGCACTCTTAGACTAGACTCACAAAGGACAAAAGCAAGCACCAATTTTGTTTATCCTTCAATACATGTGTCACATTTGCATTTTCCTTGTTCACATAAGGTGGATGTACTACACATTTCACATTGCCAATGCTCGACACATTTTCAAGGAATTTGTTACGCCCTTTCCAGGTCGCACAAGCATGTATCACCTCCCAACTGAGCAAACTTACTTTAGTTGCAAGATTTTCATAGGCTTGCTTTTGTTGATAACTTTTTATCAATGTCCTTTTTTCTGAGACATTTCCGTCGTTCCACCCAAAGACTTTTTTCATGCTAAGTCAGATTTGAAACTCATTTTCAACAAAAATGTATATACTGTTTCGTTGAAAAATGTATGTACTGTTTCGGTTCCCTGTGTGAACGAGTGTCCGAAAACATTTCAAGGTTTCCATTGTTGTGCGTGGAACAGCATGATTTTATACCATCGGTCCGGATCCCCATTCTGAATCGACCCTTAGATTACGAGTCTGCTTCACTCTCTGCTGTGTAGGAATCATTTCAACCATCTTGTCCCTGTAGGAAGGGCACATGGACGTGTAGTGGTTGGACATATTATGAAAAAATATTTATGATCATGTTGGCATTCATGGGATATGTGCATCGCCCCAATATTGAGCCATCACCTTGCTGATTGGTATGTTCGTCCAAAGTGATATCATAGCCGTAGGGGCATATATAAATGTTGGAATTCGTGTGATAGTCGTGAACATGAAAGCATGCTTCAAAGTATGATCATAGAAGGTTGTCATTTTCAAATAGCATGATTTATAATTAACTCCAGGAAAAATCCTATTCCATCCTCATATCAAATGGTAATGTTATGCAATTCATCACTCCCAACACTGACTATTTTGTCATTCCATTCTTCATGTGAGATGATTGAGTTCACATTGCTGTTGAAGTTTCAAAATATTCATCATATTATCTCTACATTGCTGAGCTTTTTATTGTTGGAGTGGACACACTTGTGCTTAACAGTTATTTTATTATTGGGTATGCCTTAAATGAGCTCCTCAACTTATCACAAATCATGGCTTCAAACATCGGTTGGAGATGGATCTATGTACTTTCGATGAGTAGGCATGCACTTTATTATGAGTATGTCTTTTGCTCTCAATCAAATACGCCCTTAACTGCTAATGAGGACCTTGATGGGTCACAAGTTAATACTTATCAATCTAAAATGTTTTGATATTTTCCACAAAAAATTCTATTATCGATTTCCATTGTTGCTGTGTATGATAAAATTAATCTTGATCCAAACCTCTAAAATGTGCCAAAAATAGCTTCCCATATGTTGTCTTGCCGTTTATATCCAACTTTTGTCGTTTGGCATAGTTCTCTTGATCATGAATTGCCATATCATAAGCTCATCATCTCACCGCAGGAGCTATGCTGTTAACAATGCAAACTCTGCTTACATTTCGATCACTCCTGAAGGTCCTTATTTCACAATAAATAGGAGTTCTCAACTCCTTTGCAGTCCAACCATGATTTAGGGATCTACTATTAATGACTCCTTTCTCATCTTATCGTAGCATGGTAAAATGTTGCACTCATGCCACAGGTTGAAGAGGCTTACCGTTGAACTAGAACGATAACACACCTTCCCGTCAACAAAAAAGTAGAATCTTTTAATCTTTAAGTTTTGTCTTTATTGTGATTTTCTTTTAATCTATTATCAATCATAACTCTCCCTAAAACCATTGTAGCAAGCTCATGATGTCTCTCCAGGGATGTTACTTTGCTTGAATGAAGATTTATGACTGTTGGCTGAGGACATGGGTTCAATCCTTGTGACTTGCACGTACATGAAAACCCTCGTTCACTTTATTTGGTGAGATCGTAATGAATTCCTTCAGGAATTTTTAATCTTTCAAGCACTTTTGTTCAAAATAGTATTCTCATGTGGCCTTACGTTATCCCTACCCTGAAAAGGCCTTTGGGCTCTATCATTCCTCATTCCTAGTAGGTTAGCGTTCAGTCCCTACTTTTGTGGGATTTCGGAGGACGATGGGTCTTATGCTCTTCATTGTTGTTTTTTCCATCGTTGATGAAACTTTCTTAAAAAAGAAATTCACGCTCTCTAGAGAGATATTCCCTCTCCCTTTATCTTTTAAACTGATATCAACATTATAGATTTTTGCACAATCATGCCGAAAGTAGAAGAAGTTTACATTAACGAGAACGATAAAACAAACCAAAATACAACTTCTTAATCTTTTAATTCTATTTTTTATTGTGCTTTAGTCTTTCATGCTCACGGGAGCTCCCAAATCCCACGAAGCAGGGGGAGCTTTTACAGAGCTTAGATGGCATTACAAAGAAGGTTAATCACCCTCTCATCACCCTCATGAGGGGCCCACTTGGGTTTAAGCTTGTTATTGATCAAAAGGAGTACTTGATGATGCCTGAAGGGGGGGATTTCTTACAGTTAACAATCCTTTTGCCAAGGAGGAACAACGATTTCTCAATTGAACCACTCTTTGGGGGAGTCACCGAAGTTGAAAGCACATCTTTCCCGCGAGATTTTCCATAAGACATCCCCTCTGATGGCGTTCCAGAGAGTCGTGGAGCAGCCGATCGCTTCTCCCAATAGGGCTTGCTTCCAAATGAGATGTTTCTGAAGTCTAATTTTCTTTCCAACCGTCTGTTAGAGTATATTGGAGCTGGGGCAGGTAAAGAAGATGTGTGAAACATCTTTGATAGACCCGTAGCACCTTTTGCACCAGGGACGAATCCCACAAAATTTGCTAGCCTTAAGGTTGGTCGAGATTCCATGATGAAGAATTTTCCATAAGAGGACAGACTTTTTGATTTCTATGAGGGGGGTGCTAGATAGCCATGAACTTGACGTCCCACTGAAGCCGCGTCCATGACAGACACCACTTCTTGTTGAGGTTAACCTGATAGTCAATCGTTTCTTTGATGTTCGGGATTTTCGATAGGCTATTCCTATTGTGCCATTTGAGACCAAGCGAGCTTGACATGTCGTGTACCATGAGAAGGTGAACTTTGTGTCGGTCCTAGGCGAGACATCTGCTTTGCAAAGTGTTCCATTCTTCACACAAAATGTTGACGCAAGGATCAATATCCTCGAAGCTAATCCAGCGGTTGGTGTCTTGTTTCCAGAGATGTTTCCATTTTTTGAAGCCTTTGTTCCATAACTTCTTGGCATTTTGAATGTTCCAAGATTCCACACTCAGGATGCCATGGATTGGAAACCAGATAGAGTCGTTTTGTTTGATACCGGCTGCCCACTTCCAGTCTTCACTAATTCTTGTGTAGCTTTTGACTTTATTCCAACTCTTCCATAGGAAGCACACGAGATTTGAGCCTTTCGGGAAGACGGAGATCGGTGAAAATAGCAAGGTCAAGATGTCAAGATTCTTCCAATTTGGGAAACCCATGAGAGCCAACTCATTCTTGTTTCTGAAGATCAACTTGGCCCACGGGGCCTCCCGGTTGCACCAAGCCTTAATCATCCATTTGGCCGCCAGTTTGTTAGCAATGCACCAAATGTCCACGATACCAAGGCCCCCAGTATCTCTATGGCTGGTGCAGATGGACCACTTGATTTTAGGCACCCCCTCCTATTGTGGTCGGCCGTCCAAAGGAATTTTCTACAAACACTATCGAGTTTGGACAGATCTTGCTCTTTCGGTCTTTAACAAGAAAGGAAATAAATGATAGATGATACGAGGAACGTGTTGATAACCATAGGACGACCAGCAAGATTGATTTGCATACCTCTCCAATAGTTAACCTTGTTTTGGAGTTTGGCCAACACCCAGTTCCACCGCTATTCCATAGAGACACCAAACCCTAAGGGAATCCCAAGAAGCCGAAAAATTTGGCCCTGCGGAATGATTTGACAGCCATGATCAATGAGAAGGTCGGGCTGTGACCCAACAATAGCTCTAAAGGTGGTCTTAGAGTGGTTGATTGTGGATCTAGAGGCTTCACAAAAAGTAGCCAGACACCTCCAAAACGTCTCCAGGCAAGTACTATCATTGTGAACAAACACGTTCATATCATCGGGCAAAAAGTCTCATGGTGATCTGGCTATGGTCATGAGGCAAACGGAGGCCTTTGATATTACCATCTTCCAACTGATGCTCCACCAGCCTGCTAAGCCCTTCCGTGGCAATGGCAAAGAGAAGGGGAGCCAATGGGCACCCTTGTCCGATAGATCTTCTAAGTTTGATCACCTTCGAAAGTTTGCCATTAATGTTAATTTGGGTCGATGCATTTCCGAGAAGGGTTGCGATCATCTTGGTTAATTTCTGACTACATCCAAGATCTTGGAGCGACTGCAAAATATAGGCCCATTCCAACTTATCATAGGCTTTATCAAAGTCAATGTTGAGGAGGACCACATCTTGTTTAGACTCATTTGCAAAGTCAAGACCTTCCAGATATCTATAATGGTTTCCAAAATTGACCTGCCTTTGATGAAACCTTTTTAATCCTCGCTTAACCACGCTCTCAAGTGGCAAGAGATTCTATTGGCAATGACTTTGGCAATGATCTTGTATCCTCTTTGGAGCATCGTAATTGGACGCCAGTTCTCTATTATGTTCTTTTCCACTTTTTTGTGTATTAACTTGATAATGCCATTGTTGAGACAAGATGGAAGCGCTCCAAACTTGAGCGCCTCTTGCCAAACCAGACGAAGAGGGGTGGCAACCACCAACTTGAAGGATTTAAAGAACTCATTCGTGAGCCCGTCGGGTCCCGGGCTTTTAAAGGGAGGGCATCAATGACCTCAACGATTTCTGCTTTAGAGATAGGGGCATGTAGCAGAGAACAAAGGTTGAGTGGTATCATGTGGGAGGAAACCCTAGATATGGCTGCCATACAATCCCTTCTATGTTGGGAGAGGGGATTCAAGATCCCTAGGATTCTTGTGAAGTGCCCTTCAATGATCCCAAAATTATTTTCTTCTGTATTGCATACATTGCCATTTAAGTCTAACAATAAGGGGATCGATTCTCTGTTATGTTTCCTTTTAAGGATACGACACATCTCTTGGGTGGGTTTGTTGGCTTTGCCAACCCACCACTCCTTGAAGAAAATTTGCAAATTTTTCCTTTGTATTTCTTCCTCCTATCTCAGCAACGCTCTGATTTTTCGAAGACCTTTTTGGGCTTGAGATTTTCCTTTGTTCACTTCCTCCTCGAGCCTCCAAAGTCTATGATATAGAGCTTCTCTACGAGCCCGCCGCACAGTCTGGAGCATCTTCTGGTATCTAATCATGATCTGTCGTGACTTATCGACCGCACTTCTCTAGCACTTGGCTAGGGACAAGCTGGAGGCGAATGCCTCCTTCCACACATCAACAATTTCTTGATGGACGGAGGGGAGAGAGAAGGAGGGCGCACTGGCATGGAACCAAGGAGCCTTACGGATCTTGGTGAAGGGTTGGAAACTGATAACGATCAGGTAGTGATCAGAGATGGTGAGTTTGGTGCATTGCGAGAGGGAAGGATGGCCCCACTGATGAGTAAAACTCTGAGAAATGTAGCATCTATCAAGTCTAGCTTTCCTCAGGTCCTCGCCGCTTGGAGATTTGGACAAGAAAAGCCATTCGAATCTTTGAATTCGACCAAATCCAAGAGTAGTTTGGTTTTGTCCCATGTCTCTTTCTCCTGACTATCGATGACCATGCCCTTGCCCATCCATCTATCCATAGGGTCCTCCACCATGTTGAAGTCACCACAAATAAGCACGTTGTGGGAGAGCGAGTCCAAGGAGGCCCAAGTGTTCAGTCTCTCTAACTCCCCATTAGGGGCATACAAAGAAACTAAAGTAAAACAAAAAGGAGCACCAAAAGAAACAGCAATCCATCGACGCATTCATCTTCAATGGAGTTCTCAAGCTTTTCGAACCAGAATTGATTAATACCAATTGCCGTTCCACCAGTCCCCCCCTGGTGCGCCGTTGAAAACCAAACATGGGTCGAGGAGACATGTCTAAGCTGTTTCGAGAGGTCTTCTCCGTCAATTTTAATCTCTTGAATACATATAAATTTTGGGTTTATGCTAATGTCGCAAAGCCATTGACCAATGATGGTCGCTCTTGAGGGATCCGTTAGCCCTCTAGCATTTAACAAGATGATGGTCATTGTCGTAGTGAGCCCTCTTTGCGGGAGGGAGCTTTGTCCTTTCTTTTCTTGGATTCATCTTTCTTTTTCATTGGGATCAGATCCCGATTTAGCAATAGGTTCTTGTGGGGGCTTTTCTAGGGTAACTCCATAGGTTGTTTTCCTTTGCGGCATGCCTCCTGCTAGGAAGAACTGGGCACCGTTTTTGACACCGTTTTCAGAATAGTCGATCCGATGATGGAACTTTCACTATCTAGGTTATCTTTGTTACAAGTAGTAAAGCCGTCTTCTTTGATTGTAGTGTAACCCTCCTGAGAGGTTTCTTTATTGACACGAATCTCTAGGGCTTTGTCGTTGGTGTCCACCTTAAGTTGGTTCCCACCGGGTAGTCAAACTCATTGATCTCCTTTTCCAGATTGCAATACAAGTTGCTGGCGGGTGTAACTAACATGTTGTTTCGCTCAGAAGTCGCCCTAGAGCTTCTTTTCCTTCTTCTTCTGACTTCGATGAACCCGTCTACATCAGCTTCTGGATTAAGGGGGCCTTTGACTTTCGCTTCCTTCGTCAAGTGAGTCAATGCCCCTTTGTTGTCTTGAGCATTTCTAGGGGCTTCTTGATTTCGCTTGCTTTTTTGTCTCAGAGGGCAATCTTTAATCCTGTGACCTTGTTGGCCACAACGAAAGCACGCGTTGGGAAGGTTTTTGTAATTGATGTGTTGCTCCCATACATCCCCTTCGCCCAAGTCCACTTTGATCTTCGATGGAAGCGGCATGCTGAGGTCAGCCTCGACACAGATTTGAGGGTGCCACCGAGCATTGAACGAGTGTCTTGCACCTTCATAAATGAGACCACCAATGTCCTCGCGTGAGGCCAACGGCTTGTCGATAGGAGAAACAATGCCCCACACGAAGTTATACAAGAAGTACAACAGGTTAGGGAGCTCAACCTAGAGAGGGTACCGAAGCGATTTCGATTGGTCGGGAGTAAAATCAGGGGACCCCGCTCGAAACACCGTATCTTCATTTTCAAATAGTAGCAGCATGTGGCTTGCTGGTAAGAACTAACACTTACAAACCATTAGCCCACGGGGGAACCACTCATTGCGAAGCCACTGTCGCACGGTCTCGAGCGGGTGCCTAGTGCCAAACATTTGGCTGACGAGACAAACTTTCTTGAGCTCTTCGTGAGTTGACAAAATTGCGGATCTACTGAGCGAGACCAAGGGGGGTTCAGCACTCTCGGAGGCCCCAAGGGTGGCACAAGTTAACTAGTTTAAAACTTCTTGTGAGAGTCTGAATCACATTTGAGATTGTAAAACGTATCCGTGGTAAAAAAGCAAATATTTTGAATATTTATTTCATTTTCAGTTTGGTTAAATTGGGCATGATTCCTTCCTCGGATAGGAGCACCTGAGTATCTTACCTTGACATTGTTGACACCGTTCCACCCAAAGCCTTTTTTCATGGTAAGTCAGAGTTCAAACTCATTTTGAACAAAGATCTATATACTGTCTTGTTGAAAAATGTATATACTGTTTCGTTGCCCTGTGTGAATGTGTCGGAAAAAATTTCGAGGTTTCCATTGTTGCGCGTGGAACAGCATCATTTGATGCGATCATTCCGGATCTCCATTGTGAAAGGACTCTGCTGTCTAGTAGGACCACTCATCGTGAAACTGAAAGTGTATGAATCAATTTTTGTGAGCTGTAACAGAAGAACGTACTCTAGCATATACTGCACGGCGCCGTAACTCCACCACCCAGTTCGCAATCAAGAAGAAGCACAAAAACCAGTCATTTGCGGCATATGATGCCGTGAAAAATTCCTCCATCGCAGGGATGCGGAAGGAGTACAAATTCTCTACTTTCCACAGTAGAGCTACACTGTAAAGCACATACATTGTCTGTAGACCGCGTGGAGTCCATGTGCCGTTTGCGGCGTTGACTTCGTGGACGACAGCAGGTTTTATGGCAGTCGGTAGACACGAGCGGCCTTGCGAGCGTCAGCGCTGTGAGCATTTGACCAACAACGTCGTCAGTTTTCGCATGATCCGCACGTGACATCGTCGCCCTTATGCTCTTTTCTCCTCCAACTTTGTGCGTTGCACTGTGCACCATAGCCGAGCTGTTGAAACATTCATGGGGCTTTGGTGAAGCGGTCGATGCATTCATACCGGCTATGTAATGGAGCATGCCGCTTGTGGTGGTGTAGGATCATTGCAGAGTGAGTCAGTGTATGGACAATCATGAAGTTCATGTTATGCTGCTTTTGGGCCATACACAACTTCGTAGGAGAACCCCTCGCTGAGAGAAATACACTGAGAAATCAATAGAATTAGCTACAAAAAGTTAAAAGCCGAGCCCTTTCTATTACTGTTTCTCATTCACATGAAGTGAAGTGGCCCAAATATATACAAATCAGATGCTTTCAAAGACAGAGATGCAAAATGTTTTGCTATCAGTTTTCATTGAACTCTTTGTGTGATTCAAGGAAAAAATTCCCAAGGTCATGAAAAGTCTTACTGGTTTGCTTCAATCCGGATTCTTCCTATCCAATAGAAGTACTGAATAAGAATGAGATGAGAAAGAATCATTTCAACCATCATCTCCTTGTAGGAAGGGCACATGGACGTATTATGAAAAACATATTTCTGATCATGTTGGTTTTCATGGGACCATCATCTTGCTGATTGGTATGATCGTCCAATGTAATACAATAGTCGTATGAGCATCTACAATTGTTAAAAATAGTGTGTAGTCGTGAATATGAAAGCATGCTGCAAAGTATGATCATAGAAGGCTGTCATATTCAAATAACATGATCTAGAATTGACTCCAGGAAAAAATCCATTTCATCCTTATATCAAATGGTAATGTTATGCAATTCATCACTCTTAACCCTACCTCTTTTGTCATTCCATTCTTCATGTGAGATCAATGAGTTCACATTGCTTAGCTTCTTATGGTTGAAGTTTCATAATATTCATTATACACTCTCTACATACTCTCTGCATTGCTGAGCTTTTTATGGTTGGAGTGGGCACACTTGTGCTTAACAGAGTATTTTCGTATTTGGTATGCCTGAAAAGAGCTCACCAACTTATCACAAATCATAATTTGAAACATCGTTGGGAAAGGGATCTATGTACTTTCGATGAATAGGCATGAACTTTATTATGAGTATGCCTTTCGCTCTCAATCCTCGGATCCTAGGTGTGAAGCGAGGAATCAAACACGAGCTTATACTGCTGATGAGGACCTTGATGGGTCACAAAGTAATTCTTATCAATCGTAACTTATAGAAAATCTTTTGATATTTCCCACAAAGATTTCTACTATCGATTTCCATTGTTTCTGTGTATGAGATAGTTAACCTTGATCCAAAACCTCTTCCCATATGTTTTCTTGTCGTTTATATCCAATTCTTTTTCCTTTGGCATATTTCTCTGGATCATTAGTTACCATACCATAAGCTCATCATCTCACCGTAGGAGCTATGCTATTAACAATGCAAGCCCTCTTACAGTTAGACCACTCCTGAAGCCCCTTAATTCACACAAAATAGGAGTCCTTAACTCCTTTAAATCTTTGATTGCTCATCCAACTTTGTAGTTCAACCATGATTTTAGGAATGTATACCATCAATAACTCCTTTCTTATTTTATCGTAGCATGGTACGATGTTGCACAATCATGCCACAGGTAGAAGAAGCTTACCGTTGAACGTAGGAGGCCATGAGCTTTGGCGTATTGCCTCAACTGGGTACATGATCTTTGATAAGTGTCTTGAAGATGCAAAATCACCACTAGTACCAATATATTCATCATGTTTGAATCTATTCTAAAATTCAAGAAGCCGTTGACTATTCTAGGAAAGCAGATTATGAGGTAATACAAGCCTCTCAATCTCTCCCTCTCTCTCTCTTTCTCTCTCTCTATCATCATTTGTCTTTCAGCTTTGAGGGTCTTAATGACTCTGATTGGGCTAGTTGTTATGACACTCGTGTGTCCACTTGTGGTCTTTGCTTCATGCTCGATAGCTCATGCATATCTTGGTTGAGCAAGAGGCAACCTACATTGGCCACTTCTAGGTGTGAGGATGAGTATAAGGCAGCTTTCATAGCCACTTTTGAGTGTGTGTGGCTCAAATGACTTTTGGCTTATTTCCGTGTTGGTCACTCTTCTACCACCACCATCTTCATTGATAGTGAGAGCACATTGGTAGTTGCGAGGAACCCTTTGTTCCATGCTCGCACAAAGCACATTCATGTGCAATATCATTACGTCGGGGAGAGGTACTCTACTAGACAGATCAGTTTGGCATATGTGCCCGCACAGTATAACATTGTAGATATTTTCACGAAGGTTCTACCTCGAGAGAAGTTTGAAGCTTTCTAGAAAGCTTTGGGCTTACTTCCTTTTGTGGATTGATCTTTTTCCACATGGCTTGGCACTTCCTTATATATGAGTGCCAAGTCCTTGTTCACCGCATCACTCCCAGGGGAGTCTATTGATATATTTTGGTAGTGATGTGTGTCAGTGCACTTAAGACTAGTGGGGCACTTTTTCCTCTCTTTTTTCCCTAGCTTGTAGATATGCCTATAACCCTAACATATCACTTATCTTTGTACATTCACTCGGTAATACATTCAGTATTGTGTGTTGTGCTCCAAGCTTCTTCCTCCTTGTGTTGTTCACATGCTTCCAGGGACCTCAAATTCCAACATAGCTCTGGCTTTTTTGCCTACTCTCCAACGTAGGTTTCTTATTTCCTTTGGGCCACCAATGTTGTATTGCGCTAAGGGCCATCATACCCCAAAATTGGGGGATAAGGGAGGGTTAACATGGGCACTATGCCCCTTCACCTCTACAATTGTTCTTTCTATTAATTCATGCAAGTGAGACTAGGTCTCGCAAAACTTCCTCTTTTTCTATGAAAAAACAAGCCGATTTCAAATGATAATGGGTTGCAAGGGATCTATCATACCTTCATCAAATTTCAAGATCGAAGCACAAATATTCAAACTAATCACCTCTAATCTTCAAACTAATCAATTGTATGAGTTTTTAGATGGCTTAATTAAACACAATCTATTGGGCCATTGGATATCTTTACTTTTCTTTTCATTTTTAGGTTGAAACTTAGCAAACGCTTTTTCTTCAACATCCGACATGAGAATATTATTAGAATTCGGGAAAATTCCAATTTCAGCTCCGAAATTAAATTTTTAAAATCATTGAGATCTTGTATTAAATATCTATTGTCTTGAGGTGAATGCATTGTCCTCACAATATTTGGAGTTAAAAAAATTCCTTATTCTTTGCTATTATTAAATATATTAGCTTTAGGTGTTTCAAAAGTCATAGGACTATCCTTAACATGAACTCTATTTTTTCTATGTTTTTAGTCAAACAAACTAATGTCCTCTTCTTATACTAACTCAAATTCATGTCTTTGACTAACCTGTTTTTCCTCCTCTTTAGAGGCATCGAAAACATCTTTAAAAAACATCATCGTTGCTTCTATAGATGGAGGCCCTTTGTTTTTAGGGTTCATTATTAGTCTTTGTAGACAAAAGATGATTATTGTTGGTAAAATTTTGGTCAATTTCTTTTACCTTTATTGTTTCTCTTTAGTAATAGCAAGATCAAAAGGCACTCATTTATCATGTCACCCGTTTGAAATGGTCGAAACAACTATAAGCCAAAGGCTATCTTCGATGTGAAGCAAGTAATCATCCAAACATCTGATTTTAATCTCATACTTAATTCCAATTTCCTATAGAGATATGAATTTGCGTTAAGATGTGAGAACACATTTGTCATTATTCCCTTTCTTCTTCTTGATTCCGGAAAACGCTTTAGCTAAAAATATTCTCCATCGGCATCTCAGGAACAACTGACAAGACGACGGAAAGTAACAATAAGAGGGCGCCGAAGCTGAAAGTATTTCGCAGTCAATGTTCTCTCTCTCTCTCTCTCTCTCTCTCTCTCTCTCTCTCAATGCTATGAGGAAGGCAACTAGTCTTCCTCTGTATCTCCCTAATCTTAATTCAATCTTGTACATTTTCATAACAACTGTTTTAACCAAAAAGAGCAAAGATTTGGAAGACTTGTTTTCACGCTAGGCTGGTCTGAACCGAGCCTCAACCGCGTCGCATTCATGTCCTTGTATGTGGCGTTGACTTCGTCGACAACAAACCTTTTGTCGCAGTCGTTAGAAACCAACGGCCTTGCGAGACGATTTGCCCAACAACGTCGTCAGCTTTTGCATGATCCACTTGTCACTTCAGAACCCACTCATAAATCGTTTCCATAATCATATGCCTCCAACGTTGTGCGTTCGACTGTGCGCCATAGCCCACCTTTCGGTGCATTCGGGCCGCCCCATCTAATGGAGGCTGAGGCGTTTGCTGAAGATTTTCATATATTCATGGCGCCTTGGTAACAGAGCTTGGAGCTTCTGGTTCACACGAATTTTCCTAGAAGCATTGCTTAGTGACTCAGTGTATAGATAATCGTGAAGTTCATCTTATGGTGCTTTTGTGCCACACGGAACTTCGTGGGAGCATTCCTTGCTCAGTTGAAAACACATCCATGTTACGGTGGTTTATAGCGAGAAGGTCATAGAAGATATATATATATATATATATATATATATATATATATATATATATATATATATATATATATATATATATATATATATATATATATATATATATATATATATATATATATATATATATATAGTTTTATCCCTGATGTCTCTCATCACATGAAGATAAAGGTGAAAATATAAAAAATCAAATAATTTGATAGCAAGAGGTGCAAATTTTATTTCTTATCAATAAGCATCACATCCATTAGACACTCGTTTATCAATAAGTATAAACAGTATAGAATTTTGCACAATCATGCCTTAAGTAGAAGAAAGAGAGATGCTGAGCGGAAAGAGATAGATTTATTAATGTTTGTATTATAGCTTAGAATCTCATTTGAACTATATATAAAAAAAGATCTTATGGGGAAACACCTCATATATCCTACATTTGTTATCTCCCAAGCTACAAAATAGAAAATGAGATGAGTGGGGAGCTAGAAGCATTTAGCCCAAATGCTGAAGAAGAATATTTAGCTTATCATTCTAATGAACCCCTATGTGAAAATAGAATCACATGTAATTTTATTTGTAGATATACACTTCAACATAACTGATTAAAGAGAGAAATGTGTTACATTCTAGAAGAATCAATGGCTATGAGAAATGAGATAGAAAAAGCACAAGCACAAGATTGTAAATACGAGAGAGCACGATGGCGGTTGTGGCATGCAAACTTCACATTTTGTCTTGATACCCTCTCGGATCAATGTTTTCAACGGACATATCAAGGTCTAAATCACCAAAACTAGGTTATGATCAATGACACTCACTAAAAAGCCGCACGCCCTTCGAAGCACATTTTCTTTAATGAAATTTTTTAGTATTCAAATTTTATCACAACGCATGCGCCTTTTTTTGTGATTTTCTCCTTGTGGAATCAAGCAATCACAATGAAGAAGGAGACGTCTATGCATAGGTTCATATAATATATTGTTCGCTTGCACTAAAAGAAACTTTCTAAAAATCATAATAATGAGCTAGGTGTCCATGTCCACATCTTGGAGAACCATAAGAACATGCCCGATGATAAGAGAGACCTAGTGCACAAATGCAAAGTTTTTCAAGGAAATTTATCTAATGAAGGAGTTAAATAGCTAACTAAGTGTGACTCAGAAAAACCTATATAATGAAGGATTTAAATAACTAAGTGTCTTTTAAAATAGGATTTTCTCAACCTCTTTCAATGAATCATGGCCACCCTTTCAATTGTACAGAATATTGTAGCACCCAGAAAATGTAGCCATATGTTGTTCCATTAATGGTTACGGATCTTCTTGAGAGAACGATTGCAAACATTTCTAAAAGTCATCTTGGCCCAAGATGAATCGATATTAGTCTAGGCTCTCATCATCCATTCGCCCACCATCGTGCTGGTGATGCCTTCATCATCTAGAATTCCAAATCTCCTTTGGGCTTGAGCATATTTCCTATTTCGTCTTCCAAAGTCCCCTTCTGTTGGGATCCTCTATCCAAAGGTAGCTTCTACATATCCTCTCTAACTTCATCATATCCTCGTTTTTGGGTCTTCAACATGCCAAGAAAAGAAGATGACCAAGGAAATAAGAAACATGTTGATCACCATAGCACTCCAAGCCATGTTAAGCTACATAACCCTTTGAATACTATCGCTTGTCTAAATTAGTAGGAACCAAATCTGTTTAAAATATGCAAGTGCATCTCCATTTTGTATCTAGGAGACAGCTCATTTCCATTTAATTTCCCTTTTATATTGTATCACTTTCTATTTTGTACCTTGCCATTTGCTTCTAGCTATGTATTCATTCTTCTTCAAGGGGAATTATCCCGCATATGATGTACTTTGCACATCCCCCCTCTAACTCTATATATGGAAGGCTTCTTTCCCATTTGTACTTCCTTAGAAGCTTAATGAGCCTACATGCTCTATGTGTGTACTCGTACTTTGCACATCCCCCCTCTAACTCTATATATGGAAGGCTTCTTTCCCATTTGTACTTCCTTAGAAGCTTAAGGAGCCTACATGCTCTATGTGTGTACTCTCAGCATGGTATCAAACCACTTACTAGGAGAGTTTTTTTTGCCATCATTTTATACTTTTTGGGTAATATGTTGCCCATTTTATCACCCTCACACCCTTTTCTTCCACGATTTTTCCTCTACTTTCTGTCCCTTGCACCCTCTTTGTGATAATCATATGCTCGTTGAGAGATATTTTGAGGAGTTGCTATTAGATCTCACATTTCGGAAGTGATTATTGATGATAAATGTCTCCCTGAGCAAAATTTTGTTTATACGATTTTATCTCTAATCCATTACTTCATCTACGTCTTCTCATCCTAAACATCTAGTCATGTGGCCAATCAATTAAACACTATTGACATCCCCACTCTCCTCTCTTCCTCAACGCATGCTCATGAATCAGCATGTATGCGCAATAACCATATGGAGGAGGCATTGAAAAGCTATTCTATGTATGGTTTGAAAGTTATTGTATGTATGGTTGAGAAAAGAAACAACATAGTTTGATGAGAACAAAAAACTTTCAGGCTCTCTCTTATTTGAGCAAAAATTCATGTCTATCTCTTTGTGCATCAAATAGCTTTTTTGAGACACTCATCTAAGCACTCACAAACAGTGTTGCAGTGGTTATTTCTAATCTTAGCAAGGATCCATAGAATGAGCAAAAGTGGAGGTTCACTTGTATAAAGCTTGCATAGATCCATTCTCACCTGGTGGAGGAGACATAATTCTTATCTTCTATGCTTGATTGATCAATAGATAAGAGGAAGCCACGTGAGGACCCCATCTTCTCTCATGCAGAGAGAGAGAAAGAGAATAGAGCATGATAGATTAATGCCATCTCTTGGGTACAACAATAACCAAGAAAAAGCACTGGTAGAAAAACTATGCAATGAGATTAGCGTTAATTCATTATCAAACCGATAGAGGAGGATGACTCCTCACTAAAATCCATGCTCTATAATAGACCATGTTGCATAAGAAGTGGAAATATTGGAGCATGCCAGCATGAAGCTATGCAAAAATAGGTACAGATGTGGACAAGCTGAAAGTGTCAAGAAGTATCCAATAACAAACTCCATGATACAGGTGCAGACACTCTATGTGGAGAGGTTGTTAGTGAAAAAACTATATGGGCATCCACTACTACCTTGTGTCTATGTCAGCCCAAGGACATAGGGTGAATGGAAGAACATAGGATTGAGCTTCTTCTTACACTGGCCACAAAACATCTCTCCCTACAAAATCTCTATTTCACACAAGGAGAGAGATAGATACCAAACAATCTCTAAGTAATCTATGACAAATCATGGCCTACTTCACTACTTCTTATGCATGGAAATTTGACAAATAGAAGAAGGTATATTCCTATCACAAAAGAAGTACTACTCTAATCTCCTTTTGAGATATAACATGGACAAATGTTGCTCAATATGTTCACCACTTGAACCAAACATCAAGCTCACACTAGAGGAATCTTTATTACTTGTAGATATGCATGCTTATTGAGAACATATTGGCTCTTTACTTTACCTAGCCAACATAAGATGCGATCTTACATATGCAGCTAGTATAGTGAGTCAGTCTGCATATCAGCCTTATTAGACACACAGGGATGCAGATACAGAGAAATGCTATTCATATATTACTTTGATACCTTTTCCTTACCTAGTATCATGGCCTTTAGTACAGAGGGGCATCGAACTCCTCACATATTCAGATTCAGATTGGGCTTGACATATTGAATCTCAATTATCTACTTCTGACTACATATTCTTGTTTGGCTCAAGACTTATCCCTTGGAGGAGTAAAAAATAGCGTATAGTTCCTTTGTCATGCATTGAGACTAGCCACCAAGCATCTATCTTTATAGTGTGTGAGGCCATCTGGCTCCAATAATTATTGTCTAATATTGCATTTTTTGTACATTACTCTGACATGCATCTGCATTGATAACTAGCCAAACATGGTCATCATCAAGAACCCAGTGTTCCATGCTTGGAGAAAGCATATGGAGGTTCAACACCATTTCATCTAAGAGAAGCTCCTATACTAAGAGATTACTCGAGCAGTGCACCTCACAAGAGAACCTAGTGGAGATGTGCACAAATGCTCTACCATAAGTTTTGCCTTAGTGTGTTATGGACCTCTTTAACATTTCGCTCCTCCAAAATGGAGGGGGTGTTGATGACATGATTTCTCCTACATTTCCATTTTTCTCCACATGAGCGCATCTCCATTTTGTGACCAAGAGGCACTCCATTTCCGTTTTGTATCATGTCTCATTGTATTTAGGTACCTTTCCATTTGCTCATATGAGTGTATTCATTCTTCTCATGGGGAACTCTCCTACATCTGATGTAATTTGCAAAGCCCCCTTCAAATTTATATAAGGTGAGATTCTCCCACACTTTGTGCTTGGTTAGAAGCCATAGGAGCCTACTCCATGCTTTGGTCAAGCTCAGTTCTAACCCATGTGATTTTACGCATTTCTTCGTCTTCTCGCTTTCAGTCTCATCCCCTCTTTTGTTTTGTGTGTAAACTCTTCTTTTCATTTTGCTTGTGTGCATGTAGTCTCTACACTATCCCCTCAGCTCATAGGGCTAGAATGCTACAGCTTTTGTTCATGGAGATATTGTGAGATTGTATATTTTGTGCACTAGTTTTTTCTCATGACTACATTTATCTATAATGACTCCCATTGTAAAAGCTATATATGCATGGAGATAGTATTGCACACTCGTAAGCCCTTTGTCCAGAGACTATCTAAATTTCCATCTAAGCTCCACATTGGGAGGGCATGGGTGGAAAGCATCATCTACATTATGCTTGGCAATTTGAGAATCTGAGTGCTCTATCCATTACTTTGCATCTCTCTTTGTTTTCATTATTTTCTCAACTTTGTCTACCAATCTTCTACTATGCTATTGTGTCTTACACTAACACCCCTCATCCACCATAGCCTTGAATGTAGTTTTTTAGTGATTTGTTTTAGATCCAAAATCCACACAAAAGGTATCTAGAAAGTTCCAAAAGGAGGTGATTCTACCGTGATCAATATGTGATAAGAAAGCAATCCTATCATACAACAAACATTCTCATGAGTGTATGGTTCTAGAATTGAGCTAGAACATTCCCATGGATTTGTCCAATATGGGCATGATAGTTAAATAGAAAAATGAGGCCATTGATATTAGTAGCAAAGATCTAGTGTGTTAGAGGGTATCTTTGCCTAATTGAGCATTTTAATATGATAAACTGAAAGAGATGGCCATTAATGTTAATGCAAGTTGAGGAATTTTGTAGACGTTTCAAGATCACCTTAATAATCTCTAGGACACAACCAAGGTCTTTAACCATTGAAGAAGGAATTCCCACTCGAGACTATCATAACCTTTATTGAAGTGAATTTTGAGAAATAGAACATCCTGAGAGGATTCTTTTGCAAAGACATCCTTCTCAAACATTAATGATGGCCTCAAGGATGGACATGCCCTTAATGAATCCGTTTTACTCCTCATTGATCCATGATTGCAAGTGGAAAGCAACGCAATTAGAAAGAACATTATCAAAGATCGTGCACCCCATTTAGGCAACATGCCAAAAGCTCATGGCCTCCTCCCAAGTCAAGCATAATGGGGTCAACAAAATTTGTTTGAATGACTTAAAGAACTCATTGGTGAGATCATTCAGACACAAACATTTACGATTAGAAAGAGGATTCATCTCTTCTAAAATCTATATTTCCATCAAAATATCATCAAGAAGTGGCAAGATATTTTGTAGTATTCTTTTCGATCTAACTTTATAGATGGTAGCCATATAATGGTGCCTATGAGAAGAAGGTGGCATGGAAACCCCTAGAAGCTTAGTAAAGTGGTTCAGGATAAGAGCACTATTCTCTTTGTTCATGTTGACATCTACATCATGTCTATCAATCATATATGGAATTGATTCCTTTTCTTGTTTCTTCTTAAGGAGTTTGTTTCTTTAGTTGGTTAGTCTTCTTTTCCTACCGAGTCACCGACCAATCTTAAAAGTATATATAGATATTTTTCCTTTCAATTTCATCCTTATATATTATCATACTTTTGATATTTTGGATCCTAGATTGGAGGCCTTTGTTGACTTCATTCTCGAGATGTCAGAGCCTTTGGTGAAGAAAAACCCTTCTAACATGATCCATGTTTTTGGAATTCCTTCTCAATATTGAATATAATATTTTGTATCTTCTTAATTATCATTATCTAACAATTAATCAAAGAGGAGTGGGCATGAACGTGCTGGTTGAAAGCTGAGGTGATCTCCTAGATAGCATCACATGGAGTTTGCCCCCATCACTATAACCATTACTAGCAATGGATGCTCCTAGTGACGGTTTGCAGGTTGCAAGATTGGCATGGAACCAAGGAGCTTTCCTATATTGAGTGCGTTGCTTAAAGGTAAGAATCATACAATAGTGATTCAAAAGAACAAGGTCCTTATACTAACTGAGGGACGGACGGTCAAACTTATCAATTATATTTTTCATAACATGGCTTCTATCTAGTCTAGATTTAGTCTAGATTTCTTCAATTTTGGTAGAGCCTAGAGGTTTGACCAAGAGAAGCCAAACCTATCTTTGACATCCATGATCTCATGGTGGAGCTTCCTAGTCCTAAGCATCCTTCTCGAGACCATTATGCTCCATCTTTGTTCCCATCTATGAGACTCAGCGTGCATCATATTAAAGTCCCCACACAAAAAAACATATGAGGATAGAGAGTCCAAGAACTGCCGAGTAACTTGTCTATCCCTCTCAAGACCAGGCACATATATTTGAAGAATGGTGAATTGCCGAGTAACTTGTGTTGTGTGGGTGCATCAATCCTTCATAGATGAATCCAGCAACATTTTTAGCAACATATTTCCTAGAGGTCATAAGCTGACCAATGGACTGCATGCACAAAATTCCTAACTAACTCATAGAGGAGTTAGGGAAGTTTAGCGCGCGCGCACTAGAGAAGATAACATAGAGGCTTTTACTTATTTGGCAACCTTCATCAACTCATCTTTTCTCTTTTTTGCCAAATTCCCCTCACTCGAAGGGTGCCACTAGGAGGTTAACCTAAGAAAACTCTAGAGATCATCAAAACCTTTTACTTTTGAAACAAGAAATTTTTTATTGAGCATCAACAATGGAGAAACCCCAACATGATGAAGTGACGAAATTCTAGAAAGGAGAAACCTATATTCTAGAAGGAAGAAACCCAACTTTCAGAAAATGCTTCAAAAAATTCACTACTAATTTCGTCCCTCTTCAACTACTCTTTTTGAAAGCTTGAACGTTTTCACTAATAATTTCCTGCCTCTGCAAAGACTCTCTTATGTCTTCTTTTTCTTAGCTTCTTTCGTTTTCCTTTAGAGTCATTTTCCTTTCTTTTAGATTTCATAAATCAAAACCAGAGAAGAGTAAATTAAACCAAAGAAGAGTAAACTAAAGCTTAATATTTACAACCCCATTGTTGCACAATATGAAAGCTGTATCGCAACCTGACTATCATGTTAGAGTCGTGATAGAGCCAAGAAAACAAATCTCTATCTCATGATAGATACCCAGAATGTCATCACAACAAAGCCAGCGAAGCGCAATAGACTCTACCACAAAAGTAGATTGACTCTTCCATAGGACCTCCCCTCTAAAGGCATTCCAAAGAGTTGCAGCCCCAACAGAGCTTGAGTCCAGTTGATATGTTTCTGAAGTTCTTGGATTAGTTTGATTTCTGATATGGCGTTCCAAATAGTTGGATTTGTATTACGACTAGAGACTTTCTAAGTCTTACTTTCCTAAGAGAATATGCTTAGGATTCTAGTTTTGAACATGCCAATTCTTGGAAAGAACTCACAGGCATTGCATGTCCCATGTTGTTAGCCTATGCTATGAACATGGTCGAAGTGGTAGATGACATGAGCTTATGCAAAGGGAAAACTATTAATGGTGACGAAAAGAAGTTGTGCATTTATATAATTTAATATGACTTGATGGAGACTTCGAAGAATTTAGCTTACATTCGGAATACTTACTACTTGGGGAAACTCACAGGTAGATTAGACAAGTTGTACATGTCTATTAGTATTGCCCATCTTTAATGCAAGTTACTAATCATATCTATGGTTCTCCCTCGACGTTTTATAAATATATTTTGACATGTGCAGAAATCATAACGACCATTAAAGAAAAAATAACGTTTCCTTTGGAAGTTACGCTTCAAGTTATTACCATCAATTTCAACGAAACAATGTTTTTTAATCTTTTGATAAAGTATTATGAAAGCTCTCTTCTTCCTAAAGCAATCTAAGTCTCTCCTAGTCCTTGGAATATTAGAGACAAATAAATTCAAAAAGGTTTCTTTTCAAGAGTGCTTTCCTTTTGAAAGAAATGATATCTCAAAGAAAAATAAGAAGAAGAGCTTTGAAATGGTGAAGGAAGAGCACATTCAAATGCTTAAAATGGGTTAAAGTGCAACATTCTACCTAGCGAAGATAAGACGAGAAAGGAGTCATTGATGGACTGTTTATGTAATAGATCCCTAAAATCATTTTTGAACTGCAAAGTTCGACGAGCAATCAAAGATTGAAAGGAGTTAAGAACGCTAAAAGTTGGATATAAACGGCAAAGAAACATATAGCAAGCTATTTTTGGCTCATTTTAGAGGATTGGATCAAGATAAATTATCTCATACACAGCAACAATGGAAATGGATCATAAAATTTTTTTAGGGAGAATATCGAAACATTTTCTATAAGTTATGATTGATAAGTATTATTTTCTGATCCATCAAGGTCCTCATCAGCAGTATAAGGTCATGTTTTATTCCTCGCTTCACCCCTAAGATCCTAGCATTGAGAGCCAAAGGCATACTCATAATGAAGTGCATGGTTACTCATCGAAAGTACGTAGATCCACTTGTTGTTTTCGAGGAGATAAATACAATGAGGGTGATACTAGACTTATCAGCCTCATTTGTAATGCCCTATAATTTGCCATTTTACTCCCTTGCTTTGTGGGATTTGGGGGGTCCCTTGGGCACTAGTCCTATTCACTTGTAATTTTTCTTCTTTATTTTAATTAAAGTCCGGGAGAATAGGCTAAGGCCGAACTTTCTTTTATTAAAAAAAAGTGCGTAGATCCATCTCCCAACGATGTCTGAAGCCATGATTTCTGATAAGTTGATGAGCTCATTTCAGGCATACCCAATACGAAAATAACCTGTTAAGCACAAGTATGATGAATATTATGAAACGATAACCATAGAAAGCTCAGCAATGTGAACTCATTCATCTCACATGAAGAATGGAATGACAAAAGAGTGCTGAATTGCACAACATTACCATTTGACATAAGGATGAAATGGCATTTTTCCTGGAGTCAATTACAAATCATGTTATTTGAATATGACAACCTTTCATGATCATACTCTGAAGCATAAGGGCGACGATGTCCAAATGGGTGTGGTATAGTTGTTTGCGTCGAACGCCATGGGGCAGAATGCTTGGGTACGATTTCCGCCCGGCTGGACATTTCAAATTTCCTTGTACTCTTAAAAAAAAAGGGCGACGATGTCAACTGCGGATCATGCGGAAACTCAGGACGTTGTTGGTCAAAGGCTCACAGTGCTGACGCTTGTGTCTACCGACTGAATGAATGCATCGACAGGTTCACCATAGCCGGTATGAATGCATTACATAGCCGGTATGAATGCATCGACAGCTTCAGCAAAGCCCGAGGCTCCATTACATAGGCGGCATGAATGTATCAACAGCTCGGCTATGGTGGACAGTGCGACGCACAAAGTTTTTTTAATATAAAGGAAGTTCGGCAATAGCCTACTCTCCCGGACTTGAATTAAATTAAGAAACAAAGGTACAATAGAAGGGGACTAGTGCCCACGGGACCCCCCAAATCCCACAAAGCAGGGGAAGCTTGGTTGATTCCTAGGTAGCATTACAAAGAAGGTTGATTTCCCTCTCGTCGCCCTCATGCGGGACCCACTTGGGTTTGAGCTTGTTGTTGATCAAAAGGAGGACTTGATGGTGCCTGAAGGGGGGGGATTTCTTACTGTTGACAATCCTTTTGCCAAGGAGGAATAGAGATTTTTCAATCGACCACTCCCTGGGGGGGTCGCCGAAGTTGAGAGCACACCGCTCCCGCCAAATTTTCCACAGGACTTCCCCTCTGATTGCGTTCCAGAGAGCCGCAGAGCATCCAATCGCTTCTCCCAAAAGGACTTGTTTCCAACTAAGCTGTTTCTGAACTCTGATTTTCAGTCCAACCGTCTGCCAGATTCTGTAGGAGTTGGGGCAAGTAAGGAAGATGTGTGGGACATCTTCGATTGCACGGTGGCAGCGTTTGCACCACGGAGGGACCCCACAAATTTTGCTTGCCTTATGGTTAGTCCAAATTCCTTGATGAAGAATTTGCCATAAGAGGACAGACTTCTTAATCTCTATAAGTGGGTGCCAGATACCCATGAATTTCATGTCCCACCGAAGCTGCGTCCAAGACAGGCACCACTTCTTGTTGAGGCTGATCTGGAGGTCAGTCGTTTCTTTGATGTTCGGGATTTTGAGTAGGCTATTTCCATTGTGCCATTTGAGACCACGCGCGTTCGGAGCATCATGTCCCATGAGAAGGCGAGTTTTGTGACGATCCCAAGCGAGGCATCTGCTTTGCAAGGTGTTCCATTCTTCGTAGGAGATGTTTATGCGAGGGTCGATATCCTCGTAGTTGATCCAACTGTTGGTGTCATGTTTCCAGAGGTGTTTCCATTTTTTGAATCCTTTGTTCCATAACTTCTTGGCATTTTGAATGTTCCACGACTCCACACTCCGGATGCCATGTATCGGAAACCAGATAGAGTCGTTTTGTCTGATTCCGGCCGCCCACTTCCAGTCCTCACTAATTCTTGTGAAGCTTTTGACTTTATTCCAGCCCTTCCAAAGAGAGCATACGAGATTGGAGCCTTTCGGGAAGACAGGAATCGGGGAGAATAGCAGGGTCATGATGTCAAGGTTCTTCCAGTTGGGGGACCCCGTGAGGGCCAACTCATTTTTGTTTCTGAAGATCAGCTTGGCCCACGAGGCCTCCCTATTGCACCAGGCTTTAATCATCCATTTGGCTGCCAGTTTGTTAGCCATACACCCAGTGTCCAGGATGCCAAGCCCCCCGCTCTCTCTAGGGCTGGTGCAGATGGCCCATTTGATTTTAGGCACCCCCCTTCTGTTATGATCACCCGTCCAAAGAAAGTTTCTGCAGATGCTATTCAGTTTGGACAGGCCTTGCTCATTCGGTCTCCAGCAAGAAAGGAAATAGATGGTAGACGAGAGGAGGAACGTGTTGATAACCATCGCCCGTCCAGCGAGATTGATTTGCATGCCTCTCCAGTAATTGAGCTTGTTTTCAAGTTTGGCCAGCACCCAGTTCCATCGCTGCTCCATAGAGACGCCAAACCCGAAGGGGATTCCAAGCAGCCGAAAGATTTGGCCCTGCGGAATGATTTGACAGCCATGATCAATGAGAAGGCCAGGTTGATGTCCCCCAATGGCCCTAAAGGCGGTCTTATTGTGGTTGTTTTTGGATCCAGAGGCCTCACAAAAGGTATCAAGACACCTCTAGAAAGTCTCCAGGCTGGTATTATCATTGTGAACGAACACGTTCATATCGTCGGCAAAAAGTCTCATGATGATTTGACTGTGGTCGTGAGGTAGCTGGAGGCCTTTGATATTGCCAGCCTCCACATGATGAGCCACAAGTCTGCTCAGGCCCTCAGTGGCAATGGCAAAGAGAAGGGGGGCAAGAGGGCACCCTTGTCTAATAGATCTTTTAAGATGGATCGCCTTCGAAAGTTTGCCGTTAACGTTAATTTGGGTCGTTGCGTTGCCGAGAAGGGTCGCGATCATCTTGGTGAATTTCTGACTACATCCGAGGTCTTGGAGCGACTGCAGAACATAGTCCCATTCTAGCCTATCATAGGCTTTGTCAAAGTCGATCTTGAGGAATACCACATCTTGATTAGACTCATTTGCAAATTGAATACCTTCCCAAATATCCACAATGGTTTCCAGGATGGACCTGCCTTTGATGAAACCTTTTTGGTCCTCACTGAGCCAAGATCTCAGGTGGCACGCAAGTCTGTTGGCAATGACTTTGGCGACGATCTTGTATCCTGTTTGGAGCATCATAATTGGCCGCCAGTTCTCGATTCTGTTTTTTTCCCCCTTCTTGTGAATCAGCTTGATAATTCCATTATTTATACAAGAAGGAAGAGCACCAAATTTTAGCGCTTCTTGCCAAACCATCCGAAGAGGGGTGGCAACCACCAGCTTGAAGGATTTAAAAAACTCGTTAGTGAGTCCGTCGGGTTCTGGGCTTTTACCGAGAGGGAGGGCATCAATGACCTCAATGATTTCTGATTCAGAGATCGGGGCATGAAGCAGGGAGTGGAGGTTGGGTGGAATTCTCCGGGGGGAAACCCTAGAAATGGCAGCCATGCAGTCCCTTCTATGGTGGGAGAGGGGGTTCGAGGTTCCCAAGAGTCTCTTGAAGTGCCCTTCGATGATGCCAAAATTATCTTCTTCCGAGTTGCATACATTGCCATGTGGGTCTAGCAGTAGGGGAATCGTCTCTCTGTTGTGTTTCCTTTTAAGGATACTGCACATCTCTTTGGTGGGTTTGTCGGCTTTTCCAGCCCACCACTCCTTGAAGAAGATTTGCAAGTTGTTCCTTTGTATTTCTTCCTCGTATCTCAACGCTACTCTGATTTTTCGGAGACCTTTCTGGGCTTGGTGTTTTCCTTTGTTCACTTCCTCCTCGAGTCGCCAGATTCTATGGTAAAGCGCTTCCCTACGAGCCCGCCGCACTGTCTCGAGCATCCTCTTGGTTCTGATCATGATCTTGCGAGACTTGTCGACCACACTTCTCCAGCACTTGGCTGGGGCCAAGCCCGAGGCGAACGCCACCTTCCACACATCGGCAATCTCTTGATGGACAGAGGGGAGAGAGAAGGTGGAAGCGTTGGCATGGAACCACGGAGCCTTGCGGGACCTGTTGGAAGGTTGAAAAGTGATAACGATCGGGTAGTGATCAGAGATGGTGAGGTCAGTGCGTTGCGTGATGGAAGGGTGGCCCCACAAATGAGTAAAGCTCTGAGAGATGTAGCATCTATCAAGTCTAGCTTTCCTCAGATCCTCGCCCGCTTGGAGATTCGACCAGGAAAAGCCATTCGAGTCTTTGAATTCGACCAGATCCAAGTGGAGTTTGGTCATGTCCCACGTTTCTTTCTCCCGACTGTCGATGACCCTGCCCTTGCCCATCCATCTGTCCATAGGGTCCTCCACCATGTTGAAGTCACCACAAATAAGCACGTTGTGGGGAAGCGAGTCAAGAGAAGTCCAAGTGTTCAGCCTCTCCAAATCCCCGTTAGGGGCGTACAAAGAAACCATAGTAACACAGAGGGGAGCACCAAAAGAAACCGCAATCCAGCGGTGATTTACATCTTCAATGGAGTTCTCAAGCTTTTCAAGCCAGGGTTGTTTAACACCGATAGCCGTTCCACTGGACCCCCGCTGGTGCTTTGTTGGGATCCCCACATGGGCCGAGGAAACCTGTCTGAGCCGTTTCAGAAGGTCTTCTCCGTCAATTTTAATCTCTTGAATGCATATAATGTCTGGTTTTAAGCCAATGTCGCGGAGCCATTGACCAATGATGGCCGCTCTTGAGGGGTCGGTTAGCCCCCTAGCATTTAGCGAGATGACAATCATTTTTGTATTGATCCCTCTTTGCGGGAGGGAGCCTTGTCCTTTCTTCTCTTGACTTCATCTTTCTTTTTCGCTGGGATCTGATCCCGACTTAGAAATCGGTTCTTATGGGGGCTTTTCCAGGGTAACTCCAAAGGCTGTTTCCCTTTGCGGGATGCCCCCCGCTGGGGAGAATTGGGCCCCGTGCTCGGCATCGTTTCCGAGATCGTCGATCCAATGATGGAACTTTCACTATCCATGTTGTCTTCATTATTAGTAGTGAAACCATCTTCTTTGCTTGTAGTGTAGCCCTCCTAGGGGTTTCTTTGTTGTCAGGGATCTCTAGGGCTTCGTCGTAGTTGTCTACCTCAGGTGGCTTCCCACCTGGGTAGTCGAGCTCGTTGATCTCCTTTCCGAGATTGCAATACAAATTGCTGTGTGGGGTAATTGGCAGGTTGTTCCTCTCACCGTTGGCCCTCGGACTTCTTTTCCTTCTTCTTCTAACTTCAGTAAAGCCATCGGCATCAGCTTGTGGATTGAGGCGGCCCTTGCCTTCCCCTTCCTTGGTCAGGTGGGTCAAATCGTCAAGGTTGTCTTGAGCAGTTTTGGAGGCTTCTTGAAATCGCTTGTTTTTTTGCCTGAGAGGGCAGTCTTTAATCTTGTGACCTTGTTGGCCACAACGAAAGCACGCGTTGGGGAGGTTTTTGTAGGTGATATCCTGCTCCCAAACGTCACCTTCGCCCATGTCCACTTTGATCGTTGATGGAAGCGGCGAACTGAGGTCGGCCTCGACGCAGATTTGTGGGTGCCATCTAGCATTGAACGAGTGTCTTGCACCCTCGTAGATGAGACCACCAATGTCTTCTCGTGAAGCCAACGGCTTGCCGAGAGGGGAGACTATGTCCCACACGAAGTTGTACAAGAAGTATGGGAGGTTAGGGAGCTCAACCCAAAGAGGGTACCGAAGTGATTTCGATTTGTCGGGGGTAAAGTCCGGGGACCATCTGAATAAGCACAGGGTCGTCCGACCGAGCTGCCAGGTGCCAACGCTTAAGGCTTGGAACGCCATCTCTTCATTCTCAAAGACTAGCAGCATGTGGTTTGCTGGTAAGAACTGACATTTGCTGACAATTAGTCCTCGAGGGAACCACTCTTTTCGAAGCCATTGTCGCACGATTTCGAGCGGGGGCCTAGGGCCAAACACTTGGCCGACGAGGCAAACTTTCTTGAGCTCCTCCTGAGCAGACAGAACTGCGGGTCTACTGAGGGACACGATGGGGGATTCAACACTTTCGGATGCCCCAGGGGCAGCACATGACCCCCCCTCCAACAGAGCGACCAGAGTGCCGGTCTCCCCAGGGGGGGGGGCCCGATTACTTTTCACGAGAGAGGACGAAGCCACATCCATGGCCGAAGGAACTTGCACCACTTTTAATTTCCAATGCCCAGCGTCAAGACCCTCCAACATAGAGAGAAGGCAGACCACAGACAAGGAAAACTCCCCCCACCGATCACATCGCAACCAAATACTCCATGTTTCAGGGGAAAACAAAAAGGCCAAAAATCCCACGAAAGAGGGGAGCACACTTCTACTTTTTTGAAACTTTTCTAATTTCCTTTTTCTTTTTCTTCTTTTTTCTTCTTTTTTTTTTCTCTTTTTTTCTTCTTCTTTTTTTTCTTTTTTTTTCTTCCTTTTTTTTTTCCTTCTTTTTTCTAATTCAAGCTAAGAAAACCTTCCATACAGGCTTGGCGGAGGAAAGAAAACTATTCACTCGGAACCGCCAAGCAACCTCGGAGTGCCCACCGCGAGAGGAGGATTGGAGTTCAAATTTACCTTTCTTTATCTATTTTTCTAGACCTAAGAGTTAGGCATACGTCGTCACTCTTCTCTCGTAGCTTATCCTTTGCACTTATCTCTTGGGAATCCATAAGGTAGTCTTCATGTCAACCATATCTCAAATCCAACACCAAGCTGGCGAGGATTAGAATAGGCGCGATGGTCCCTGGAGCGCGATGGCACGGACTTTTAAAAGCTGAAGCGTGCGACGGTCGTGAAATGCCTTGGGCCACAGGCGGCGTTCCGGAAAACGACGGTCCAGACCTGCAGAGAGATCGCGCGATGGTCCAAGTTTGGAGGGTCGCGATGGGCCGTCCTCGGGAATCGTGCCCGAAGCGAGTGAGCACTTAAGCGAATAGGAGCGCACAGACGGTGGGCATGAGCCACACCGTCGCGATGGGCAGCTAGGCACCGTCGCGATGGGGCAACTTTTCACACTCTTAATAAGTTAACCGACGAGCCGTACCATCGTGACCAAACATAGCCGTACCATCGCGAGGTTGCAACAAGCGAAGGCAATGGCCAGGGTGAAGCGCAGCAATACACCTGCTGTTCTGAGAGCGCTCCCTGGAGATGTTGCTAATGATGCTGATGTTTTACGACAACAAGACTCCGACAGAAAACTCATTGTTCAAGAGAATTTCGAAAACATAATGGAAGTCGTCCACTGTGCCTAATCATGTCGATGTCCGACAGTTGCTCATGTGCAAGGATTCAAACAGCTGCAAAAGTGAAACCCATCCGGCAGTTGCGCCTCCGTCCTCAGGCGATAGTCGATACAGCAGTAGCGTCCGACAGTTGCGCCTCCTCAATCCTACCTTGCCTTTCCTCCATTAGCAGCTTATTAATCTCCTCATTATCTCTAGTCAAGATTTGGTATGAACTTTGCAAAATTTTCACGACGCACAAAGTTGGAGGAGAAAAGAGCATAAGCCTTAAGGGCGACGATGTCACGTGCGGATCATGCGGAAACTGAGGACGTTCTTGGTCAAATGCTCACAGCGCTGACGCTCACGTCTACCGACTGCCATAAAACCTGCTGTCGTCCACGAAGTCAAACGTCGCAAACGGCACATGGATTCCACGCGGTTTCCAGACAATGTATGTGCTTTACAGTCCATCTCTACTGTGGAAAGTAGAGAATTCGTACTCCTTCCTCATCCCTGCGATGGAGGAATTTTTCACGGCATCATATGCCGCAAATGACTGGTTCTTGTGCTTCTTCTTGATTGCGACCTGGGCGATGGAGTTACGGCGCCGTGCAGTATATGCTAGAATGCGTTCTTCTCATACAGCTCACAAAAATCGCTTCATCGGATCCACTTTCAATTTCACGATGAGTGGTCCTACTACACAGCAGAGAGTGAAGGAGACTCGTAATCTAAGGGTCGTTTCAGAGTGGGGATCCGGAACGATGGCATAAAGTCATGCTATTCCACGCACAGCAATGGAAACCTTGAAATTTTTCCGGACACTCATTCGCACAGGGCAACGAAACAGTACTATATACATTTTTGCTGGAAATGAGTTTGAACTCTGACTTACCATGAAAAAGGGCTTTGGGTGGAACGGTGTCAACAATGTCAAGATAATATACTCAGGTGCATAATGCCCAATTTAACCCAACTAGCAATGAAATAAAGTTTCAACCCATGGATAAGTTCTACAATCTTAAGTGTGTTTCAAACTCGCACAAGCAGTTTCACACTAGTTAATCGCTCCAAAACTAGAGGTGGAGAAACCATCGGAGTCTCCTCCTAGTCTCATCTCATAAATTTTATTAGTATTAGTCTCATCAACTGGTAGCTCTTTGCCTCTATTGACAAGCCTATGAACTACACTTCCAACAGCATATATGCTTCTAATTTTCCTTCGATGGTGCACTTGTTGCTGTGGGGACATTCGTGATAGATTTTTCAGAAAAGATGCAATTATTAATGGTTCGAAAAACTTGAATTGGATTAACTACGTCACAATCAAAGATTCGATGGATCCTTCCTCCACCTTTGGTTTTTCTGTGGACTATGAAGAAATTTGGTCAAAATTACTTACCATGGTTATCATTTGGATAGGTTCTATATGAACATTTCTACCTTCCAAAGCTTTGGAATGTGAATTTTGAGCTATTTCCATCTCTCTAGTCATAATTCTCTTAAAATTATCTTACAAAAGGATTGTCATTCTTAGAAAGCAAGGTGACCTCACCACGAACCTTCTCCCTTGAAGCATACTAGTGTCAAGAATAAAAATATGTACATAATCTTTTCGCATTTCTCCTTAGGGTTACTCCCTTTCATGTTTTGAGAAAAGTTAGATAAGGAAATTCATAAGCTTTTCACCTATTACAAAAAATTCCACTAGAACCCTCAAACCTTAAAGCCAAATGATGATGAAGAAAGAAATTGAAAGGCTTGTATTACCTCATGATGTGCTTTCCAAGAATAGTCAGCAGCTTCTTGAAATCTAGACTAGATTCAAACATGAAGATGATATTGCTGCCAGTGATGCTTTTGCATCTTCAATATAACTTTGGTAGGGAGGCTAAAAATAATAAATAAAAAAAATATATATTCTATTTGAATTGCTAAAGAAAAGGAAGATAAAATGTCATTCCTCTTTTAGAAAAAGATGGGGGATTTGTTACCAATACTAAAGAAATTAGTAGGTGGTTGTTAACTTCTTCACTAATGTTTTCTCTAGAACTCCCAAGAAGTCCCAAGAAGGGAGAGGATATCTAACCTTCCCCTATCTGTTACTGAGGAGAAAAAAAACCATTAGTAAAATGAAATGTGCTAAGCCACTTGATTCTAACGGCTTTCCCATCATGCATTTTATCCAAATAAGATATCATGAATCGCTTTATTATTTTGACATGGAAAGAAATCAGGCAAGGTACCCTTTCTGTATATTGGAGTTTATAAAGATGATTAAAAGAAGAGGATTAACATAGTGGAGCCTTATCTCTGGTTAGACTTCCATTTACAAAATTTATATTTGACTCTTGCTAGGAAAATCAGCCCTATTATGCAAAAAAAAAAAAACTTTTTGAGGAGAAGGGTTTGATAAGATGTATGTACCTTTTGCGATGCTATCATATCCTTGTGGAAAAAGAATGGAATGTGGGCGTAACTTTGATGAAGACTTCTACTTTTTCAAAATACTCTTTGAAATAGCCTATTATATGATGGAGTAGGAGTTTATTCTTCAATCCCTTTCATGACATAGGTGCTCGGAACTATTTCATCAAGTATGCTCACGTTCTCCTTGAGAATGTTTTCTTTAAAGTTTCCAATAATCAATTCATCTCTCGACCCCTCAAGCTGCAAATATCTATAATGGAGGGACGTTATAATGAACTAGACTAAACACCACTTCCTAGAGAGTTGAATCTCCTCCCAATCTCATGGCTGTATATATGGCCACTGAAACTCAATTTTTTTTTAATTCTAAACCACTCTCTAGGAAAGTGCCTTCAGTTTAGAACCAGAGAACTTGCTTTCAACTACAAGAACAAAGGAGATATCTTATCTGCTATTGCACAGGTAGATGGAACTTCCAAATAATTTCTTGTATCTTTCAACATCCACTAGAGGTGAAGTATCTTCAATAAATAATTTTGCATTGGCCTCTATAGGTATAAGAAACTCCTTCCAATACTCCACGTCAAATGCCTTCAGAATTTGTCTTGCATACTTTTGTTGAGAGCTGAAAATTTTCCCTTCTTTTTTCCACACGTCAAGGCCTATGCAATAATGCATTATGGATAATTTATTCGTTTAGAATTCGGAACCCAACGCATCTTTAATTTGTTGAAGAATAGCATCAGCATTTCCTATAATCGCAAGGTTATCTACGTAGAATACAATTAGAATTCTCTTTCCTCCTCGCTAACTAGATCACAAGGTTATCTATATAGAGTACAATCAGAATCTTCTTTCCTCCTCCCTTTGAAACATAAGTTAGCATTAGCAACACATATTTTAAGACGTACATCCGTTGATACCATGCTCTAGGGGCTTAATGTGGCCCATATAATGCCTTCTTGAGACTATATAATCTGTTTTCTAAATGTGGAGTCTCAAACGAGATACACAAACCTCATCCTTAAGGTTTCCATTCATGAACATTGATTCAACATCCATGTCATAGATTGGCCATATTATATGCGCAACCATATCTATACTAATTGGATAGCAGTCATCCTTGTTATTGGGGCAAATGATTGACAAAATTGAATCCTTTCAAATTTTGATTAGCCCTTTGCAACAAGTCTTAGTTTGTACCATCATCTATGAACTTTAGCTTCCAGACCCACCACTTGGTCCCATTGAAGTTCTGCCTACACGGCTGATCCACTAGCTCCCAAGTTCTATTCTCCCTTTCTAATAAGTGCTTCATATTGATATATTGATCTTTATTTCTAAGAATCTAAGCAAGCAGCAAAATATGGAGATCCCATTATATGATGGTAGTTTATTATTGGTGGTTTTTAAAGAGAGGTTTGTAGTTTCTTGTTCGTTGTCATTTAAGATATATGTTTCAACATTGTATGCTCTCTCAAGAACACGGGGAACCGTATTCGTTAGAGGCAGGCATGAGTACCTCCTTGGAGTCTCATCGGCACCCCTTTGAAGAATATATGAATCTAGTGTCTTTTTTGCAATTCCATAGTAAGAAAAAATCACTTAGTTTAGGTAAGGCTTTCCATGCTCTCATCATTTCCCCTAGATTTGAGTGGAATATTCTAGTTGGAAATCCTTTGACTCACATGCATGATGGATATGTCAGTTTACATGATGCCTAACATATGTTTGATTGCGTAGAAGCTCCTAATGTCTTCTCATTGAACAATGAACTTGCTACTCCACGCATAAAGACATCATGGGAGTTTAGTAGATGTACATAATCTTCTTGATTAGATCCGTCATCATCTGAATGTCTACCGTTGGAAAACACCCATATAATTGGTTAATCAATATGGATTTATAGATGAAACTAGATCATTCTTTGATGGATAGCCATGTGGGTACTTTGTTTCATGAAATGCTGTGATTGCTCCATATTCTTGACTTGACCAACCAAATATTCCTACGATGCTCTCTTCTATTTTTCAAAAATGGAAATTGAAGGTGTTTTTCCACGCAAATTCATGTTTGTTTCTATCATTGATGTGTGCGTATCTTTGAGATCCATCCATACAAGAACCATTTTTCATGTTCATACTATCAACATGGGCATTGCACATGAACCTATGGTTGGAATAGCCAGTATTAATCTCCATGAAAATTTTGAAGTCATAGAAGAAGCTTTGAATGCCTTCGAAACAATTGCCTACTTTGATAACTTTGCATTGATAGAAATGATTGATTGTTTTTCACATAGAGCACAAGTAGAGAAGATGTTAGATCTTTTTTATTCAACCCTTCCACAAGGTATGCAATTCGATAAAATAACATACATTTTAGCACTTAATGAATGCACTAGCATATCAATGCTTCATAAAGGGAAGGAGATGCATGTTGTACCTATGCAGGTCGGGTTAGAGAGGAATCCAATAATACAGAAAACATTAGTCAACATGTAAGGTTTAAATGGTTTAACTTGCTTTATGGGGTTTGGATCTTTTGGAATATGCCCAATGAGGATGCTATCTTTTTGAGAGTTATGATTGGATCCTTAGCTGAATATGCCCATGAGAATGCTCATTTTCTATTTTAATATAGGATGTATTCAAACGGATTAAGCCCAAATGAGATTACATTCATATGTGAAATTGACATTTGTTCTTTATTGGCTATCGTTGATTAGGGACATTCGATTCATAGTGCCATATTGGAGGAATGTTAAGATAAAATGTTATCCTAGCCAACTACCTTATAAATATGTATGGGAGATGTGCATTCTTGGATGAGGCCAGAAATGTGTTTAATGGAATGCTTTTGAGGAGCATAATAACATGGAACACATTACTTGGGTCCTATACACGGTGGGTAATATATGGAAACTATAGTGCTCTTCCAAGATATGATGAATGACAACAAAGAGGTTGATGACATAACTTCTCTTTGTGTATTATCAATGTGCATTCATGCAGTGATTGTTGAACTCGGTATGTCTTGCTTTGCATCTATGTACTTGTGTCATGGGTGTACATACATGATTGATCATTATGTTTGCACAATTAATGTTTTGGGTTGAGTTGGAGGCTTAGATGAAGCCAAGGCTTTTATTCACTGCACACCATTCACATATTTTCCACTGCTATGGTTATGTTTGCTAGGTGCATGTAAAGCTCATGATGATGATGTAGAGCATGGTGGAAGGTGTAAGAAGGGTGCATTAGTTTGGATCCAAAAAATCTTGCACCTTGTAATACATTGGTGAGTATTTATTGTTAATTCAATTTAAAGAATTTAGATGAATAAGGACACATCCATTACATTGACGAGTGTTCGTCTTAATGCAGATTAGTAACTAAACAAACCACCTCACTATGCATAAATATGTCTGGCTACCTCCTTATGGATGTACTTCTTTTCATTTAAATGTATGTATATGAGTGTACCATGTATGTGCAAGTGATCTCCTATGTTTGTTTGCGTGCATGTGGGTGTCAATGCATTTGTGATTTTTTTTTGTACATGTGTGTATGGTTGTTTATTAATTTGTTTTTCATTGTATATGCATATGTATATGTACATGCATGCAAACATGTGTACGAGGTTGTTGTAAATGTATAGACATATACACATCTGGCTATCCATGTGTTGAGATACATACTTTTGTAGAAATATATGCAAGTGGCCATCCATGAATGATGATGTGATCATCTATGTATGTATATATGTGTGGTGTACGAAGCTATGTACGTTCTGCATATGTGGTTATCTATATACTTTAGTTGTTCATGTCTGTGAATATATATTTGCATGTGCTAGTGCCGACGATTCCCGTGCTCTGGATAGTGAGTGGTCGCCATGACTAAGCTTGGTCGTCCGATCCTAAAGTATCTGGTGGATGCGGTCATGATTGGTGAATTGAATGCCATAACCCTGATCGCGAGTCGTGAGCATAGGAGAAGTATGATCGATTTGCTGCCACATCATGCATTACCGAGAATAAAGAGACCCAATTTTTTTAGATCGTGCCCGGTGAGCGGATCCACTCGACCCGAGGGAGAGAATATTCTTGCCTCAGTGAAATCACATCCACTTGACCCGAGTGGATGTTGAGAGGACATGAAGAGGTGGATGCTTGTCCAAAGAGGTGCTCCTTATCTTCTCGCCCCGAGTAAATATGCAAAGTGTTCATTGAGATCTAAGTGACTTGTTCCGAATGAGGTAGACCGGGTAAGTAGAGTGCACCAAGAAAGAAATAGTTTGAATCCTTGAATAAAGCAAAAGTTCTTTGAAAGCTTAATTGCTTTAATAAAGCATGAGTTCTTCAATGGAATAGACTTTGAAATTCTACTCTGTAGCATCAGCAACGTAAAGCCAGATACCATCAAATTCAACATTCATCATTTCCTCTTCTCTTATGTATGCAGACTGCAATGATCAATCCATAGCTGCGTTAGCTGGTCAAGTAGTTTTAGAGCAATTCCACAACACCATAACTATCTTCGTCTCCTTGTTCGTTTGCTCAAGAGAAATTCAGTTGCACCATAACTGGGTACGACTTCATAAAGTAGCTTCAAATCACGCTCTAAATTGCTTTAGCTAATTCATTTGGTGGCTCCCTCTCTCATAATTAAAACCTTTGATCCCCAAATCTAGTGAAATGGTATTGCTGATTCGCTTCCACGTTTTAGGCTCAGACTACCTCCGCTCTCTCTAGTAGTGCATCATCAAGCAACTTTTCCGCCCATGTTCATTGCTTGATCTATCCTTCCAAAATGCTCTGTCATCTAGCGCAAGAGAAGAGGGGAGGAACAAGAAGACCAAGGAAAAAATTCCGAACCAAAAGGACAAGCACAGCCAACCCATTCAAAAATAATAGTAGGGTCATTCAATGTATGGGGACCTTCAGATCCGAAGAGATCAGTTGTCATTGTCCAATGGCTTCAGGATAAAAATCTGAACTCGCTTCAAGAGGTCAAAATTAATGGTGACTACCACTTGAAGAGGTTGAAATGTATTTCCAATTTCCTATCTTGGCTTGCCACCAATCATTTTCATGGTAGAGGTGGCACTGTCATGAGCTTCAAGTCTATGTAGCCCTCACTTTTAGTGGGATCGTCAATGGAGCCTTACCATCATTGGATTGCACCTTGTTTTGATGATACTAACCCCTTCTCTATTGCTTCGATTTATGCCCCAAATCATGACTTTGAAAGAATTAATACTTGCAAGCCTCTTGATTCTCTATCCTCTGATATAACACTTTGTGGAACATCATTTGGATAGGTGGAGGAGAGGGATATGTGTATTCATATGGTGGAAGATCATTTGGATAGGTCGAGGAGAGGGATGTGTATTGATGATCTGGAAAAGGACTGTTGGGACCTATCGAAGCTGCATCATGACTTGGTGGAGGCTAGGCACAACACGCGATTTTATTGGTTGAACCTATATTCTAGCATTGATCTTTGAAAGGCTCGATGTGATAAACGTTACACTTGTTAGAGCAGCATTAACAACCTAGGACTCCCCACCCTCTCCCAAGATCTAGACATTCTGGTGTTGGATCAATTTCAAGTTGCGTTAATGTTTAAATCCTTTTCCAAGAATCTAAAAGCCCCTTGAACTTTTCCTTACCATCTATGCAATAAGATATCTCTTATGCTTGGAGAATAGCCTTTAGTGAATGATCATCTCTATCAAAGATTTGGGTTAAAGCTATCAATGAGACATGTCATACTGCATAGAGCTCCTAAGGGGATCCAAAATATTTAGAGGATTACGAGAGAGAACTTCTTCAGAAGTCTCTATTAGCTAGAAAATGAAGTTAACAATGGTAAATCAAACCTCCAAAACGGCATGCTTAAGATCATATGCATGCTTAGATTTGAAGAGGGAATCATGAGGAAAAAGATGCAGTTATACTTTAAACAATAGTGGACAAGGCAAGGCTCACAAACTGACTAAAGAAATGTGTAGACCCCTAAAGAAAAAGAAATAAAGAATCCCCCATATGTATGATGTTAGATTTATATTAGACCTCCATGGTCCACCATTTCTACTTGCATTTGCTCAAGGACCCTAGCTGGACAAGTAATAAAGCTAAGGGGAGACAAGATGTTCCATTTTGTGTTTTTGATAAGAGGGAGCAGAGAGTTATGAAACCGGTCCATACCAGAATATTTAGTAGCATGGACTAGCTTTCCACTCACAAATGCTACTTGGGAATTACAAGCTCTCATTTGCAAACACTTTCCTTCCCTAATCACTAAGGACAATCATCTCTAGAATGGGGATAGAATGTTAGATTTTTTTAGACCTTCATGCTCTACTAGTTTTCTACATGCATTTGGTTAAGGAGCCTACCTTGGTAAAGGACTAGTGCCCGAGGGATCCAAGGCTCTAGCACAAGTCTTTGAGGTTATTCCATCTCCTCAGATTGGCCATATGAGGGGTGTTTAAACCTTGGACAAGAACTCAGATGTGTTAAGGGCATGGGCTATTTAAGGTTGGGAGGACACTGGAAGGTATCTAATAGGGATCTTTCAATTAACAACAATGGTGTTGAGTGTACTTTGGTGCCTACAATTGCATGGTCATTGTCAAACACTTCAATGAGATCCTTGGGATTTCTTCTATGTTATCTTCTTTAAGGCATGAATGCATGACCAGCATCTCAAGCCCTAGACCTAGGAAAATTCCACAAGATATAGTGACCAATTTTGGTACATTTCCAAAGTGTTTAAATGGATCATTAAGCTCATTCAAAAGAAAGAAAACAAATATATGATAAAAAATGATAGCCTTTTTTAAGATACTTGCCAATCACACTTTGGGTCATATTCATTTTTTCATCAATGAATATTAGAAGGGCTTCATCGAAGTTAAGTCCATTCATAAATATCATCTATGTTTGGGAGGGCATGGAACATGCAAAGGAGTCAACCCAAGACACTCTCTTAATCAAGAAAGACTTTGACATACTTATGATAGAGTGGAGTGGGACTCTATCCCACAATTCCTTAAGGAACTCATATGGGGCACCAAGTTCATAAAAATTGTTTCCACGTGCATAGTGAATGTTTGTGCTCAAATTAGCATCAATAGCAACCTCTAATTGGCTTTCTTTCTTAGGTAATCCATCTCACGAGGGTGCCCATTGGCCTTTTTGTTGTTAACTATTACAACTAATGGGCTCAAATTCCCTTTCAATAACCAACTTTGGTTAGAAATATTTGGGGTCTCACTCCCCCCCTACATGGTCATACTTTTTAATTCCTTTGGTCACAAGGGTGTTAGGAGATTCCTGCTACTCATGTCTTTCCATTGTTTCACATCTTGCTCGGCTTTGATATTTCAATGGATCAATGATTAGATTGGGTTCCTTGCAAATTAGACAACAAGTTGTAGTACTGGAAAGATACATGGGTTAATTTGTTTGGGCATTTGATGGTGATCAACATGTTCCCCAACTCTTTAGCCATGTATGTCTGGACATTTTGGAGATCAAGCAATAACAATTTGTTGAAGGTGGAAGGGATCTACCAAAACCTCCTTTGGATGGGATTTCTAGTAGAAGAGGTGATTTGAAGATTAAATGCAAGATTTTCTCTATCATAAAGGAGAAATGTGGTCGAAGCATCCTGGATGTGGAATCCATGGACAAGAAGATGGTGGCCAAATGGATGGTTAAATCTTCAAGTAACAATAACTCTTCTTGGGTGAATCGTATCTTCAAAAATACTAACAGTTTGTCCCTTGTCAAAACCCCTAGTTGAAAACTTCAAGATCTTATTACTATCTTGTTCTCTCCATCTCGAAAGGCTCCCATGGGATCAAGTATTCTATGTTCCCTATGGAAAGGATGGAACTAGATGAAACTTTGTGCAATGCCAATCACAATTCGAAGTGGGTTGTTGGGAGAAGACAAAATGACCCTATTTGGTTACCTATCTTGAGACTGTATCTTGAGAAGCTAAAAAGCAAGTGGGTCCTCCATGAAGGGCATGACAAGATTCTAAAATATCATTGTAATTCTCTCAAAAAGTAAAAATCGTTTTCTTTTTTATTTTTTAAAGATTTCTTTGCCAAAAAGACACACATTTGTAGGGACAACATCTGTCTATGTTTGGCGATTCTAGCCAATGTGGGTAGTGCAAGGGTCTCCTTGGAATCAAAGTGAGGCCTAAAACACTTAGGAAAACTCTAATAAGCTCTTGGTCAACTAGAGAAAGAGTCAAAACAAGGGAAGGTAGGCACCATAAGGTCATATCTACACTTGTGTTAGACAGCTGGAGAGTGTCTAAAGAGATTATCAATATCTTCTAACATTAATTTCCTTATCCAAAGTATTAAATTTTGAAGCAAATAGAGATTCAAGCATCTACTTGTCCACAAGGGATATGTGAAGAAGTCGAGAAGACCCTTGAGACATAACCTCTAAGATAAGTGGATCACTTGTTTACAAGAGCACATGACTTGCTACATAAGTCTCATCTTCAAATCTTTGTTAGTACACACAAATGATCAAACTATGTTCGATTTCAAATCTATCTAGACCAGGGAGACCCTTAGATCATAGAATTACTTTATTACATTCTTCCCACCTTGGAAAAAATTTTTGTTCTCAAAAATAAAGATGTATACATATTATAGGCAACCCTTGAGCCTCATGCTCTAATACTGGAAGAACATATCTTATCTCTGTGGCGGGATCCGTGCCCAAATGAGTCAAAACACCACCTAGCTTTGCATTTTGAAAAATTGGTCAAAGTACAGAGTAGTGAATGAATAATAATAATGGATCTAATACAACCCTATCCAATTCACTAGTTTACTAGGTGGGATCTAGGCATGAAACTGTGAACTGGGTGGATTCAAATTACTAATCCATTTCTAGGCATGAGTGGTGCATGGACTTAGTAACTAAGATGGGATTCTTATCCCTATCAAGATTTTGAGAACTCTTTATTCACTTGAAATTTAGTTGGAAAATTTGAATTTTGGTTGGCCCAAACATCTAACTTGGATGTTTGTACAATGTTTTACTCCCATCCAAGAGTTACTTGAGTTTTTCATCTAGTTGAAGGACTAATTTTTCCTAAATGGGCTTCAAATCCTATGTAAAGTGTAGGAGAAATTTAGCCATTTACTTTTGGTCAACTCTACTATAACTTGAGCAGGTCAAATCCACAATGAAAATTGTCCAAGTTAGGATATGTTTCTCAAAGACTTTAACTAAAAGTTCTTGGGAATTCTCAATCTCATCAACAATTCCTAACTCTCTTCTAGAGTTATTGAAATCTAGAAGGTCATTAGAGCTATGCTAGCTAACGTGAAGTAAACTCAAATAAATAAGTGAATCTTGGACTTAACATCTTTTAAAGATTGAATGCATTCCTGATACGAATGCAAGAGAATGAAAATTATGACCACCACCACCACGTGCTAGAGAGATGACTCTCCTCCCAACCATATGCCTCTATATATAGCTCTCTCGAAGGGCTGCCTCTGGGAGGTGGATTCTAACCATCCATTTGTCTAGCATGTAGCTGCATGTGCACCAAGTGTCCTAGTTAACTAGATTTAACTCAACTAGATGCTTCCAAAAGGCTCTAGAGCTCTTTTTGGAAAAATACTATCACCATGTACTCCATGGGGGTTGAATCAAAGACCTCCTTCACACCCTTGAGACTTAACCACTATGTTAAGTGGATCATTTGTTTACAATATCACATGAACTAGTATGTAGTCTAGTCTCCATATCATTATTCATACACAGAGGTGACCAAACAATTTCCAATTTCAGAGCTTTCTTAACCAGCTAGACCCTTAGACCATAGACTCATTGTATTGCACTTAAGGCTTAGGTCTCAATCATATATGCACTTAAGATCAAGGTGTGTTCATGGGAGTAATATGAGTGTGATCTCATCAGTTGAGAGTGCCATAAGAAAGAGTGTACAAACCTTGTACTTACGTTCTTCTATCAAATCTGACCTAAATTTGCAAGAGATAATGACATCAAAGGACATTTATAGACTTGGTATAGCTATTCAAGTATTTTCCACCATCAAGGTAGAGTCTTGTACCTCATTTCAATTTGTCTCAACAAATGCTTGTGGTCTTTCTTTTAGCTTTTATGGACTCGACTAGTTTGTGCTGAGACGTTGAGGAACCCAAGGAGATGCGAGTATCTCCATAGTGGAAACTAAATTCAAGAACTACTTTTTAGTTAGATAACATGAGGATACTTTACATGGTGACTCATCAATCGTAGAAAACCAATGTGTTGGAAGATATGGATGGAGACCTCAAGGAAGTGAGGTGGTACTGCCAAAACCTGCTTTGTACCTTCCCTATTTCACTTCATGGTTATGTATTATGCCCTCTTAGCTTGCTAATGACACCAAATAAGTACCCATGTACTTTGGAGTTGATGCTTCAAACAATCAGATCAAAACAGATAACTTCACAAGTGGTTACTAATCAAAAACTTGTTATTTTAGTCTTGACACCTGCTGGATCTTTTGCTTAGTGCTCACAGTACAGTAGCAATTGATCAAATCCTTTTGAGGGTATCTAATTAGCTTAGATAGCAAATGATTACAAGTGGAGTTACTTAAAGTGATAAACCATACACTGAGAAATCAATTTAGCAATTGGATGCTTACCCCCGAATTTTTAGGGACTGTATAGAGAATGACCAGATAGTACTTTGACGTGGATTTCTCCCCATTGGCTGAAGAAAATGCGTTGAAAATTTGACAGCATAAATGAGAGTATGCGCTGGCTCCAATAAGCTATAGAACATAAAAAAGAATGGAGAGATCACTAAGATATGGTCATGCAAAGGTCACTTTTCTGAGTAGACATAGTAGAGAAGTCAACAAATGTGATCAATGAAATGTATGTATTATAAAAATTGTTGTACAAGATCCTTGGCAAGGAAATGATGCACAATGATAGTGGAATGGGTAGGCTATTCAACTCTTGAAAATAATTTTTGGAAGAGCTCACAATGAGGCCATATTGGACTGTGATTTTTACAAGAGCATTTATAAGTGTTTTACCTCCAAGTTTGAATTTGAATTCAAACTTGTCTCTTTATAAAAGTGCTTCCTCCAAATTAGGAGTGGTTCTACCAAATGAAATTCGTAACTCATTACTCTCCTAACTCCACAAGATATATGGTCTTGGAAGATTCTCTCAAGTAAAACAACTTTTACAATGGTTAATGATCAACCAATTACAAGCTATGGTTCATATGATTTATCAAATGGTTGCACATATCTTCTTCAATTCTAGCCAAATGTGAAGGCATGGATTTTGCACCAAAAGCTCCCCCTCAAGCCAAACATGTTGGCTTGGACTTCTTCATGATTCTTCTTGAATGTCCTGTAATCCAATCATACTTTTAAACCTGCAAAGTTTAGTACCATCAAGCGCTTTGGTCAAAAAATCTACACATTGCATATTTGTGGATACATATGCAAGTTGAATCTCCTTTGTCAATAACTTCTCTCTAACATAATCATAATGTACTTCTATATGCTTGGTTCATTCATGATAGACAGGATTTGTTGCAAGATGCAAAGAACTTGTATTTTCACCAAAAATCATAGGTGAGTGAGTATGAAGTCCCAAATCTGATATAGCACTCTCATCCAACTTGCTTTTTGTGTAGCATTGGCTAATCACCTATATTCAGCCTTAGTTGAAGATAGAGCAATAGTAGGTTGTTTCTTGGAAGATCATGAAATGGTCTTATCACCTGCAAAAGACAAATATCTAGAGGTATTCCTTCTATCATCTCTACAACCTGCCCAATCTGCATTTGAGTATAGCTTAATCTCCAAATCTGATGTGTATGGAAGGTATAGATCTTGATTTTGACTACCCTTGAGATACTTCAAAATCCTTTTCGTAGCTTCCAAGTGAGGTGCTCTAGGTTTATGCATGAATTGACTTAGAACACTTACTTCATAAGATATGTCAATCCTTGTCAAGGTTTCATAGTTTAGACTTCAAACTATGCTTTGATATCGTGCAATTTCTTCAAGCAAATCACCTTCATGAGCACTCAATTTGTGATTCACCTCCATAGGGGTGCTAGCTACCTTTGCATTCTCCAAGTGGAACTTCTTCAACATGTCTTGCACATATTTCCTTTGAGTAATGTAAATTCCAAAATTTGTGTAGACCAATTCAAGTCCAAGAAAGTATGTTAGAAACCCTGGGTCACTGATTTTAAACTCCTGCATCATTAGGTTCTTGATTTGTTTGATGCCATTGGCATCACTACCTGTAAGGATGATGTCATCAGCATATACACATAAGTATATCATTTCTGAGTTGCTTCTCTTGACAAATAGAGAAGAATATGCTTTGCTCATCATGAATCCTTGATCTTGTAGATAGGATGTTAACCTATGAATCCATGCCCTAGGTGCTTGCTTCAATCCATAAAGAGCTTTGTTCAATTTGCATACATAGTCTACCTTGCTTGGGTCTTCATAGCCAGGAGGTTGAGCATTGTAAACCTCCTCTAAAATCCAGCCATTGAAAAAAACATTGTTTCCAATTGATACATATTCCAATTCCTAGATGCACCCACACTTACCAATACTCTGATGGTTGGTATTTTAGCCACAAGAGAAAATGTCTCTTCATAATCAACTCCTTGGGTTTGTGCAAAACCTTTAGCCACAAGTCAAGCTTTATACCTATTTATGGATCCATCTGAGTTCCTTTGGATTTTGTAAATCCATCTAGAACCAATTACATTCATTGATGCCTTCTTGGGTACTAGTTCCCAAGTATCATTCTCTCGGAGTGCTTCTATTTCTTCATCCATAGCCTCCTTCCATTCTGCCTTGGTACTTGATTCTTCATATGAAGAAGGTTCCTCAAGTGATAAATCTTTAGCAAGATAAATGGAATTTTTAAAAACTAATGAAGTATCATACCCATATCTGATGGCTTCTTACTCTCCCTTTGTGATCTCCTTAGAGCTTGGTTGTATGATTCACGTACGTCTTCCAACCTCTTCATCTTGGCCTTACCCTTTGATTTCCATGCTTTGCACTCCTCCAAGTTGATGGTGTCCTCATCATCTAATTTGATGTCTTCAATTGAGCTAGGCTCTTCCTTGGTGATGCTTGGAAACTCCTCTTCCAAGTCATATGGCAACTTAGCCTTCGTGCATTCACTTTCAAACCAAGAATCATTCTCATCAAACACTTCATCTCTACTGACCATAAATCCTTTGTTGGATGGATTATAAAACCTGCATCATTTCTAATTTTTATCATATCCTATGAAGATGCACTTATGTGCCTTAGGGTCTAGCTTGTAGGCTATTGTATTCTTTGCTATTGTAGGCTTCTCCTATATGAACTTCTCAATTAGGCATTATTATCATTATTTTCCTATCTCCAATCTCATATTTCTTCAAATTCTTTGACACTTCAAACAATGATTCTACCTTTTCTTATATGGAATTTTTTTTTTGTTTTTTCTTTTCACACTTGTCATCTTCATCTTTTGCCTTATTTTATTTTTCATTAAGTTTACTTTTATCCAACTCTAGAGTCCTAACATCTATTAAAAGGATGTATTCTTCTTATGAGGCACAAAATGGCTCCATGATGGATTCTTCATCGTCATCACTGATTTCAATTATCACTAATGCACTAGGCCCACAATCTTCTATAATCGATCAAACATAAGTTTTTCTATTGTGAAGACCAAGATTTCATAGCTATATTTGGCACAATGTGACGTTCATTGCTCTTCAGTGAGAGCTATGTCCATTGTGGCTAAAATTTCTACCCAACCATGGATCTCAAATTCCTCATGAGGAAATATCATAGGTGCATAGGTTGGGTCTTGAATAGTTTTTGGTTTTTCACTAGCACCTACATTTCTCGTGTCCAGCCCTTTCTCTTCCTCCATTGCAAATTTAAACATACATAAGTGTGTGTCTTTGTGCATCCATGAAGATTCTGATCCTAAGGAATGCACATACTTTGTTTCATCTAATGTTCTATGGATTGGGTTCGATTGCAAGAGTGGTACATCTTTGTGAGAGTAGTCTTTGAGATTGAATTTAATGGTTATGCCTAGATGCCATATGTACAAGGAATTGGTTCCCCAATCTTGCACTATCTGCAAATGCATCGTGAATGGTCTACCTAGAATCATCTTGTAGAAATTGTTCTTCACAAAATCACATATGGAGAATGTTTGTTCAAACTTTGCACCATAAGTGGTCAAAGGTATCCCTTCTAGCAACCCTACGGGTTTCTCTATATGTCCATCTACCATTTTCAACTTCATCCTTGTTGGCCTAAGAGATCACTTGCAGGGAAATGGTAGAAATCCTATATTCTGCTCTTGAATCTAGAATAGCCTTTGTTTTATAGCTCTTGTAAGAGATAGGAACACAAGTATTTCCTTCTTCCCCTTCACTCATAAATCCTATTATATTCAAGCATATCTCCGGCATAATCCTATGTGATCCTGCCTCAGATGGGGACCTAGTTACTTCTCGCACTTGGTTAGCTATATGTTTCAATAACTCAAGTTTAATTTTGAGTAGCTCCTTTAAAGTCAGATGGCACAACACTATGGTGTTCTTGAGTACTTTCATGTTCTTTGGTAGAATTGATTCATCATTCTTGACCATAACTATGGGTGCACGCATATGAATAGAGTTAGAATCCCATGGATGTGAAAGTGAGGTAATTCTTACAAGGAACTAGATTCAAATTCTAATCTTTCACTTGAGTGCACATATTCTTCTTGATCCCCATGGATACAGGAAATATCGTGAGGGAATGGATCATGAAAATCGTCAACACATTCAATAGGGGGAAAGTTCTCACCCTCTTTGGCCCATTTCACATCTTGTATCTCCCTTAAGAACCTCTCGCACATTTGAACCTTCGTGAATTTGTGCCAGATAAGCCTTGAACATCATGTCCAAGTCTTCATGAGTAGAATCTACTAAGACTCGCCCTCCTCTTTGTTGTAATGAAATGGATGGTGGGTTTTTGTGCGATCGCAGTGGTGTGTGTGAGTGCATATGGGATGTGATTTCAATTAGTTTTATCTTTCTCACTTTTAGACTTTCTATAGTTTGCTTATCTTTCAAGCCCAATGTCTTTTCATTCTTTCTCGACTATCCTTCCAAGCTCTAGTTCTTTTTCTAGCTGCACTTTTTGACTCACTAGCTTTGAATTTCTTCTCCTAATCTAGACCTAAAGTTATTTGTAGAGCCTATGCATTAGTCAGTAGTTGTACAGGGGAAATAGTTATCACACTTCCATTGGATTCTACTATCAATCCTATAACATTCATAGGGGTAATCTTTTGTGTATAGCTTCGATTCTTAGGACAATCCCTTAAGAGGTGTTCCTTTCCACACTCATGACAAAAAGCTTGAATGACTATCGATTCAGGTTGCCCCTGTGGAGGGAGTGGACAATCACAAATGAAGTAATCTCTCCAACATTGATAACATGGTCTTTTAGGTGCTTGGGATCTCATTTGTCTTAATCAGGGCCTAGGGTTTGGATTTCTATACAACGCATTGGAGTATTCAGGCTCCCAATTAGTTTCTATAGAAATTTCATATGGATAGATCTTGTTATGCTCAAGTGACTCCATCTACTAAGCTAGTGGGATATTTACATGGGTCCAGTCAAAACTTTGAGCATTGGGCTCATGTTTTGAGATCAATGGGGGAGCTAGTACTAGTGCTCAACTCAAGTTATCCTCTACGGCATCATATTCGAACAAAATATCATTGGTAGGAGGTGGAGGTTGTTGAACAAACACCTGTTGAGATCTCCATTATGCTTGGTTATGTGGTTCATAAGGTTATTATGTCCTATGGTGAGGGTGTTGTTGGTAGTGATTTTCATATCTCCCTCGCTATTGATATGGCTGTTGGTAGTTTTGCCTAGCCACTTGTTTGTTGTAGGGGCATTCCAAAGTTGTGTGGTTAGTGTAATTTCTCTCTATAGTGTAGTAATGATTATCTGGGTTTTTCTGGATTATGAGCCATTATGGAGCACACATTGGCCATGTGGTCTCCTCCACAATTATAAGATCCTTTTACTCAGAACATCCTAGGGGTTTGTTTACTCAAGTCTCTAGATTTCGAGCCACTTTTTCTGCTAATTTGTTTATTGAAGTTGAGGGTTCTGAAGTCAAATTGGTAGCAAAATCTGAGTCCTTATATAGTTTTGCTAGTTCTAACTTGTCACCCAAGTTGTCCTTAATGTCAATACACATTCACACATGTTGCTCTGTAGTTTGGGGTTCCTTTAGGTAGAAATAGAACCGTATCTTGGCACTTAATAGGCCATCAAAGAGCAAGGAGACTTGTTTTGCTTGGGTAGGTAACTCTTGGGTCGAACATCTCTCAATCCATTCCCTAAACCTATGTCCTACTAGCGGAATTGCCTTGTGAGGTGTCTGCTTGAAGTTATGGATCAATGATGAAGTGTTATGTCAGATGCCACTCTTAGAGAACTCTATGAGGAACTCTTCTAACAGTTGGTTGATATCCCTAAATTGAGCTTGATGTAATGGTTGAAATCATGTCAAGGGTGTATTCTTTAAGGTATGACCAAAAGCATTGTATTGAGGGAAGAAATGTTCAACTTGTTCGTACTTTCTAAACTATGTTACATGGTTGTAAGGATCTCATATACCATCAAAGTAATGTTTCATTGACTTTACTAGCTAGGTGAGTCTCAATATCCTAGGCTATTTTCTAGGTCTATGCTAGGGAAACTCATACATGCGTCTTTGATTCCTAGGTCCGCTCGATCTCTTTTGATTGACTCTATCTGTCTCGAATCCCAATCTTTGTCTTTCAAAAGGATTTGTAAAATGCACTTCTAGTCTTTCTCTAGTTTTCTCTTTATGGTTACCTAGATTATGGGAGCATCCAAATCCATGCTAGCCAAGACTCACATGGTCTTTGTGGAGCGAAAACAAATTCACCCTTCCAATTTTAAGCATGTGTACCGTGTTCCATAACCATGAACATCTGTTTAGAAGAGTTATCTAGGTACACAACCTTCGGTGAGACCTCCAGATCTTTGAATTCATAGATGTTTACTATGTCAACCTCACTAGGATTATCTAACTTGAATATCCAAAATTCATCAATAGTGTCTCTATTCAAGAAGAGCTCTATGATTTTGTTGTTTTGGGGGATCCACTCACATGTAATTATGCTGAACCATGAGGTGTTTTGGGCTCTTTTCCAATGTTTTCCTATTCCAAGTCTCCTATTTCTGATTAAGGGATTATTATTCTAAACTCATTAGTCGTGTCAGGTAGGCTTGTTGCGATATACATGGTTCCTTGCTTGTCCGTGTAGGAACAGTCTTTGAATTTGACTAGTGAATGTTCAATTCCACAGGGTTGATTAGGAGTTATAAGTTGTACAATAGATCACCACAAACCATCCTCATAGATGCGACCACCTAAGTGGTTGGTTTGGATGTACCCTAGCTGAGTCTTATACGGACCCTCAAGGATTTGTAGGTATGCTACCCTAAACTACCTACACGTCTCTCCATGCAAAATTATAGGAGGCAATAGTGAGTAGGGGTGGTAGGGATGATGAAGAAGAAGGAAAGAGGTCAAGAGAATAGAAAACTGCCTACCCACCTACAGTTCCAACATGAATCTCTATGTGTTAACATCATACACTAGTCCTCGAAGCTCGCTTCCCAACAACAACACCAAATTTGGTGTCACTATGGCACAATGGTGAGACACAACATAAGGAGATGAACCTCATGATTGTCAAGTTGTAGAGACATGAGAATGGTATGAAGACCAAGAGCAATGATAGTGCACAAGTGAGTGAGTGAGAAGCATACAAGCATGCATACACTAGTACTTTTTAAATATATATTTAATTATATATATTTAATTAAATTATTTAAAACACTAGTACTTTTTATATTTATTTATCTATATAATTATCCTAGTTTATATATATATATATATTTATTTATTTATTCAGATTTTTTCCTTAAACCCTAAAACCCTAATCCTAATCCAAAAAACCTAAAACCCTATTATATATATATATATATATATATATATATATATATATATATATATATATATATATATATAATTATATATATATATATATATATTTATTTATTTATTTATTTATATATTCAGATTTTTTCTTAATTAATCCTATTTTTATATATTTAATTATATACATTTAACTATATATTTAATTAAATTATTTAAAACACTAGTATTTTTTATATTTATTTATCTAAATAATTATTCTATTATATATATATACATATATATACACACACACACACACACACACATATATATATATATATATATATATTCAGATTTGTTCATTAAACCCTAAAACCCAAAAACCCTAATCCTAATCCTAAAAACCTAAAACCCTATTATATATATATATATTTATTTATATATTCAGATTTTTTCTTAATTTATCCTATTTTTATATATTTAATTATATATATTTAATTAAATTTTTTAAAACACTATTACTTTTTATATTTATTTATATATATAATTATCCTATTATATATATATATATATATATATATATATATATATATATATATATATATATATATATATATATATATATATATATATATATATATATATATATATATATATATATATATATATATATATATATATATATATATATAATTATTTATTTATTCAGATTTTTTCCTTAAACCCTAAAAACCTAAAACTCTATTTTATATATATATTTATTTATATATTCAAATTTTCTCTTTAATTTTTTTCTATATTTTCTCTTTATATAAATTTACTTGACTTATATGTATGCCTAAACCCTAAAACCCTAATTCTAATCCTAAAAACCTAAAACCCTAATCCTAATCCTAAAAACCTAAAACCCTATTTTATATATATATTTATTTATATATTCAGATTTTTTCTTTAATTAATCCTATTTTTATATATTTAATTATGTATAATTAATTATATATATTTAATTAAATTATTTAAAACACTAGTTCATTTTATATTTATTTATCTATATAGTTATCCTATTATATATATATTTATATTTATATTTATATATTCAGATTTTTTCTTTAATTTTTTCCTATATTTTCTCTTTATATAAATTTAATTGACTTATATGTAGTTCTAAACCCTAAGACCCTAATCTTAAAGATCTAGACCTAAAATATGTATATTTCGGTATGCATGTGTATATACATGTATATATGTATTATATGTGTATGTGTATGTGTGTATATATGTTATGTAGGTGTTAAAACCCTAAAAACCTAATCTTAAAGATCTAGACCTAAAATATGTATATTACTGTATGCATGTGTATTTACATGTATATATGTATTATATGTTATGTAGGTGTTAAAACCCTAAACCCCTAATCAGAAAGACTTAGACTTAAACCTAAAATACTAAAACCTAAATACTTAAACACCTATAAAAATCTAAAACCCTAATCCTATTTTATATATATGTTTATTTATATATTCAAATTTTTTTCTATATTTTTTCTTAATTGAATGTAATTGAGTTATATGTATTCCTGAACCCTAAAACCCTAATCTTAAATATCTAGACCTAAAATATGTATATTTCAGTATGCAGGTGTATATACATGTATATATGTATTATTTGTGTATGTGTATGTATGTGTAAATAGCATAAAAACCCTAATCCTATTTTTTTATATTTGATGTAAAAAAAATCTTCAAAATAAAAATTTTATATATTTAGTTATATATATTTAATTAAAACACTAGCTTATGTGTGTGTATATGTATGTGTGTATATGTGTGTGTGTTTTTGTATGTATGCATATGTGTATATATGTGTGTGTATGTATGTGTGTGTATGTATGCATGTGTGTACATGTGTGTGTGTATGTATGCATGTGTGTATATGTGTATGTGTGTGTATGTATGCATGCATGTGTGTATATGAGTATGTGTGTATGTATGCATGCATGTGTGTATGTATGTGTGTGTACGCATGCATGTGTGTGTATGTAAGCATGCATGTGTGTATATGTGTGTGTATGTAAGCATGCATGTGTGTACATGTATGTGTGTATGTATGCATGTGTAAATGTGTAGATGTGTGTGTGTGTGTATGTACGCTCTATTTTCCTATGTGTATGTATGCATGTGTGTATATGTGTATGTGTGTGTATGTATGCATGCACGTGTGTATATGTGTGTATGTATGTGTGTGTATGTATGTGTGTATATGTGTGTGTGTATGTATGTGTGTATGCATGTGTGTGTATGTGTATGTATGCATATGTGTATATATGTGTGTGTATGTATGTGTGTATGTATGTGTGTATGCATGTGTGTGTATGTATGCATGTATGTATTTTTGTATGTGTGTGTATGTATGCATGTGTGTATATGTGTGTATATGTAAACATGCATGTGTATATGTGTGTGTATGTAAGCATGCATGTGTGTACATGTATGTGTGTATGTATGCATGTGTAAATGTGTAGATGTGTGTGTGTGTATGTGTGTGTGTATGTGTGTGTGTATGTGTGTGTGTATGCTCTATTTTCCTATCTCTATCTTCCTTTCTTTTCATCATTCGTTATCTCTCTCTCTCTCTCTCTCTCTCTCTCTCTCTCTCTCTCTCTCTCTCTCTCTCTCTCTCTCTCTCTCTCTCTCTCTCCCTCTCTCTCCCTCCCTCCCTCCCTCCCTCCCTCTCTCTCTCTCTCTCTCTCTCTCTCTCTCTCTCTCTCTCTCTCTCTCTCTCTCTCTCTCTCTCTCTCTCTCTCTCTCTCTCTCTCTCTCTCTCTCTCTCTCTCTCTCTCTCTCTCATTCCCTCGCTATCTCTCTCTCTCATCTCTCTCTCTTTCTCTCTCTTTCTCTCTCTTCTCTCTCTCTCTCTCTCTCTCTCTCTCTCTCTCTCTCTCTCTCTCTCTCTCTGTCTCTCTCTCTCTCTCTCTCTCTCTCTCTCTCTCTCTCTCTCTCTCTCTCTCTCTCTCTCTCTCTCTCTCTCTCTCTCTCTCTCTCTCTCTCTCTCTCTCTCTCTCTCTTTCATTCCCTCGCTATCTCTCTCTCTCATCTCTCTCTCTATCTCTCTTTCTCTCTCTTTCTCTCTCTATCAATATACAATAAAACAATCACTTACAAGTATGTCCCTCTTTTGGATCGTTGTCGTCAAAGCGTAATGTATGTCGTCTATCGTTGAATTCCAAACAATCGACACTAAAGAACTTTTGCAAAATCAAAGAGAAGAGAAATTATAAGACCTAAAGCATAGAGAAAGAAAAACGCTAACAATATGCGCACCACTTACCAAGATGTCAGATCTAAACCGAGGGAGAGTGTGTGTGTGTGTGTAGAGAGAGATCTCTGTGTGTGTGTAAGTGCACAAGACAATGCAGTTCGCAATTCGGTTCACGTGCGAAAGTTCGAGAGAAGACAAACAGTACTCAAACACACGCAAAAAAGTGAAGTTTTGCCCTCGGGTTCTCGATATGTTTAAAACTCGGCCTAAGTATGGGCATCGATATGGGCGTCATTATCAGTCATAATACTACTTTTGTATTGCTCATATCTCAATCATTACTCCATCATTTTGAATGTTCTATAGCTCATTGGAATCATCTCTAAATCCTCTACGTGTTGACAAGCTTTGAAGACATTCTATTTAGTGGATTGGGATAAAAATGCATCGAAGTGGTCACTGGTCATTCTCTATCATTCCTAGTAGGTACTAGCATTCAATCCCTACTTTTGTGGGATTTCGGAGGACGATGGGTCTTATGATCTTCATTGTTGTTTTTTTCCATCGTTGATGAAACGTCCTTAAGAAAGAAACTCAAACTCTCTAGAGAGATATTCCCTCTCCTTTTATCTTCTCAACTGATGTCAACATTATATTTTTTTGCACAATCAAGCCAAAAGTAGAAGAATCTTACATTAACCAGAATGATAAAACAAACCTATCAAGTCGCCAAAATGCAATTTTGTAATCTTTTAATTCTATCTTTTATTGTGTTTTAGTCTTTCATTTTCAATTCTTACTCTCTTTAAATCCGCTCTGAGTAAATCCACTTTCACTTTGTCAAGATCAATGAAGATTGGAAATGGGTAGCAAGTATTAAACAGAATCATTTGATCCAAACTTGATAAACAAACTTGATAGATGAATTCGATAACCAAATGAAACTCGAACAGGGAATAGTGCACAGGGGTCCAAATCACATGGATAATCGAACTTCATAAAAGACTTGATAAATGAATTCGATAATCGAACCGAACTTGAACAAGGACTAGTGCACAAGAAGCAAAGGGAGTACATGGAGTATAGTGAGCACAGTGAGCATAGTGAGTAGTGTGAGTATAGTGAGCACAATGAGCACATTGAGCACACAGGGAGTACAAGGAGTATAGTGTGTACAATGAGCACAGTTAGTAGGGTGAGCACAATGAGCATGGTGAGCACAATGAACATAGTGAGTAAGAACAGTGAGCACACTAAGTACAGACTCATAGTGGGCACACTGCACAGTTTGAGAAGAGCATTGTGCATAGTAACAAATTTATAAAAACTCAAAAAAACACATCAAGGTTCATGGTGAGGCCACCCTGCTTTCTAAGAATGACAATCCTTTTGTAAGGCCATTTTAAGAGAATTATGACCAGAGAGAAAAAAAATAGCTCAAAATTCACATTCCAAAGCTTTTGAAGGTAAAAATGTTCATATAGAGCCTATCCAATGATCAATATGGTCATTATGACCAAATTTCTTCATAGTCCACCAAAAAACCAAAGGTGGAGGAAGGATCCATCAAATCTTTGATCGTGACATAGTTAGTCCAATTCAAATTTTTCGAACCATTAATAATTGGATCCTTTCTGAAAAGTCTCCAAAGCAACAAGTGCACCATCGAAAGACCAAAGTTTTCTCCAAGACATGGTCAAAGGAAAATTAGAAGCATATATGCTGTTGGAAGTCCAGTTCATGGGCTCGTCAATAGAGTCAAAGCGCAACTGGTTGATGAGACTAGTACGAATAAAATTTAAGAGATAAGACTCCAATGGTTGCTCCACCTCTACCTATAGAGTGATTAACTAGTGTAAAACTGCTTGTGTGAGTTTGAAACACATTTCAGAATGTAAAACTTATACGTGGTAAAGAAGCAAATATTTTGAATATTTATGTCATTTCCAGTTTGGTTGAATTGGGCATGATTTCTTCTTCGGATAGGAGCACCTGAGTATCTTACCTTGACATTGTTGACACCGTTCCACCCAAAGCCTTTTTTCATGCTAAGCCAGAGTTCAAACTCATTTTGAACAAAGATGTATATACTGTTCCGTTGAAAAATGTATATACTGTTTCGTTGAAAAATGTATATACTGTTTCGTTGCCCTGTGTGAATGAGTGCCCGAAAAAATTTCGAGGTTTCCATTGTTGTTCGTGGAACAGCATCATTTTCTGCCATCATTCCGGATCGCCATTATGAAGCGACTTTGCTGTCTAGTAGGACCACTCATCGTGAAACTGAAAGTGGATCTTATGAAGCGATTTTTGTGAGCTGTAACAGAAGAACGTATTCTAGCATACTGCACGGCGCCGTAACTCCACCACCCAGTTCGCAATCAAGAAGAAGCACAAAAACCAGTCATTTGCAGCATATGATGCCGTGAAAAATTCCTCCATCGCAGGGATGCGGAAGGAGTACAAATTCTCTACTTTCCACAGTACAGCTACACTGTAAAGCACATACATTGTCTAGAAACCGCACGGAGTCCATGTGCCGCTTGCGGCGTTGACTTCGTGGACGACAGCAGGTTTTATGGCAGTCGGTAGACACGAGCGGCCTTGCGGGCGTCAGCGCTGTGAGGCTTTGACCAACAACGTCGTCAGTTTCCGCATGATCCGCACGTGACATCGTCGCCCTTATGCTCTTTTCTCCTCCAACTCTGTGCGTTGTTGCACTGTGCACCATAGCCGAGCTGTTGAAACATTCATTGGGCTTTGGTGAAGCTGTCGATGCATTCATACCGGCTATGTAATGGAGCATGCCGCTTGTGGTGGTGTAGAATCATTGCAGAGTGAGTCAGTGTATGGACAATCATGAAGTTCATGTTATGCTGCTTTTGGGCCACACAGAACTTCGTAGGAGAACCCCTCGCTGAGAGAAATACATACCCATGTGACTGTTGTTCGATATTGAGAAATCAATAGAATTAGCTACAAAAAGTTAAAAGCCGAGCCTTTTCTATTACTCTTTCTCATTCACATGAAGTGATGTGGCCGATATATATACAAATCAGATGATTTGAAAGTCAGAGATGCAAAATGTTTTTGTTATCAGTTTTTATTGAACTCTTCGTGTGATTCAAGGAATAATTTCCCAAGGTCATGATAAGTCTTACTGGTTTGCTTCAATCCGGATTCTTCCTATCCAATTGAAGTACTGAATAAGAATGAGATGAGAAAGAATCATTTCAACCATCGTCTCCTTGTAGGAAGGGCACATGGACGTATTATGAAAAACATATTTTTGATCATGTTGGTTTTCATGGGACCATCACCTTGCTGATTGCTATGTTCTTCCAAAGTGACATCATAGTCGTATGAGCATCTACAATTGTTAAATATAGTGTAATAGTCGTGAATATGAAAGCATGCTGCAAAGTATGATCATCATATTCAAATAACATGATCTAGAATTGACTCCAGGAAAAATTCAATTTCATCCTTATATCAAATGGTAATGTTATGCAATTAATCACTCTTAACACTACCTCTTTTGTCATTCCATTCTTCATGTGAGATGAATGAGTTCACATTGCTAAGCTTTTTATGGTTGAAGTTTCATAATATTCATTATACACTCTCTACATACTCTCTACATTTCTGAGCTTTTTATGGTTGGAGTGGGCACACTTGTGCTTAACAGATTATTTTCGTATTGGGTATGCCTAAAAAGAGCTCATCAACTTATCACAAATCATAATTTGAAACATCGTTGGGAGACGGATCTATGCACGTTCGATGAATAGGCATGCACTTTTTTATGAGTATTCCTTTCGCTCTCAATCCTAGGATCCTAGGGGTGAAGCAAGGAATTAAACACGAGCTTATACTGCTGATGAGGAACTTGATGGGTCATAAATTAATGCTTGTCAATCGTAACTTATAGAAAGTCTTTTGATATTCGCCACAAAAAATTTCTACTATCGATTTCCATTGTTCCTGTGTATGAGATAATTAACCATGATCCAAAACCTCTTCCCATATGTTTTCTTGCCGTGTATATCCAATTCTTTTTCCTTTGGCATATTTCTCTTGATCATGAATTACCATACCATAAGCTCATCATCTCGCCGTAGGACCTATGCTATTAACAATGCAAGCTCTTCTTACATTTCGATAACTCCTGAAGGCACTTAATCCACACAAAATAAGAGTTCTTAACTCCTTTAAATATTTTATTGCTCATCCAACTTTGTAGTTCAACCATGATTTTGGGAATCTATATAGGAAGTCCATTACTAACTCCTGTCTCATCTTATCGTAGCATGGTAGAATGTTGCACAATCATGCCACAGGTCGAAGAAGCTTACCATTGAACGCAGGAGGCCATGATCTTTTGCATATTGCTTGAACTGGGTACATGATCTTTGATAAGTATCTTGAAGATGCAAAAGGACCACTAGTACCAATATATTCATCATGTTTAAATCTAGTCTAAAATTCAAGAAGTCCTTGACTATTCTAGGGAAGCAGATTGTGAGGTAATACAAGCCTCTCAATCTCTCTCTTTATCATCATTTGTCTTTCAGCTTTGAGGGTCCTAATGAAATTCTTATAATAGGTGAAAAGCTTATCGATTTCCTTTCAAAGTTTTCTCAAGATATGAAGGGCAGTAGACCTAAGGAGAAATGAAAAGAAATGATGTACATGTTTTTGTTATTGACACTAGTATGCTTCAAGGGAGAAGGTTCATGGTGAGGACACCCTGCTTTCTAAGAATGACAATCTTTTTGTAAGACAAATTTAAGAGAATTATGGTTAGAGAGAAAATGCTCACTAGTCACATTCCAAAGCTTTTGAAGGTAGGGAATGTTGATATAGCACCTGTCAAAATGAGCAACATGGTCATGATGACCTATATTCCACAGAAAACCAATCGTAAAGGAAGGATCCATCAAATCTTTGATCGTGACATTGGTTAAATTGGGCATGATTCCTTCCTCGGATAGGAGCACCTGAGTACGTTACCTTGACATTGTCGACACCGTTTTGAAGCATTGTAAGACTAGAGACAAATTTTGTTTATCCTTCAATACATGTTCTACATTTGCATTTTGCTTGCTCACATAAGGCGGACGTACTACACATTTCACATTTGCAATGCATGACACATTTTCAAGAAATTTTTCACGCGAGCATGTATCACCTCCAAATGAGCAAACTTACTTTATTTGCAAGATTTTCATTGGCTTGCTTTTGTTGATAACTTTTTATCAATGATTGTTTTTTTTCTTTGAGAGAACAGTGGAGCAAACATCAGTGTTTCATCTTATGTGAACATATGGTAACACACTCTGCGTTTCTGAGTAGAAAAATCTCATTTGATATACAAGAAATGCAAACTTTCGGATGTATCAATGAAATGAGAGGGCTTCCTTCCTCAAAACAGTGTTGTATCTCTTTCGTAGGAGCTTCCTATTGGATATATGAGAGGTCTAGCCAATAATATTATGAGTAAGTTTTATCTTTTAAATCAAACCACCACTGTATATGAATAAAGGAAGGTGGAGGGTGGATCTCAATGTGTTGTTCTCTCTAAAATTGCCATTAATTTTGTTCCATTTGGAACCAGACTCAAAAACATAACATCCCTTTTTGCTTCAGGTTATATAGCATAAATGACTTTTTAGGATCAGGTCCACTCTAGAAAAGAGTGGTTAGGAATCGATCATATGATTGACAACTCCTAGTAATTTTTTTTGTTAAGGTTTTGAGAAAAGTGTCCTATGTTGAACAATTTTAATTTTGGATTTGACTTGTTAAAGTTATATTATGGTTTACCAAAGGAAATGGAAGACTTTCTCTATAGTTTACATAAGATTTTCAAGCCTATTAGGACAAAGTAGTCCTCCAACCATGTAAAGAAATCAAGTAACTACTGGTCAAGAGTAAACCATTGTACAAATGTCCAAGTTAGATGTTTGGGCCAACCAAACTTTAAGTTTTCCTAATCAAATTAAGTGAATCAAGAGTTCTCCAAGGCTTGTAAGGGATCATAATCACACCTAAATTACTATGTCTATACACCTCTCATGCCCACAAATGAACTTGTAATTGGAATCCGCACATTTCATATGTTTATGCCCAGATCACAGATTGATAAATAGTGAAGTGGCTAAGGATGTTTTTAGATGCACCCTTATTATTCATTCACTACTTTGTACTTTGATTCACTTCCCAAAGTGTAGAGCAAGATGATGTTTTGAATCATTTGGGCAAGGATCCCACCATAGAGATGAAAGATGTTCTTTTGGTTTCTAGAACATGAGGCTCAGGGATTGCCTACCATTACTATATATAGCTTTATTTTCAAGGATGAAAATATTTTCCAAGGGAGGAAGAATGAACTAAAGTAATTCTATGATCTAAGTGTTGGGTCGGTTTAGATAGATCTAAAATGGAACAGCGTTTGGTCACTCTTGTGTATGGCAAAAGATCTTGAGAGTAGACCTAAGCATAAGTCCATGTGCGCTCTTTAACAAGTAAACCACTTAGCCTTGTGGTTAAGTCTCAAGGTTGTGAAGGAGGAGGTCTTGAGTTCAATCCCCATGAGGAGCATGGCAAGATTGTTTCGCCCAAGGAGCTCTAGTGCCTTCTACCTCAAGTAAGTGTGCTTGAGTCTACTGAGACTTAACTCAAGTGGTGAGTGCACCAACCACTAGTGGACTCTAGTGGAAGGTACTAAAGGAGTGGAGGAGATTCTACATGCACTTGTGGAATCTAGTTACATTTGTGGTCCTCTTTGATTCAAGAAACTATATAAATAGGCATAAGGTTGTGAGGAGAGTCATCTCTCTAGTAGATGGTGGTCCTAATTGTCAGTCTCTTGCATTAGATTTGGGGCATTTGCATCATTATTTGGGCAATGAGTTTATGCAGTTGATCGAAGAATATCTTTGTGTCAAACAAAATACATTGACATATTATTGCCACATTTTTGCCTTCAAGATTGCAAATATATTTCCACTCCTATGGAAAGAGGTTTACATTTGAATAGTGTTCATGACACTAGAGATGAATTTGATGGTGCACTCTATCAACAAGTTGTTGGATGCTTGATTTACTTATGCAAAACTCGGCATGATATTCACATTTCTATCTCGTAGATGAAGAGTTTAATGCATTGCCCAAGTTTCAAGCACTCACAAGCAATTAAGCACATCTTTCACTACTTGAGTGGCACCCGACTACTTGTATTATTTTATCCCAAGGGGGGATCGCTACCACCACATTTACATGACTTATCTGACTCTGATTGGGCTAGTTGCTATGACACTTGTGTGTCCAATAGTGGTTTTTGCTTCATGCTTGGTAGCTCATGCATATCTTGGTTGAGCAAGACACATCCTATATTGGCCACTTCTAGTTGTGAGATAAGTATAGGGCAGCTTTCACAACCACGTTTGAGTGTGTGTGTGTGGCTCAAATGCCTTTTGGCTTATTTTCATGTTGGGCACTCTTCCGCCACCAACATCTTCACTAACAGTCAGAGTGCATTGGTAGTTGTGAGAACCCTTTGTTCCATGCTGACATAAAGCACGTTCATGTGCATTATCGTTATGTCGGGGAGAGGTTCTCTACTAGAGAGATCAGTTTGGCATATGTGCCTACACAAGATAATATTGTAGATCTTTTCAAAAGGCTCTGCCTCAAGAGAATTTCAGAGCTTTCTAGAAAGCTTTGGGCTTACTTCCTTTTGTGGATTGATCTCTTTCCACGTGGCTTGGCACTTCCTTATACATGAGTGCCAGGTCCTTGTTCACCCCATCACTCCCGGGGGGGAGGGAGATTTGTTGATATATTTTGGTAGTGATGTGTATCAACACACTTAGAACTGGTGGGACACTTTTTCCTCTCTTTTTTCCCTAGCTTGTAGATATGCCTATAACCCTTACCTATCACTTATCTTTGTACATTCACTTGGTAATACATTCAGTATTGTGTGTTGTGCTCCAAGCTTCTTCCTCCTTGTGTTCCTCGCATGCTTCCAAAAACCTCAAATTCCAACATGGCTCTAGCTTTTTTGGCTACTCTCCAACGTAGGTTTCTTATTGCCTTTGAGCCACCAATGTTGTATCGCATTTAGGTCCATCATACCCCAACTTTGGGGGATAAGGGAGGGTCCACATGGGCACTATGCTCCTTCACCTATACAATTCTTCTTTCTATGAATTCATGCAAGTGAGACTAGGTCTCGTCAAACTTCCTCTTTTCCTCTTTTGCAAGGGATCTATCATACCTTCATCAGAATTCAAGATTAAACCCCCATTCAAACTAATCACTTCTAATCTTCAAACTAATCAATTTTATGAGTTTTTACAGGGCTTTACTAAACACAATCTATTTAGGCCATTGGATATCTTTACTTTTCTTTTCACTTTAGGTTGAAACTTAGGAAACGGTTTTTCCTCAGCATGCGACATGAGAATATTAATAGAATTCGGGAATTTCAGCCCCGAAATTAAATTTTTAGAATCATTGAGCTCTTGCATTAATACCTATTGTTTTGAGATAAATGCATTGTCCTCACAATATTTGGAGTTAAGAAAATTCCTTGTTCTTTGCTATTATTAAATTTATTAGCTCTTGGTGTTTCAAAGTCTTAGGACTATCGTCAACATGAACTCTATTTTTTCCATGTTTTGAGTCAGACAAACTAATGTCCTCGTCTTATACTAACTCAAATTCATGTCTTTGACTAACCTCTTTTTCCTCCTGTTTAGAGGAGGAAAAAACATCATCATTGGTTCTATAGATGGGGGCCCTTTTTTTCTAGTGTTCGTTATTTTCTGTTTAAAAGCCTCTCTCTCTCTGTGAATGCGCTGACGAAGGCAGCTAATCTCCCTCTGTGTCTCCCTAATCTTAATTCAATCTTGTATATTTTCATAACAACTGTTTTAACCAAAAGAGCAAAGATTTTGAAGAGTTGTTTTGACGCTAGGCTGGTTTCAACCGAGCCTCAACCGCGTGGAATTCATGTCCATGTACGCGGCTTTGACTTCGTCGACAACAGTACGTTTTGTCGCAGTCGTTAGAAACCAACGGCCTTGCAAGATGGTTTGCCCAACAACGTCGTCAGCTTCTGCATGATCAACTTGTGACTTCAGAACCCACTCATAAATCGTTTCCATAATCATATGCCGCCAACGTTGTGCGTTGGACTGTGCGCCATAGCCCACCTTTCGGTGCATTCGGGCCGCCCCATCTAATGGAGGCTGAGGCGTTTGCTGAAGCTTTTCATGTATTCATGGCGTCTTGGTAACAGAGCATGTAGCTTCTGGTTCACACGCAATTTCCTAGAAGCATTGCGTAGTGACTCAGTGTATAGATAATCGTGAAGTTCATCTTACGGTGCTTTTGTTGCACACGGAACTTCGTGGGAGCATTCCTTGCTCAGTTGAAAACACATCCATGTGACGGTGGTTTATAGCGAGAAGGTCAAAGAAGCGCTATATATATATACTTTTATCCCTGATGTCTCTCATTCACATTAAGATGAAGTGTTGAAAATAAAAAAAGTCAAATAATTTGATAGCGAGAGGTGCAAAATGTATTTCTTATCAATAATCATCAAGTTCTTTGATTTTTATTAGTGTGATAGTCCTGAATTTTGATAGATTCCCATAAATTTCGATTGAAACTTAGAGAAAATATTTTTGATAGATTCGCAAGAAATTTTACGGTCGATTTGCACTACGCCTGAGTTTTGAAATATTTAGCAAGATCCCAAAACCTCCAAAATGATCCCCAAATAGCTCAATAATTATTCACTTGGAATTTTTGCTTTATATTTTTATACCCTAACCTCAAGTCATATCGCTATTTTCATTTGAAAATTTTCAATATTTTTTATTTGGAAATTTCTCTTTATATTTTCACACCATAACCTCAAGTCATAACACCATGCGAGCAATCTTCTTAACGACGCAACCTCTACTTATACTTCTATCATTCCAAAGAATCCCTTACTTCACACAAAATAAGAGTTCGTAGCTCTTCTTTATCTTTGATTCCTCATTGAGTTCTGCAGTTCAACCATGCTATTAGCGATCTATATAATTAGTCCATTAGAGACTCGTTTCTCATTAAGTATAAACATTATAGCGTTTTGCACAATCATGCCTTAAGTAGAAGAAAGAGAGATGCTGAGCGCAAAGGGATAGATTTATTAATCTTTGGGCTATAAGCATTAGTATTATAGCTTAGAATCTCATTTGAATTATATATAAAAACATATCTGATGGGGAAACACCTCATATATCCTACATATTTAAACTCCCAAGCTACGAAATAGAAAATAAGATGAGTATGTAGCTAGAACCGTTTAGCCCAAGTGCTGAAGAAGAATATTTAGCTTATCAGTCTAATGAATTCCTATATGAAATAGAATCACAAGGAATTTTATTTATAGATAAACACTTCAACATAACTGATTACAGAGGGAAGTTTCTTACATTCTAGAAGAATCAATGGCTATCAAAAATGAGATATAAAAAGCACAAGCACAAGAATGTAAAATACAAGAGAGCACGATGGAGGTTGTAGCATGCAAACTTCACATTTTGTCTTGACATACCCATTATATACAAAAGGTCACACCATTATCCCATCTACAAAGGAAGTTGCAATTTTCTTTTGCCTCTTGAATCAATGTTTGCAACGGACATAGCAAGATTTAAATCACCAAAACTAGGTTATGATCAATGACACTCACCAAAAAACCGCAGGCCCTTCGAAGCACATTTTCTTTAATGAAATTTTTTATTATTCAATTTTTTTCACAACGCATGCGCCTTTGTTTTGTGATTTTCTCCTTGTGGAACCAAGCAATCACAATGAAGAAGGAGACGTCTATGCATATGGTCATATTGTTTTCTTGCACTAAAAAAAGATTTCTAAAAATCATAATAATGAGCTAGGTGTCCATGTCCACATGTTGGAGAACCATTACAACATGCCCGATGACAAGAGAGACCTAGTGCACAGATGCAAAGTTTTTCAAGAAAACCTATCTAATGAAGGAGTTAAATAGCTAACTGAGTGACTGAGAAAAACCTATCTAATGAAGGAATTAAATAGCTAATTGAGTGTGACTCAGAAAAACATTATGACGTTTTAAAAAAGGATTTTCTCAACCTCTTTCAATGAATCATGTCCACCCTCCCAATTGTATAGAATATTGCAGCACCCAAAAGATGTAGCCATATGTTGTACCATTAATGGTGACAGATCTTCTTGAGAGAATGATTGCAACTATTCCTAAAAGTCATCTTGGCCTAGGATGAATCGATATAAGTCTAGGCTCTCATCATCCATTCGCCCACCATCATGTTGGTGATGGCTTCAACATCTAGAATTCCAAAACCACCCATCTCTTTGGGCTTGAGCATATTTGCCTATTTCATCTTTTGAACTCCCCTTATGTTGGGATCCTCTATCCAGATGCAGTTTGTACATATCCTCTCTAACTTCATCATCTCCTTGTTTTTGGGTCTTCAGTACATATCCTCTCTAACTTCATCATCTCCTTGTTTTTGGGTCTTCAACATGCCAAAAAAAAACGATGACGAAGGAAATAAGAAACATGTTGATCAGCATGGCACTCCAAGCCACATTAAGCTACATAACCCTTTGAGTACTATAACTTGTCCAAATTTGCAGGAACCGAACCCTTTTGAGAATATGCAAGTGCATCTCCATTTTCTATCTAGGACACATTTCATTTCCATTTAATTTATTTTTTATGTTGTATCACTTTGTATTTTGTACCTTGCCATTTGCTTCTACCTATGTATTCATTCTCCTTCAAGGGGAATTATCCCACATATGGTGTACTTTCCATAGCCCCCGTCTAACTCTATATAAGGAGGGCATATTTCCCCATTTGTACTTCGTAAGGAGCTTAAGGAGCTTACTCCATGCTCTTGGCAAGATTACTATAATCCATGTGAGGTTTCCCATTTCATGGTCTACTCACTTTTCATTCTCACACTCTTTCATTTTTTGAGTACAATCTGTTTTACATTTTTCTTCTATGTCTGTACTGTCTGCACGGTATCAAAGCACTAGGTGGATGTCATGATGGCTCATTTGGTGGTCATTTGGGTAGAGGTGGTGCTAGATCTTGGTGATGTTGCCCTCCACTTACTGGGAGAGTTTTTTTGGCCATCATTTTATACTCTTTGGGTAATACATTGCCCATTTTCCCACCCTCACACCCTTTTCTTCCACCTTTTTACCCGTACTTTCTCTCCCTTCCACCCTCTTTGTGATAAGCACATGCTCATCGAGACAAATTTTGAGGAGTTGCTATTAGATCTCACGTTTTGGAGGTAACTATAAACACCTTAGTTATGGTGTTTTTGGCATTTTGAATGCTTGAAGTGTTCATAAGCACTCGCCTTTATTGTAGTCACATAATAGTTATCCATTTGTAGTCTTTGATATACATTCTCTTGATGATAAGTATCTCCCTGAGCAAGATTTTTTTTATATGATTTTTCCTCTAATCCATCACTTCATCTACGTCTTCTCATCCTAAAAATCCATTTGTGTGGCACATCAATTAAACACTATTGACATCCCCACTCTCCTCTCTTCCTCAATGCATGTTCATGTGTGAGACAAGAATCAGCATGTATGCGTAATAACCATATGGAGGAGGCATTGAAAAACTATTCTATGTATGGTTTGAAAGTTATTGTATGTATGGTTGAGAATAGAAAAAACATAATTTGATGAGAAACAGCACACTTTCAGGCTCTCTCTTATTTGAGTAGAATATCATGTCTATCTCTTTGCACATCAGATAGCTTCTTTGAGACACTCATCTAAGAACTCACAAACAGTGTTGTGCTCGTTATTTATAAGCTTAGCAAAGATCCTTAGAATGAGCAAAAGTGGAGGGTAAGTGGTATAAAGCTTGCATAGATCCATTCTCAGTGGGTGGAGGAGTCGTAATGCTTATCTTCTATGCTTGAATGATCAATAGAGAAGAGGAAGACAGGTGGAGTGTAACCCCATCTTCTCTCATGTAGAGAGAGAGAGAGAGAAAGGGAATAGAGCATGATAGATTAATGCCATCTCTTGGGTACAACAATGACCAAGAAAAAGCACTGCTTGAAAACTACGCAACAAGATTAGCCTTAGTTCATTATCAAACTGATTGAGGAGGATGAATCCTCACTAAAATCAATGCTTTATAACAGACCATGATGTGTAGCAAGTGGAAATATTGGAGCATGCCAACATGAAGCTATGAAAAAATAGTTGCAGATGTGGCCAACTTGAAAGTGTTAAGAATTACCCGATAACAAAGTGCATCATACAAATGAAAACACTCTTATGTGGAGAGGTTGTTAGTGAAACAACTATCCAGCTATCCCCTACTACCTTGTCTCTGGGTCATCTCAAGGACATAGGGTGAATGCAAGAACATAAGAATATTGATCTTCTTCTTATGGTGGCCACAAAACATCTCTGCCCACACAATCTATATGTCACAGAGAGAGAGAGAGATACCACACCATCTCTGAGTGCTCTATGACAAATCATGGCCTACTTCACTACTTCTTGTGCATGGAAGTTTGACAAATAGAAGAAGGTATATTCTTATCACAAAAAGAAGTACTGTTGTAATCTCCTTTTGAGATATAACATGGAGAAATGTTGCTCAATAGCTACACCAGTGGATCCAAACATCAAGCTCACACTAGAGGACTCTTTATTACTTGTAGGTATGCATGCTTATTGAGAACATATTGGCTCTTTACTTTACCTAGCCAATCTAATCATGCATTGTTGTACGTTACTCTGACATGCATGTGCACCAATAGCTAGTTCAACCATGGTCTTCATGAAGAACCCAATGTTCCATGCTTGGAGAAAGGATATTGAGATCGAATACCATTTCATCCGTGATAAGCTCCTATCATAAGATATTACTCTTGAGTAGTGGACCTCGCAGGAGAACCTAGCGGACGTGTTCACAAAGGCTCTACGTCAAGTTCTGCTCTAGTGCTTGATGGACCTTTACAACATTCAGGTCCTCCAAAATGGAGCTTGAGAGGAGGTGTTGATGACATGATTTCTCCTATATTTCTATTTGTCTCCACATGAGTGCATCTCCATTTTGTATCCAAGAGGCACTCAATTTCAATTTCATTTCCATTTTCTATCATGTCTCATTGTATTTGGGTACCTTTCCATTTGCTCATATGAGTGTATTCATTCTTCTCATTGGGAATTCTACCACATATGATGTACTTTGTAGAGCCACCCTCAACTTTATATAAGTTGAGCTTCTCCCACACTTTGCGCTTGGTTAGAAGCTAGAGGATCCTACTTTGTGCTCTGTTCAAGATCATTTCTAACCCATGTGAGTTAACCCATTTCTTCGTCTTCTTGCTTTGAGTCGCATCCACTCTTTTGTTTTGTGTGTACACTCTTCTTTTCATTTTGCTATTGCACGTGTAGTCCCTACACTATCTCCTCATGTCATAGCGCTACAATGCTACATCTTTTGTTCATGGACATATTGTGAGATTGTATATTTTGTGCGCTATTTTTTCCTCATGAATACATATGTATCTATATTGACTCCCATTGTAAAATCTATATATGCATGGAGATAGTATTGTGCACTCGTAAGCCCTTCCTTGAGGGACTGGCTGAATTGCCATCTAAGCTCCACATTGGGAGGGAATGGGTGGAGAGCCTCATCTGCATTACGCTTGGCAATTTGCGAATTCGAGTTCTCTATCTCTTAATTTGCATCTCTCTTTGTTTGGATTATTTTCTCAACTTTGTCTACCAAACTATTCTACTACCCTATTGTTCCTTGCACAAACACCCTCATCCACCAAAAATTATGATGTGCATTCAATAATAGCCTTGAATGTAGTTTCTGAGTGATTTGGTTTAGATCCAAAAGCCACACAAAAGGCATTTAGAAAGTGCCAAAAGGTGGTGATTCTACCGTGATGAATAGGTGATAAGAAAGCAATCCTATCATACAACAAACATTCTCATAAGTGTATGGTCCTAGAATTGAGGTAGCACATTCTTATGAATTTTTTCAATATGGGCATGATAGTTAAACAACAAAATGAGGCCATTGATACTAGTAGCAAAGAGCCAGTGTGTTAGAAGGTAGCTTCAAGTAATTGAGCATTTAAATATGATGAATTGAAAGAGATGGCCATTAATGTTAATGCGAGTTGAGGCATTTTGTAGGAGTGTCAAGATCACCTTGATAAACTCTAGGACACAACCAAGGCCTTTAAACATTGAAGAAGGAAGTCCCAGACTATCATAAGCTTTATTGAAGTGGATTTTCAGAAATAGAACATCCTGAGAGGATTCCTCTACAAATACAAGTCCTTCCCAAACATTAATGATGGACCCAAGGATGGACATGCCCTTAATGAATCCTTTTTAGTCCTAATTTATTCATGATTGCAAGCGGAAAGAAATGCAATTATAAAGAACATTATCAAAGATCGTGTACCCCATTTACGCAAAATGCCAAAGCTCATGGCCTCCTCCCAAGTCAAGCATAATGGGGTCAACAAAACTTGTTTGAATGACTTAAACAACTCATTGGTGAGATCATCTACACAAAAAAATTTACGCTTAGAAAGAGGATCCATCTCTTCTAAAATGTTAGTGTCCATCAAAACATCATCAAGAAGTGGCAAGATATTTTGTAGTATTCTTTTCGATCTAACTTTATAGATGGTAGCCTTAAAATGGTGCCTATGAGAAGAAAGCGGCATGGAAACCCCTAGAAGCTTAGTAAAGTGGTTGAGAATAAAAGCACTATTCTATTTGTTCATTTTGAGATATACATCATGGTTATCAATCATATATGGAATAGATTCTTTTTCTTGTTTTTTCTTGAGGATTTTGTTTCTTTAGTTTGTTTGTCCTCTTTTCCTAGCCACCAATCTTAAAAGTATATATAGAGATTTTTCCTTTGAATTTCCTCCTCGTATATTATCATACTTTTGATATTTTGGATCCCAGATTGGAGGTGGGAATGGCCTTTGTTGACTTCATTGTCGAGATGACAGAGCCTTTGTTGAAGAAACAACCTTATAACATGATCAATGTTTTTGGAACTCCTTCTCAATATTGAATACAATATTTTGTATCTCCTTAACTATCATTATCTAACGATTAATAAAAGTGGAGTGGGCATGAACATGTTGCTTGCAAGCTGAGGAGATCTCCTAGATAATCAGGAGGTTGCAAGATTGGCATGGAACCAAGGAGCTTTCCTATATTGACTGTGTCTCTTAAAGAAAAGAATCATACAATAATGATTCAAAACAACAAGGTCCACATACTAAGTGAGGGACGGAGGTTCAAACTTATCAATTATATTTTTCATCACATGGCTTCTATTTAGTCTAGATTTCCTCAATTTTGCTCGAGCCTAGAGGTTTGACCAAGAGAAACCAAACCTATCTTTGACATCCATGATATCATGGTGGGGCTTCCTAGTCCTAAGCATCCTTCTCAAGACTATCAATAATGCTCCATCTTTGTTCCAACCTTTAGACTCAGCCTGCATCATATTAAAGTCCCCACATAAAATAACATATGAGGATAGAGAGTCCAAGAATTTCCGAGTAACTTTTCTATCCCTCTCAAGACTAGGAACATATATTAAACGAATGGTGAATTATGGGGGGGGGGGATTTAAAGGAGACAACAATCCAAAGATGGTTCTAGACTACAAGGATCTCCACAAGGTAAGACAACCAAACTCATTTGATGCCTAAAGTCACACCACCTCAACCCCTAGATGTGAGGTGGAAAACCACACAGAAGATGAAAAAATTATATTAAGACTCTTTAAAAGGCCTTCATATCAGTTTTGATCTCTTGAAGAGAAATGAAGTCTGGAATGATACTTTAATCACCAAACCCTTGACCTATAACATCACCTTTGGAGGGGTTAGAAAGCCCCTAGACGCGAAAAGATACATCTATCATTTCCAATGGAAATGATCTTTGTGCGACGGGTTCTTCTCCCTCTTTTTCTAGTTTTTGTCTCTTCTTCTAGAAGTAGAAGAATCTTGATACATTCTCTTGCTTCCTCCTAATGGTTTTTAAATTGAATATATAATTTTTATTTCTTGTGGCCTTGCATATTATAATGAAAGCAAACCATTTGGTGAGTTTCTTTTATAGAATACCTCTTGCTCTAGGGGTTCTGTTTCACCAATATCTATTCTAATTTTAAAGCAAAGATCCATGTTAAGGTCCACTTCAACATGAATCTATGGCTTCCATCTTGTGTTGAGCGGGTGCATCAAGCCTTCATAGATGAATCCAACAACATCTTCCGTAGAGGTCATAAGCTGACCAATGGACTTCATGCAAAATATTCCTAACAAATTCATAGAGGATTTAGGGAAGTTTAGGGTGCTCGACGTGGAGACGATAACATAGAGGCTTTTAATTATTTGGCAACCTTCATCAACTCATCTTTTTTTTATCGCCAAAATTTCCCTCATTGCAAGGGTGCCACTTATAGGAGTTTAACCTCAAAAAACTCTAGAGATCATCAAAACCTTTTACTTTTGAAACAAGAATTTTTTTTTTGAGAATCAATGATGGAGAAACCCCAACATGATGAAGAGACGAACTTCTAGAAAGGAGAAACCTATATTCTACAAGGAAGAAAGCCAACTTTCTGAAAAGCTTCAAAAACTTCAGTACTAATTTCCTCCCTCTTCAACTACTCTTTTTGAAAGCTTGAACGTTTTCACTAATAACTTCCTGTTTCTGCAAAGACTCTCTCACGTCTTCTTTTTCTTAGCTCCTTTTTTCCTTCAGAGTTCTTTTTCCTTTCTTTTACATTTCCTAAATCAAAACCAAAGAAGAGTAAACTAAACCAAAGAAGAGTATACCAAATAATCTCATGATAGGTCCCCAGAATGTCATCAAAACAAAGCCAGCTAAGCGCGATAGACTCTACCACAAAAGTATATTGAAAATCGTAAGAGACCAAAATTCAGTACTCAAATTAAAAATAATCTCCAATGAAGTTTTTACGTTTTGTACTTAGGATCGATGAGACACGAAAGCAATGATATCGGCCATTTTTATTATTGCGACAAACATGTTGATGATATGTTTATTTCTGACAAAAAATAGTTGGATTTCTATTGAGACTAGAGAATTTCTAAGTTTTAATTTGGTAAGAGTGTATGCTTAAAATTCTATTTTTGAACATGCTAGTTCTTGGAAATAAATCACAGGCATTGCATATCCCATGTTGTTAGCCTATGCTATAAACATGGTGGAAGTGGTAGATGACATGTCCAAATGCAAACGGAAAACTGTTAATGGTGATGAAAAGAAGTTGTGCATTTATATAATTTATAATATGACTTGATGGATACTTCGAAGAATTTAGGTTACATTAGGAATACTTACTACTTGGGGAAACTCACAGGTAGATTAGACAAGTTGTAGATGTCTATTAGCATTGCCCATCTTTAATGCAAGTTACTAATCATATCTACAGTTCTCCCTTGACGTTTTATAAATATATTTTGACATGTGCAGAAATCATAACGACCATTAAAGATCAAATAACGCTTCCTTTGGAAGTTGCGCTTAAAGTTGTTACACTCAATTTCAACGAAAAACAATTTTTTTTAATCTTTTGATAAAGTATTCTGAAAGCTCTCTTCTTCCTAAAGCAATGTAAGTCTCTCCTAGTCCTTGGAATATTAGAGTTAAATAAGTTCAAAGATTTCTTTTCAAGAATGCTTTCCTTTTCAAAGAAGTGATATCTCAAAGAAAAATAAGAAGAAGAGCTTTGAAATGGTGAAGGAAGGACACATTCAAATGCTTAAAATGGGTTAAAGTGCAACATTCTACCTAGCTAAGATTAGACGAGAAAGGAGTCATTAATGGACTGTTTATGTAATAGATATCTAAAATCATGGTTGAACTGCAAAGTTCGATGAGCAATCAAAGATTGAAAGGAGTTAAGAACGCTAAAACTTGGATATAAACGGCAAAAAACATATAGGAAGCTATTTTTGGCTCATTTTAGAGGATTGGATCAAGATAAATTATCTCATACACAGCAACAATGGAAATGGATCATAGAAGTTTTTTAGGGAGAATATCGAAACATTTTCTATAAGTTATGATTGATAAGTATTATTTTGTGATCCATCAAGGTCCTCATCAGCAGTATAAGGTGATGTTTTATTCCTAGCTTCACCCTTAGGATCCTAGCATTGAGAGCCAAAGGCATACTCATAATGAAGTGCATGGTTACCCAACGATGTCTGAAGCCATGATTTCTGATAAGTTGATGAGCTCATTTCAGGCATACCCAATACGAAAATAACCTGTTAAGCACAAGTATGATGAATATTATGAAACGTCAACCATAGAAATCTCAGCAATGTGAACTCATTCATCTCACATGAAGAATGGAATGACAAAAAAGTGATAAATTGCACAACATTACCATTTGACATAAGGATGAAATGGCATTTTTCCTGGAGTCAATTATAAATCATGTTATTTGAATATGACAACCTTCCATGATCATACTCTGAAGCATAAGGGCGACGATGTCCAAATGGGTGTGGTGTAACGATTTGCGTCGAACACCGTGGGGCAGAATGCTTGGGTTCGATTCCCGCCCGGTTGGACATTTCAAATTTTCTTGTACTCTCAAAAAAAACAAACAGGGCGACGATGTCACGTGCAGATCATGCGGAAACTGACGATGTTGTTGGTCAAAGGGTCACAGTGCTGACGCTCGTGTCTACCGACTGAATGAATGCATCGACAGCTTCACCATACCCGGTATGAATGCATTACATACCCGGTATGAATGCATCGACAGCTTCAGCTAAGCCCGAGGCCCCATTACATAGGCGGCATGAATTTATCAACAGCTCGACTATGGTGGACAGTGCGACGCACAAAGTTGGAGGAGAAAAGAGCATAAGGGCGACGATGTCACGTGCGGATCATGCGGAAACTGAGGACGTTGTTGGTCAAATGCTCACAGCGCTGACGCTCACGTCCACCGACTGCCATAAAACCTGCTGTCGTCCACGAAGTCAACGTCGCAAACGGCACCTGGATTCCACGCGCTTTCCAGACAATGTATGTGCTTTACAGTCCACCTCGACTGTGGAAAGGAGAGAATTCGTACTCCTTCCTCATCCCTGCACGCTGCGATGGAGGAATTTTTCACGGCATCATGTGCCGCAAGTGACTGGTTTTTGTGCTTCTTCTTGATTGCGACCTGGGTGATGGAGTTACGGCGCCGTGCAGTATATGCTAGAATGCGTTCTTCTCATACAGCTCACAGAAATCGCTTCATCCGATCCACTTTCAATTTCACGATGAGTGGTCCTACTACACAGCAGAGAGTGAAGGAGACTCGTAATCTAAGGGTCGTTTCAGAGTGGGGATCCGGAACGATGGCACAAAGTCATGCTGTTCCACGCACAGCAATGGAAACCTTGAAATTTTTCCGGACACTCATTCGCACAGGGCAACAAAACACTACATACATTTTTCAACGAAACAGTACTATATACATTTTTGTTGGAAATGAGTTTGAACTCTGACTTACCATGAAAAAGGGCTTTGGGTGGAACGGTGTCAACAATGTCAAGGTAAGATACTCAGGTGCCCAATTTAACCCAACTAGCAATGAAATAAAGTTTCAGAATATTTGCTTCTTTACCATGGATAAGTTCTACAATCTTAAGTGTGTTTAAAACTCTCACAAGCAGTTTCACACTAGTTAATCGCTCCAAAACTAGAGGTGGAGAAACCATCGGAGTCTCCTCCTAGTCTCATCTCATAAATTTTATTAGTATTAGTCTCATCAACTGGTAGCTCTTTGCCTCTATTGACAAGCCTATGAACTACACTTCCAACAGCATAAATGCTTCGAATTTTCCTTCGATGGTGCACTTGTTGCTGTGGGGACTTTAACATGGTGAATGACATTCGTGATAGATTTTTCAGAAAGGATGCAATTATTAATGGTTCGAAAAACTTGAATTGGATTAACTACGTCACAATCAAAGATTTGATGGATCATACTAGTGTCAACAATAAAAACATGTACCTCATCTCTTCGCATTTCTCCTTAGGGTTACTCCCTTTCGTGTTTTGAGAAAAGTTGGATAAGGAAATTCATAAGCTTTTCACCTATTACAAAAATTTCACTAGAACCCTCAAACCTTAAAGCCAAATGATGATAAAGAAAGAGATTGAGAGGCTTGTATTACCTCATGATATGTTTTCCAAGAATAGTCAGCGGCTTCTTGAAATCTAGACTAGATTCAAACATGAAGATGATATTGCTGCGAGTGATGCTTTTGCATCTTCAATACAACTTTGGTAGGGAGGCTAGAAATAATAAATAAAAAATATATATTCTATTTGAATTGCTGAAGAAAATGAAAATAAAATGTTATTCCTCTTTGAAAAAAAAGATGGGGGATTTTTTATCAATACTAAAGAAAGTTAGTAGGTAGTTGTTAACTTCTTCACTAATGTTTTCTCTAGAACTCCCAAGAGGGGAGAGGATATCTAACCTTCCCCTATCTATTACTGAGGAGAAAAAAAACCATTAGTAAAATGAAATGTGCTAAGTCACTTGATTCTAAGGGCTTTCCCATCATGCATTTTATCCAAACAAGATTTCATGAATCGCTCTATTATTTTGACATGGAAAGAAATCAGGCAAGGTACCCTTTCTGGATATTGGAGTTTATAAAGATGATTAAAAGAAGAGGATTAGCCTATTGGAACCTTATCTCTGGTTAGACTTCCATTTACAAAATTTATATTTGACTCTTGCTAGGAAAATCAGCCATATTATGCGCAAAAAAAAAAAAAAAAAAAACTTTTTGAGGAGAAAGGTTTGATAAGATGTATGTACTTTTGCGATGCTATCATATCCTTGTGGAAAAGGAATGGAATGTGGGCGTAACTTTGATGAAGACTTCTACTTTTTCAAAATACTCTTTGAAATAGCCTATTATATGATGGAGTAGGAGTTTATTCTTCAATCCCTTTCATGACATAGGTGTTGGGAACTACTTCATCAAGTATGCTCACGTTCTCCTTGAGATTGTTTTCTTTAAAGTTTCCAATAATCAATTCATCTCTCGACCCGTCAAGCTGCAAATATCTATAAGGGAGGGACGTTATAAATGAACTAGACTAAACACCCCTTCCTAGAGAGTTGACTCTCCTCCCAATCTCATGGCTGTATATATGGCCATTGAAACTCAATTTTTTTAATTCTAAACCTCTCTCTAGGAAAGTGCCTTCAGTTCAGAACCAGAGAACCATGGCTGTATATATGGCCATTGAAACTCAATTTTTTTAATTCTAAACCACTCTCTAGGAAAGTGTCTTCAGTTAAGAACCAGAGAACTTGCTTTCAACTACAAGAACAAAGGAGATATCTAATCTGCTATTGCACAGGTAGATGGGACTTCCAAATAATTTCTTGTATCTTCGAACATCCACTAGAGGAGAAGTATCTTCAATAAATGATTTTGTATTGACCTCTATAGGTATAGGAAACTCTCTCTGTTGAATCTCAATCTCTGTCATTCTCTATCATTCTTACGCTTTCATTCGCAATGAGAATCTCTACATCACGGCCTACCAAAAAAAAAGGTATCGTGATACCTGAACTACGTTTCAATATTATTTGCAGCACGATAGCACCTCTCAGGTCTAGAGGCCTAGTTTCTCGAAACAATGTTGATGTAAAGCTCCTGCAGTGCATCCTTATCATAGAAGAAGATATGTATGTGGTCCTTTTGTGCTTCCATCGGATAGTCGAGTCCTTAACTTCTTCTCGATGGGGGAGAGTTAATTTTAGCGTGGTGTTTGAGCTTTAATGCCTTATCCACACACAAGTTGGGTAGAAGCAGAGAGGTGTAGAGGTTTTAAGAACTTTGAGAGGTGGGAAACCTGAGATGCTCTCATAGTTCGGAAAAATAATGTCTTAGCGTATATTTGTGTCAGTTGAAAATCTCAAGTCCGCCTTTTTAAATACTTCAAATAGGAATCCTAAAAAAACAAGAAAACCATATGAAAAGGAAATGTTCCCTTTTCCTTTATACTAAGAGGGAAAAATTCCTGTTCAAGAGAATATCCAAGAGAAAACATGCCCTTTCAAAAAAGAGGAAAGATAATATTTATGCTTATAGTATATTATATAGTAATTTAAATTATATTATGTATGTATAACATACTAAAAATGCTGACATGCCATTGGTCAATGGTAGTTCTGGATGCCCTCATACCATGGGTTAGGCCCCACTTCGTAGTAAATATAATGCAATTTGTAAATTGTAAAATTATATTTATAGATTAAAATTTATAAATTATAAATTCATGTCCTACAAATCTTTACAATTACATAGCTATGTTGAAGTTGAAGGATTCATGAAGGTGTTAACAATGATTCTTATGACTCTCTCCCTTTTTACTAAGTGCTTCAAGATTGATATATTGATCTTTATTTCTAAGAATCTAAGCAAGCAGCAAATTATGGAGATCCCATTATATAATGGTAGTTTATTATTGGTGGTTTTTAAAAAGAGGTTTGTAGTTTCTTGTTCATTGTCATTTAAGATATATGTTTCAACAATGTATGCTCTCTCAACAATATGGGAAACCTTATTCGTTAGAGGCAGGCATGAGTACTGCAACAGCATAACGACTGGAAATACTCATGAATGAATGACTCTCCTCCCAACCATATGCCTCTATATATAGCTCTCTCCAAGGGACTGCCTGCATGGGCAGGTGGATACTAACCATCCAAGTGTCAGCCATGTAACTACATGTGTGCCAAGTGTCCGAGTTAGCCAGAGTTAACTCCAGTGGATGCTTCTAGAAGGTTCTAGAGCTCTTTGGGCAAAACACTCTTACCATGTTCCCCATGGGGATTGAACCCAAGACCTCTTCCTTCACACCCTTGAGTCTTAACCATTAGGCTAAGTGGATTACTTGGTTACAAGAGTAAATGACCTACCAGTAAGTCTAGACTCGAGATCTTTGGCCACACAAACGAATGACCAAACGGAGTCCAATTTCAGATCTGTCTAAACCAATTGGATCCCTAGATCACATATGCAACAGCGTAACGACTGGAAATACTCATGAATGAATGACTCTCCTCCCAACCATATGCCTCTATATATAACTCTCTTCAAGGGACTGCCTGCATGGGCAGGTGGATACTAACCATCCAAGTGTCAGCCATGTAAGTACATGTGCGCCAAGTGTCCCAGTTAGCCAGAGTTCACTCTAGTGGATGCTTCAAGAAGGTTCTAGAGCTCTTTGGGCAAAACACTCTTCCCATGTACCCCATGGGGATCGAACCCAAGACCTCTTCCTTCACACCCTTGAGTTCCTTCACACCCTTGAGTCTTAACCATTAGGCTAAGTGGATTACTTGGTTACAAGAGTAAATGACCTACCAGTAAGTCTAGACTCAAGATCTTTGGCCACACAAACGAATGACCAAAGGAGTCCGATTTCAGATCTATCTGAACCAATCGGATCCCTAGATCACAAATTTACTTTATTACATTCTTTCCCCCTTGGAAAATATTTTCGTCCTCAAAAATTAGAGCTATACATACTGTAAGCAACCCCCGAGCCTCATGTTCTAAAACTTGAAGAACATGCATTCATTCAAACAGGTTATTTACTTAGAACTTGAAAGTAAAAAACCTTATCATATTCTAGATCTTGAAGAACATGATCGGTTTATCTACTTAAAACTTGAAAGTAGAAAACCTTCTTTATTTGGGACCAACTTAGAACTTGAAAGTTGGAAAACGTCGTTGGATTGTGGAAACTTTTCCCCATGTTGAATTTTCTTCAGTTCCATCCTTCCATTTTACTAAGCACTCTTCATAAAAGTGACTTCTTGTACGTTTATCTCGGGTGCGAAGTATCCTTTCAGGTTCATGAGGAATTGTTTCATTTACTGGAATAGGAAGTATGACCTGTTGTCCAACTAGATTATCTGAATCTGTTAGACTCTTCCTAAGTCGACTAACATGAAACACTAGATGAATCCAACTATCATCTGGAAGTTGTAATTCATAAGCCCACAAACCAACTTTCTTGGTGATTGGAAAAGGACCGCAATATCTAGGCGACAACTTGGCGCATTGACCAGTCTTGAACTTTTCCGATCTTTCAGGAATACGAAGATAAACTTGATAGCCAACCTGAAAAGTAACATCTCTTCGCTTTGGATCGACATAAGCCTTTGCACGATCTTGAGCTTTCTTTAAGTTTTCTTTAGCTAACTTAAGTTTAAAGTTCATGTCTTGAAGGAACTCTTGAGCTGCTTGAACTCGTTCATTTTGAAGTCCCACTACATAAGGAGACTTAGGCTGGAAACCGTACATCAATATGAATGGACTAAATTCAGTTGATGAATTCTTGGCACTCTTATAGGCAAACTCAGCTAAAGGAAGATAATCTTCCCAATCAGTCTGTTTGGAAATAACATAAGCTCTGAGTATGTCTTCCAAGATTTTATTGACTTTCTCTGTCTGTCCATCCGTCTGGGGATGTTCAGTTGTACTTAAACTTAGTTTAGTTTCAAGTCTACTAAAGACTGCTCACCAAAAATGACTTGTAAATCGAGCATCTCTATCAGAAACTATGTCTACTGGAAGACCATAGAGTCTATAAAGTTGATTTATAAATATTTTTGCAAGTTCTGGAGTCTTATAAGTAGTTTTGACTAGAATAAACTGAGCAAGTTTAGTCAATCGATCAACTACAAACCAGACTAAATAAAAGCCCTTCTGAGTGCGGGGTAATCCAGAAATGAAATCCATGGAAATGCTTTCCCACTTTCCTTTGGGAATTTCCAAAGGATGCAGCAATCCTCCAATTTTAAGTCGTTCAAATTTATTTACTTGACATTTATGGCACTTGGACACATAGTTTTGCACATCTCGATGCAAACTAGGGCAATAAAAATGTCTTTTCACTAACTCATAGGTTCGGTTAATACCAGGATGTCCTGCACTTGGAGCATCATGGCATTCGAAAAGTACTTGATTTCGTATGTCCATTATACTTGGGACACAAACCTTACCTTTATAAAGCAAATATTCATCTTGGAGAGAATAGTGTTTAAACTTTCTCTCAGAAGGACTTGCTTCATTTTGTTTAGCTTGTTCAGCTACTTTCCATGCTTGACTGAAGCTTGGATCCTCTTTGCAGCTTCCTTTCAAAGTTGAAATAAATTCACTTTGAATTTGTACATAAGTTAGATTGTTCAACATAGGCATCCGACTTAAGGAGTCTGCCACTGCATTGAACTTTCCTTTTCTGTACCTGAGCTCATAATCGAACTCTTGCAACTATTCGGCCCATCTAGCTTTTCTACCTCTAAGATCAGGTTGGTTTGCAAACCACTTAATGCTCTCTTGATCAAAGACTATGGTCAACTTTGATCCGTACAAGTAATGGCACCATTTCTTTAGAGCATTTATAATAGCGAACATCCCTCGCTCATAGGTAGAGTAGTTTTGTTGAGCAGGACTTAGCTTTCTACTCTCGAAAGCTATTGGTCGACCATCTTGGCTTAGTACTGCTCCTACTGCAGATGAACTTGCATCTGTCTCTAATTGGAAAGGCTTCTTTGGATCTATGATCTGTAGAACCGGGGCCGATGCTAAAGCAAGTTTAAGTTCTTGAAAACTCTTTGCTTGCTCTTCTTTCCAATTTAACTTTTGATGCTTCCCTTTGAGTTGATCCGTCAAAGGTACTGCAATCTTGGCATATCCAGCCACAAACTTTCGATAATATCCTACCAATCCGAGAAAACTTTGTAGTTCTCGAACCATCTTGGGCTCAGGCCATTCAAGAATCGCTTGGACCTTTTCAGAATCAACTTTGATTCCTTCCGCAGAAATAATAAGGCCTAAATACTTTACTTCTGGGGTAAAGAATTCACATTTTGACTCTTTACCGTAAAGTTTATTATCGCGAAGTAGTTGAAAAACTTTTTTCAAGTGCTCTAAGTGACTTTCATGATCTTTACTGTAGATCAGAATATCATCGAGAAAATCTACAACAAATTTTCCCAAATACAGCTTAAGCACTTGATTCATCAAAGTCATAAATGTTGCAGGTGCGTTTGTCAACCCGAACGGCATCACTAAAAACTCGTAGTGACCAAACTTTGTTCGAAAGGCTGTCTTGGGAATATCATCATCTTTGATTCTGATCTGATGATAACCTTGGCGTAAATCAATCTTAGAAAAGACTGTAGCTCCCTTTAAACTATCGAAAAGATCTTCGACTAGTGGCATGGGATACTTATTCTTTATCGTAAGATTGTTTAACGCCCTATAATCTATGCACAGCCTCATAGTTCCATCTTTCTTTTTCACTAGAAGGATGGGTGCTGCCCATGGAGACTAGCTTGGGCAGATAAATCCTTTATCCAAATACTCTTGAATCTGATTTTCTACTTCTTGATTCTAGACATAGGGGAGGTGGTATGGGTTTTGAGATTTTGGCTTGGTACTCGGAAACAGATCTATGTTGTGATCGATGTTTCCACGAGAGGGTGGCAAGTCGTAGGGGAGTTCCTTAGGGAACACATCTTTAAATTCCTTCATTAAATTGTTAAATTTAGCATGAACTTCTCGAGGAATAAAGGAGTAGACATAAGAAACTTGATTTATATTATCAAAATCTGTTTCATCGGTGCCAAGGACAAGAAAAGCTTGAGTCCTAGCTTCATTATTTACAACTTTCTTAAGTTCAGTATATGAAATCAAAGGGATACTTGGAACATCATGCTCACCCTTGATTTTATACACTACACCGTCGCGCTGGAAAACCAAAGTATTAGTAAAATAACACCTGGTCAATGAAGGTCCTAGACTCCATAGCCACTCTCTCCCTAATACCAGATCTACCCGATCCATATTCATTATTTGGAAGTCCAAGGTGTCTTTAAATCCTTGGATTTCTAGTTCCAAATTACATATCATTGTGTCCCAAACACGGGTGTCTTGACCATGCATCATGGAAACAATGTATTTATGAGGAGATGGTTTCTAAGGAAGAGCCAGTTTTTCCACTAACACATAATTAATAAAATTATGTGTAGCAGAGTCATCCACCATTATCTCGATGGTGTGCCCTTTTACTGATCCATGCAGCTTGACCAAATCATGTGGACCAAACTCTTGAGGTTGCCACATGTTTTTGGAGATCTGACATGAATGGGTACTGTCGTAGTGCATTATCTGAACCTTCTTTGCACTTGAATTTGCATCCAAGTCCAAAGTTTGAATCAGATGTATTTTCTGCTTACCCTTTCCCTTACTTTCTCTTCCAATTGGACACGCACGACTACGATTTCTTGGCTTGAGACACTTAAAGCACAAATTTTCTTTTTGCGCTTTCTCATGATCTTCTGGAGAAAGGACGTGTCTAAAAACACGAGGTTTTTTAGTCACCCTTTCATTTGATGTAGTCCCCTTGCCCTTGCGCTTAAAGTTATTCTTCTAGGAATAACTGCTTTCTTGCGGGACATCTAGACGTGAGTTATCCTCATAAATCTGGGCAACCTTAATCGCCTCTTCTAGGGATTTTGGTGCATGCCTTTTGACTTCATTTCGAATTCGCTGGTTAAGTCCTCTGACAAAACCGCGAAGACGATGAAAGTCATCTAAGTTCTTTAATTTCAGAATAACATCTCGGTATTCTAAAATATACACTGATAACAGTCTACCTTTCTATTGAGTTTTATCCCACGCCTCCCAGTTGTGTTCCTCCTCATTCTCGAGGAGAAACTCTTTCTTGAAAAGGCGGGAAAATTCAACCCAGCTAGTAGGTTTCTTGTGAGTCTCAGAGAGACTCATCCATCAAGTATAAGCTTTGGGTCCTAGTGATAAACTCCCTTCTACTACTCTCACATGATCGGGGGTATGTTTGAGTTCATGGACATCATTCCATTTCTCAAAGAAAGTCAAAACCGCATCTTTGTTCCTATCCTTATCCTCTCCAGAGAAATAAGGAGGACGGATCTCCTTTCATAAAGAAAGATCCACGGGGCGGTTATGGCTTTCTGACATCCCTACCGAAGTGGCAAATAAAGGAGTAGAAGATATCAAACTAAGATGGCTCATACTTCCCGTTAGAGGAAACATGTCTATCTGGGGAGAGGATAATCCCTTATCCTTTTCCATCCTAATAGACATTGGAGAAGTTGCTATCGTATCTGTGTGACTACCTAAAGTAGTCTTACTGATATCCCTAGGCGTCTGAAGTAAGTTCAGAATGGCCTTAAGGTGATCTTGGATTCAATCAACAGATTGACGGAGTACTGCAACCTCATCCGGAATACTGAACAATTGTCCAAGTCTTTAACTAGCAACATCCTACTTTCTATATCTTTCCCCTCATTTAAAGTAGTGATTGTTTCCCCTTTTCTCGCAGAATCCTCAACGTCTAATGCTACAATCATTGATTCTATTTTAGATGCATCAGATGCATGACTAGTATTTGAAACCATAGGTGCAGATGAATGCAATGCACATGCAACTATTGGTGGTCTAGTCATGAATGAGGATGTTACTAACATAGGAATGGAAACATACATGGATGCACTAGTAGTACTTGTAAGCGAGACGTGGCTAGAAGTCCCCTCCATCGCACACAGAGCGTTATTGAACTAACTTAGTATTCCTTACGCAGGTGGTGTGTGCAATCAAAATCAAAAGAGCTATGCAAGAATATCACAAGAAATCATCCCTGATGATTTGGTCCGTCGAGGTCGACTTGATTCTAGCTGAAAGTGCTAGAATTATGACGAAGATAGGCCTCCAGATCTTCACTCCACAGCTCCACTTCCTTCAGGCTTTGCTCGAACGTTTAACTTTCTACAGCTTTGACCACCACAGATATGCACTCGGGTTCGGTTGGGGTAATAAGCAAACTCCAAAGATTAATCAGAATGAGAAGATCTTGGCTCGGGATTAGCAGAGCAGAGATACGATTGGAACGGAATAAAATATGCAGAGAAAGTAAGCACCAAAAACCTCTACTTCAGTGGATAAGGCACTGTAGTCTCTCTGCAAGGTCGCGGGATCGATTCCCGGGTACTGCTCAGTACTGATGTCTCCTTTTTAGCTCCTTATTGAGACCTTCTGCAGCGGCAACAACGAATAACTTGATCTTCTTTGCAAAACTCTTCACGAACGCCTGTGTACTTCCTGGACAGGCGACCGATTTCCCAAGTCAAGAACGGTGCTTCGAGTCTCGCAGGCTTACAGCAGAAATGACTAGCCTTCTTTTGCTCCTGCCTTCTTCAGCGCTGACATGTGACAATATGTAACGTCTACGAATGTGGGTCGTCAGCGCCCATGGGCTCTTTGGATAGGCGAGCGCACTCCTATCGGGGGGACGGGGGTTCGAATCCCCTGTTGTTCACAGTAGAGTACTTAAACGTTTTGGTACTCTTAGCTCCTAAGCTTCGCAATGAAGATGATTACGGCACGCATCTCTAGATAGACGAGAGTAGAATTTGGGAAAGAGCTTATGCATGCCAAGAATTCACGAGCAAGATGATGAAGATGAGAGCTATGGAGAATGCTCTGATACCAATGCAACAGCGTAATGACTAGAAATACTCATGAATGAATGACTCTCCTCCCAACCATATGCCTCTATATATAGCTCTCTCCAAGGGACTGCCTGCATGGGCAGGTGGATACTAACCATCCAAGTGTCAGCCATGTAACTACATGTGCGCCAAGTGTCCTAGTTAGCCAGAGTTAACTCTAGTGGATGCTTCTAGAAGGTTCTAGAGCTCTTTGGGCAAAACACTCTTCCCATGTACCCCATGGGGATTGAACCCAAGACCTCTTCCTTCACACCCTTGAGTCTTAACCATTAGGCTAAGTGGATTACTTGGTTACAAAAGTAAATGACCTACCAGTAAGTCTAGACTCGAGATCTTTGGCCACACAAACGAATGACCAAACGGAGTCCGATTTCAGATCTATCTGAACCAATTGGATCCCTAGATCACAAACTTACTTTATTACAAGTACCTCCTTGGAGTCTCATCGGCACCCCTTTGAAGAATATATGAATGTAGTGTCTTTGTTGCAATTCCATAGTAAGAAAAAATCGCTTAGTTTAGGTAAGGCATTCCATGCTCTCATCATTTCCCCTAGATTTGAGTGGAATATTCTACTTGGAAATCCTTTGACTGACCTGCATGATGGATATGGCGGTTTGCATGATGCCTGACATATGTTTGATTGCGTAGAAGCTCCTAATGTCTTCTCATTGAACAATGAACTTGCTACTTCATGCATAAGGACTTCATGGGAGTTTGGTAGATGTACATAATCATCTTGATTAGATCCATCATCTGAATGTCTACCCTTGGAAAACACCCATATAATTGGTTAATCAATATGGATTTATAGATGAAACTAGATCATTCTTTGATGGATAGCCATGTGGGTACTTTGTTTCATGAAATTGTAAGCCGCCAGATTGGCAATTGTAAAATCTGACTCTTAACAAACCGAAAGGTCGTTGCATAAATGTTGTAACCTTGATTGATGTTGTAACCTTTATATAAATCAATGAAAAAAGACGCTTTGGTGACACTCAGAGGAGTTGCTAAACTGTTCTTCTGGTTGATGATGTCTGTGTAGTTTCTGCGGTGTGTTTGAGAACTCTGAGTTATTCTGTGTCTTTATGTTCTATTTGATTAGCTGCACCTGTACGGTACAGATTGAGTTACTGTTATTGTCTCTGTTGTTTACAGTGATTGTGTTTGGATCAGCTCTTAAGTTAGACAAAGTGATTCTGTATTACGGTAATGATATTTTCACCATTGTCTCTTGAGAACGCATCAACTGGATTGTAATCGGTAGATTTTGGAAGAGGCTGATTACAGATAGTAAGATTGTAAGAGTGTAACCAGAGTCTTGATAACTAAGTTGTATTGACAGAGATTTTTAATGTTAGGTTACGATCATGTGAGTGAGTTGATTTGGGAAAATCAAGTATAGGGCCTCTGTTTAACAGACCCCTTCCACTTCCAAGAACCCAATATATGTTTAAACGCGTCTCTGACGGCAAGACCCTCGTTTAACACTGGTGCCGTCTGTGGGAAAGTGGCACCAGAGCGTTGTAAATTGATTGTGAGAAAGTGGTCATAGATTGTGAATCGACGAGTAGTACGCAAAGTATTGCAAACGTGATATATGCCGGTTACTCGTTCCGATGAAACATACCCAAAGTATAGGAGAAACGAACAGTATTGGGCGATACCTAATTTGCTAAGGACGCCCCCAGGAGCTAGAACCACAGATAAGTTTAACCTAGTTGTCAAGGAAGCGAAGAACGTTAGTAGTGATTCCGGTAACATTCTGGTGGAACGTACTGCAATTTCGATAGATTTCGGTGCGATTTCACCACAGCCTGTCAAAGATATAGTAACTCCAAAGTCTACCAGGATGCAGTATGCAGTTAACTTAACACCATCTGCACAAGATTCGAGTTTGTCTGTGGATAGAAGCGCGTTGGCCAAAGACATCAGTGAAGGTGAAAAAGTACCTTGTTTTGGTGAAATTTCGACAAATTCCGGTGATATTTCGATCCCAGTTACAGAGAGTTCACAGTCTCTTGGTGACGGTTTACGATTTCCTGGTGAATCTTCATTCCGGTCACCACTATTCAGAGTAAGCTTCCCTACATTTGATATCAAGGAGGAAGGTAGCTTATTCGAAGCTGAAATCCAAAAGAGATTGAACGATATTATCAAGCCGGAGAGTGCACAGGCTGATGATACAAATTCCGACGGTCAAGGAATTCAACCTCGCAGGAGATAGTAACAATACAATAGCAAGCACCATGAGTGGGCAACAACAACAACAACAACAACAGTAGCAGCGGCAACAACAACATCTACTTCCACCTCGTCCGGTTCCGACAGGAGTTACCTACATAAAATTCGGTGGATCTCTAGGTGATGATCATGATGCTCATGTACAAACTTTTGAAATTAGTTATGCAGTACTTAATCATCCACCCGATCGGGCGTACAAGGCCATAGTATTCCAGTGAACACTAGTTAATGAAGCCGCTAGGTGGCTTACCGAATATGATATCAACCATTTCGGTACCTATGAAGCAGTAAGTGATGTGTTTCTGCAGAGATTCCGGCTAAAGAAGAACCCTGTCGAAATTTTTGATTACCTGCAAAACAATAGACAGAAGCTAAATCAAACAGTGCAGGAATATGCCACCCTATTCAGAACTCATTTGAGACAACTACCACTGGCCCATGCAAACCTGCCAGATGATGTCATCATGCAGTGGTTTATTAATGGTTTGACTCCGTAGCTCCGACAGATTATGATCATTCGTTGTGTGGGAGCTATGACGCTAGATGCGGTTATTGCAATGGCCCTGCAGCTCGAGAATAAGATTGGAGGTTTTACCGAAGATTTGGAGTGGTTAAAATCCAGTAAAAATGTTGCAGGAGATCCGGCTAGACAAATGTACTGCACCACATGCAAGAATTCAGGGCATACCAGTGCCACTTGTGCACTTAATCAGATGTATTGCGCTATTTGCAATACAAACGGACATTCCACCAAAAACTGTGCCTATAACACCAAAGTGAAGGGAACAGCAACAATAAATGCAATTATACAAGAACTAGGACAGCCTGCCACCCACTATGTACCACCTCAGAGGAGAAATAATCAGAAGCAAGGATACAGAAATTATAGAGGACAGAGGAATACCAACTATAATGGAAATCGTTGGCAGACAGGAACATCACAAGAAGGTAATGCCTTGCCACCACCTTGCTGTCATTTTTGCGGTGAGTTTGGTCACATCAGAAGATTCTGTAAAGATGCAGCTGAATATGATCAAAGGAAAAAAGAGCCTCAGAACTCAATGACAAATATGGTTCATATCACACCAATAGAAACACAAGCCGCAGTAGTTCAGACCCGACCCGGTAAGACACTACAACCAGCAGCTGAAGTATTTGAACCAGGTATTCGTGAACAACAAAGAATGTATGACAAAGCTAGTCAGTGGACCACCCAGATTTGATCCAGCTTCTTCGTGAGTTCTCTGATGTTTTTGCATGGGATTACTGTGACATGAAGGGTCTGGACCCTCGCATATATCAGCATCGGGTCGTACTTAAACCGGAGGCAAAACCAATTAAACAACCCAGCTACAGGATGAATCCTAACTATGCAGCACAGGTAAAGGCAGAGCTTGATAGGTTATTACAAGTCGGATTCATCGTTCCAGTAGAACATGCTGAGTGGATATCTATAATTGTTATTGTTCCCAAGAAAAATAAGCAACTTCGAATATGTGTGGATTACTGAAAACTGAATGCAACCACGGTGCGTGATCCGTTTCCTCGTCCATTCCTTGATACAATGCTAGACAGAGTAGCAGGACATGAAATGTACTCCTTTTTGGATGGTTACAGTGGGTATAATCAAGTCAGAATGGTTGAACAAGACATACCGAAAACAGCTTTCATTACCAACTGGGGTGTTTTTGCTTGTACAGTCATGTGGTTTGGATTAAGAAATGCTCTTAGTACTTTTCAACGATGTATGTAGGAAATCTTCTCCCCCTATCTTACTTCTTTCATGCAAGTATATCTAGATGATTTCTCTTTATTTGGTAAGATGGTAGCACACCTGTATCATTTACGGTGTTGCTTGTCGTGAATACAGACTCTGCCTGAATCCAAACAAGTCTGTGTTTGCGGTTTCATGTGGTAAGCTACTTGGCCATATTGTGTCTACACAAGGCATACAAGTCGATGCTGATAAAATTGCACCTGTGTTAGAAGCACCTGTGCCTACTACGCTGAAAGAAATAATGAGATTCATGGGTCAAGTCAGGTGGCATGGTCGACATTTATGGTGGCTTGCTCATTTGGCAATACCCCTCAATAGATTAATAACTAGTACTCCTCGATAGTTTGCTTGGACTCAGGAATGTCAAACAGCATTTGATCATCTAAAATGCTTATTAATGCAGGTTCCAATTCTACAACCTCCTAATTGGGAACGTCCATTTCATGTTTTTGTAGATGCATCAGATATAGCCATTGGAAGTGTCTTAATGCAACAAACTGATAAGTGGTTTCGGCCTGTTTATTATGTAAGTAGAAGGCTTGCTCCAGCTGAAAAGAATTATTCTGTAACTGAAAGAGAATGCCTTGGTTTAGTATATTCTGTAAAGAAATTTTGGCATTATTTGTTAGGCTGAAAATTCATCTTCATGTAGATCATGCTACGCTAGTTTATCTGGTTCGGCAGCAGCATTTAGGTGGTCGTTTAGCACGTTGGGTTCTACTATTACAAGAATTTGATTACAAAGTAATTCATCGACCTGGAACTGCACATGCATTAGGAGATTTCCTTTCTCGGTTGGATTCCGGTGAAGCTCTGGTCGGTGTTGATGACACCACACCTGCAATTTATGTTACTAACCCAACTAATGATGAATCTGCAGAACCTCCTGTGACACCTAATTACTATGATCAGTTATTAGCCTTTCTTACTGATGGATATCTTCCTGCTCAAACTTCTCCTGCAATGCATAGGAAAATTACAGTTTACAGTCGCAGATTCCGGTTGATTGCTGGAGAATTATATTATATGGATCACACTCGAGTTTTACTTTGTTCTATTCCTCCACATGAAGTAAACTCAGTTATAGCTTTGGCACATTCAATACCTTTCAGTGGACATTTTGCAGCAGATTTAACACACCGGAAAATTCTGCAAAGTGGGCTTTGGTGGCCTACCATGTACAGAGATGTATCTCAGTTTGTCAAACAGTGTGATAATTGTCAACGGTTTGGACAGCCTTTACAACGACATTTTTTCCCTCTGCAGCTTGTCTTACCTTTAGAACCTTTTCAGAAATGGGGACTTGACTTTATTGGACCAATCATACCTCCAGCAGTCCTTAGGAACAACAGATATATTCTGACATGTACAGATTATGCTACCAGATGGGCAGAAGCTTGGGCTTTACGGTCCACTACAGCTATTTCGGTAGCAAAATGTTTAATGAAAGACGTATTCCCACGATTTGGATTACCTTTGGAACTTGTGACAGATCAAGGCACACATTTTGTTAACAATTTAATGAAAGTTCTCACACACTCTTTTCAGATTCTGCACAAATTCAGTTAACCGTACTATCCTCGTGCTAATGGCCTGGTTGAAAGTACAAACAAGACCTTGTTGAGTATGCTTCGTAAATTGATTATCGAATCACCAAAAAGATGGGATCAATTACTACCTCCAGTATCATGGGCATACTGGACTACTTACAAAGTTGCCACCGGACTAACTCCTTTCAAACTTGCATATGGAATGGAGGCAATTACACCAATGGAGCTTGTAGTACCAAGCTTACGTGTGGCCATCTCTCAGAAATTGTTACCTGAAGATTCTTTGCCGTTTCGGTTAGACACACTCAAACCGCATATATTAAGTTTCCTATTTCCGGCAATACAAGCAGCACAACCACCACCTAGAGGTCCGGTATTACACCATGAAGAATTTGTGCAGATCCTGGAAGATGATGATGACAAAGAATTATTCCAGCTCCTCCGCCGGAAGCGCATCAGAATAAGCTCTTCCGATAGCCAAGTAAAGAGATCGGTCGCCGGACATGAAGATGATGACAATGAAGAAGAGACTTTTCAGGACACCGCTACCTCCATGCACTAAGATTCGTCCACCCAATCCTCTCCAAAGCAGAAACAAGAGCATGATGAGACCACCAAATCCGAAGCCAGCTCCTCTCAAGAAGAATCTCAGAAACAATCCGAACAGGAAAAGCAAGAAGATGGGCAACCTATCATTAAGGAAATTTTCGAAGAACTGATTAAAGCAGTGGAGTATGAAGCTGCCAAACCTGATGACACTACAAAACAAACCACCAAACAGGTATTAGAAACAACCACTGTTCTTCTCACTCCTCCACCCGAACCTCCGATTAACCCCATTCTCCCTGTTCCACCTATTGTCCATGAGGAACCTTCTGCTTCATCTTCCTCACCAAATTACTCTCCTCCCTCTTCACACCAACTTTTGACAGCCTCTTCATCCCAGCAACCACTTCCTCCATTTCCCATATTTACCGAACTTGAATCCATGGGGGCATGGTTATACAATTTTCCCAGCAGCTTCCGGTACAATTAAGACAAGTTACAGAGAATATTCGTCAGGAACTACAACATAAGGTGGATACCCTTGAAGCAGACATCACTCCTCTACAGGAAGAGATCGATGTGGTCAAAGCAGAAAATCATCATCTGCACTTCCAGATTAACCAGCTCCAAGCCAGACTTGCCGAACAGGAAGCAGTTACCAGTCAACGAGATGCGGCACTGGCAGAAGTCCGAGAAAAAGAAGAATTATTAAGTGTTGCTGATGCCAAACTAGTTCAGATGAAGCAATTAATCCAAGATAAAGAAGATGCACGTATAGCTCTGGGCAATCTTTTAGAAGAGACTAGAGCACAACTGAATGAAGCAGTACAGAAAGGACAAGAGATGGCCGATTTGGTTAAGAAGACTAATGAAGAACTCTAGAAAAGCAAGTTTGATTTATCTGAAGTAAAGAATATTCTTAAACGCAAATTGACCATGGAAACTCAATTACAGAAAGAGATAACAGGGATCAGTAGAGAGCGTGATGCTTATCATCGAACAATCCAATTTCAAAATCAGGAGATAGAAAGAAGAGAAAATCAGCGGGATGCTCAAAAAGAAAGACTATCTCAAATTGATAAGCAGATAGCAGATATGAAAGTCAGTCGTGATGTGGCTCCGTCAAATGAATTTTACTTACAGGAAGCTTTTCTGCAGACCCAGGCAGAAAGTTTAATAAGCCAAGTTATTTCGTTAAGCTCAGTACGGAAAGATGCTCAGCTCGTGGAACCAGATATTTTGAAACAGATGTTACAGACATTGAAAAAGAAAATTGCCCGGACATTTAGATTAGCCAGAACTATGTATTTAGAAGGAATAGTAGATGAACCGTAATTTTTGTATACATGCGGGTTCAAGTCCACTGTGCGTGCCAGTGTAAGCCGCCGGATTGGCAATTGTAAAATCTGACTCTTAACGAACCGAAAGGTCGTTGCATAAATGTTGTAACCTTGATTGATGTTGTAATCTTTATATAAATCAATGAAAAAAGACACTTCGGTGACACTCAGAGGAGTCGCCAGACTGTTCGTCTGGTTGATGATGTCTGTGTAGTTTCCACGGTGTGTTTGAGAACTCTGAGTTATTCTGTGTCTTTCTGTTTTGTTTGATTATCTGCACCTGTACAGTACAGATTGAGTTACTGTTATTGTCTCTGTTGTTTACAGTGATTGTGTTTGGATCAGCTCTTAAGTTAGACAAAGTGATTCTGTGATAGTTTCGTCACTATCTGTTGAGAACGCATCAACTGGATTGTAATCGGTAGATTTTGGAAGAGTCTGATTACAGATAGTAAGATTGTAAGAGTGTAACCAGAGTCTTGATAAGTAAGTTGTATTGATCGAGATTTTTAATGTTAGATTACGATCATGTGAGTGAGTTGATTTGGGAAAATCAAGTATAGGGCCTCTATTTAACAGACCCCTTCCACTCCCAAGAACCCAATATATGTTTAAACACGTCTCTAACGGCAAGACCCGCGTTCCTATGATGCTCTCTTCTATTTTTTCAAAAATGGGAATTGAAGGTGTTTTTCCACACAAATTCATGTTTGTTTCTATCATTGATGTTTGCTTATCTTTGAGATCCCTCCATACAAGAAAGATTTTTCATGTTCATACTATCAACATGGGCATTGCACATGAACCTATGGTTGCAATAGCCAGTATTAATCTCCATGAAAATTTTGAATTCATAGAAGAAGCTTTGAATGCCTTCCAAACAATTGCCTACATTGATAACTTTGCATTGATAGAAATTATTGATTGTTTTTCACATAGAGCACAAGTAGAGAAGATGTTAGATCTTTTTTATTCAACCCTTCCACAAGGTATGCAATTCGATAAAATAACATACATTTTAGCACTTGAGCAATGCACTAGCATATCAATGCTTCATAAAAGGAAGGAGATGCATGTTGTACCTATGCAGGTCGGGTTAGAGAGGAATCCAATAATATAGAAAACATTAGTCAACATGTAAGGTAATGGTTTAACTTACTTTATGGGGTTTGGATCTTTTGGAATATGCCCAATGAGGATGCGATCTTTTTGAGAGTTATGATTGGAGCCTTAGCTGAGAATGAAGCTAGACCATGAGAATGCTCATTTTCTATTTTAATATAGGATGTATAAAAATGGATTAAGCCCAAATGAGATTACATTCATATGTGAAATCGACATTTCTTCTTTATTGGCTATCGTTGATTATTGGCTATCGTCGATTAGGGACATTCGATTCATAGTGCCATATTGGAGAAATGTTTAGATAAAATGTTATCCTAGCCAACTACCTTATAAATATGTATGGGAGATGTGCATTCTTGGATGAGGCCAGAAATGTGTCTAATGGAATTCTTTTGAGGAGCATAATAACATGGAACACATTACTTGGGTCCTATACATGGTGGGAAATATATGGAAACTATAGTGCTCTTCCAAGATATGATGAATGACAACAAAGAGGTTGATGACATAACTTCTCTTTGTGTATTATCAATGTGCATTCATGCAGTGATTGTTGAACTCGGTATGTCTTGCTGTGCATCTTTATACTTGTGTCATGGATGTACATACATGAAGGATCATTATGTTTGCACAATTAATGTTTTGGGTTGAGTTGGAGGCTTAGATGAAGCAAAGGCTTTTATTCACTGCACACCATTCACATATTTCCCAGTGCTATGGTTATGTTTGCTAGGTGCATGTAAAGCTCATGATGATGATGTAGAGCATGGTGGAAGGTTTAAGAAGGGAGCCTTAGTTTGGATCCAACAAATCTTGCACCTTGTAATACATTGATGAATATTTATTATTCAATATACAGAATTTAGATGAATAAGGACACATCCATTACATTGACGAGTGTTCGTCTTAATGCAGATTAGTAACTATACAAACCACCTCACTATGCATAAATATGTCTGACTACCTCCTTATGGATGTACTTATTTTCATTTAAATGTATGTATATGAGTGTACCATGTATGTGCAAGTGATCTCCTATGTTTGTTTGCGTGCATGTGGGTGTCAATGCATTTGTGATTTTTTTATGTACATGTGTGTATGGTTGTTTATTAATTTGTTTGTCATTGTATATGCATATGTATATGTACATGCATGCAAACATGTGTATGAGGTTGTTGTAAATGCATAGACATATACACATCTGGATATCCATGTGTTAAGATACATACTTGTGTAGAAATATATGCAAGTGGCCATCCATGTATGATGATGTGATCATGTATGTATGTATATATGTGTGTGTACGAAGCTATGTATGTTATGCATATGTGGTTATCTATATACTTTAGTTGTTCATGTCTATGAATATATATTTGCATGTGCTAGAGCCCACGATTCCTAGCAAACTACCTTATAAATATGTATGGGAGATATGAATTCTTGGATGAGGCCAGAAATGTGTTTAATGGAATGCTTTTGAGGAGCATAATAACATGGAACACATTACTTGGGTCTTATACATGGTGGGAAATATATGGAAACTATAGTGCTCTTCAACGATATGATGAATGACAACAAAGAGGTTGATGACATAACTTGTCTTTGTGTATTATCAATGTGCATTCATGCATTGATTAATGCATATGTGGTTATCTATATACTTTAGTTGTTCATGTCTGTGAATATATATTTGCATGTGCTAGAGCCCACGATTCCCGTGCTCTGGATAGTGAGTGGTCGCCATGACTAAGCTTGGTTGTCCGATCCTAAAGTATCTGGTGGATGCGGTCATGATTGGTGAATTGAATGCCATAACCCTGATCGTGAGTCGTGAGCATAGGAGAAGTATGATCGATTTGCTGCCACATCATGCATTACCGAGAATAAAGCGACCCAATCCGCATTCATTGGTATGGAGCCGAGTCAATTTTTTTAGATCGTGTCCGGTGAGCGGATCCGCTCGACTCGAGGGAGAGAATATTCTTGCCTCAGTGAAATCACATCCACTTGACCCGAGTGGATGTTGAGAGGACATGAAGAGGTGGATGCTTGTCCAAAGAGGTGCTCATTATCTTCTCGCCCCCAGTAAATATGCAAAGTCTTCATTGAGATCTAACTGACTTCTTCCGAATGAGGTAGACCGGGAAAGTAGAGTGCACCAAGAAAGAAATAGTTTGAATCATTGAATAAAGCAAGAGTTCTTTGAAAGCTTGATTTCTTTAATAAAGCATGAGTTCTTCAATGGAATAGACTTTGAAATTCTACTCTGTAGCATCAGCAACGTAAAGCCAGATACCATCAAGTTCAACATTCATCATTTGCTCTTCTCTTATGTATGCAGACTGCAATGATCAAACCATAGCTGCACTAGTTGGTCAAGTGGTTTTAGAGCAATTCCACAACACCATAACTATCTTCGTCTCCTTGTTCGTTTGTTCAAGAGAAATTCAGTTGCACCATAACTGGGTACGACTTCATAAAGTAGCTTCAAATCACGCTCTAAATTGCTTTAGCTGATTCATTTGGTGGCTCCCTCTCATAATAAAAAACTTTGATGCCCAATTCTAGTGAAATGGTATTGCTGATTCCCTTCCACGTTTTAGGCTTTGACTACCTCCGCTCTCTATAGTACTGCATCATCAAGCAACTTTTCCGCCCATGTTCATTGCTTGATTCTATCCTTCCAAAGAAAACCAAGGAAACAATTCCAAACCAAAAGGACAAGCACAACCAACCCATTCAAAAATAATAGTAGGGCTATTCAATGAATGGGGACTTTAAGATCCCTAGAGATCAGTTGTCATTGTCCAATGGCTTTAGGATAAAAATCTGAACTCGCTTCAAGAGGTCAAAATTAATGGTGACTACCTCTTGAAGAGGTTGAAATGTATTTCCAATTTCCTATCTTGGCTTGCCACCAACCATTTTCATGGTAGAGGTGGCACTATCCCCAAATCTAGTGAAATGGTATTGCTGATTCCCTTCCACGTTTTAGGCTCAAACTACCTCCGGTATCTCTAGTAGTGCATCATCAAGCAACTTTCCTACCCATGTTCATTGCTTGATTCTATCCTTCCAAAATGCTCTATCATCTACAGCAAGAGAAGAGGGGAGGAACAAGAAGACCAAGGAAAAAACTCCAAATCAAAAGGACAAGCACAACCAAACCATTCAAAAATAATAGTAGGGTCATTCAATGTATGAGAACTTTCAGATCCCAAGAGATGAGTTGTCATTGTCCAATGGCTTCAGGATAAAAATCTAAACTCGCTTCAAGAGGTCAAAATTAATGGTGACTTCCTTGAAGAGGTTGAAAGGTATATCCGATTTCTTATCTTGGCTTGCCACCAACCATTTTCATGGTAGAGGTGGCACTGTCCCCAAATCTAGTGAAATGGTATTGCTAATTCCCTTCCACGTTTTGGCTCAGACTACCTCTGGTCTCTCTAGTAGTGCATCATCAAGCAACTTTCCCGCCCATGTTCATTGATTGATTTTATCCTTCCAAAATGCTTTGTCATCTAGTGAAAGAGAAGAGGGGAGGAACAAGAAGACGAAGGAAAAAATTCCAAACCAGAAGAACAAGCACAACCAACCCATTCAAAAAAAATAGTAGGGTCATTCAATGTATGAGAACTTTCAGATCCCAAGAGATCAGTTGTCATTGTCCAATGGCTTCAGGATAAAAATCTAAACTCGATTCAAGAGGTCAAAATTAATGGTGACTACCTTGAAGAGGTTGAAATGTATTTCCAATTTCCTATCTTGGCTTGCCACCAACCATTTTCATGGTAGAGGTGGCACTCCCCAAATCTAGTGAAATGGTATTGTTGATTCCCTTCCACGTTTTAGGCTCAGACTACCTCCGGTCTCTCTAGTAGTGCATCATCAAGAAACTTTCCCGCCCATGTTCATTGCTTGATTCTATCCTTCCAAAATGCTCTGTCATCTAGTGCAAGAGAAGAGGGGAGGAACAAGAAGACTAGGGAAAAAATTCCAAACCAAAAGGTCAAGCACAACCAACCAATTCAAAAAAAATAGTAGGGTCATTCAATGTATGGGGACTTTCAGATCCCAAGAGATCAGTTGTCATTGTCCAATGGCTTCAAGATAAATCTATGAACTCGCTTCAAGGGGTCAAAATTAATGGTGACTACCTCTTGAAGAGCTTGAAATGTATTTCCAAGTTCCTATCTTGGCTTGCCACATAGTAGAGGTGGCACTATCATGAGCTTCAAGTCTATGTAGACCTCACTTTTAGTGGGATCCTCAATGGACTCTTACCATCATTGGATTGCACCTTGTTTTGATGATACTCACCCCTTCTCTATTGCTTCGATTTATGCCCCAAATCATGCCTTTGAAATAATTAATACTTGCAAGTCTCTTGATTCTCTATCCTCTGATATAACGCTTTGTGGAAGATCATTTGGATAGATGGAGGAGAGGGATATGTGCATTCATATGGTGAAAGATCATTTGGATAGTTCGAGGAGAGGGATGTGTATTGATGATCTGGAAAAGGAGTGTTGGGACCTATTGAAGCTGCATCATGACTTGGTGGAGGTTAAGCACAACATGTGATTTTCTTGGTTGAACCTATATTCTAGCATTGATCTTTGCAAGGCTCGATGTGATAAAGGTTACATTTGTTAGAGCAGCATTAACAACCTAGGACTCCCCACCCTCTCCCAAGATCTATACATTGTGGTGTTGGATCAATTTCAAGTTCCGTTAATGTTTAAATCCATTTTCAAGAATCTTAAAGCCCGTTGAACTTTTCCTTACCATCTGTGCAATAAGATATCTCTTATTCTTGGAGAATAGCCTTTAGTGAATGATCATCTCTATCAAAGAATTGGGTTAAAGCTATCAATGAGACATGTCATACTGCATTGAGCTCCTAAGGGGATCCAAAGTATTTATAGGATTACGAGGGAGAACCTCTTCAGAAGTCTCTATTCGCTAGAAAATGAAGTTAACAATGGTAAATCACACCTGCAAAATGGCATGCTTAAGATCACATGCATGCTTAATGTTGGAGAAACACTCACTAATTGGACATATATTTGAAGGTCAAATCTTAGGAAGAAAACCCCATGCCTATGTGAAGGGACAAATTCACAAGTGTATCATATTTGTAAAGTTAGTTCACTTTAGTTCTAGAAGTTTTTAAAAGTCACGGGAATGAGAAAATCTATATAAGTTAGTTTGTATTAACTGACGCGGCGAGAGAGAAGAAGTGGAAGAGAGTGATAGAAAGAGAGAAGGAGTTCATTTTATACGACGGAGTATAGTCAGGCTTCTCTGCGTGAGAAAGCATCTGTAAAACTTCTGAGTTTTCATAGCTATGAGAAAGAACTGAGTAAAGTTCTGTGTATGAGTCTCTCTCCATCATCTCCATGCTTGCCTACTGTGTGATGAATTCAAAAGTTCAAGTTTTTCAAGCCATTCGATGCCTGGCATCGAGTTTGTGCTGATAAGTCATTATTTTCATTCTCTGTGTGTTACTTTTTGTTGAATCTTTTAAAAACATGAGGTTTCTGGAGCAACTTGATGCCTGGCATCGAGTTTGAGCATAAAGTCGATGCCTGGCATCAACTTCTAGCATACAAGTGGTCTTCTTCATGTGTGTGTAAAAGAGACTATTTCTGGTGCACAAAAAGAGGCTAAAAAAGCTCAAAGTCGATGCCCGGCATCGACCTTGGCTGAAATTCGATGCTAGGCATCGAATTTTTATTTTTAGACACCGAAATTTACTAAAGAAGGCAAGATTTCTAGTTTTAGCAAGTCATACAGGGTCATCTTGTGAAGGCCATAAATTGAGTTCTAGGGATCTGTTTCATGTGTATGATAGCTTGTTGGAAAGCTCTACTCTTCTAGTTTTATCCTCTAAATTTTCATGGATAAATGATACTTGAGCTAAGAGAATTAGCAAAATACTGAAGGTATGTCATTTCGGTGACTAGGAATTTTTGTAGAAGCAAAGTTCTCACTTTAGGCTATCATTTCTCAAAGTTTGGAGTGGCAATGAGTTAATGGTGACCATAGAGGTGTTCTAGTGTCACATTAATTCATTTCTTGTGGTGTTTCATACATCAACAAGTGGTATCAGAGCAGAAAGGTCCTAAAGAGCAGAAGGCGGCAAAGGTACGAGAAGTTTTTTAAAGTTTTCCATTAAAGTTTCAAAGGTGAAGCATTTGAAGACACAAGGCATCAAAAGATTACTTTCGAAGTATCCTCATACACAAAGAACTTCAAAAGGTATTATCCTTTATCCTTTAAGCTCACAGGTTGCAGCAGAAGGGAAGGAGTATGGCAGATCATATCTCCATTGACAAACTAGACAAAGATAATTACCCCGCATGGGTAATGAGAATGGAAGCCTTACTTATGAGTAAGGATCTCATGATATATGTTACAGGTGAAGAAGAGAAGCCAGTATTTGAAGATGAAAGCCGACCAAAGAAAGAAGAACTAGATGCTTTAAAGCATTGGCAGAAGAAGGATGCGAGTGCAAAAGCCTACATCTACAATACAATCTCTGATCATTTGCTACCACACATCAGAGGATTGGAATCATCTGAAGATATATGGAATGCATTGGAGTATCATTTCCAAAGCACTACTAAAGCAAGGAAAGCAAGTCTATGGTCAGAGTTTACAACATTCAAGAAGAAGCCAAGTCAAAGTATTAGTGATTATGTCACTAAGATGAAGGATCTAGCAGATAGTCTTGGATCCATAGATGAAGATGTTGAAGATCACAGATTGATTGCTCAACTACTTGCAGGATTGAGAGGGGATGAAAAGTGGAAACCTTTTGTCTTATCAACAAAACTTTCATTAAATCATTATGTTCAAAATTTGAACCAGTTGCTTGGTTTGATGCTCATATATGAGCAAGACTTGAAGGGAGATGGAGATAAAGGACAAAGTTCTGCAATGTACATGAAGAACAAGAAGAAAGGAGATAAAGTTAAAGCAAAGGATGAAGAACAGTCAACTTCTCAAGTTTATTATGCAAGAGGTAAAGGCACTAGCAGAGGAAGACCAAGAGGTTTTGGAAGAGGAAGAGGTAATCAAAATAACAACAAGAAGGCTTGCTGGATCTGTGAATTGAGTAATCATTTGGCTCATGATTGTTGGCATAATCAACAAGGATCAAACCAAAATCAAAACAACAATAGCAGAGGCCGAGGTGGAAGATATCAAAGTAATTTTCAAAGAGGTAGACAAAGTCAAAGAGGAGGCTATGGTAGAGGTGGAGGAAGAAGTTGGGGACAGAATCAGTCCTACAACACAACCTACTACAATTATGCAAATGACACACAGAATGAAAGTCATACATCATTGATGATGAATTCAATCAGCACATCAGATAAAGAAGATCTAAAGGTATTTTACATTGACTCTGGATGTTCTAATCATTTGTCAGCAAACATAGAATTGATTTCAGAATTGGAAAAAGGCATTTCTAGTCATACAGTTCAAACAAGTGATAATACAAGACATAGTGTACATTAAATTGGAAAAGTGAAATGCAAGAGTGGAGCAGATTTGCTAACCAATGTTTTGTATGTTCCTACAATACCTAAAAACTTGATTAGTGTGAGACAGATAGTTGAAAAAGGTTTTCAAGTCAGGTTTACAAATGAAGGAGTATTTGTTGAAGATCCAGAAAATGGATATAATCAGATTGTCTCTGGTAAGAAAGAAGGTAGACTCTTTACTTTAAGGGTACAAGGGAACATTGGTCAATCTTTGCTCACACATGGTGAAGGAGTGATTACAAAACTTGATCTCTCGCATAAGAGATTAGGTCATTTCAATGAAAGAGGAATTAAAGCTATGGTTGCTAATCATTCTGTACTAGGATTACCAAATGTGCAAAGTCAACATATGGTTTATAAATGTGAAGCATGTCAAATGGGTAAAGCACACAGGTTACCATTTCAGAAGAAAGGATTCAAACATGATGGAGTACTTGAGCTCATTCATACAGATGTATGGGGACCAACAAAAGAAGGATCTATCAGTGGCTCAAGGTACTATGTTCTTTTCATTGATGATGCTACAAGATGGATAACATTATATGTTTTAAAGAAAAGATCAGAAGTGTTTGGAGCCTTCAAGCATTTTCATGCATATGCAGAGAGAGTCACAGGTCAAAAGCTTAAGAGATTGAGGTCTGATGGAGGGGAAGAATACTTCTCCCAAAAGGTCAATGATTATCTTTGGAATGCAGGTATTAAGAGAGAAATAACTTGTAGGTATACACCACAACAAAATGGTGTAGCAGAAAGAAGGAACAAGACTTTGGTTGAGTTTGCTAGAGCTATGCTAAAGGAGAAGAACTATCCAAATTATCTTTGGGCTGAGGCTGTAAATACAGCCACATATCTTGTGAATAGATTACCATGTGCAGCTCTGAATGGAATGACTCCATATGAAGCTTGGTGGGGTAAGAAACCAACACTAGATCATTGTAGAGTGTTTGGATCAATTGCATATGCTTATGTGCCATCACAGCTTAGGCATAAACTTGAACCAAAGGAAGAAAAATATGTGTTCATTGGTTATGATGAAAAGCAGATGGGTTACGGGTTGTGGAATCCTTTAACCAAACAATTTCTTGTTTCTAGAGATGTTACATTTGATGAACAGAAAAGTTGGTATGCAGATCAAAGTAATACAGCTGAAGAATTTGAAGAAGAGGTAAGAAGATGTGAGAAAGGAAAATCAATTGTGCAGGTGAATAGAGATGAAGACTATATACAAGCAAGTACATCCAGAAGTGGATTAACAAGAAGAAATGAAGAAGCTCCTATATTTGATGAAGAAGTGTATCCAGACACTTAAGAAGAATGTGAACCAAGAAGGTCAAGCAGGACTAGAAGACAACCAGAAAGGTATTCTTATGATACTTCTTACATAACTCAGAAGAACTATGCATATATGGTCAAAGATGATGAAGAACCTCAGAACTATGATGAAGCTAAAGGTAAGAAGCAATGGGAAGAAGCAATGAAGGAAGAGTTCAATGCACTGGAGGAGAACAAGACATGGGAACTTGCTCCTAAACCAAATGTTAAGAAAGTAATTGGAAATAAATGGGTTTATAAAGTGAAGAAGCTTGCAGATGGAAGTATAGCCAGATACAAAGCTAGATTGGTGGTGAAAGGCTATGCCCAGACCTATGGCATAGATTATGATGAGACATTCAGACCCGTAGCTAAGATGTCAACTATAAGGACAATCATTGCTATTGCAGCTTCAAAAGGATGGACCCTAAGTCAATTGGATATAAAAAATGCATTCTTGAATGGATACATATCAGATGAGGTATACATGGAACAACCTCAAGGGTTTATAGATTCCAGGTATCCAAATTTTGTTTGCAGGTTGAGAAGAGCATTGTATGGATTGAAGCAAGCTCCAAGAGCTTGGAACTATAGACTGGTGAAGTATCTCAATGATCTTGCATATTAAAGTTCAAAAGCAGATTCAAGTCTACTTATCAAAAGAATAGAGGAAGGTACAATCTACATTTGTATTTATGTAGATGACATTATAATCACAGGTACTTCAGATGAAGGAATCAAGGAGGTAAAGAGATTACTTGAGAAAGAGTTCAAGATCAGTGACCTAGGAAAGTTGTCATACTTTCTTGGAATGGAAGTCACTTATACAGATCATGGCATATATGTATCACAAGAAAGGTATCTTCTGAATCTATTGAAGAAGTTTGATATGGAAAATTGCAGAGAAGCTTCAACTCCACTTGAAGTTAATCACAAGCTCAGTAATATGATCGTGCAGAATACAAAGATATGAGGAAGTATCAATCTCTTGTGGGTAGTTTGATTTATGCTACACTAACAAGACCTGATCTTAGTTATGCAGTAGGAGTTTTGTCACAATTCATGCATTGTCCAAAGGACCCACATTGGATTGCAGGTCAAAGAGTTCTTAGATATATCAAAGGAACTATAAAGGAAGGATTATATTATCCTTTTACATCAGATTTGAAGTTGAGAGCCTACAGTGACTCAGACTGGGCAGGTAATCAAGATGACAGGAGATAAACTCATGGTTACATGATATATATTGGTGATAAGCTTGTAAGTTGGTGTTCAAAGAAACAACATACAGTAGCATTATCATCAACTAAAGTAGAGTACAAAGGACTTGTGGAAGTAGCTAAGGAGGTCATATGGATGCAGACATTGTTCAAAAGCTTGGGCATTGATCAAGGTACACCTACAATACATGGAGATAATATGAGTTCACTTTATCTTGCAGCAAATCCAGTTTTTCATGGAAGGACAAAGCACATAGAGATACAATATCATTTTCTCAGAGAAAAGGTAATGGAGAAGGAGATTGAAGTGGAGTACATTTCTACTAAAGATCAGATAGCAGACATAATTACAAAGAGCTTGGATGGTGTGAAGACCAGCAGATTCAAAAGCATGGCAGGAGTGAAAGAAAAGAAGAAGATATGAAGGAACAGAGAATGTCAATTAGTGATTGAGGGGGAGCTGTTGGAGAAACACTCACTAATTGGAGATATATTTGAAGGTCAAATCTTAGGAAGAAAACCCCATGCCTATGTGAAGGGACAAATTCACAAGTGTATCATATTTGTAAAGTTAGTTCACTTTAGTTCTAGAAGTTTTTAAAAGTCACGGGAATGAGAAAATCTATATAAGTTAGTTTGTATTAACTGACGCGGCGAGAGAGAAGAAGTGGAAGAGAGTGATAGAAAGAGAGAAGGAGTTCATTTTATACGACGGAGTATAGTGGGGCTTCTCTGAGTGAGAAAGCATCTGTAAAACTTCTGAGTTTTCATAGCTATGAGAAAGAATTGAGTAAAGTTCTGTGTATGAGTCTCTCTCCATCATCTCCATGCTTGCCTGCTGTGTGATGAATTCAAAAGTTCAAGTTTTTCAAGCAATGCGATGCCTGGCATCGAGTTTGTGCTGATAAGTCATTATTTTCATTCTCTGTGTGTTACCTATTGTTGAATCTTTTAAAAACATGAGGTTTGTGGAGCAACTCGATGCCTGGCATCGAGTTTGAGCATAAAGTCGATGCCTGGCATCGACTTCTAGCATACAAGTGGTCTTCTTCATGTGTGTGTAAAAGAGACTATTTCTGGTGCAGAAAAAGAGGCTAAGAAAGCTCAAAGTCGATGCCTGGCATCGACCTTGGCTGAAATTCGATGCTAGGCATCGAATTTTTATTTTTAGACACCGAAATTTACTAAAGAAGGCAAGATTTCCAGTTTTAGCAAGTCATACAGGTTCATCTTGTGAAGGCCATAAATTGAGTTCTAGAGATCCGTTTCATGTGTATGATAGCTTGTTGGACAGCTCTACTCTTTTAGTTTCATCCACTAAATTTTCATGGATAAATGATACTTGAGCTAAGAGGAAGTAGCAAAATACTGAAGGTATGTCATTTCAGTGACTAGGAATTTTTGTAGAAGCAAAGTTCTCACTTTAGGCTATCATTTCTCAAAGTTTGGAGTGGCAATGAGTTAATGGTGACCATAGAGGTGTTCTAGTGTCACATTTATTCATTTCTTGTGGTGTTTCATACATCAACACTTAAATATGAAGAGGGAATCATGAGGAAGAAGATGCTGTTATACTTTAAACAATAGTGGACAAGGCAAGGCTCACAAACTGACTAAAGAAATGTGTAGACCCCTGAAGAAAAAGAAATAAAGAATCCCCCATATAATTGATGTTAGATTTATATTAGACCTCCATGGTCCACCATTGGTCTACTTGCATTTGCGCAAGGACCCTAGTTGGGTCAAGGGCTTTGAGTAATGTAAATTCCAGAATTTGTGTAGACCAATTCAAGTCCAAGAAAATACTTTAGAGAACCTCTGTCACTGATTTTGAACTCTTGCATCATTAGGTTCTTGATTTGTTTGATGCCATTGGCATCACTACCTATAAGCATGATGTCATCAACATACACACATAAGTATATCATTTTTGAGTTGCTTCTCTTAACAAACAGAGAAGAATTTGCTTTGCTCATCTTGAATCCTTGATCTTGTAGATAGGATGTTAACCTATGATTCCATGCCCTAGGTGCCTGCTTCAATCTATAAAGAGTTTTGTTCAATTTGCATACATAATCTACCTTGCTTGGGTCCTCATAGCCACGAGGTTGAGCTATGTAAAGCTCCTCTAAAATCCAGCCATTGAGAAAAGCATTCTTCATATCCAATTGATACATATTCCAATTCCTAGATGCAGCCACACTTACCAATACTCTGGTGGTTGGCATTTTAGCCACAGGAGAAAATGTCTCTTCATAATCAACTCCTTGCGTTTTTGCAAAACCTTTAGCCACAAGTCAAGGTTTATAGCTATTTATGGATCCATTTGAGTTCCTTTTGATTTTCAAAATCCATCTAGAACCAATTACCTTCATTGATTTCTTCTTGGGTACTAGTTCCCAAGTATCATTCTCTTGGACTGCTTCTATTTCTTCATCCATAGCCTCCTTCCATTCTACCTTGGTACATGCTTCTTCATATGAAGAAGGTTCCTCAAGTGATAAACCTTTAGCAAGATAAATGGAATGCTTAGTAACTAATGAAGTATCATACCCATATCTAACTGGCTTCTTACTCTCCCTTTGTGATCTCCTTAGAGCTTGGTTGGATGATACAGGTAAGTCTTCCAACTTCTTCATCTCAAACTCAAATAATGTTTGATCCTTGTAATTATAAAGTGTAATGTTTCTTGTGTCCTTGAGTTCAAATGTAAATAATCTACCTATTTTCTCTCCCTTGGCAATTCTCTTGAATCCATTTGGGGGTCCTCAACAAAAGCTCCATATTTTTTGAACCTAACCTGCAAAAGTTTTTCCACTATCTATCCAACACTCATTAGATTTTGGGTGATAGTAGGTACATAAAGAACCCTGCTCAACAAATTTCTAATCCCATCAGAACTTTTGACATTTCCTACCTTGACCATTGAATGCTTGGTTTCATCACTTATTTGTACTTGGTGCTTTCCCTTGGGCTCCTTAAGATCAGAAAGAAGAGCTACATTGCCTGGTACATGTTTTGAACAACTTGAGTCAATATAGAAGGGGTGCTCGTCATTCATACCTTGCTTTGAAGTCATTTTCATAATAAGAAGGGAATCATCTTGATCCTCTATATAATTGTTGAAGTCCTTTCTTGATTTCTATCCTCCTTGATAATTGTTATTGTAATTGTTATTGTAGCCATGTTTGTAGCCTTGATTATGATTGAATCTTCCTTTAGATTGTGAGTATCCACCTCTTTGATATCCTCTTCCTCTCTGATTCTTGAAGTTCCTATATCACTCATCTGTAGTGTGATTAGGTAGTCCACATATATTGCATGGGGAAGGGTTGAAAGGTCTCCCCCTACCTTGCTTACCTCCTCTGCCCCTTCCTCTTGAATTCCTACCTCGCCTTGCATAGTTAGCTTAAGAAGTAGTACCTTCATCTTCTACTTTCTAGCTCTTCCCTTTATCTTTAGACTTTCCTTCATCTGTGTATAGGGCAGAAGATTTGTTACCTCTTGATGGTTCTCCATTTTTTTTTAGCTTACCTTCATGGGTAAAGAGTTGTCCCATGAGTGTGGTAAGATCTGGAATCTGCATGTCCATGTAAAGATCCATAGCATTTGTGAAGGCTTCCCACTTATCATCTACCTTGATGCCATTGATTATTTGTCTCACTATATTCTCCTCTTCAATCTCCTCTCATATGCTTGCCAATTGATCAGCAACATCTTTAACCTTGGTCACATACCCTGAAACATTCTGCTTGGGTTGCTTAGTAAACTCAATCCATAATTGATTTTTTCTAGCTCTTGTGTTGGAAGAAAAATATGAAGACAATGTATCTCAAGTCTCTTGGGAAGTTTACAGTTCCTAATGTGAGGAGGAAGGAATTCAGAGATAGAGTTAAGTAGATATGACCTTGCTAAAACATCTTTGGCACACCATGAGTTGAGGCTTTCAAGCTCCTCTCTTGTAGGTTGTCTTTTGCTTCTAACAATGGGCATATTGTCATCCTCTTATATGTATCCATAGAGAATCCTTCCTTGTAGATATTTCTTCATCCTCAAGGACCATGCTGGATATTTGTTCCTATCCAATTTATCAATAAAAGAAGGGAAACCATTTCCCATTTTACCTCAACTTGCTTTGTTACCACTGTTGGAAGAGATGGATGGATACCTCAACGAAGTGAGGTCGTACTACCAGAACCCGCTTTGTACCTGCCCTGTTTCACTTCAAAGTTATGTAGTAGGCCCTCTTGGCTTGCTAATGACACCAAATAAGTACCCATGTACTTTGGAGTTGATGCTTCAAACAATTAGATCAAAACACATAACTTCACAAGTAGCTAGTGATCAAAAACTTGTTATTTTACTCTTGAAATTTGTTGGATCTTTTGCTTAGTGCTTACAGTATAGTAGCAATTGATCAAAATCATTTTGAGGGTATCTAATTAGCTTAGATAGTGAATGCATTCAAGTGGAATCACTTGAAATTATCGATCATACACAGAGCAATCAATTTATCGATTGGATGCTTACCCTCGACTTTTTAGGGATTGTATAGAGAATGACCTGAGATTACTTCGATGTAGATTTCTCCCAATTGGCTGAAGAAAATGCCTTCAAAATTTTATATCATTAACTAGACTTTGATTCAGTTCCAATAAGCTATAGAGCATAAAAAGTTATCGAGAGATCACTAAGATATGGTCATGCAAAGTTCAGTCTTCTGAGTAGACATAGTAGAGAAGTCAACAGATGTGATCAATGAAATGTATGCATTATAAACATTGTTGTACAAGTCATTGGCAAGGAAATGATGCACAATGATAGTGGAATGAGTAGGCTATGGGATAGGCTACTCAACGCCTGCAAATGATCTATGGAAGAGCTCCCAATGAGCCCATATTGGACTGCGAGTTTTACAAGAGCATTTATAAGTGTTGTACCTCCAAGTTTGAATTTGAATTCAAATTTGTCTCTTTCTAAGTATTCTTCCTCCAAATTAGGAGTGGTTCTACCAAATGAAATTCATAACTCATTTTTCTCCTAAATCCACGAGATCTATGGTCTTGGAAGATTCTCTCAAGTAAAAGAACTTTTATAATGGTTAATGATCAACCAATTACAAGCTATGGTTCATATGATGCACCGAATGGTTGCACACACCTTCTTCAATGTCTAGCCAAATGTGAAGGCTTGAATTTTGCACCAATACAATCATCCTGGGCAAGTTTTGGATATTGAACCAGCAACCAAACCTTGATGAAATAATGAACTAGACACAACACCCAAGGGGAATTCCATGGTAATGATAACCTTGAGAAGAGATATGGATCCTCAAGATGATGACTTGGCAGGGCTATACTTGATAGAGTGCACTGAAAAGGTGTTGTGGGTATATGCTTTATGAGTCTAGAGAACACAAGTTCTCATATAGAGACATTCCATCTCCTCAAGTGACTTCAAGTCCATACGTAGACTCATGAAATATTAATCCACACTTTGGGTTTAAGTGATGCCTCATGGATGCATGAAGAAAAAAACAATTGTGGATATTTTGGGAAAATGAAAGTGAGAAAAGAGACTTAAAAATAAAGTGCCACTAAATAAAGAGGAAAAATTTGTGCAAGACCTAGTCTAGATTCCTCACATCTTTTTAGATGCGTCCTTTGAACCCTATGGATGCATGCAAGTTTTGAGCGCCCTAGATGTTTGTGTGGATGAAAAGGTAGTGACCATAACCAAGTGCGTAGATGAAAATGGATATGACATGGATCTTTTCATGGCAATGATTTGGAAAGAAGACATGTATAAGTAAAATTCAAAACAAGAAGATGAAAAGGAGTATATGATAACGGAGCTAGAGTTTGACTCAGAAGAAGCCTATCTAGAAGTTGTGGGGGCACTCCTATTCGGCCAGGAATATAAGCATCCACCTATGTTTCGCGTTGAGGAGAAGGAGTGTAAAGAAGGTATAATATAATAATTTGAGACTCTGGACAACTTTAGAAAACTGTAAAATTGAAGAGAAAAATGTATCCATTTAAATATTTTGAGGCTCTCAAGATCTTTAGAAACGTGTGAAATTAACGAGCAAAGGGTAATGTATGGTAACAAACAACAAACCAAGAAGGTAATCATGACGGTAAAAGAGAACAAGGAGATATGCATTGTCATTGGAAAAGATGTGTCAAAAGAAGAAGAGCAACAACTTATGGGCACGCTAAGTGGATCCGAAGGTGTGTTCTCCCATAATACCAATAATTGTTGATGAAACATCTTTCAAAAACAAAGACCCTCTACATATAAAATGATGTATACTTAGCAAATAGTAAGGAGGCAATATATAAGTTCTTGGCTATGGGATATGTTTGTGGGATAGAGCACATGGAGTGGATGCCACCAATAGAGTTTTCCCTAAGAAGAATAGAAACATTAGGTCTGGCATTAACCTGAAGAAGATCAATGCAACCATTATATCGGATAGTTACCCTCTACCCATAACCTCCCACTTGTTGGAAAGAGTACCAAGCAAGGATTTCTATAACTTCCTTGATGACTTTTTATGGTATGGTAAAGTTGCTATTGTTCCTAAAGGCCAAAATAAAATGTCCATTGTGATAGAATGAGGCATCTATAGCTTTAGAGTCATGTCTTTAGGGTTGAAAAATTCTCCAAAAACTTGCCAGCCATTAATGTTTCATGTAGTCAAGGACTTCCTAAGAAAGAACTTTTGCAATTGCTCTTCTCAAAGGGAGTTACATATCTCATAACTATGTAAAATATTCGACAAGTATAAAGAATTTAAAGTGGTGAATTTGCGATCCAAAGAATGTAAAACAACTTCAAGCATTTATGGGCCAATATTCATATTATTGAATGTTCATCGAGATGTACATTATCATATAAAAACTTTTATATGGCCCATTAAGCCACTCTGAGGGGATAGAAGATTGCAAAAAGTCATTTAATAAATTCAAAAAAGTGTTGGGATTAGCTACCATACTTCAGGTGCCTGATTGGAATAATTTGGATACATACTTACACAACGATCTAATGACAGAAACTAGATCATCCAATGGCTTATGCAATCTAGTAGTTGAATAATGCAAGATAAACGTATACAACCATTAAACAAGAAGGGATAGGGATCATATATGCAATAATAAAGATGAGATACTCTCTTAGCCAAAACATTGAGTAGTTTTGTAGACCAACAAGCACTAGTATATCTAGTAAAAACAAATTATAGCACTAGGAGATTTGTTAGGTGATTCCTATTATTGATGCAGTTAGCCTTGAAGGTAGTAGTGAAGACGGGAAACACTCATGTATGTTTCGAGCATATTTCAAGGACTAAACATAGAGATACACCTCTAGGAGTGGTTGATGAGCTCCCTGATGCCTACTTAAATAATATTTAGGTAGTTTCATCTTCGATAAAACAAATATTTATTATTATATTATATTAATACAATATGCTCATGAAACTACTTGGAAGACATATGAAGCCAAATCTAGAACACCACATAGCCTATATAGAAGTTGAGTATATTGGTGAGAGATGAAAAGGATTTTCATGAACATCCGAAGAATTTCCTAGAGTATAAGGAGAAAGAGCCATATTGAAAATTCTTGATTAATCTATTCCACCATAGCACTTGAATGGAGCAAGCAGGTAGTTGAGTTGCAAAATACAAGCAATATCCTTGAGGAGCTAATGGGGAAAGAAAGGAAGCATTAGAAGAAGAAAGCAAGGACTATACCATTATTGGTAATCAGCTCTTTAGATGCGGATGCTAAAAGGACAAGTTTTACTATGAATTCATGAGGGGGAGTAACTTTCCATATTAGAAATGGATTATGCAAGTTTGGAGGTTGTTTTTCAGTTGAGACAATCATGAAGATGGACTTACTTGCAAGACTATGGTGGCCCACACTTCATATGGATGATCAAGCTTATGTTAAGATATGTGAAATGTTTGGAAAAATGAAGAACCCCCTTAGAAGGGATGAGGTAACTTTGCAAATGGGCTATAAAGTTTACTAGACCCATAAATCATCTTGCAAGAGGCTTCCATGTGCATTATATCATAGTTGCAACCATCTATCTAACCACGTGAGTAGAGGCATGAGAAAAATATAAAAATGATGCATCGATCACTTTTTTCTTTAACAAATATTCACTTGTGTAGGACCCCCAAATAGAGATTCTAAGTTATAGAGACATCTACTTCATCCAAAAGGTGCTTAAATCACTTCTACATGAGTACTTGGTTATTCACAAGAAGTACATAGTTTATCATCTCTAGGCTAATGGGTAGCCCAAGTTCGAATAAAGTGTTTTGCACCATTTTGACCAAGATCATCCATAATGGAAGATTTTATTGGGACAATTAGTTACATCATGGTTTTTTTATCATTAAAATTAGCATAGAAGAAAGCTTTCCAAACCTCCCCATTCAATTTAGTTTATGGAAAAAATTTGATTCTCCCAATGGACTTCTTAGGGCCTACCTTACAAGTGGCTAACACCTATGATTTGATGGGACATGAATTGTCAAAACAATCTAAGCACATAGAGATGTTGTAAGAGATGTGCTCTACAGGCATTTTGAGGAATATATGTAGGCAAGCATAGACATAAAGCATATTACATTGCACATTTCGTAGATAAAGGGGCTAAAAAATGGAGATTGGCTAATTCTTCAATCACGAAAAAAACATGAAAAGAAGCTTTAGAAGAGAGCTATGGACCCCATTGACAAATAGGATCTCATAAAGAGATCTAGTAGTATAGCCACCCTAGATGGATAGGTCTTACCAAATTATGTTAGTGGGTGTAGAGAAACATTTTACATGGAGCCTCTATAAGGAAATGCTTGCATGATTTCTCTGAGTCTAGAATAGGAAACAAGAAGGTGAAAGAGTTCAAGAACAAGCATGGAAGGAAATGACTAAGAGGATTAAGAGACAAGAGTGGAAAAGAAATAAAAAACACTACCTTCAATAGATTCCTCATGGAAATTATTAGGGTTGGATGTGAGGAGATGGATAGATGTGTTACAAAGATGAGGTGGTGTTGCACAAAACTTGCTCTACACCTGCCAAGTTGACTCCAAGGATGCTTAATGGACTCCTTTCGCTTCACATTACAACCACCAAGTACCGGAAATTGCAACTCAAAAATGAGCTCCATACTTTGGAGAAAAAGAGCATGTCGGCAAGTGACTACACCCTAAAAATCAAAATCATATGTGAGTCACTTGCATCTATTGGTGTGAATGTAGATGATGATGATAAGGCAGAAGTGTGCCTTCGTGGTCTCGGAGCTACATATGAGCAGTTCAGAACTTCCATAAAGACCAAGGAAAATATTTCGAATTTCGTTGATCTAGTGTCCATGTTGATTATTGAGAAAAGAACCATGGTGAGGACTCAAACTCCCAAGGAAAATCTAGTTCTGAGTAGGTATTCTACTCTGGCAGAGGAAGAGGCAAAGGTAGAGGTTTCAGAAGTGGAAGAGGAAATAGTAACCAAGACCAAGGTCAACAATAGAATCATCAAGGAGGAAGAGGACACTTTCGAGGCAGGGGGAGCCAAAGAGGTCGCATAAATTTTCAAAGAAATGATTCAAGTAATGATAGTAAAGGATGTTGGAATTGTGGTAAACTTGAACACTTTGAATGTGATTGCAGATTGAAGAATCAAAATAAATAAGGTAATAAAACAACTATGCATCCACAAGTGTAGATGATTTTGAGAAGTTGTTCATGGTTCAACATCACGATGAATATGATGTGTGCTGGTGTTTCAAAATCCAATGATAATGTTTGGTATGTTCATTCAGGTGCTTCAAATCACATCACTAGTCATGTGGAATGGTTTAGTACTTTGCAAAAATTGCAAGTTCCTGGATATGTTGAAACAAGTGATAACATATCACACCTTATTGAGCATACAGGAAACATAGCATTGTCTATGGAAGACAGGAAGGTGAAACATCTTGCTGATGTGCTGCATGATCCAAATATAACAAAGAATCTGGTTTTTGTTGGACAAATGGTTGACCAGGGGTTATAAGTCAGGTTCAATGTTGATGGGTTATATGTAGAAGAATACAAATGGGATGGAAGATTGATTGCCAAAGGAAACAAAGTGGGTAGGATGTTCACCTTAAATGTGAAAATTTTTGAAATGAATGTAGCCATGCTTGCATAAGGTGCAGGAGTTATTGTAGATATAGAGATATGGCACAAACAGATTGTACATGCAAACTTGCAAAGGCTGAAGTTGATGCACTCAAATGAGACTGTCCATGGACTACCAAATTTCAAGGTTGTAGAGATGCAAAAGGTACTTGTGGCATGTCAATTTGGTAAACACTCAAGATCATCATTTCTACATGACAAGCATGTTTGAGAATGTGCTATAAATAGTACGTATAGATGTTTGGGGTCTTGCAAAGACGAGATCTATGGGCGGTTGCAGGTTTTATGTTACCTTCATTGATGACCATACATGAAAAGTGTGGGTATATTTCATGAAAGAGAAGAGTGAAGTGCTCACTCATAGTTATAGAGTTTTAAAGCTATGGTGGAAAAGGAGTCAAGGAAGTATATTCAGACAATGGAGGAGGTGAATATATGTCAAATGAGTTCAGAAACTTTCTAAAAAGTCATGAAATTGGACGTCTATTTTCATGCAGGTACACACCACAACAGAATGATGTTGTTGAATGCAAAAACAGACATATTGCAGAAATAGCAAGAGCCTTCATGGCTGAGAAGAATATGACTCATTGTTATTTGGGAGAAGCTGTGCAAACTTCTGTATACATCATGAACAGAACTCTAACTGCAACTGTACATCAAGTTACACCTGAAGAGAAGTTCACGGGTAAAAAGCAAAACTTATCACATCTAAAAGTTTTTTGTTGTATTGCATATCTACATGTTCTAGATGAGTTGAGGATGAGGCTTCATCCAAAAGCAAAAAAATGTTTCTTTCATTAGATACTCCCTTGGGCAAAAGGGATATAAATGTTATAACCCACTCACAGGACAAGTGAAGGTGAGCACAGAGATGGTATATGATGAAATGTCAAGGTTCTATGCAAATGCCAAAGAAGGACTGAATCTTGAACCAAATGACAAAGAAAATGCAGAAAAATCAAGTGCAAAATCTCAAGCTTTGAGTGGACCGGTGTCGTCGAGATTTTCTCTCCTCTCTCACTTGTGAAGGCCTACAAAAAACATATTTGGTGAAGGTAGCCAGAATTCCCCAAGAAGTCCAAGATGCATCAAGGATGTCAAAGGAAGCTCACATACAAAGTTTCAAAGAAATCAAGAAAGTCCATGGTAGCGGTCAAAGCTGGTCAAAGTTGGGAAATTAGGGCAAAAATTTCATTGTCACCAAATTAGATGAAAATGCATATACTTGTAAAGATTGTCAAAGGCAGTCTATAGCCCAAATTTCAGCAGAAAATGGATTTTGTAGCACATTGATATGCTATGTTCATTTTGTAAAAATGTAATTTTTCTAGTTTGACCCTACAAATTCTTGTATAGAAATTTATGTTAGCCATATGGTTTTGCATGTATAAAGATCATATGTGGCTACATATTTGTACAAATTTTCAAGGCCATCAGAGCTTCCTAGAGACCTTAATGCCACCTTGCAAGCTTCCAAATGTAGTCAAACTTGTACAAGGGAGATTCAGATGGGAGTTATTTCTGCATATTCCTGAAGGAGATCTTTGGAAACATAGTCCTACAAAGTTTCATCTTCATCAAAGCCTATTTGGAGGGTCAAAGAGCACAAAGTCCAGTTTTCAGGATCACCGCAGTTTTATAGTTTAAGCAAATTGAAGGGTTGAAGGGCCACCACATGGCGAAAGCTGATTGAGCCATGTTGTACGATCAAGATGAGCTCATATTCAAGGGTGGAGATGAACTTATGCTTAAAGCAAGGAGGATCCACGAGTTTTTCCATAAAAGAAGATAATTTTTGACAATCAAAGATCAATAATGCAGCTTTTCTCCAAAAATAGTGGCTTATCTTATCCGAGTTGATGTCAGCACTGATCCGACGGTCCAGATCATCCCCAGATCCAATGGTGGAGAATGAGGGCGCCTAAATTTCACTCCTTTACACTAGATTTGATAGAAAGAACAATTCCAAGCCATTGATTTGATTAATCAAATGGTTGTAATCAAAAGTAGTGATCCTAGAGTTGAGAGTTGATTTCTCTAGATCTAAGGGCCCAAATTCATTCAAAAAACTATATAAACCCCCCTCCAAACTTCTAGAGCATCATTGTTAGGCATCCATAGGGCTCATGCTAGCTTACGGTTTCCTTGAGATGATCACCCTCCGTTGAGCGAGTGAGGATCCAAGGTGAGCTAGTATGAGTATAGAACCTAGTTTCAAATTTAAGTTAGAACTCCAATCTAGGATAGGCTCTTGAAACCAGCATCTCTATCTTGACTCACCCTCGGTGGAGCGTGTGAGTGAGTTAGAGCTGATTTTAATGAGTCTTAGACTTCTTTAGTTAGACGTTACGAGCCTAGACAGACATAGGGTCACTGGAGTGGAACTCACCTTCTTACGTGTGACATTCGGTTGAATTGTCATGGTTTGAGGGTCGGAACCACCTTTGATCAGTAGACTGCTTAGCATGACGTACCACGACGATATTTTACATGTAACTTAATTCAAATTCTTTTAATTCATGTCACTTGTCACTTATCTCTTCTCGCATGTCTCTCAGTCTCTTAAGTATTTTTAAATGTCTTCTATTTTCTTCTATGTGTGAGAAGGCTCCGCAAGATTGCATTGAACCAGTGAGGATGTCTCATTGAGCTTGTGAGTAAACTCTACCATCATGATTTACTTGCATGCATATAATCCATACATATCCATACATATTTATTAGTTTCTGAAAGTGTATAAGAAGCTCCAATATTGGACCATTCTTCCTTTAGAAACTGATTTATGTGTAAGGATTGCATCTATTCACGTCATGCATACATATCATCCAAAGAAGACTATGCATATGGATTAGAATTAGGAAGTGTTTAAGAAGCTCCTTCAATGGACCATTCTTCCTTCCAAATTTGATTCGTGTGTATGGTTCTCTTTCATTCTTATCATTCATGTTCATAAATCTAACTTGCACTCCTACATTCCCATTCCCATAAACATTTCAACATCTCTCTCTTCTCCATACTCAAAATTAATTTCACTTTCATGTCCTTAAACCTTCCAACATTCATTAGCTTCATACACCCTGTGTGTGCCACGACCGGACCCGATCCACCCGGATTGCGATCACCTCCACATTTGAACCCGACGTGAAACGCTTCGTGGAATTTGCTTCTGATCTTGTTGGGAGGTTGTGATCCATATCCTTTGTTTCGTATTTTTTATCCTCATCATTTCATCATCATCAGTCTTGAGTGTTGCACTAGATTTCTCACAATATCGTGCACATCTTCGTCATGAAGTAAACGCATTTGTGAGAGATCTAGAGCATCGTGCATCACTTGCTTATTCACATAAGATGGAGGAAGGATTCAAATCCCTTATTGTTGAGAAACAAGGCCAAAGAATAGTCTCTTCTATGTTGAGAGAGAAGGGAAAATTCAATGGCATCAACATTACAAGCTACTTAGATTTGTTTGAAGAGCAAGCTATGAATTTTGGTCTTCCCGAAGATCTTTTGATATCATTCTTTGAACGAATTGTTGATAGCTCTATCATAAACCGTGTCACTCAATATGATACTCTTCCTTGGAGTGATTTTAGAAAGGACATGCTCAAAGAATTCTATCTTGAAGATTATAGCCAACATAATCGGGATGGATTCTTACGATGGGTCAATTCACCAAAGCCTAGTAGCTCTATTACTCACTTACAAAATGAGTATATTAGACGCTATGAACAACTTGCTGGTGAGGATAAGATAACCTTGGAACCTGATCTTGTGATCAATTTTCTTAAGCTTCTTCATCCTGAAACTCGTAGGGAAGTTGAACGACGATTAGAAGAAGCGGATAAGCACTATGGTCTTACTAACAATTGGCAAAAAGTGCGTAAAGTAGTAGAGGCTGTAGCCCATAGACATCAAAGACAATCCATGCTTTATGAGCAAACTAGTCTTCCTCAAGCTAGCCTTCCACAAATTAAGGAGCAATTTAGAGAACAATCCCATGCTATGAATTTTGACTCTACTCCTATTCCTCAAATGATGGAGCCTACTCAAGGTTTTAAAGGAGAGCCAAATAAAAGTGTAGTTGAACAATCTCAAGTGGAAATTCTCACTAAGCAAATGGAAAGTCTTATTGCTACACAATCCAATTTGGCCAAGACTATAGATGCTTTACAATCTAATTACACCAAAACTTTCCAAAATCAAATGAACCCAATGACTTTTCAAGAGCCTAATCCACATGTTATAGCTACTAAGCAAAATCCACAAGTAGCTCCTACTCAAGCATATCAAGTTCCTCCAATGCAAAATCCTCATCCTCATGTGCAAAATCCTCAAATGTATCAAAACATGTATCCTCAAGCTTCACAAATAGCTTTTCAAAATCCTCAAAATCAAAATTTTCAAAATCATCAACCATATAATATGGAAACTCCTCTTGCACCTCAAGTACCACATGTTGCTCCCCAAGCTCCTCAAATACATCAATTGCCTTATCAAAATCCTAATTATCCTGTTCAAGCAATACCTTATCAACAAAATCCTCAATTTCAAAATTTCCCACCACAAGTTAATCAAAATCCTCAAAATCAAAATGGTTTTGTGTGTGGCCCTCGTAGGTGTCCTTGGTGTGATTCGTTAGAGCACTTTTTGAGAGATTGTGAACTATTGAAGGCTGCTAAGGAGCAATGACTAGTAATAGACATAGACAAGAAAATCTGTGACTATCGATCTAGACTACCTTTGCAAGGAAATTATGGTAAGGGAGGAATGAAAAAACACTATGAAAATATAACCATAACGGATGTAGGAACTAGAGGAGTGAAACTAGAAGCTCTTGATGAACAAGTGGAATCAAGTAAACCCACAAAGGAAGGTGATTTTTCCATAGAGGCTTTAGTAAGAGCACGAGATAAGATTAGGAGAATAACGGCTTGGGAATCACCAATAGAAGATCAATCTCTTATTTCTCACATATCCAATGTAGAAGAAAAACGAAAAAGAGATGAAGTTGAGCCTAGTGAAAGAAGAGTGACACGAAAACAAACCTCAGAGGGAATAGAAACAATCATAGAGCAGGGAGAAACATCACAATCCAAAGATAAACAACAAGAATCACAACCCAATGAACACAAACAAGAGGAGAAACAAAAAGGGAAGAAGACAAAGCAAAGAAAAACAGAACCAAAGCCTTTAGATAAACAAGAACAATCAAAACAAACTGAAGACCAAACACGAGAACATGAACAAAAACAAGACCCTGAGCAAAAACAAAAGAAACCAAAGAGAAAACCTAAAGCCATCTTGATTTCAGAAAGTGAGAGAAAAATAGATCCTATGGAGATTTTAGATGACATTTTGCTTAAGAGTCAAGTGACTATGTCTTTAGAACAAGTTTTCTCTATTGCAAAGCCTGTTTTTAAAGATAACTTTATCGGCCTAATTAAAAGGAAGAGGTTTCCGCTTAATCTAGATACTGAGATGCAAGATTCTCTAGATCAAGATCAAGCTATGAATGAGGCCTTAAACTTTGATGAATCTGATGAAGAGGACTTTGATGATGATGAAGTAAATGTTAATAAAAATTTCTTAGGACCTATTCAACCTGACCATGAAAATCATGAAAACAATCCTGAAAGTCACTTTAAAAGAACATTTTGGTCTAGAGGTACATCAGAGATGCATGTTAAAATAGGAAATGATAAGAACACTATCACTGTAAATGCATTAGTAGATTCTGGCTCTGAAATCAATGTGATTTCAAGAGAAGTCTATGATAAGTGTCGATGCCCCATAGATAAAGATTGTGGATGGCGTATGAGAACTGCAGATAATGGTGTAGGTACCCTGTATGGAGCTTGTGCTAGTGTGCCCATATCCATAGGAGGAATCACAGAAGAGTTTCACTTTTTTATTCAAGATAACTGCTCCTATGAAGTTCTCTTAGGTCAACCCTTTATTTGTGAGAGTCGTATGGAAACTAAAGCCATGGATGATGGGTCTACCTATGCTAGATTTAAGTCTAAGAATGGAATGCAATCACTTCAAGTCATGACAGTAGGAGTGAACCATCCTAGGAATCGATTGTCAATTAGAAAGAAACCTATTGTTACTCATGGTCATGAGCATGCTTGTAGTGATTGTGCACCTCGATTCATGTTTGGAGCTACATATGATCAAAATTTCGGATAGAATCCATTGTTGAGCGGGACAACAGTGGATATTGGTTTGACATCTCGCATCCAACCAACATGTACAATAGTTTGTCACTTTATTTTCCACATTCTAGATTAGATTTTCTTCATAAGAGTCAATTGTCCAAGTCTTTTATCCAAAACACCCAAAAAAATTATAAAAACAACAAAATCATGGAACATGATGAGAACATTGAGCATGTGATTGAGACATCTCATTGTTTCTCTACTCTTGAGGAGTTAGAGTTATGTCTTCAACAAAATTCTAATTCCCATATTATTCTGATTTCTTCCCTTGATGAGTATGCTCTAATCCAAGAGTATGCTCTCAATGTTGACAAGTGCTCAAAATTTAACCAAACACATGATGCCTTAGTTGAAACAAAGTACAAAACTGCAGACAAAAAAATCAAACCCATAGCTCAACCATTACCTCAAGGAAGTAATGAAAAAATTATTGATGTGAAAAATGATCCAATTCTTCGGGATAACAAAAACATAGGACATACATTCACGGATGAGACAATCAAACAGGTGAAAATTGGTAGAGATGATGACTTTCTTTTGCCAGCAGAGAGAGATAAATTTGAGAGAGTCATACGTAGCCATGGAAAAGCCTTTACTATGTATACTCATGAGATTGGTTGTGTAGATCCTAAGCTAGTTGCACCCATGATAATCTTTACTATTCCACATATTCCATGGAATCTTCGTCCTATACCTGTTCCAAAGGCTCACTTACCTGAGCTAATGAAACTACTTAAGGAGAAGATAAACATGAGAATTTTAGAGCCATCTTTTGCACCTTACTCAAACAGATGGTTCACTGTGCCTAAAAAGAATGGGAAACTACGTTTTATTCAAGATCTCCAACCCGTCAATAAAGTCACCATAAGGAATGTAGGAACAGGACCCATTGTAGATGAGTTTGCTGAATCATTTTCAGGACATTCTATCTATTCAATGGGTGATTTATATTCTGGATATGACCAATTCCAGTTAGCAATCGACAGTCGTGACATAACCACAATGAAAACTCCTTTAGGCTTAGTGCGAATGTGTACTTTACCTCAAGGAGCGACTAATTCTGTGGCTCATATGATGAGTGCTATGAATATGGTCTTACATGATTTTATCCCTCATATAACTATGCCATTCATTGATGATATTCCAATTAAAGGGAGTGAGGAACGTGTAAAGGACATTACTGTAGATTCATCTGGATGTCGTAAATTTGTTCTTGACCATATCTATGATTGTGAAAGAATATTTCAACGATTTGAAGAGGTAGGTCTCACATTTTCCATAGAGAAATCTGTTTTTGGTGTCAACGAGGTGCTTATTGTTGGACATTTATGTGGCCATTATGGTCGAAAGCCATACCCACAAAAAGTTCATGCCATTAGCAAGATTTCTGAAACATGTAACAACGTGAGTGAGGTACATAGATTTCTTGGTGCTTGTATCTTTTATGTTATTTGGATCCCACACTTTGCTCATGTTGCTGATTGTCTTTATGACTTGTTGAGGAAGAAATGAAAATTTATTTGGACTGACAAACACACTCAAGCTATGCGTAAATTGAAGAAATTATTGCTTGAAGCTCCCATCCTTAAGCGTGTAGACTATTCTTCTAACAAACCTATTATATTGACTGTTGATACTAGTCCTATTGGTATAGGTTGGGTCATAAGTCAAGACGATAGTGAAGGGAATAGATATGCAATTAGGTTTGGTGCCAAAATTCTACATGAAACACAACGAAAATATCCCCAGATCTAACGAGAACTATGGGGTATGGTAACAGCTTTGAAAATAGACAAAGAATATTTCATTGGTGCGAATGTCAAAGTTGAGACTGATTGTTTGCCTCTCATTGGAATGATAGCCAATTGTTCATCTCCTGATATAGCCATGCTTAGATGGATCTCATATATTAAGTTCATAAATCCTGAGTTAGTTCATATTTTAGGTAAGTCAAACTCAGTTGCTGATATGTTATCGAGAGCTAGATTTGATGATGATCTTGAAAGTGATCTAATAAAGAATGTGAACTTAATTGAGTATGTTCCACATTTATATGAATATCAGCAATTTCATGAGTCTGAGTACGAAAATGAATGGAGAGACATAGGAAAGTATCTGAGTACACTACAACCATTACCTAACTGGACTACGAATAGATTCCGTAACATTAGGAAACGAGCTTATAACTTTTTCCTATGTAATGGTTATCTTTGGAGACATGCTAAGGGTAAGGTTAAGAATCCACAACGAGTCCTAGGAAAACGAGATCTTCAATTGCAAGTAATGAAGGAAATGCATGAGACATTATGGGCCGGTCATAAAGGATTGTTTGGAACATATGAAAAAATTTGAAGTACCTATTATTGGCCTAGGATGTATGTTGACATTAGTAGCTATGTTTCTACATGTTCTACTTGTCAACTTCATTCATCAGTCAAACATAGAGATCCATTGCATCCTACTTATCCACCTTGTATTCACTACAAGTGGGTAGTAGATCTTGTAACTATGCCTAAAGGTATTGACAAAATGTGTTACATTGTACTTGCAAGAGAAGACTTAACTAATCATGTAGAGGGACGTGCACTACGATCTAAGACCACTTACAATGTTTGCAAATTCTTGCTTGAAGATGTCATAAGTCGCTTTGGGTACATAGAGAAAGTAGTTGCCGATCGTGGAGAGTTAAATGCGAGAGAAGCTAAAGAGTTCTTTGAGCGTCACGGTATTCGTTTGTCTCTCACTACTGCATAACCCAAAGGCCAATGGTAAAATAGAGAGAGGGCATCCACCTATTATGAAAGCCATATCTAAAGCATGTAATGGTGACATCAAACAATGGCCTAAATTCTTACCTTTTGCACTTTGGGCAGATAGAATGACATGCACACGTACTACTGGATATATGCCTGCTGAACTCATGTACTGTCAAAAACCATTGTTTCCAATTAAGTCTCATATTTCTGCATGGTCAAATTTGCCTTGGTCTGAAAACATGTCTACTGATGATTTTTTGAATTTGCGTATTAAACAGTTAGAACAAGGTAAATTAAGACTTGATGATGCTGTTGAAAAATTAAGAGAATCTAGAATGAAGAACAAGCATTATTTTGATAAAACGCATCGATTGCGTCCTAAGCCAATTGAAGTAGGAGATTGGGTGCTCATTTATGATAGTACATTCGACTCTCAATATGATGCACGCAAAAAGCTCACTCAACGGTGGTTTGGGCCATACATAGTATCAAAAGTCAACAACAATGGTACGTATGCTCTTTGTGAATTAAATGGTGTTGCACTAAAAACTTTGATTGCAGGTAAAAGGATAAAGCTATTCAAGAAACGTGATAATGACGAGTACATTTTGGATGAGAACATTGAAGAAGATGAAAACAATAAGGCCGATTCATAAACAGGAGTATCCATGTTAAAAATTAAAAAAAATAATAAAAAATAAAAAAAAGGAATAAAAAAAAAGTATAAAAATATCATTAACTTTTCAAGTTCATGTTCCCTTGTTTTTTTTCAAGTTCATTCTATTTTTTTTTCATGCTTGTTTCATGCATGTTTTTTTCAGTCTTTGCATTGCATTGCATATCCACATCACTTGAGTCAAAAAAGGGCAAATGATGATTTCTCTACTTGTGTAAAATTTTATCTTAAGTAGTAACTTATCTACCAAGAAATTGTTTATAATCTAGGATTGTGGAAAGATAGGGCATGTAGATTTGGAGGTTTATTTTGGTGACAAGACTTTCATATATAAACATGCATATGTATCGTGTATCGAAAGCATAATTGTTGAAATCCTAGCTCCTGCTACTGCATGTTTCTACATCCTTAGTCCATCTCACAGCACTTGTATCGGAGTTTAAACAACTGTTCTCCGTCATCAAAAATGGTTGTACCTTGTATCGGGGTTTAATTTTTCCTCGTCAAAAAAAAAAAAGCTACATGTTACCAAGAAGTTTACACTTTCTTCCACCCCAAAAAAGTGATCGTAACCATAAAGTTGCCGAATCATCATCATCATCGAAAAAAAAAAAAGAGCAAGCCAAAGGAGGATAAAGAGGCATAGTAGAATAAATCACGGGCTATATAAGCAGATTTATGCATAAGTGGAGTTTAGTTAGATTTCCTTGCATGTTATTAGAGAAAGAGCATTTTCATATTTATGTAGGAAAGGAGTTGATCTAAAATAAGCTAAAGATGAAAGATGTCTCTTGAAAATCCTAAATCTTTGTTTATAATCATATTTAAGGTAGATTGCTTTATGAAAAGGTACAAAATTTTCTTCAAGATGAGAGGAACTGATGCTTAAAACGACTCAATACATCCACTTCCACTTCATATTGATGCTTGTTTTTTTTCTTTTTTGTTGCCAATGTTGCTTGTTCATTTGCATATATGTTGCCTATTTGTTCATGCATATTCATGTTGTCTGTTTCAATTCTTTCTTTCATGCAAATTTTGATTCATGTCACGTTACCTACTGATTCATGAATATAATCAATTTTCCTTCCATGTTTCTTATGTTACCTATAAAAGAATTTGATGCCTGGAACATTTTGTTTTTCACAGATGCTAGAGTGGCGCTTCCGGAGGAATCGCAGGTTTAGTGGGGGCGAATGTCGTCGAGATTTTCTCTCCTCTCTCACTTGTGAAGGCCTACAAAAAACATATTTGGTGAAGGTAGCCGGAATTCCCCGAGAAGTCCAAGATGTATCAAGGATGTCAAAGGAAGCTCACATACAAAGTTTCAAAGAAATCAAGAAAGTCCATGGTAGCGGTCAAAGCTGATCAAACTTGGGAAATTAGGGCAAAAATTTCATTGTCACCAAATTAGATGAAAATCCATATACTTGTAAAGATTGTCAAAGGCAGTCTATAGCCCAAATTTCAGCAGAAAATGGATTTTGTAGCACATTGATATGCTATGTTCATTTTGTAAAAATGTAATTTTTCTAGTTTGACCCTACAAATTCTTGTATAGAAATATATGTTAGCCATATGGTTTGGCATGTATAAAGATCATATGTGGCTACATATTTGTACAAATTTTCAAGGCCATCAGAGCTTCCTAGAGACCTTAATGCCACCTTGCAAGCTTCCAAATGTAGTCAAACTTGTACAAGGGAGATTCAAATGGGAGTTATTTCTGCATATTCCTGAAGGAGATCTTTGGAAACACAAAGTTTCATCTTCATCAAAGCCTATTTGGAGGGTCAAAGAGCACAAAGTCCAGTTTTCAGGATCACCACAGTTTTCTAGTTTAAGCAAATTGAAGGGTTGAAGGGCCACCACATGGCGAAAGCTGATTGAGCCATGTTGTACGATCAAGATGAGCTCATATTCAAGGGTGGAAATGAACTTATGCTTAAAGCAAGGAGGATCCACGAGTTTTTCCATAAAAGAAGATAATTTTTGACAATCAAAGATCAATAATGCAGCTTTTCTCCAAAAATAGTGGCTTATCTTATCCGAGTTGATGTCAGCACTGATCCGACGGTCAGATCATCCCCAGATCCAATGGTGGAGAATGAGGGCACCTAAATTTCACTCCTTTACACTAGATTTGATAGAAAGAACAATTCCAAGCCATTGATTTGATTAATCAAATGGTTGTAATCAAAAGTAGTGATCCTAGAGTTGAGAGTTGATTTCTCTAGATCTAAGGGCCCAAATTCATTCAAAAAACTATATAAACCCCCCTCCAAACTCCTAAAGCATCATTGTTAGGCATCCATAGGGCTCATGCTAGCTTACGGTTTCCTTGAGACGATCACCCTCGGTTGAGCGAGTGAGGATCCAAGGTGAGCTAGTATGAGTATAGAACCTAGTTTCAAATTTAAGTTAGAACTCCAATCTAGGATAGGCTCTTGAAACCAGCATCTCTATCTTGACTCACCCTCGGTGGAGCGTGTGAGTGAGTTAGAGCTGATTTTAATGAGTCTTAGACTTCTTTAGTTAGACGTTACGAGCCTAGACAGACATAGGGTCACTGGAGTGGAACTCACCTTCTTACGTGTGACATTCGGTTGAATTGTCATGGTTTGAGGGTCGGAACCACCTTTGATCAGTAGAGTGCTTAGCATGACGTACCACGACGATATTTTACATGTAACTTAATTCAAATTCTTTTAATTCATGTCACTTGTCACTTATCTCTTCTCGCATGTCTCTCAGTCTCTTAAGTATTTTTAAATGTCTTCTATTTTCTTCTATGTGTGAGAAGGCTTCGCACGATTGCGTTGAACCAGTGAGGATGTCTCATTGAGCTTGTGAGTAAACTCTACCATCATGATTCACTTGCATGCATATAATCCATACATATCCATACATATTTATTAGTTTCTGAAAGTGTATAAGAAGCTCCAATATTGGACTATTCTTCCTTTCGAAACTGATTTATGTGTAAGGATTCCATCTATTCACGTCATGCATACATATCATCCAAAGAAGACTATGCATATGGATTAGAATTAGGAAGTGTTTAAGAAGCTCCTTCAATGGACCATTCTTCCTTCCAAATTTGATTCGTGTGTATGGTTCTCTTTCATTCTTATCATTCATGTTCATAAATCTAACTTGCACTCCTACATTCCCATTCCCATAAACATTTCAACATCTCTCTCTTCTCCATACTCAAAATTAATTTCACTTTCATGTCCTTAAACCTTCCAACATTCATTAGCTTCATACACCCTGTGTGTGCCACGATCGGACCCGATCCACCCGGATTGCGATCACCTCCACACCGGACGCATCACCAAGCAATAATTCGAACTCAAATACATGGAGTGGAAGATTGCGTCAAAATTTCGGTCCAGATAATTCATCAAATACATCCAAGAAAGGTAAAGAAAAGCTTTCTGCTAGTCATAAAACATGTGCAAGTTTTGAAGACGTTCATGGAGATTCAAGTGGTTCAGAAAAGAGTCTGGATGAGGAACTTGTATTGCCCTCTATGAAGACTGTAGGAGTTAGAAATGCACATGTAGATCATACAAGGAGAAGTGACCCTGGACCAAGAAGATCTCGAAGGATGCGGAATCTTGTACAACGATTAACATATGATAGTTATATGGCTCGACAGTGTGCCTACATGACAAAGGTAATACAAGATGCTAAACCTTCTTGTTTTGAAGATGCAATTGGAAATGCAGATTGGGAAAAAGCTATGGATGAGAAGATGGTTGCACTTTATGGAAACGAAACATGGAAGCTAGTTCCATTGCCGCAAGGAAAGAAACCCATAGGCTACAAGTGGGTTTACAAGGTAAAGCACAATGTTGATGGTAGCATAAGCAGGTACAAAGCACGATTGGTAGAAAAAGGATATTCACGGACATATGGCATTGATTATGAGGAAACATTCAGCCCTATAGCTAAAATGTCTACTGTTAGAACACTTGTTGCATTAGCTACAACAAAAGGATGGACTTTGCATCAGATGGATGAGAAGAATGCTTTCTTACATGGTGAGTTATAGGAAGAAGTATACATGGACCAACCACAACGATATGAAGATTCAAAGCATCTAGAATATGTTTGGAGCTTGCAAAAGGATTTGTATGGGCTGAAGCAAGCTCCTCGTGCATGGCATGCAAGGATTGTTGATTACTTAACCACCACTGGATTTTCTATATGTGATGCATATCATTCACTATCTACAAGGAAGGGTGATGATGGCATCACAATTGTGGCTATCTATGTTGATGACTTGATTGTAGGTGGTGATAATGAAGAAAGCATCAAAGAGGTAGAACAACTTCTTATGCAGGAATTTGACATGAAAGATCTTGGTGTGTTCTGCTACTTCTTGGGCATTGAGTTTATACATATAGAAACAGGTATATGGATGTCGCAAAGGCAATATGCCTTGAATATGCTACAAAAGTATGGTATGGCTTATTGTAAGCCGAATTCTATGCCATTAGATTAGAATTGGAATTTGGATACCACATTAGGTGAAGCATTGGAAAATGCTACTATGTATAGAAAAAATTTGGGAATTCTTATATATCTCACAATTACAAGGCTTGATTCAAGCTATACTCTTGGACTTGAAAGTCAGTTTATGTAGGTTCCTAGGAAGCCACATTTGGATGCTCTGAGGTGCACTCTGTTATGTGAGTGCTACTTTGGATTATGCATTTTTTTATGAAGCTGGTGTAGGTTTGCAGGTCCATGGATACATTGATGCAGATTGGGCTAGTAGTACTCCAGATAGAAGATCTAGTAGTTGCTTTCTATTCTCACTTAGAGCTGAAGCTATTACATGGAGCAGCAAGAAGGAATCCACTATTGCTTTGTCAAGTACAGAGGCTGAGTCTAGAGGTGTTGCAATGGCAGCATGTGAGGCATCATGGCTGAGGATGCTAGTTGCAGATTTAGGTGTGGAAGTGCAAAAGCCTATCACCATCTATGGAGAAAAGGAAGAGAGCTCATGCATACACTCTCACAATCAAAGACAAGGACACACTCAGATTGAGGCAAGGAAGAATGATCCTCTTCTTCTTCTATTACATAAAAAGGAATGTACAAGACTGACCTAAAAAAAAAGAATACAAGTGCAATATATAAAGATCACTACATAAGGAAAAGCCTAATGTCTTCAAATGAGTGACCTGATAAGAAACAAATGTGGCATCACTCTCGGTAGATAATTACATAAAAATCAATGAAGTATCCCTAACATATACCGGTGTGACCACTATACATGTTAGAGAGACAAAAAACTAATACATGTCATCCTAGATCATCACATGTTGATCTTGATACCTCAATACTCCCCCTCAAGCTCAATGTCATGTCCTCTAATCCAAGCATCTTCCAAAACTTCTTCAGCTTCTCTACTCCAAGTGCTTTAGTGAAAGTATCAACAACTTGCTCACATGTTCTCACATAAACAAGATCAATATCACCTGCTAATATCTTCTCTCTGATGAAGTGATAATGTACCTTGATATGCTTTGTTCTAGCATGAAGAACAGGGTTCTGTGCTAAGTGTATGCTACTAAGATTATCAGCTATGTGGTGGGGAATGGGTCGAAGTGTGGAAGATGGGTTTAAATGTTTGATTGGTTGTAGTAGTTTCTATGTTTATGTGTACATGAGTAGTGGTGGGAGGGGATGAAGGTTGCCGGGGGGAGATTGACAAGGTTTTGACAAAAGTTTCTACTATCAAGTCAATGGTAGCTATTGAGGTGGCCTCTTGAAATGACATCACCTCGTATTCTAATACATTGATCCTTATGTTCTTATTAGTGTATTCTTGTGTCTCGACACACCGTTTGTCATAGCGAGGAGTTGGTTTCTAAAGCATGGTATGAACAACTTCCATCACTTCCAAGATCTTTTTTAGAAGTTGAAGGGTCTCAATGAATTAGGGATCCACACGCTCTTCGCTTAGTATCTAGTCAATCAAAGCCTTGGTTGTGCTAAATGAAATATGGTACCACTCTTGTACAATCATCATGCTATCATATAGTCTTGGATGTTGTGCAATGTAGGTAGGGGCACCTTCAACTCCTATGCCTTCTTGATGCTCTTCATGTTCTTCTTCATTGTGCTCCTCCTCATCTTCTTCTTCATTAGCTTATCCTTGCTATCTTTCTTCCTATTGTTGTTGATAACCTTCCCCTTCTTCTTCAGACTCTAGGTTCACATCTCAAAGAATCCTCTCAAAGTCTTCCTTACTAAGTTCTTTCAATGTGATTCCACCAAGGAATTTGAATTTAGATGGCACAAGGGGAGAAATCAAGTTGGGCCCCTCTGTACTTCTTCTTGATAATCTAAGCATAAATGGGTGCACTACCTTTTGTGGTGATGGAGTTGCATCTAGAGTTAGTGTGGCACCTCTATGTTGGGCACACGATATGGATCCCCCCATCCTCTTTTATGGTGGTGCAAAGGATTTCCTACTCTTAAACTACTTTACTCTATTCCATGATAGGGCCCATTGGAGGGGCATGTTGTAAGCCAGATATCTATACATGATTTTGGTAAGGGCACAACATCCATGCAACACTTTCACGGCCAACACTTATGAGCCTGATTGATCTGATAAATGATGTAGTGTGGCAAATTGATGGTCATTTTTTGAGTATCTACTAAGTAAAAATTGAGCCAAACCTTCGTGTTTGGCATTGTTAATTTGTCTTGCCCTAGGAAGGCAGAACTCTACACACACCTCCATACGTGGACCACCATGTTTGATGTCTTAACTTTTCTAAGATTCTAATTCTTCATGTTGTCTAGAACTTAGCTAACCTTTTCTATTGGGATATGCATACGCCTCATCTCCAAGGCTCCATGCACAAGGTTTTTTGTTAGGCAAAAGTGTTTTAACTCATTTCCACACACTAAGGATGGAATCATGAATGTAGTAGATGCTCTAGGATCTATGTTCGGTGTTAGAGAGTTTATCAGATAATAGGAGTGCATAAAATCTAGCTTCAGAATATTGGCATTAAATTATTTAGAGAACCTTGCTTTCTGCCATATAATTCATAGCTCCGTTGTATTCAATAGATGTTTGAATTCTTTCACTAAACTAGTGAGAGTTCTTACTGACTTGAGATGTATGTCTCGTTGGCTGATCTTGAATAGGGATGATCTGTAAGTTCTTCATCTCCTTTGGTCGTTCCTTAAGTTCATCTAATATGGGCAAGCTCTCAATGTCTATGGTTTGTTGACTATTGTTTGCCTGTGATCTAGTTCTTGCCATGTCTACCATGTGTTCCCATTCATCGATGCGTCATTGTTAAAAGAAGAAGATCATATTAGCATTGCATTGGAAACGGGATGATACCTTGTCCCCTTGACAGTACCAACATGATATTAATTTTGCCAGTGATTTAGTAGGGGTGATGTGTGGTGTGAATGTGAGTGGATGTTAAGAAGTTAGTTTATTAGAGATGCAATGTACTCAGAATGCATATATCCCTCTAGTATGGTATTCATTCTATTAGTTCAGGGGTTTTACTACAAATTTTGACTCCCCACACTTCCCTCATGGGATTATGGATTTTGGCATTGGTGACATTTAAGGGTATCAGGGTCACTTCTACCTGAATATGGGACTTTTTGGTTACACATGTCCAAGTAACTCTAGGTGTAGTTTCATGTGTTGGTGTGGTGATAGTAGATTTCATCCTAGGTGTTGGTGGGTGAGTGCCTATGAGCACTTATTTAACCCCAAGTGTTTATGCACAACCCACTTGAACTTGTGAGCAAGTCTTGGGCACTAGATTTTTTAGCCTTGCTACTTTTTAGGTATCCATGTTGGCTTCAGCTACTCCTTCATGAGTTGTCTTGTTATGCATCATAGAACTTAAAATTCTCAGTTAGTGTTTACAAGTGGTCCATTGATGTTCTTGTGATACCTTTAAAGTGGGTATTAGGAAGTCTAAGAGAAAAAGTGCATTCTGAACAAACATCATCTAAAAGGGTGTGGAGTTGAGCATCGTTTGGTACGCCACTCTATAAGCCCAAATAGCATGATGTGATTGTTTGTCCCAATCAGAGTGTTTATTGTTCACTGAATTTACTTCTTGTGAATAACCATGAATTCCCATAATTGGTATTCAATAACCTCATTCAAGAAGTGGGTACCATGATTGCTAACTAATTCTATTGGCAAACCGTATCTTGTAAAAACATTTTCAAACAAAAACTTGGATGTAGTTTGCACATCGTTCTTCCTAGTGGCTTTTACTTCTACCCATTTGGTTAGATAATCGGTGGCAACAATATATTCAACATGTGAACTCTTAGTTGTTGGATTCATAGGACCTACAAAGTCCATTCCTTACAGAATCCACATCCTCCCATCATGGGTCTTAGTGGCATCTTGTCTTTGCATATAAAATACAGGATGCATTCGCATATGTCACACCTCTTGATGTAGGTATGAGCATCCACGTGAAGCATCCACCACCAAAGACCTACAAATAGTTTTTATTTGATCACCATATCTGGTCCAAAGTGTCCTCTTGCCACACCCTAGTGAGAAGTTTCACGAATTTTAAGTTAGAATAGGCACTATCATTTTTGCCCAATTAGGCACTACTTGTAAGCTGAATAATAAGCATTAGGAAGTTCATGTGATACTCCTTGTAGGGACTCTCCTCAGGTTATTCTAGAAAGGTAATTCACTCTAAGGTGTGCCTTGGCTTTACTAACAAATACTTCAAAGTCATACTCCATTAGTAAGAGAAACCATTTTACTAATCTTCCCATGTTGCAAGGTTTATTCACAAGTTAGAGTGATGCTTGATGGTTTGTAAAAAATTTGAACTTATTAGCAAGCACATAATGTATAAACTCTTTAATAGCATAGATCATGTCCAACCCTTCTCGTTCTATCGTGGTGTAATTTTGCTCAGTCACATTTAACTACCTACTTGCATAAACTATCGAAAGATCAATGTACCTTCACCCATAGGTTGTGCTAATACAAACCCAATAGCATAATTGGATGCATCCATGTGAAGATGAAGTGGCCTATTCCCATCTGTTGTAGTCAAGATTGGTGTGGAACACAATTGTCACTTGAGCTCATTAAAAGAGTTTTCACACTCGTCCATGCACTTGAAATCAGTCAAAAGATTGTATAGAGGCTTTGGAATGATGGCATACATGTCGATAAAATGTTGATAAGCGACAATGTCCCATGAAGGATTGCACTTCTTTAACATTCTTTGGTCTAGGAAGCTGTGCAATGGCTCTAATTTTATCCTCATCGGTTGAGATTCCATTCTTTGACACCATGTTTCTTAGCCATTTGGCTTGCGTGACCATGAAAACACATTTTTTTGGGTTCAAGCAGATGATATTCTCTACATTTGTCAAAGATAGCTCTCAATTCAAGAATATTTGTCAGTCTGGTGTTGGAATGAGTGCATAAATCATCAACATATACCTCTAATTTCTTTCACAAGAACTCCTTGAAACACATGACGCATCAACCTTAGTGATAGGCCACAAACTTTCTATCTTCTTTCTTCTATATTTTTTGTGAACTAGCTTTATCAACCCCTCATTGAGACAGTTGGGCAAAGCACCAAATTGCAAAGCTTCAAAACTCTTGAAGGTCTTGAAGAATTTGTTGGTAAGCCCATCAAGACTGGGGCTCGTGCCCATAGGAAGCAAATCAATTGCGATAGAAATCTCTACCTTCAAGATGGGGCTTCGAAAAGATTGTATATGTTGTTTGGTACTTGCCATGCAATCATGCCTTTGTATAGATAGTGGAGTGGAGACCCCTAAGAGCAAAGTGAAATGATTGACAATGAAGTTCAAGTTCTCTTTATGAGAGGTGCACTCCACCCCATTGGCTTTTGAGTGATTATAAGTTGTATGCAAAAAAGCCGCTTCTAGAAGAAAGTTATCAATAAGATTAAAAAAACTCAGGGTCAAAAGGTATTACTAAGTTTTGTTATAGAACTCGATTGTGAATGGAAGGTTTAAAGTATCAACTCAGAAAATGATGAAACTCTGAGTAAGATAAATTCTTCAAATGTAAACCTTGAATAATAAACTATATTACTTTCTTGATGAGAGAATCTAAAATCGGAATTGTTTTAATGCTTTTCCTATAAGTCCATCAACTTGTTTAATTGGTAGCAACCCAATTTTCCAATGCAAAGGTATAGTACAAGAAAGTAACCAAGTTTCCAATGCAAAGGTATATATCTTCCTGTTGCATTTCAGCATTTCTTATAATTGAAGTGACATTTGAGAATATTTTTGTAAGATCCATGGAAAAGCTTCATATAAAATATGTATTTGTTAGAAAAGTACTTGAGAATATCCATAAAAGCTTTATGAAAATATGTATTTCGAATAAGTACTTAGGAATATTATTATTTGGATAAGGGAAGAGGGGTTCTCGAACAAAGCATCCGACTTCCAGAATCTCATGTACTTGTTTTTTCTTTTTGGTACGACAAGCCATGCTTTAATGAATCACGATAAAGAGAATCTAAAGTAATACGTAAGTCATCGAAGTCACAAAAAAAAGGGGGAAGATGAAGTTCTTTTGGACTTTATGAGCGAAGGCAACAAAAAAGAAGAACGGAATTTAAAGAGTTAATAAATAATAAAAGAAATGCCTTTAAAAGTGGATAAAGGAAACCTTAAATTACGTCATAAATTTTGAAGTAGGATAAAGGAGTATTTCGCAAACACAAGAACACGTAGGTGCCTCAATTGGAGAATCACAATAACTTGCCATGAACCCCTAATGAATGACCTACTGTTAAGAGAAAGAATAGATGATAGATAAATTTAAAAAATTAAAAGAAATTCTATGACTAAGTTATATAGTAAGAAAGACACTACATGTCTGAGGAACGTGGAGGAGAGAGAGAGCTGAACACTCAAATATAGGAAGACCTACTAGAAAGAATAAGGAGTTCAGGGACCATAAAATGCATAGGAAAGAAAAAGAATATTGGATTTAGCAAGATAGGAAATTGAAGAATACCAGTTGTGGAAAGAAAAAGAATACTGGATTCAGCAAGATGTGCAATTGAAGAAGGAACAATGTAGGCAGGCGGAGGAAATTCTGTAGAAGCTAGTTCAGCAAGAAGAAAGACAAGTGGAAGTGTTAGGGGTGGAACAGATTGAGAACTCAATGATCAATCTAGTCCAAGAAGGAGTGGCAAAACAATTTGATTTTATAATGAGAGTACCACTTGCGGAAGGTGTAGAGATGGAGCAGGAATATAAAGAGTAACAATAGCAACAAATTTTTCATGTGGCCAACATTTAGGTCAAGGGATCTGTGAGCCCGAGTCTAACTTTTGCAAAATCCTCATGTGTTGAACCTTAGTTATAAGTGTTTGCAAATAAATTTTATCTAGAAAGATATTTAAGTGGGCCCGCATGAGGGGGACGAGAGGGTTGTTAACCTCGTTTGTAACACTCTCTAGATCCGCAAGTTCTAGCCCTGCTTTGTGGGATTCTGGGGGTCCCAAGGGCACTAGTCCCATTCACTTATAACTTGTTCTATTTTCTTTAATTAAAGTTTGAGAGAATAGGCAAAGGTCGAACTTCCTTTTCTTTGAGGAAAAAAAACATCGCTCAATCAGATATTTAGAAAGTCTAGTGAATTGCATATGTGCCAACTCATATATTACTTAGGAAGATTCTATTATAATTAGCTGTAATACGATTTTACTAGAAAGTCTTGGTACTTAGCAGTTGTGTTCCCCTATTGCGGATGTTTTTTGTCTATTTAAAGGAACATGGTGCGTATGATCGGAGGATTGTAGGAAGAGAATGGTGCAAGAATATGAAGAGATCAGTGTGTGACTCATTCTGATGCTTAATCTACTTGCATCGCTACAATTTTTGTGCCATACAATTTTTGGTTTGTTATCCATTTTTTGTGGGTGTGACCATTTGTGTACAAATTTAGACTAGTTCTATGATTCAGTGTATGATTCAGTGTCTAAACTTAGACTAGTTCTATGATTCAGTGTATGTAATACTTAAGTATAGATTATTTTTCACGCTCTGTCAGAATCTCCTTTGAAGTAGTTGTTTATGTGTTGTTAAAATGCAAAAATAGTAACAAGAGAATGTGGTCTTGGAAAGATAGTGGGGAAAGGACGAAACGATAGTGCACTAGAAAATTGGCGGAACTAGAAGAAGGGTTAAAGAAACCAAAATAAAAATAGTGGAACTCATGTCTCAAACTCACTTTCACACACCACCTCCATTTAACTTCTCAATTCACACCCCACCACCCATCCCACCTCAATGCATAGGAGCATCAATCTTAGTGGATCCTAGTCTAGATGACCTGCACATGATGTTCAAGGCCTATCATGCTCAAATTCAAGAAGGGCCAAGCATAGGTGAGTTGGATAAATGTTATTCCCCAACGGATTTAGAGATTGAAAGGTCTAGGATTTGTGCAGAAATAGTAGAACTAGCTTATGGTATGTTTGATGCCAATCGTCTTTTTCAATCAAACAAACTTAGTGAAATCACAATTACATTTTAAAGGACTTTTGGAGAGATTAGAGCACTTGGAAACCAAACCCAATATTTTAATAACTGGAAAGGCTCATAATAGTGGACGTGAAGAAACAAGCTTACCACCATAGGCTGCTTCTTTTCCTAATTCTATGAATGCTTGAGTTCTTTCCTCTAGAACTTAGTACTCCCGAGAGTTCTTAAGAGAGATACAAGAGAAGAAATGTCCAAGGAGAGAGGATCCTTCTCCAATTGAAAAAATAGATGATCTTCATGATCAATTCCCTCAAGATATTTCCTCTATCCATGGAGTGGAGGAGGATGTGAAGTCAAGTGAACATTTAGACTTCGAATTGAATTCCTTATAGGAATCACCTCAGTTCATAGGCCCTTGAGAATCCATGTTTATTGAGATGAAGCTCCCATAGTGATGATTAGAAAGAATAAATTTATTCTACCTAGGAACACTAAATTAGTAAGAACACTAAAGTGCATTTTCATCTCACTTTAAAGAGCTACTAAGAATCAAACATGATTTGTGGAAGAACATAGCAAACCACTTGCCAGAAGTTGCTAATTCCCACCCTCAAGTAGGAAATCAAAGGTAGGTACTAGAAATACATGTAGACAAGATAGGACATATGATAGAAGGAGAAGAAGGAAATACCTATCTTCCTATCACATACAAAGGCTATACAATGAAATCAATCTTAGATTCAGGAGCACAAGTTGCCATTGCCACCATTGCCCTATGGAAACATTGGGGCAAGCTAGCATTAAGACCGACAAGGATGAACCTACTACTGATAGATGGACATATAGAGAAGCCTCTAGGATTGCTAGAAGGAGTAACTCTCACTACTTGTGGTGTAGAGTTTGAGAAAAAATTTTCCATATGTGAATTTGGAAAGAACCATGTGTATGAGATGATTTTAGGTAGACCATTTGTGAGACAATTGTAGATATCATAGGATTGGGGAACCTACTCCTTATACTTACAACACTTAGGGGTCACTACCAAAGTAAATCTCAAAGAATACTCTCATGGAGAGATACCACCTCTACAATGGAACCTAGCCCATAAATCATTAGAGGAGACAAAATGGGTGCATTCCATAGGATCAAATCCCTCATGGATGCACAAAGATACATGCATATCGGTGTTTAAAGTTGTAGCAGATCATGAAAAGAGATTCGAAGCGAGAAATTTACGTGCTATTGAAAACCAAAGATCAGTACAAGACCCAAGCTATGTAGCTAGGATATTCCTAGATGAAGAATTGAACCCTATGGTTGTGAAGAAATCGTAGCAAGTATAGACATAGCAATGAAGGAAAAACAATGGACATTCCATTGTGATGAATATGGCTATGACATCTAGTTTTTCATGATGGAACCTCTCATTTTTTGACAATCATCAAGGAATGTGAGCTTAGTACAAAAGAACTAGCAAAAGCTAGTGACAAGGACTCAGAATACATCATCATGGAGTCCTTTTTCACTTCAAACAAAGAGTAGCTTTATTTTGGTAGAAGCTAGGACTCAAGAATACGAAAATCAGAAGTATGAGGTAAGGTTATCTATGCCAGTAGACAGCAACAATGAGAAGAAGAAAGAGAAGAAAAATTCCCCCACACAAGACGAGGAAGAATCCTTAATCAAAGTGTGAGACAATTTCTAGAAATTTAAAAATCATGGTCATAATGCCTAAAAGAGAAGCTATCATGCGAGAATCTTATGATAATAACGAACAAAGAAAGAAAATTGTAGTGATGATAGAAGATGGAGAAGAGAGGTGCACATACATAGGACACAATCTGAGTGACGAAGAAGCACGAGAGTTGATCAATTTGTTGAGAGAATATAGAGATGCCTTTGATTAGAACTACAAGCATTTGAAAGGAGTGGATCTAGACATTTGTTCTCATAGGATCCCAATGACTTTAGAAGCCAGCCAACCATGCAGAAGCCTTACACCTATAATGATAATTAAGCCACAAAGATAAAAGAAGAAATGGATTGGTTAATAGAAGCAAGATTCATCTATGAGATCGAACATATAGAATGGGTATCCCCCAATGTTGTAGTGCCCAAAAAGAATGGAAAAATGCATGTGTGCATTAACTTGAAGAATGTTAACACCTCCATTATTTGAGATAGTTATCCACTTCCAATCACTCAACATCTCTTAGAATGAGTAGTGAGCAAGGAGGTTTACAACTTCCTTGATGGATTTTGTGGTTACAATCGAGTAGCCACTGCCCCCAAAGGTCAGCACAAGATGGATTTTGCCACCCACTTGGGTATCTTCACATTTCATGTGATGCCATTTGGGCTTACTAATGCTCTTGCTACATTTCAAGGATTGATGTTTCATGTGTTTAAAGATTGCTTGAGAAAGAATTTAGAAGTCTATTTGGATGATTTATGTGCTCATTCCCATGTGAGACAAACGCATATCCCAAAACTCAAGCAAAGCTTTTACAAATGTTGTGAATATCAAGTATGCTTGAATCAAGAAAAATGTGTTTTCATGGTCAAGCAAGGAAGGATTTCAGGCCAAATTGTGTCAAAGAAGGAAATATGAAGAGATGAGGATAAGGGTAGAGCCATAGGAGAATTCTCTAAACCAAAAATAGTCCAGGAAGTACAAGATTTTATGGGTCAATGTGGATACTAATGATGTTTTATCTACATACATGATAGCATTGCCAAACCTTTGTACAACCTTTTGACCAACTTCAAGTGGAATGACAAGTGTGAAAAGTCATTCATGGAGCTGAAATGATGATTGGGCTCAGCCCTTAGCTTGGCAACACTAAATTGGAACAAACCATTCCATGTTCATGTGGATGCATCCAATTTTGCTATTGGATGTGTGATAGCACAAATAGAGGGAACATTGAATTTCTCATAGAATATTCTTTTAGGAAATTGAACATAATAGAAAGAAATGACATGACTACTAAATGGGAAGGATTATGCATGGTCTACATAGTTAATAAATTTAGACACTATTTTCTTGTAAATAAGTTTATATTCTTTACAGACCATTACTATACCTAGTGAACAGGCCTTGCACTACAGAAAGATTAGAAAGATGGTTTCTCTTACTAATGGAATACAATTTGGAGGTAGTTTTTAGAAAAGAGAAAACCTACTTTAGGATGGATCACCGTTCACAACTTACTTCAAGAGAATCACCACAAGGACAATAAGAGAACCTTCTTGATGTATATTTCTTCAACTTGGAAGTAGTTCCAAACTAGGCTAAAATGCTACAACCTATTCTCACATATAAACCCATGATCCCAGTAGTAAGAACTAAATATGAAGAAATTATCAAATCATGAAACTATAATATACTCCTAGGAAGTATATGTGGATATATTCTGGTAGTGATGTGCGTGAACAAAATTAGGACCACTATGGAACTTTTTTCCCTTTTTAGGAGGTCTTTTTGCCCCGAGCTTGTGTAGATGCCTATAACCCAAATGGGTTACTCATTGTTGTACATTCATTTGGTAATTCATTCTATGTTGTGTTTTCATCCAAGCTTCTTATTCTTCCTTGTGCTAGTTGGGTACATCCACAAACCTCAAACTCCAACATTGGTATTAGAGCAAGTCGCCTCTTCATCTAGGGCATCCTCAACATCCCTCTGGTTAGAGTCTCAAGATCGCACAAAAATTGGTGAGTGTACTCAAGGTGATTAGTAGTTCAAAATAGCCCTCCTATGTGGCATCAAAATTTTGATATGAGTCTGTTTCATCCATCGAGTGCACTATCATAGCACTTGTGCAAGAAATTTTTTCGTTTTATGCAAAATATATATAGAGTTTTTACTTTGCCGGTAAAAGTGCCTTAAAGTCTGCTATAGGTTTAGTAGAGCTTGATAGGGTAGTTCTCTTCAACGTTTTGAGATACATTCCTTTTTCTACATTAGGGCATTTAGTCAATGGCCATGGTTGAAAGCAATGACGTATTTTCTATGTTGGATATTGAGGACAAGTTGGATGGTAATAATTACCGATTATGGGCATATATGATGCATCATGTGTTGGTAGAAAAATGGTTATGGAATATTGTACAACGTATTGAGAAACACCCTCCTACACTTGCGAAAATAGTTATTGAGGATGATGTAGATGTCATTGAGTATGATGATCTTCGAATTCATGTTCGTGCTATGGTTCCTGCTGCACCTATTGTACAACAACTTCATTGGGATGGAAAAGGTGCTCAAGCACATGCATTGGTAGTGTTTCCTAAAAAATGCACAATTATCCATCACATTCCCTCTTACAAAATAGCAAAGGATGTTTTGGATACATTGACAACCTTATACCAGGCACAAAATGAGGCTCATGTTGCTTACCTCCAAAAATAGTTGGAGAGTGAGCACCTGCATGAAGGATATTTCATGGATAATTATTTTGACAAAGATCAAAGATTTCAAGGAGCAATTGATGTTTGATGCTTAAGTCTTTCCAAATAGTTCACTTGTGTAGATTGTCTTAATGGTCTTCCATCCTCATATAAGATTTTTGCTTCTACTCTTCAATTGATGATGAACGGAAATGCAAATGCCTTAACATTTGAGAATATATTTTCTCTTTTGTTGTAGCATTATGCTTGTTGCAGCTCAAGCTTTGTTAGCTAGTCAAAAGGGCAAAGGTAAACGGAGCTCATCTACTAGTAAGTAGAAATATGCTAATTCTACATAGTTGAAGAAGGAAGATAGAAAAGCACAAATAGTTTCACAAATAATGTAAAGGAAATGATCACATAATAAAGATTTTTCCAAAACTAGATGCAAAAGAGGAAAAGAAGAAAGAGGTTAGAATGCTTGTTGCAAAGGCCTCTACATCTAAAATAGAGTTTGCTAATCTTGTGTAGAATGAAGAATGGATTTTTACTACCATTTGAAGCTATAAACCATATTCTTATGAGTAGTGTATGTCTACAATAGACTAAGATGTTTGCTACTTTGATAGTGGGGCAACCTGTCATATTACCTTGCATCACGGTTTCTTCACTTTATCAGCCTACCCTTACAGTCTCATGTGCTAATAGCTCGTCTTACCTTGTAATGGGAGTTGATAAGATAATTCTTACTACTAGCAATGGTAGTTCTTTCACATTGTCAGATGCTTTGTATGTACCAAGGATCAAGAAAAATCTATTGTCTGTTTTAGCATTAGCTAAGATTTTATTGGTTGTCACATTTGCTGATGATAGATATACAATTCATGATCTCTCAAATGGTCATGTTATTTTTACTTCTTAAATTCTATGTCTTGGGTTGTATAAGCTCATAGATTATGCAAAATTTTTGAATGACTCAACATGTGCAATTCTAGATTCTCATGCTATTGTAGATGCAAAACTTTGGCATGCATGCTTTGTTCATGGTTGTGTTAAGCTCTACCAACAGCCTTTGACAGAAGACATGCTTAGATGAAGAAGAACACGAAGACGAAGAAGAAGGTGAGCTTGCATAGACAACTGAGCTTAAACAATTTGAAAGACCATGGAGAGTGTTCAAGTCCACAATCACCTTTCAAAATGAATTCATATGATCATGTAACAAATATTAGAAGCAGAGTTAGTTGATCAATAGTTGATAGAATCACTACAAGGACTATCTGAAATTATTGGTGTAATACAATTAATTGACCACATGCTACAGAGACCAAGAGTTCAATATGAGGAACGATGTTTCCAAACAAAGCAATGACCTAGCTAGAACATATGCATACCTTTAACCAATACTAGAACATCAATAGCTTCCCCTGTTACCACCAATGTCACCTCCACATCCATGCCTCTAACCTGTGTAGAAACCATCGACCTAACAACTGAAACAATTGTACAAACCCCTCCCATGTCACCCCTCCCATGTCACCCCTCCCCATTCCCTCACCTATAATTAGGACCGTTGAATCCCTTCCAATCAACACCATTGAAGTACAAGAAACTACAACTAATGTACAAATAAACATTGACCTTATAACCACCTCCACATAAGACCCATGTTCTATTTTCATAACTTTGTTTCACATTCCAAACTTTTCTCTTCGCACAAAAACTGGTTGTATACTACTGCCACATCTCAATCCTCTCAATCCCTATTAGTACATGTCCTTGGTTCTCCAACCACCATGGCTTCATTTGTTGCACAACCTACATTCACCCCAATCCCATAGACCTAACCATACTCTTTCTTTATGCCATACTTATCCTCTCTTTCCTTCAAGTTCCAAGTGCAATCAACATGCCCATCTTCTTGGGATTCTCTTGAAGCTTCATATGTGAAACAAGGCCTATCCTATCTAGCACCTAGTGCTCAACCCACCTTTACATCAGCTCAATTTTTTGCCAACACCACCATCACACCATCAAGCATTGCACACACCATTCTCGTATTTGTAGTGGAAACTACACACACAAGAATGTCCAATCCAATGGCCATATCACCACCACTTACTACACCTCCCCTAGCCACCATAGTTCCACTTTTCCCTATCCCCCCTCCACAAACCTCACCTCCACACACATCATCATTATTCACTACATACACCTCTCACATTCCCCTTCCCGTACCTCGTGCACCTAACACACTCCCACTCCACCCACTGCATACTTCAACAGTCCACTCAACATTGGAAATGATGATAAAATGTGCCAATTACCTATGCTATGAGCATAATCTACTAGCACAAAGGAATTCATAACTTCAAGTCTAATCCACTCATCTATAGGATCAATTTTCCAATTTTGGTTGCCTAAAATGTTTTATTACAAGATGAACTAGCCACCTTACAGATTTCACACAATGAATTAGAAGCAAAGATGCACAATATGGATCAAGAAACTCTCAAAGTCATTGAAGGACATTTACAAACATAAATGGAGCTCAACACTAAGCTTACGGATAATATGGCATTATTAAGATGACATTTATCTATACAAAAGAGGAAAAGAAAGTATGCTATAAAAAAATTAGGAGAACTTCGAACAACCATAGAAAACCTGTTCGGTGGCTCTATCAGCCCATCAAGGTTTGAAGTTGTTCCTATTGAAAGCATTCATATTATCCTAGAAGATTATGCGACATTGTTGGAAGAACATGGCAAGCTAACTAAGGAAGTTAGCTGACTCCAACAACAAAAGCATGCAGAACCACAAGAACCACCTATCTTAGTCCCTAAATCTAATATAGGGACTCTAGACTAAATTGAAGTGGCCACTCTCCAATCTCAGATATTGGAGTTACAAAACAATCTTCTACAATATGAAAGACAATAGAACAGACCTTTGAAGAGGATTATGAGCCTCAATGAGTGCTAGAAGGTCGCGTTAAGAAAGAAGGATAGGATATGTTTGAAGCACCTAGACCACCTTGACTAAAATAGGTACAAGACATAAGAAGAATCCAAGAAGATCACGTAGCCATATGGATCTTAGAAATGATGAAGATGGAAGAAGAAGTACTAAAATATGCAAAATATGGTGCACAGAAGGTTGGTCACTACCTCTGCCTTGCAATACCAACCATATTTTGTAATCCTCATGGACTATAATTCAAAATTCACAAGGATAATTGGCAAACAATCATCATTTGCCACTCTATTCAAACTCAAGGACTTGCTAAAACAAAAATAGGTACCATCTTCTAGCCCAATTGGAAGTGATACCTATTAGAGACATATCTAGAGATGTTATGCACATGGTCCAATGGTCAAATCCACATCTTATACAACCCATGCTATGGAAAAGTCCCAAGGTAGAGGCCATGGACCACATTTGCCATAAAAGAACAATGCATGCTATGTAGATTGGGTTAACTACCCATATCTTGCACCACTAAAGGGACTGCTAACTATATCATATTGATTGCTACAATCAGCAACTATATGCCTGTCTAAAACTAATGCCAGACATTACAACTTAGATGCTCTTAAATATTTTTTCATTTGATGCTGGTAATTCTCAAAAATTTTAGAAATGTGCGAGCTCTACATGTCTCACTGCTAGGCATTGAAAATGGCAATTATGATTTGGTATATGATCTCAATGCTAAACCTTCCATCAGAATAATCTATGCTTGGCATACTTGTAACAAGTACCTCCCAGCTTGCTATAAACAAACTTTTTATGATATGTTTACCACATGCTTCTTGGAGTATCATTAAGAGGTATGTATCTCCAAGCCCACCCACCTCTTGCAACTATTTGCATGTGAACATGCCATGTACTCTGCCACATCCCAAACTCCTACATGCCCTTGATGAGCAATGCCTGAAGATAGATCTTGCAAGAGGACTTTAGTTAGAAGAACATGAATTATGCTTGAGAGGGAAGGGGAGTGTTAGTAGTAGCATTAGCCAAGGAGGACTAAGATAACAAGGACGTAGGATGCAAGAAGGTTAACAAGAAGGACAAGGCTCAAAGATGAGTCTTAGTAGGCAAGAGACTTAACATAGATCTGGTAGAGAATAGGCCTATAAAAATCTCAAACTTTATCTTCATCAAATAGTGATTTCTATCACTACACATTAATTCAAATATCCATTTTTGGTAGTTTTAACTCCATTTTTTGCGAGACAAAGATTCCTTGACTTTGAGGAGTATTAGAAGATCCCACATGTCAATTTTCATATTTTTGGAGCTTGATCCCTCAAATTAGTCTTGGAATCTAATTTTTAATTAGGACACACACTAGTTCTTAACTAGGCCAAAGCTAGTGAAAAACTGTAAAACGAACTAGAGAGCTCACTTTTGAGGTTGAAGTTTTTATGAAACTTTGTATGAAGAGCAGTTAAATAAAAGATACCGTTGTTCTACTCTTTTTTGTACCTTGTGCGCACATGTGTGTTTATGTGTGTGCATATTAGTGTGGTTCTCACTCATGCACTTGTGCATTCCTCTCGCTCAAGCTTGTCATACCATCCTCAGGCCTCCATGGATTGAAATTTACGAGGTAGATCTTCACCACGGGGATATTCCCATTGTGCTAGAGTGGCATATGGCCATTGCAAAGAACCTAGTATTCATGCTGGCACCATGCATATATGAGTACAATACCATTACGTTTGTGAGCAAAGAGAAGATAGATTTATTACAGATATAATATTTTCCAAGAAAGTAAAATGTATTGACATATTCAAGAAAGCACTTGGAAAAGAGAAGCTCGATAAAGATCTCTAGAAGATGGGCATAAGACAGAGACCTATTTGATTTATACTTTGATAAACATTGAGGGTGATTTTGGAATATCACCAATGTCTATTGCTCATCATTATATGTTGTAATACACATTTTGTAAGGCCCCCACCATGAGGAGAAGCTAATCTTGATGCCATTACAGAATTGATGGGAATCCCCACTTATATGTTGGATGAAGGTGAACGTGGAAAAGTCAAGGTTCTATAAGGAAAGGGATTTACTAGGGTCACCAAGTGTGGGGTCTAGGGAAGCAGTGATCAACCGTGACTGGGGTGTCCAAAGGGGCCAGTTGTCTCCTTAGTGAGGGTTGGCAAGTAGTGCCTCCTGCAAGATGGAAAAGGAAAAAAATCTATGGAATATTCCCTTTCATACCAAAATACCATCATATTTGATAGGTCGGTTGAACCCACCTAAGTTACATATGGGGATTAAGCATGTGATGGTCGCCCATGTTCTACCACCTATGCCTAACCATCTACAGAAGGCTAGAGATCTCATTTATCCCATATCATATATACATGAATTTTGCATTACCCCAGATATCGAATTGAGCCAACATATTGCGACCTTGTAAACCCCTTTCTAGAGTTATCTAGATCAGCATTTACGCTTTGCTTTTAGAGGGCATGGGTGGAGAATGTCATGATCTTTGTAATTTTTTTAGAATCAAAGTTTTGAACTTCTATTATATTTTTTATCTTATCTACTATTGTTCCTATATTCTCTTGTGTACCTACTTTTTTACATTGATAGCGTGTTTAAATTAACATGTGATGGTCCACATGGATAACCACATTATATAATAGAGAATTCTTGAACCTTTGAAGGCCAAAGATGATGGCTAAATAGTCCTTCTTAGTTATGGCATAATTGAGCTCCATGAAATTGAGTACCTTGATGGCATAGTAAACTTGCTTATACCATACAACCTACACTTCTCGCATACGTGCTAGTGTTATTGCAATACGTGAAGCATTTTCAAACAAATGGAAAAGTAATTTCCATTTAATTCAAGTCCGGGAGAGTAGGCTAACGCCGAACTTCCTTTATATTAAAAAAAACAAATGGAAAAGTAATTTCCAATCATGAGGTGTCAAACTAGGTGCTACTACAACAATTTCTTCAAAGTACTAAATGCTTCTTCTTGCTTTGTTCCCCATTGAAAAGGTTCATTTTCCATGTGAACTTTGAAAGCGCTGCACAAACATGTGCTATATATTTCAGAAATGTGGCATGGCATTTCACTTGGCCAATAAACTGCATAATCTGCTTTATTGTTCTTGGGACCTATGCTTGTTCAACTTACTTCAATTTTTCACAGTCCAATGGCTATACCTTCTTTACTAATAGTATGCTATAATAGCATGCCATTGTTTATTTCAAAACCACACTTTGTTGGATCTAGGTATGACTTGAATTCCTAGCATCACAAAAGAAAAATTTCTAGCTACTATAAATGATCAACATGCCTTGCTATCACACTCATGTCATCCAAGAAGTCCTTCATAAATGCATTTAGATAAGGTTCAAAAAAGTGCATAATGCATTTATGAAATGTCAGTGGAGCATTCTTCAAACCAAACTTCATAATATTAGAGGCAAAGATGCCCAAGTTTGTGATGAATGTTATCTTTTCGTGATCTTGGAGAGCAATATTTATTCGTTTATACCTACTCAATCCATCCAACAAGCTATAAATTTTTGCATCTACTATCGCATCCAACATTGTGTCTGAAAAGGGTGAAGGAAATAGATGTATAATTGTGGTTGCATTCAATTTGCAGTAATGTACACATACTTGATCTTCTCGGTCTTCTTTGGTACCACCACTATTGGTGATAGCCAGTTTGGATAGTTAGGGTTCTGTATGTACCTTTGTTGTCTGATCAATAGTGAATCCACCTTCAAATTAATGACATGCTAACATATTTGCTCCATCTACCCCTTCAATGTCTACGTAAGACCATGCAAACACATCAATATATTTTCCCAACCACTATTTCAATTTATCTCCGAACACTACATCCAACTGTACAAAAATCTTTATCACTTGTAGTTCCTCTACAACTTTACATTAAGGTCCACTTTGACATGCGAGATCTTCCACAACAACTTTACCCTTGAACTTTGACATGAGAGATCTTCCAATAACGTTTTTACTTGGGCTACTACCCGGTTAGCCTCTTGTTCTTGGACATGATCTTCCTTCATGCTTTTCAAACCCTTTGCATGATCTTGCTCGAGTAACATGATCAAATAATAAGTAAAACATAACCCATTTTTGGTAGTCTTTTGGCCCAAGTAAGTACGTAATTGCAAGATCCGATCCATGGAAATAATCAATATGGTCTAAAAACATTGAAATAGGACATAGATTCTGAACATTGAATGCAAGCATGAAAGCATGGAGAAGAGAATGTGAGAAAGGGAAAATGTAGTGAAAAAAAACCACACTTGTGAGGTAGATTGGCGAGATGGGTATTATTAATACAAGAGTTTGATTATTTAATGATCCATAGGCTAGGTCAAGAACATTGAGTAATAGATTATCTTAGTGGGCCGAAGAATAGAAAACTACCTATAGAATAGATGGATGATCTCCTTGATGCGAATTTGTTTGGTACTGTAGGATTGGAGCAACGAAGTTACTTGTACTACATATATATTTTACCTTCAATGAGATGGAGAATCACGACATTAAATGATAAAAGATAAAACGAAATGGTTAGTGTGGAGCAATACAAGTTATGTTGTGATTATATGTGACCTTTATCATTACGGCATTGATAATATTCTATGGTTTTATGTTCTTGAGTATGAGGAGAGGTTGGTATTCTTGGATGCACATGCATAAATAGATGCATTTCATTTTTTAGGTGAAGTGACTGCAAAGAAGATTTTATAGGCATGCTAATGGTGGCCTAAGGTTTTTTGTAATGCAATGTCTTTCTAAGATGTTGTGATCAATGTCAGAAGGGGGTAAGGATAATGGACAAAGATGGAATGCCATTATAACCAATTTAGCCTTTGAAAATTTTATGAAATGGTGTTTTCATTTTGTACGACCTATTGTTCTCCCTTCTAAACTAGTAGGAAAGCAATATATCTTGGTCGCTATAGAGTGTTGCAATAAGTGGGAAGAAGCTTAGGCACTCGAGGATTACAAAGTGGCAAGCGTGAGAAATTTTTGTATAAGAATACTATGACTAGGTTTGGATGTCTAGTGGAATTGGTTTTAGATCAAGGTATGCACTTTAACAATCATGTTATAAATTTCTTTTTGACAAAAACATATGATCCTACATAAAAAGTCTACAACATATCTCCCAACCAAATGGTCAAGCAGAGTCTACTAATAAGACCTTAGTTCATATATTGAAAACTATTGTAGGTGATCATAAAAGGGACAAGGATGCTAAATTAGAAATCAACATCGTAGGATTTTTAGGACTCCATATAAAGTCACTAAGGGACTTACACACTTTCGCTTGGTGTATGGAATGTATGCAATTTTGCCCATGAAATTTATTATTCCTAGTATGAGTCTAACAATTGAACATTCGTTAACTATAGCATTAGCTATGTAGGAGTGTCAGATAAAGCTTTTTTAGTTGAACAAAGTTAGATTAGCAGTTTCCACACTACAAAGGTAATGCAAAGGACAAGACAAGCCTGGGTTTATAGACATATCAAGCATAAGTAATTTATAGTAAGGGATTGGGTTCTCATATATAACAGTAGATTGTAAAATTCGGGTGAAAGCTAAAGCTCAGATATGTTGGGCCATTGCAAGTTGCAAGACAATTGGGATCTACTATAGACTTATAATAGGATGATCTGCATGGTTGAATATTTCTTAAGCCTATTAATGGATACAAATTGAAGCCATATCACTTTAATGAGAATATTATTGTAGTAGTAGTGGTACTAATTGTTTTGAGTATTGAACCAAAATATTTTAGCTTATTGGAGGCAATGATAATAAGCTGGATCACTATCTACGTGTCATCCAAATCAATGCTTAGAAATCCTCAGGGTTGGAGTTACTTTTTGGATATTGCATTAATGAACGCTTTTTGGGAGTTTACAGCTTATGTATTTTGAAGATTTTCTTTTTGTCACCAATACTGTAAAAACCACTTAAATGGCTTAATAGAAGAAAGTGACCAAAATCTATAATTGTTATTACAGTTTTCAGTATATTGAGGAGAAGAGAATAAAAAATGTTCGTGTAGCATACTGTTATGAACCATTTCTTCGCAAGGATCGCTTCATGTCTATGTGTACTGATTTTTTTTTTTTACTCCATCCAATGGGTGTTCTTTTCCATTTGTAGAATGAAGAAAAACAAATGTAATCCTGCGTAGCTGTTGTAGATCAAAATAATGACAATTTATGTCAAGTACGCTATGGTTTTGGAAATTTCTCTTACAATAAACCGTTTCAGATATGATGGCTAGGGCTTTTGTATATTTTCGTTGATTCATGAGTTAGTATTAGCTTAAAGAGGTCAAGTATTCATATGTATGAGTGTGGTAGAATTTTTGTATGGGCACCATGGGTATGAGTGGGAATAGTTACATGTACGTAGTAACATATGTTTGTCTAATGTGTACATGTATGCAAGAGTCTATGCCCATGTGAATCTTAATTATATTAGTGTAAAACCAAAACTTACAAAGAAAATACTGAATTAACAAAACGTAAGGAAAAGCTATATAACGAATCAACTAACAAAAAAAGAGGCGCCTAATAAGTGAACCTTTGCATGTTTCTTCGTAGATGTATATTTTTAGGATAGTGAGGCTTTACGGGCCTAGAAGACGGAAAGAGGGCGAGAGAGATCTATCGCATGCAGAAAAAGTATGCATGCACGAGAAGAGATGATTGAGGATTTCCGATTCGAGAACAGTGCTCCTGTCAAAAGGGTTTTGGTGATAAAACTTCAGGCCTTGGTAGCGCAAGAGAGATACGAATCATGGCAGACTAGAGGGCTAGCATCAGAGAGTGGACTTCATATGGCAGACTAGAGGGCTAGCATCAGGAACATGCAAAGGATTGGAAGATCATTCATCGGCAGACGATAATGGAGATGGATGATATTTAGAGCTATTTACATGAACCTATGAATATACAAGTGAAGTTACACAGATCCATTTCAAAGGATACAAGTATAGAAAGGGGTTCTATGCGAGAAGGTGGTAAATATAGAGTGGACCGCAACCGCCTTTTTCTTATTTCGATTCATCTACCTCTCTCGCCATAGATTCAAAATCCCCGAAGATTGAAGAACTCATCTCCATCCATGATCGATTGATCCAAACTTGACTAGAATATTGCAGAATAGTTTCTTTCTTTGTTCACCAATCATCACCTCCAATAAAAGATGCAGGCGAAGCATAAGATGGAGGAGACGCAGATGTGGTTGTACAGCATATCTATAAATAGATATATACACATAGTTAAGTATGCATGTATAGATGGGATGTGTGTATGCGTGTGTTCAATTTGTGTGTTTGTGTTCTATGCATACGTGTGTTACAGAAGACAAGTATGGAGCACATGATTTGCAGAATATACTAATGCGGTGCTGACAGTTCGAGAAAGGAAAAGAGCCTCCAGCATGCCATCCATTCTGCAGCTTGATGAATGAATAGGAGAATATTATTCTACACACTTGGCTATTTCCAATCACATATGCAAAGTTTACGTGTTGCATAACATTGAATTTCTGGTTTTCTTATCGAAACTGAGGTAAATTTTATAGTAGAGATGCATAAGGATTTTATGCTGCTGTTTTGCCTCAGCACATCGTCGTTAGCTCATATTGAGGTAATTTTTATTCTAATCTTTTCAAGTAGCACTGATTATTCCACCTGAAGCAAAACACATTTTTGGTAATCAAGATTCTACATCTCAAATGAGAAATCTACTACTTATGTATTTCAAGTAAGATAAGAGCGGGCTAGGAGTATGTGCGGGTCGATGAGACTTTGAACATGCTATATGCTGCATTTCATGCACAACATGCTAAGACATGGGACTAAATAATAGATATTCTATAGCTGGCCGGAAGAAAGGCATGACACATATGTGATTATTTTTATGCCATAAACATAGCTAAAATCATAAAAAATATATGATCATGGATATAAAAGTGTTTACGTATATAAAACAAGAGATTTTATGGCATTTACGATAACGAAAAATTATGAGATCATGAGTTTTAGAAAAAGCCAGCATTAAATATCATCACTATAATTTTTGCGTCAATAATGAAATTAGCATCATAAAATTAGTGAATAAATACTATTGTTTCTATCATTTAATGAAAACTATATATTTTTAGAAATATCAACCATTATGCTAACATGTTCCATAGTTACATTTATAAATGGTTCCATCTGGTAATCTAGAAAATTGATCAAATATTCTCTCTTTTTTAGAACAATAAATTGTCTAGGTACAACACTAGTGTTAATAGATTAAAGTTCATTCGTCTTCAAAAATATTAAAGGCTCATAATTTCTAGGAGATGTCTTTGGCCACTTTCCAAATTGTGTGATCTAAAACTTATTGGGGACTTCAAGGTACATTTTTTTTACAAATTTCAAAGCTAATTTTTTTTTTCAAAAGGAAGTTCAATCGGGCCTAATCTCCCATGCTTTAATTAGTAAAAGAACTCAATAATACAATGAAGGGGTGTTAGCGGCCAAGGCAGACTAAGCCACCAAAGGCGTATGTGACAAGGAATTTAGAGACAAGAGAACCAAGGAGAAGAGCAAGAAGGACCAAGCAGGAAAAGGAATCAATGCCGATCAGGAACGGAATAAGCCTAATCATAATTTTTCACAATCCTTAATTCACTTAAACAATGATTTTTATCATTACCCATCATTGTATATGTTTTTTTTGGTAGTTGAGACTCCTTCTTGTTCAAGCTTGAGGACTATTAGGAGAGCACATATACCAATTTTATAGTTTTCAAAGCTCATCTGAGACTCCAAAATAGCTTAGGAACCTAATTTTTAACTAGGCTAGACACGAGGTTTGAACTATGCTAAAGTTAGTTTAGAAACTATAAAAAGAGCTTGAGAGATCATTCTACAAGTTAGCAGTTTTGGGATTTGAGCTTGTAAGAGCATGATTGTAGCTTGGAGCTAGTGTAACACAACATTTCATTGTTCTTCTCTTTTTCTTGCCTTGTGTGCATGTGTATATATTGATGTGCATGCTTCTATGCTTCTCACTCACTCACTTGTGCACTCTCCTCACTCTTGGTCATCATATTATCCACACCTCTCCATAGATTGAAAATTATGAGGTTGAGCTCCCTATGTTGGGTCTCACCATTGTGCTAGAGTGACAGCAAATTCGGTGTCAGTGTCAGGGGGCAAGCTTCGAGGACTTGTGTGTGATGTGTTAGAGTGGCATGTATGCATTGGCATTTTTTAGTTTAATATTAAGGTTTAATTGAAGGGTTGACTAAAGAGGTGCAATGAAAAGGTACAAGACCCATACGAATGGTGCATGAAAATATGTATAAATATATTAGTCTGATTAATGAAAGAGCAGTGCATTGGGATTCGTGTAGCATATGCATTCGTCGATACTTCTTCTCTCTCTACCTCATTTCCTTTGTTAATTCTGTACATTGTCTGTTGTAAGTATGCATTTCTGGCCTTCCTCTTGTTACGGGTGAGCACACCATTCATCCATTAACACTAATGCCATCTGTACTTAGCCCCCCTTGGCTCTACCAGCTAGAAAAGGGCTACATGCAAAGACCATATCCAGTTCTGTGGACTACATTCTCCACAATGCATCATGATGTCTGGAATGTTGAACTTTGTTGCAGATTCTATTTCGTGCATGGAAACACTATTATTCTTTTGTGCATACTATTTTGACTATGGGCATCTGCACGTCGCTCCATTACTACATTGATGCACAACCCACTGCTGATGTACATCCATAAGACCTCAATGCTCCTCATCCATTCTAATGTGCACTAATTCTTTCCCTCCTGCGCTTGTATCGGGAGGGCGCACTCCCTATTGCGGGCATCCTCATGATTTTTGTGACAAAATTCAATGCTACTTGTTTGCGTACCGTCTTAGAGTATACATGAAAGCATGTGTGCATCGCACTTGAGTTTTTCTATGTTACTTTTTGGTCCATTATGGATGCACACACCTTAGCATCTGTGCTCTCCAAAGAATTTTTTCTTCTCTCGGAATCTATGATGCCACTATTGGCCTTGCTTATGTATTGTGTTGGGCAATGTGCATGTTCATCATAAGCAGTGTGCCCCACAATCATGCACATATGTTTCCATGGCGTTCTACACATTGTAACCACCTTTTCTCACTATTTATCATCGCAACTATGTCGGGGTTTTTCCTTTTCTCCTCCATTTAGAATGGATGGTGAAAATAAATAATGAGAATGAATCACTTAATGTCAGTCTTCGTACGCATTGCCTCTTGTGCCTTTGTCATGGCAAATGATATACTAACAAATTTTTGAGTTTAAGCGAGGAAGCGGTAAACAGATAGGCTATTGTGGAGGACAAATCACGCCTTTCCCAAAAGAACGGGCATTGCTGACTCAACCTTGATGCACTAATAGAATGAAGAAGAAGGTACCTAGCATTCACGACCTCAACAAGCTAAGTTGCTATGCATACCAATCAATTTTTGTGCTCATACAAGGAGATGCAATATCGGTAGTGTTTTTTCATTCTCCTCTTTTTCGGTTCATTTACGGTGTTTTCTCGGTCAGATCATGTGTTTTTTTGGTCCCATTACGGTGCTTTTTCTATTCCATTACGGTGCTTTTTTTGGTTCCATTACGGTGATTTTTGGTCCCATTATGGTGCTTTTTGGTCCCATTACGTCCCTTTTTTGGTTCCATTATTGTGCTTTTTCCCGATTAGCTTATGGTGTTTTTTGGTTCGCTTACGATGCTTTTTGGTGTTACCATATAATTAATGATAATCATAAAAATAAATAATAATCCTAATAAACTGCATCTCATGTGCTCATCTTTAGTCTCGAGTGCTTTGGTGTCTCCTTGAGGTTTCAATCCTCGTGGATACCTTACACAATAACCTCAAAATTATGAGGGATTACCACACATTTCTATTGTGGACGATCACTTGTGATTATTTTTTTATTATAATCTCGCATTAATCACTTCACCGAATTCCTGTGTGGATTTTCCATTTGACATACAAAAAATTATTTGATATCCTCCTCTACTTGAGAATGTTGATTATCCATAGAAGTTTACATGAAGCGAAGTCACTACAACTCGTATCTGATGTTTATTATTGCCTTCCATATTGCTAAAATTTACCAACATTTCATATAACCCCCTGCGTGATATGCTTGCGTTTACTTGATATGCTTAGTCCCTCCGTGAAATAAAATGGAAGTCTATAAACAACACAAATCTTTATGTTCTACATTAGTATGAACTTAAATGATCATGATCTACTTAGAGAGAGAGAGAGATGGCACGAGATTAATGGAGCCATTGTCTTTGAAAGTATCCTTCACAAAGTGACCACAACGAACCTTGGAGTTCTCTTTTACTCTTTGCTTCCTCATATCAGTTTCATGACAGTTTTTTCATTCGGGAAACATGTTTGTATTAAAGAGATCAAAATTGCATGGAGTTTTGTGTCCTTAGTCCCATAATGGTGTAATGTTGAGTGATGTTGAGCATTTGCATGCTCTGGTGTGATAAGAGAGTGTGAGGTAGTGTTAACTGGGCAGAAGCACTCATTTATTTTGTTTCGGTAATGAGAGAGTGTGAGGTAGCATTAAGACGGCAGAAATACTCCATGTGTATTGTGAATGTGAGGTAGTGTCGATACGGCAGAAGCATTCATTGATTTTCTTTTTCTTTTGTGTGCATGTTTTGAGTGGTGGATGATGTGGGACTATGGGATACATGCCTTCATGTTGATTTGAGTCTTCATATATTGTTATTTGATACTATCATACCAATCCAAAAAGATAAGCTATGCTTGATCATTATTTGATGATTTATATTGTGGTACTTCTGGGGCGAATAATATGCAGAATAGAAGTGAAGATTGACGATGATAAAGCTATGATTGGATGATCCATCCCTCTTGCAAATTGTGCAAAATAGATTGTATGTGATAATGATGTATTGTAGAAAGACATATGACAATGATGTAATTGATGTATAAGATGAAGAAATGTAATTATGCCATTTTTGTACTTCATGCTAATGCATATAGGAGGGCACACTGTGGGTTGTGCATAGTGCATTTGCATATCTTGGATTAAGTTCCAGGCACTTTGCTTTGCATTACACATTTCTCATAGTTCTGGACTTGCTACGGGCATTGTCTTACCATCCATACCATGAAACACAAGCGCATTGGGATTTGTGTAGCATATGAGTTTGTCGGTAGTTTTTCTCTCTCTACCTCATCTTCTTTGCTAATTTTGTACATTGTATGTTGTAAGTATGAATTTCTATCCTTCCTCTTGTTACGGGTGAGCATGCCATTCATCCGTTAACAAATGTTAACACATAGAGATTTCATGTTTGAATTGTACATGAGTAGGGAACTTTCTATTCTCTTGACCTCTTATCTTCTTTTTCTTCATCATCCCTACCATCCCTACTCACCCCCTACCTCTCTCTCCCTCATCAAAAAAATCTCAGCGTCTTGGTCATATCTGCATCTCCAGCTTATTTTGCTTGTGAGAGGGAGGGAGATAGCAATCTTAATGTGTGTTGTACTTTGTATGTGTTTCTTTGATTTTTGATTGGTTCCAACATCAGAACAACAACATCAATATGTACAATAGAACTTTGCATGCATCCTCAGACATCGATCTCTGTCTCTTGCGACAAAAAATACTTTGGTTAAAGTAGAGAATGGTAGAATACACCATGTACACATTCTAAATCAACAAAAATTATCAAAAAAAAGGGCATTTTTCTTTCCATTGTGATAGACATTGTCTATCACATGACAAAAAATAGATAAAGTTCATCATGAGAGATGGTCTGTCCATCACGACAGATGGACAGTTCATGTTCATCATGAGAGATGGTCTGTCCATCACGACAGATGGACAGTTCATGTTCATCATGAGAGATGGTCTGTCCATCACGACAGATGATCTGGCCATCACGAGACACAACTGACCATCATGATAGACACACTTAACAGGTATTTTATCCATCATCATAGATGATTGACCTTCGTCAAATACACACTTATCGAGTATTTAGTTCATCACGATAGACTAAAATCCATGACAAAATCAGTCCATCACATGACAAACTTCTAGACAAACACGTCGAAATTTTTTTCCAACATGATAGAAAAGTGTCCATCGCCATAGAACATTCTTTCGTGATAGACACATCTATCGCGACAGACACCACTCATAGAGCGGGGTCTCTTGACACTCCCTATCTGTCCATCATTACAGATAGGGAAAATGGGGATTTATAGAGCGGGCTCTCTTGACACTCCCTAGATCTAGAGAGAGGTGAGACTATGAAAGGAGGTAGAGGGAGGTGGTCTTATGAGAGGAGGTTGAGGTTGCAAGGTGCCACAATTGAGCAAGAGGTGCTATGGTTGAGTGGCCCTCCTCGCTCCTTGAGGAAGACTTTGTGAAGAAACATAGCTTCAGAACATCGTGCATGACTTGTTAGTGCTCACCTCTCGAGTTTGAGCTGCCTTTCCACGTGTGGGGATGGTGTTTTTTTATCAGATAGTGCTAGAATTTCGCACTCTTGTTGAATATTAGTTAGTGAAGAAACTACCAGATTTTGATTGAAGGTGGGTTCTTGCAAATTTCAAATTTGTCTACCACACACTAGTTGCCTTGGGTATGTAAGGATTTCCTTGGTCTATTCTTCGTATGCAACATGAAAAATCCTAATGTGATCCTTTAGATATTGGAAACCTAAGTGCAAATCTAGGGTAGCAATGATTTATTCATACAACGATTGTTGATATTTATAGTCCAGAAAGCTTACTATTGCATAACCTCTCGATTATAGACTTGGGTTATGGCTTTAATCCTTGGAAACCCTTGGTTTATCTATTTCAGATAGACGCTTGGATAAGGGTTTTGAAGTCTTCGTCTTGACCTTAGTGTGAAATCTTGGATTTTTCATTTACCTTGAGCCTCAATTGAAGTGTTTTTATACTTGGGATTAACGCAATAGAATCAAATCAAACAATGGAAACATCACCCTTCACTTATACATTAACTTCTATTCATGCAAAAAGCAATTCCTATAGTTTACGAGTTGACGAAAAATTAAATTATCACCAAAAAATTTAAATGTTTCTCTCAAGGATTTGTAAAATGTAGTTGTAGAAGGTTGGACTTTGAAACTCATATCTTGGTTTCCATTATAATTTTTACACTGGATGAAAATGGGCTATAGGAGACTACACTATTCTTGTATCAAAATAGAAGACTACACTATTCTTTTTTCTAAAAAATAAAAAAATTCACATAAAAATCAAATAAAATTTTGGAAAAACGTTCAAGCCCCATAAAGACATGTACCTAAACATTCTATAAAAATATATTAAGCTAACTTGAGGAAAACGCTAATGGAAAAGAATTTAATCGGATCGATTTCACATCAAAGTATGGAAAGACTCAAGTATTCTTGACAATGTGCATTGAACCACAAGAAAATTCATCAAAAAGAAATTTAAAAGGAAGAAGTGGTTATTACAAAAGAACAATGCAATGCAGTTGTACTTGCACATTGGGTAGACATCATAGGTCATATGAACCTTAGGTCAGGTAGATACCTAGGAAGGGATAGACAAAGGATCATATCATCTCAAGCTAGTTTCAACCACACAGTTGGGTTGTGGGCATAACAACTAAGTGACTATCCATATATATTGAGCTAAAAAACGAGTGATTCAAAAAAAAAATTTAGCATGGAGATACCTATAGGTAGTTCAAGGCTAGCATACCTACAAACCCTTGAGGGTCCCTATGATACTCAGCTCAAGTACATCCAAACCAATCGCTCAAGTACTCAAATCTATGAGGATGCTTTGCAATGGTCTATTCTCCAACTTAGAAATCCTAATCAGCCCTTCAGAATTGAACACCCAGTGGTCAAATTCAAAGAGGGCTCCTACATTGAAAAGCAAGGAACCATGTATGTGGTTACAAGCCTACCTGACAGGATTGATGAGTTTAGAATAATGTTCCTTGAGTCAAGAATAGGAGACTTGGAATACAAAAACATTAGATAAGAGCCTAGAACACGTCATGTTAAGTCAATCTTATCGATTATAATTACACCTAAGTGGATCCCCCATGAAAATAAAAGCAAGGAGGTCTTCTTGATTAGAGATACTAATGAGCCAACAAATCCTCTTATCCTGTCATGGGAGGTGGTAAGATCATTGTGACTATTGTTGACAGTAGTTCATTTACATTGTTGAATGCTTTATTTATGCTAGGGATCAAAAAAAATTGTTATTCATTTCAACATTAGCCAAGATCAGCTTGGTTATGAAATTTGTTGATGATAGATGTACAATTCATGATCTGTCGAATGGCCACATCATTATTGCTTCTGGCATTTTATGTCGTGGGATGTATAAGCTCATAGATTATGCAAAACCTATGAATGATTCATCATGTATAGTTTAGGATTCTAAAGCTATATCAGATGCAAAGCTTTGACATGCACACTTTGTTCATCTGAATTTTGGTAGTTTGCTATGCCTGAAGAAATCTAAAATGGTGTCCTCTCTACCCAAACTTGAGGCACTTAGTAAACATGCCTGTGAAGGCTGCATTTTGGTCAAAATGAAGCATTTCTCCTTCCAAAAAGACAGTTCAGTACAAGCTACTTAGACATTGCAGCTTGTTCACATTGATGTTTGTGATCCTATGCAAACAACTTCTTTTGGGAACTATCTTTACTTCGTGAGGTTCATTGATGGTTTTTCCAAGCATGTATGGGTATATCCATTGAAAGAAAAGTCCGAAGTGTTTATGTGCTTCAAGCAGTTTCTAGTTTTGGCTGAAAATCTTTAAGCATGTAAAATGGTCACCCTCCATTCTGATCGAGGGAGGGAATATATGTCTTCTAATTTTAATGCATTTCTCGTTGAATGTGGGATAAAACATCAGTGTATAGTGTTGTATGCACCTCAACAGAATGGAGTTGCTGAAAGGAAGAATAGGTCATTCATGGAGATGGTAAGGTGTATGGTCAAGAGTCGGACTTTACCACATACCTTTTGGCTTGAGGTTGTTATGTGTGCAACATATGTATTTAACAGGTGTCCCACTAAATCATTGTTGTCTATCACTCCATAAGAGGCTTGGCATGGTCGCAAGCCATCTGTTAATCATCTATTTGTCTTTGGTATTCTAGCATATGCATTAGTGCCTGAACAACAATGCAAGAAATTGGACGATACATTAATAAAATGTATTTTTTTGGCTACAATTCTAAAACCAAAGGCCATCGTCTGTATCATCCATTGAGTAAATGCATTTTGGTTAGTGGTGATGTTGTTTTTGTGGAAGATGCAATTCAACCATTACTTTCATGTACTAAGAAGACACGATTTAGCTCCAAAGATGTGTATGACACTTTGCTGCTTCTTTTTGTAGGTGGATAGTCTAGTGCTAGGCCAAAGGAGGCAATTTTGTAGCCTGTATAGGTTCCACATGATGTAGACCATTCCATTTTTGATGCAAATGTACATGATGCACTTGTTGATGAGAGGGTTGATATAGAGGGGGCAAAAACTATGCCTAAATGGCTGGTGCAAACTCTACAAGATAGAAAATTAGATGCACCTTTGTCATATCATTCTCGCTCAAGCTCTCATAGTCCTTTTGCATCAAATTTCTATGCTATGGTTGCCTCTAGTCTTTGTGATGAGAATGAGCTTGTTTCATCTGATGAAGCACACAATTCAAAAAATTGGATGGCTACTATGCAATCAGAATATGATGTTATTATGAAAAATGGTACCTTGTCTTTATGTGATTTGCCTCTTGGCAAGAAGGCCATTGGCACTAAGTGGGTATACAAGCTCAAGCGTAAGCCTGATGGAACAGTTGACATGTGTAAGGCTAGGCATGTTGCAAAAGGTTATGCTCAAGAAAAAGGCATTGATTTTGATGAGACCTTGGCTCCCACATGTCAAGTAGCATCTATGCACTTGCAACTCATAATGGTTGGAATGTACATCAATTGGACATTAAAACTGCATTTTTGATTGGCGACTTGCATGAAGAAGTGTATGTTTTTCAATCCCCATGGTTTTGTATAGAAAGGGCATGAAAGCAAAGTCCGCAGGTTGAAAAAGGCATTATATGGTTTTAATCAAGCACCATGTGCTTGGTATGAAAAGATACATGCCTACTTGATTGCAAATGGTTTTGAGAACAGTCCAATTGGGAGCACCTTATATGTTAAACATGCAAATGATGTGTGTCTGACCCTTGTTGTCTATGTTGATATGCTGCTGACTCGCCCTATTGAGAAGCATATTGCTGATTTTAAGGCTGATTTGCATGCCTCATTTGAGATGTCAGATTTGGGGCATTTGCATCATTATTTGGGCATTGAGTTTATGCAATTTGATGGCAAAATAACTTTGTATCAGAAAAATATATTGACACATTATTGTAGCTTTTTGGCCTTGAGGACTACAAAACCTTTGCCACTCCTATGGAAACACATTTACAGTTTAGTCTTCATGACGCTAGAGACGCATTTGATGCTGTTCTTGATTAGCAGGGTGTTGGATGCTTGATTTACTTATGCATTACTTGACCATACATTCAGTTTCTTGTCTCACATATGAGCAGGTTTATGCATTGCCAAGGTGTTAGGCATTGGTAGGTAGATAAGCACATCTTTCACTACTTGAGTGGTACTCGACTACTTGGATTGTTTTATCCCAAGGGGGGATCACTACCGCTAGATTTACATGCTTTTTTTAACTCTGAATGGGTTGGTTGCTATGACACTCATGTTTCCACTAGTGGCTTTTGCTTCATGCTTGGTAGCTTGTGCATATCTTGGTTGAGCAAGAAGCAGCCTACTGTGACCACTTCTAGTTGTGACTCTGAGTGTAGGGAAAATTTCATAGTGACTCTTCTTGTGTGTGGCTTAGAAATATTATGGCTGATTTGGGTGTTGGTCAGCCTTCTACCACCACCATCTTTACTGACACTCAGAATGCATTAGCAGTTTTGAGGAACCTTATGTTCCATGCTCGCACTAAGCACATTGAGGTGCACTATCATTATGTCAGGGAGAGGTTCTATGCTCAAGAGCTCAATTTGGCAAATATGCCCATAAACGAGAACATTGTAGACCTTTTCACAAAGGCTCTACCAAGGGAGAAGCTTTCTGCAAAGCGTTGGGCTTACTTCCTTTTGTGGATTGATTCCACATAGCTTGGCACTTCCTTATACATGAGTGCGAGTTCCTTGTTCACCACATCACTCCCAAGGGGGATTCCTAAATATATTTTGGTAGTGATGTGTGTGAACACATTAGGACCCAACACTTTTTTACCTCTTTATGAGGTTTTTTCCTTGAACTGTATATACACCTATCACCCTAATGAGTCACTCATCTTTGTACATTCTCTTGGTAATACATTTAGTATTGTGTGTCATGCTCCAAACTTCTTCTTCTTCTTCCTTGTGCTCTTCGTCTGGTTTTGCAAACCTCAAACTCCAACGACCAAGTGGCTGATCAAAGTGTGGTGCAACATGAAAGCTTCATCAGCTAAACGAATCTAAAAACAAATCCTCCTTTATGCTTACACATATCCCTAGGTAGGAGGACCTCAAATTGATCAACTTGATGTTTTCTCGGCATTTGGTGACTCCAAAAGGTTGAAACCTTGTTTCCTTCATATGGAAGATTTGGAACAAGATGAAACCATATGTCAAGGTTAATGAAGATTGGAAGCGGACGACTAGGAATAGGAGAAATGGTGCTATTTGATTTCCTATTAAGGGAATCAAAGAAGTGGATTTGAAGAACATCCAAAGAGCAAAGAACTTATGGAACAAAGGATGTAGTAAATGGAAACATCTCTAGAACCATGAGAGAGGGCATTGGATAAGATTCAAGGACATAGACTCCGTTAGGTGACATGACTATGATGATTGGTGCCTTCTCAGACACAAAATCAATGCTTGGATAAGTCAAAGACTCGTCTCCTTGTTGGGAATGGCCCACCACAAATGGAAGGATTAAGATGGACCAATGATAGTGAATTGGATAAAACTCTAAGGATCCATAAGCATCTTGAATTGCATATCTCCCTTAACACGAGATGGTGCATCAAATGATCTAGTATCAGATGGAAACTTTGTGTGGGGATGTGGCATCCTCTCATTGAGAACAAAACCATTCGTATGTGGAAAATCGTCCATCATTGAATCTAGAACAATGCCAAAGGTAATATAATCTATGGGACCCCTCACTGGTGCAAGCCATGCCTACAAAGCAAAGAGGACATAAGGCAATCTCTTCTTCTCATGTCCAAAAAGCTAAACTATTTGGCAATCTCTTACCAGGATTTTGAGTTTACATAGGCAAATCAACTAGAAAAAAGTATTACTTGGTGAAACAATTGCCTGCTCTTCTGCCTTAAGGAATGCCATTAGAGGGGAAGATCTATAGAAGTTATGGAAAGAAAGATGTGTGATCAACTTTGATGCCCATCTGAAAGAATGGTCAATTGAAAAATCCCTAGGCTTGTTAGGGAGAAGAATATACAATTGTAAAAATTCACCACCTTTCAGACACCATATGATTTTTTTCTTGGAAATCAATAAGTTTAAAAGCAAGTGGCTTGCTCATGAGGGTGACGAGAAAATCATTTACCTTCACAGTAACTCACTTTGGACCTTTAATCACCAGTAAATCTTAGGTCTCTTTTCAAAGTTGGAACATAGTTATTGCACCTTCGGGCCATCATACCCCTGATTTGTGCGATATAGGGGATCCACACTAACACCATTCAATGTACAATTGTTCTTTCATTAATTCAAGGGAGGGAACTTTCTCAAAAAAAGATTTAAAATTGGCATCCTATCACTATGCTACAAATTGGATATAAGACCTTGGCAAAGGTTCTTGCTAATTGCATTTTTCTTCCACTTGTGATCACGGATCAATGAGGATTAAAAAGGATTCATAAAAGGTAGATCCATTTTGGAGGCCATTATTGATTTCCATGGTCCATAGCTTCCACATTGCCAGAACTAGATGTTAATGAGACTCTTTCTTGATGACATAAACACTTTTGTGCATAATGACCATAATACTATCACCACCTTTTAGCAACATCTAAAAATTTTTTGCATTGCTTCCCAATCTAAAATAAATCATTTCAAAATTTCTTTCAAGGCTATTTTTCGGCCGCTTCCTGAATTCTTGATTAACTAGGTATGTCAAGAGCTCCCTAGTGGACATAATCTTTCAGCTACTCAGAAACTTGGTGGGTTTTGATGTTTCAATGGGCTAGTAGTGGAACTCAGTTCTAGCCAAGCTAGATAATAAATGTGCTTGCTAGAAGGACATGCAACTCAATTTTTTGGCTTCTTGGAGATCGAAAGGTGAATAACTAGCAAACGTGGAAGAATTTGTAGAAACTTCCTCTAGAGTAGTGATCCCAATAGAATGGGTGTGCCTAAAAATCATGGGAAATTTGTGTTAACTAGAAATATTCTAGTTGGTTGGGAATTCTAAATATTGGAGGAATGGTAGATAAGCTGACCTCCAAGTGGATGATCAAAAGCATGGTGCAACGAGAAAGCTTCATGGGCAAAAATGATTCTAAAAATCAAATCTCATCTTATGCTAATGGGATTCCCTAGGTGGAAGGGACTCGAATTGTTCACTTTGATGGTTTCTCCACTTCTTGTGACTCCAAAAGGATCCAACCTGTTATGCTCCATGTGGAAGAGTCGAAACAAGAAGAAACTATACATCAAGGTTAATGAAGATTGGAAGTGGGTGACCAATTAGAAAAATGATTCAATTTGGTTTTCTATTAGGGGAATAAAAGAAATTGACTTGGAAAACCTTCAAAGGGAAAATAAGCCATCGAACATAGGTTTTCATAAGTGGAAACATGTTATCAGGATCTTGCTCACATGCACACAGAAGTTAGGGATGCAAAAAACACATAGAAAGATAGACACGCCACGAGACGAGACAAAACGTAGTATTGGGTGCAATCTCTCCCCATGCACTCTATTTTGGCAGTCCACAGAGTGCATGTTTTTGTAGGAATTTTTTATTATGTCAAAATGAGTGGTTACATGAGAGCAGCTTCGAAGCATGCATGAAAGTAAAAGTTGGTAACTTTCATAGAAAGCCTTTGCTTTTAATATCAAAAGTTGCGGTCTACAATGACCCTTATTCTAACCACTACTTTTCTAACCGTTTCTAACAATAGAACCTTCTACACGGGTTTATTTACAAACTAAATTATAAATGAGATTATTGATGTGTGCCCTAAGGTCAAATTATTGATGTCCACCCATTCATGCCTTTCATGCCCTCACGAACCTTCAGCTGCTATATCAAAAACACCAAAACACATTAATACATTAATAAATTAACACTCCAACAATGCCTTGTTCAACATATTCCATAATTTATAACAAAACATCTATGGAATCAAGATAGAAGACACTGGATCATATTCAAAGACATAGACCTAGCTAGGAGAGTTGACTATGAAAAAAGGTGTCTTGTTAGAAATAGAATCAATTCTTGGGAAACCTCAAAGATGTTTGTAGTTCTCAATAATCATCTATTGTAGATTGAAGGGTTAAGATGGACCAATGATAAAAAATTGGATAAATCATTGAGGATCCATCAACACCTTGACTTGCATATCTCCCTTAACAGGAGATGGTGTTTGAACTGGCCGCCTATATTAGATGGCACTTTAAGTTTGGGGACCTATGGCATCCTCTCATTGAGAACAAAACATAAGTACTTATAAATTCTCCACCAAGGAATTTAAACCAATGTCAAAGCTAATGAAATATGTGGGGCCCCTCAATGATGTAGCATTGCTTGTGGGGTACAGAAGACCTTGATCGCCTCTTCTTTTTGTGCCCAAGTAGTTGCTTGATCTCACTAACTCGTACAAGGATTTTGAGTTTAGCAAGTATTACTTGGAGAAGTGATTTACTACTCTTGTGTCTTGGGGAATGCCATCATAGGGGAAGCAATTTGGAAGACATGGAAACAAAGATTTGCGACCAAATTTGATGATCATGTGAAAGAATGGCCGATTGAAAAATCCCTCAACTTGTTAGGCAAAAGAATATGTAATTGTAAGAATTCCCATCCTTAGAGATACCATATGATTTTCGTCTTGGAAAACAACAAGATTAAAAGCAACTCGACTACCCATGAAGGCATCGAAAAAGTCATTAGCCTACTTTGTAACTCTCTTTGAATCATTGGTCTCCTTCCAAATAAGAGGTCTCTTGTCAATTTTGGACCATCACTATTGTTGCGACTCCGGGTTGTCCTACCCCTTCTTTGTGGGATGGGGGGGATCCCAAGGGCACTATGTCTATTCACTCTACAATTGTTCTTTTATTAATTGTACAGAAGGAGACTACACCTAGTTGAACTTCCCCTTAAAAAAGCAAGCTTTGAATCTTTGATATTGGTCCAAATACCCTTATGGAGGATTTTCCAAAGGAGGATTTGTCTTTCCCGATGCCAAACATTTTGGAACTTCATCTTGAGACATCTAGTCCATGACCAATTAGTTCACCATTTTGTTTTAAAATGAGGTAGAAATCCAGTTTTATATTGTTTAAGTGATATCGTTAGTTTTCCTACCATTTTTCCACCCTATCCCTTTAGAATGAGGGTCACCAATGACATGGAGAAATATTTTGTGCCCTTGGAACCACTTACTAATACAATCACTAAGGCCTCTTTTAATTTCCTCATGCTTTATCTTTACTCTCTATTGTGTTTTCAAAGGTTCTTCCACCTGCAAAATATCTTAAAGCTCGAAAACCGACTTGTGAGATTCAGTTAATTCCAATTGTGGGAAAACAAATGGATTTATTTTTCTCCATAAATGGAGATACATCCAAAGGTAATAACTATTCTGCCCTATACACTGATAAGAAGTCTAAGGATAAAGGCAAGAGCAAGAAAATGGAAGATGAAGGCTCTACCTCCCAAGCCAACTATGTAGGGAGAGGTAGATCTTCAAGAGGAAGGGGCAGAGGAGGTAAGCAAGGTAAGGGGAGACCCTATAACTCATCACCATGCAACATTTGTGGTTTATCAAATCATACTACAAATGAGTGTTTCAAGAATTAGAAAAATCAGAGAGGAAGAGGCTACCAAAGAGGTGGATACTCACAGTCAAGAGGAAGGTTCAACCATCACCAAGGCCACAACAACAATTACAACAACAATTACAATGGCAACTACCAAGGAGGATTCAAAACCAGAAAGGACTACAACAACTACACAGAGGAGCAGGATGACTCTCTTCTGATCATGAACATGACTTCAAAGTCAGGTACAAATAATGACCACCTATTCTACATTGACTCAGGGTGCTCAAATCATGTGGCTGGCAATGTGGCACTACTCTCTGATCTTAAGGAACCAAAAGGTAAACATCAAGTCCAAACAGGTGATGATACAAAGCATTCAGTAGTTAAAGTTGGAAATGTTAAGACTTGTGATGGTAATCAGAATTTGTTGAGCAGGGTACTCTATGTACCAACCATTACCAAAAATTTGATGAGTGTTGGTCAGATTGTGGAGAAAGGTTTGCAGGTCAGATTCAATCAATATGGAGCATTTGTGGAAGACCCAAGACATGGGTTCAACAGGATTGCTAAAGGAGAAAAAGCAGGTAGACTTTTCACTTTTGAGTTGGAAGATACAAAGAATATTGCACTATACAGTTATAAAGATCAAACACTTTCAGAGCTTGAGATTTGGGACAAAAGGTTAGGGCACATAGGAGAAAGAACCTTGAAACAAATGTGCAGGGACCAATGTGTGCTTGGGATACCTAATGTATCAAAACAACATATGATTTACAAGTGTGGTGCTTGTCAATTTGGTAAGTCTCATAGGTTACCCTTCTCCAAGAAAGGATATATGCATGAAGACTACCTAGAGCTTGTACACACAGATGTATGGGGACCAAGCAAAGACCCCTCAGTCTCAGGTTCAAGGTACTATGTGTCTTTCATTGATGATTATAGCAGATGGATTGTACTATACTTCATGAAGCACAAGGATGAGGTATTTAATTGTTTTAAGAAATATCTTTCATTAGTTGAAAACCAGACAGGAAGGAATTTGAAGAGGCTAAGGTCAGATGGAAGAGGTGAGTACTTCTCCAATGAATTTGAAGAATTCTTGTAGGACAGAGGCATCAAAAGAGAGATAACCACAAGGTATTCTCCTAAACAGAATGGGGTAGCTAAGAGAAGAAATAGGTTAATTGTTGAGACAGCTAGATCTATGCTTAATGAGAAGAATTTACCTAACTATCTATGGGCAGAGAGTGTTTCTACTACCACTTACCTCATAAACAGGTTACCATCTAAGTCACTTGATGGTATGACACCCTATGAAGCATGGCATGGTAAGAGACCATCATTAGATCACTACAAAATATTTGGATGTGTAGCATATGTGCACATTCCTTCTCAGATAAGAGGTAAGCTAGACCCAAAGGCTGAAAAATGCATTTTTATTGGGTATGATTTAAATCAAAAAGGTTACAGGTTTTATAATCCTACCAATAAGGGATTTATGGTAAGCAGAGTTGTGATCTTTGATGAAAATGATTCTTGGTATGAGAATGAATGCAGGAAGGTTAATCTACCCTATGATTTGGAAGAGGAATTTCCAAAACTTGCAAAGGAGGAACCTACTCAGAATGAAGACTCAAGTTCAGATGATGAAGACACTATCAACCTTGAAGAATTCAAGGCATGGAAGTCCAAGGGCAAAATGAAGATGAAGAAGCTTGAAGACATACCTGAATCTTCAACTCAATCAATCAGAAGATCTCAAAGAGAAAGCAAAAAACCTATCAGATACGGGTATGATACATCTCTTGTTACTAAACATTCAGTTTATCTTGCCAAAGATTTGTCAAATGAAGAACCAGGTTCATATGAAGAAGCAATAACCAAATGAGAATGGAAAGAAGCTATGGATGAGGAGATTGGAGCACTCAAGGAGAGTGACACATGGGAGTTAGTACCTAAGAAGGACTCCATGAAGGTAATAGGATCCAGATGGATCTATAAGATGAAAAGAAATTCTGATGGAACAATTAATAGGTACAAAGCCAGATTGGTAGCCAAGGGTTTTGCACAAACCCAAGGCATTGACTATGAAGAGGCATTTTCTCCTGTGGCCAAGATGCCAACAATCAGAGTGTTGGTAAGTGTGGCTGCATCAAAGAATTGCAACATGTACCAATTGGATGTCAAGAATGCTTTCTTGAATGGATGGATTTCAGAAGTGTATATGTCACAACCTCCTGGCTATGAGGACCCTAAGAAGGTAACTTATGTTTGCAAATTAAAAAGGCTTTATATGGATTGAAGCAGGCACCTAGGGCATGGAATTACAGGTTAACTACATACCTCCAAGACCAAGGTTTTGTCAGGAGCAAGGCTGACACTTCTTTGTTCATTAAGAGAAGTAATTCAGAGATAATATATCTCTGTGTTTATGTTGATGACATCATCATTACAGGTAATGATGTCAATGGAATCAGGGATATCAAAAGCCAGATGATGAAGGAGTTCAAGATCAATGATCTTGGTTTATTGAAGTATTTTCTAGGGCTTGAATTAGTTTACACTAAATCAGGGATATACATTACTCAGAAAAAGTATGTACAGGATATGTTGAAGAAGTTTCACTTGCAGGATGCTAAAGTAGCAAGCACTCCAATGGAGGTAAACCTAAAGCTAAATGCCCATGAAGGTGATGAAGTCAAAGACATTACAGGTTATCAAAGTATGGTGGGTAGCTTGAACTATGCTACTCTTACAATAATTTATATTGCATATGGAGTAAGTGTGTTAAGTCAATTTATGCACAAGCCAAGGATACCTCACTTAGAGGCTGCCAAGAGAATCTTGAAGTATCTCAAGGGTACACAGAACCATGGTTTGTATTTCCCTTACACTTCAGATATTGATATCAAAATTTATTGAGATGCAGATTGGGTAGGATGCAAGGATGATAGGAGGAGCACTTCTGGATATATTTCCTTTGCAGGTGACAAACCAATTTCATGGTCTTCAAAGAAGCAACCTACTGTTGCTTTGTCTTCCATAGAGGCAGAGTATAGAGGACTGGCTAATGCCACACAAGAAGCAATTTGGATTAAGCTTTTGTATACAGAATTGGGTTTGTTTACTAGGTCACCAATTATCTTTGGAGATAATACAAGTTCTCTTCACCTTGCAGCTAATCCTATCTATCATGCTAGGACCAAACACATAGAGGTCCATTATCATTATGTGAGAGAGAAGTTGATAAGCAAGGACATTCAACTTACCTATGTATCAACCAACATGCAATGTGCAGATCTGTTGACTAAAGCTTTGGATGGAACAAAACTTTGTAGGTTCAAATCCATGGATTTCAGGATATACTTGAAGAATGAAGATGAAGAATTAAGCCAAAATGTTTGGCTTGAGAGGGGAGTTGTTGGTGTAAACTACAAGCCTACACATTTGGCTCAAAGGATGCATAAAAGTCTACACATACATGAAGAAGCGTAGGAACATATGCTAGTGGTTAATTACCACTTTACCTCATTGTAAAAGTCAAATTGACTTGGAATCTTTTGTAATCACCTACCAAAATGAGTCGTGGAAAAGTAGCTCATTTTATTGAAGGAATATATCCTAATATGTAGGAGCTTGATCATAGGGAGCCAAAATTTGAATTTGAATTCAAATCTTCACTCATTACATATAAAAGTGAACATGAAAAGTCGAGGGTAGAGATAGATCACTCCCAAGCTTCTCATTTCTGATTTTGAGTGTGTGTGAGGACTATACTATAGCCTACACCTCTCTACACCATTAGGCAATGTTGTTCATGCCAATGGGATTATATACAAGTGTTCATTAATAGATACATTTACATCATTCGTCTGTGAGTTCTCTGTTAGTCTACTCAAAAGTCTGTCAACTTGTCAAGGGCATATCTCGGTCAATTCGTCACCAAATTCAGTGATTCAAAGCTTTTTGGATTCAGCTCAAAGTCATCTACATGCTATCAAATCTTGAAGTAATTCTATTCAGCTATTTCAGAGAAATCTGTGTCAAGGTGAACTCTGGTCATTTTTTGCTACAGTCCTAAAAAGTCGGGGGTATAACTAAACTTGCTAAATTGATTTCTCTTAGCATAGTTTATCTTTTTACATCATTCCACTTGCAAATGGTAGCTTACTAGGCAGAGGAGGAAAATTTATCAGAGAAGAATCAAGGAAAGCAAGAAAAAAATAGGGGTTGGAAGGGGAGAGGGGTGAGAAAAAGAAAGAGATGAAAACAGTCAGTACCATAATGAACACAAACAATAAAATGAAAAATAATCACAAAAAAACAAAAAAGATGTTCTTTGATGTACACATAAACTATAACCTTCTAGTAAAACTACCCTATTGACGTGGTAGATTAGATTGACAGGTTAACCATGCGATTGTACCCCTTTGGGAGGGAAGGATCCTTTCACCCAAAGGGAAGGATCCTTTCACTTTGTTTTGTTTGGGGGTAGCACAAGGTCTGGTAGTTGGCTCTTAAGCTTAGAAATTTTTTTCACATATCTTTGGCAAAGGGCTTCGTTGGTCTTTATTGGAGGTAAAGAATTAGAAGGGAAAAAGAGAAATAGACATCGAGCAACTTCATTCAGGTTAAATGTGAGTGTAGCGGGGTGTAGCAGCGTGAGTCATTGAAGAGTTTTTTGTGTAATAACAAAAGAGATCTAAGAAAAGAAAAATAGAAAAAACAAAAAGAAAAAAGAAAAGAGAAAAGGAAAGAAAAAAGAAAAGGAAAACATAAAAAGACGAAAAATGTAAAAGAAAAAAGAAAAGAGAGAGAAGAAGAGAAAGATAGAGAAAGGGAAAAAAAGAACCTAGAAATTTTCCTCTTTTTATTTTCTCTAGTGCATTGCTACTTTCCATTGATGCTTTTTTGTGAAAGGCTTCAAAGAGTCTACTTTTTGTGATGGCTTAGGGGTTTAAGATTTTAAGATTTTTTGGACTTGTCTGGCTTGGGCTCTCATTTCATGGTTAGGATCTGTGACTTGTTGGTGGTGAGTAATGTGGGTTTGCAATTGGAGGACAAAACCTTCAGAGCTTCTCTAGAGCTTTTCCAAGTTAAGCCCCCAGTCATCTCCCTTCAAAGGGAGGATATTTTGGTGAAACAAGAGGAGCTAAAGAGAACATGTCTCATTGGTCAATTGATTGTTCCCAAGCCCCCTCTTTGGTCCTTGCAACAATGGTTTCATAAGGAGTGGTTCCCTTGTAGCTTGATTGTAAGAAAGTGTCAGATCTCTCTAGCTAGTCACGTGATCTTGGTCTTCGAAAATGACAAAATGGACTTCCAAGACTTGCAAATTGGCACCTGATAGGTATGAAGAAAAGCAAGGACAAGTCATGGAGAAGGACCCAGAAGGCTTCAGAGAAGTGAGAGGAAGAAGGATAAGAAGCCCTAAGGGGATTATTGAGATGATTCCCTCTCGCATGGCTCCTGAAACAGACATTTTTGGCAAGTTGGAGAAAGAGGTCAATGACTTGGATTACCCACGTGGAATGAATAACTATGTCTATCTCAATGATTGGAGAACTCATGAGGATTCCACTTGTCAGGAAGACAACCACGAAGGATACACCAATAGAAAAGAGGGTCAATTCACCACCGACAATGATGATAACTAGGATAGTGAATGCTCAATCATTGGATCCAGAATCCTTGAAAGGATACCAGAGTTGGTTTCGAAGGATACAACCCCTTAAGGGTAAACGCCTAGGTCATGACCCCTTCACATTGAAGGGAAAAGATGATGAGATTAATAATAGTTGGTACACTAGGCGTCTGGACTCCCAAGTAGATGAAAACCATTGATTGATTGGTGCTTTCTTTGGGGATCCTCTACAATTCATCACACAAAGATTTTGGAAGTTATTGATGCTTTACCCAGTGGTAAAAGCCTGAGTCTCAAGGATCTCACCAAAAAGTTCATTAATACTTTTAGGAGTGACTTAGTGAAGCTAATACTTTTGGTGTGGAAGGAGGCCTCACACTTTGACGCTCTTTAATTTTCTCAATGAAGGTATGATTAAGCTAATTAGGGCTAAAATCTGGCAATCCATCACTATGCTACAAACTGTCTATAAAATCTTAGTTAAGGTTCCTATGAATCACATTGCCTTCCATCTGCACTCATGGAATTCATAAATGGAAAGTCCATCTTGGTTATTATTGATGTGTTGCACTGCCTAGAAGTTGGCAAGGAATCTTCCAAGATCTCCTCTTCATCAAGATAGATTTTGACAAAGCATATGATTACATAGAATAGGATTTCATTTTGCAATCCCTAAAATACATTGCTTATGATCCTAAATTCATCAATGTGATCCCTAGGCTATGGAGAATGCCTCATCTCGAACGAATATCAATGGTAAACTCTCAACAAATCAGTTTAAAACTCTCTATTAGACAAGATCGTCCTCTAGCTCTTTTTTTGTTTGCCATTGGCATTGATGGACTTAGCCGCTTAGTTAACCATCAATCCCTTCTAGGACAGATTCAAGGCCTTCAACTCCCTCATAGTTAGAACGAGGTGCTAATGATACCATTCCTCGATGACACAAATGTTTTTGTGCATAATGACCTTAATAATATAAACACCTTCTAGAAATGTGTTAATGGTTTTGGTGCTCCATTGAGATCTAAATTAAATTTCCAAAACTGCTTCGAAGGCCATTTTGAGTCCTCACCACTATTCTTGACGAACTAGGGGTGTAAAGAAATACATAGTGGACATATTTTTTGGATCCTTAGTATGCTGATGGGTTTTGAACTTTCTATGGGCTAGCATTGGAATTGGGTTATGGCCAAAACAAATACTAAATTAACCTATTGGAAGGGCATTCAACTAAACCTAGTGGGGCATGCTAGGGTGATCAAAACTTCCATATTTATTTTCTATCATGTTTGAGACCGAAAAACGAATAATTAGCAAAGCTTAAAAGTACTTGTAGAAATTTCCTCTAGACTGATGATCCGAATAGGAGGGCCATGCCCAAAAACAAGTGGGCCTTGCAAGCTAACCAAAAAGATTGTGGTGGATTGGGCATTGGATGTGGGAGGTATGGCAGATAAATTGGTTGCCAAGTGGCCCATCAAAGCATGGTGCGATGTGGAAGTTTTGTCGACAAAATTAATTCTCCGAGACTAATCCTCTCTTAGGCTTCAGGGAATGCCCAAGTGGAAGGATCTCGATCTACTCACCTTGATGTTTTCTCAATGTCCGGTGACTCCAAAAGGCTCTCACCTTGTTCAATGCATATGGAAGAGTTGGAACAAGATGAAATTGTATATCAAGGTTAATGAAGATTGGAAATGGGCGACTCGGAAATATGATTCTATTTAGTTTCCTATTAAGGGAATCAAAGAAGTTAAATTGAAGAACATGCAAAGAGCAAAGAATCTATGCAACAAAGGTTTTAGCAAGTGGGAACATCTCTGGAATTATGACAAAGGTCATTGGATAAGATTTGAGGACATATACCCTATTTGGAGAGTAGATTATAATGATTGGTGCCTTCGGATAAGATTTGAGAACATATACCCTATTAGGAGAATTGATTATAATGATTGGTGCCTTCTTAGACATAGAATCAACTCTTAGGAAAACTCAAAGACTCATCTTCTTTTTGGGAATGACCTACCCTAGATTGAAGGATTAAGATGGAAAAATAATGATAAATTGTATAGAGGTATGGAGATCCATAAGCACCTTGACTTGCATATCTTGCTTAACAAGAGATGTTTTTAGAACTATTTTAGCCTCAGATGGCAATTTATGAACAAGAACTTGTGGCATCCTCTCATTGAGAACAAAAAATATGTTCTTATTTGGCAAATCCTCGATCGTGGAATCTACACCAATGCCAAAGCTAAGAAAATTTGTGGGGCCCCTCATTGGTGTAAGCATTATGTTTGGGGTAGAGAGGACATTCGCCATCTCTTCTTCTCTTTCCCTAGAATCTACCCATTCAGGAAATCTCTCACCAAGATTTTGAAGTTACTAAGGAAAATCAACTAGAAATAAGTGTTACTTGGAGAAATAATTGGCTTTGTGGAACAACATCAGAGGGGAAATGCTCTAGAAGATATGGAAAGAAAGATGTGTGACCAACTTTGATGCAAATTCGAAAAAAGTGTTTGATTGAAAAATCCCTCTTTCTATTAGGTAGAAGAATATGTAATTATAAAAAATCTCTATCTTTCAGACACCATAGGATGTTTGTCTTGGAAAACAACAAAATAAAAATCAAGTGTGTCCCTAACGAGCGTGAGAAAAAATCATAAAAAGTCTAACCAATTCTCTTTAAGACATTTGTTTCTTGTTGTATTTTAGATATCCTACAACATTAGGACCATTATAGATATCACATGTCTATGCCCTTCTACCCCTACTTTGTGGGATACAAGGGATTCCAAGGACATTAAGTCCATTCACTATATAATTGTTATTTATTAATTCAAGCATGGAGACTAGGCATCGACCGAACTTGCTTTTGAAAAAAAGTCACCTATTTATAAATGCCTTTCACACTATTCTAGAAATATATTTGAGTTAGCACACCTCTACCTTTTCTTCATCTACCATGAGTTGTCTACATTGCTACTGATATTATACTTTGAGCGTTCATGTGAACAATGCCATTAATGCTATTAATAAGAAAGTTCCCAATTCCTATTATATCTGTTCAAGAAGAACACATTCATTCACAAACCCAAAATGCAAGAAAAATCTGATTGGTGGAGCCAGAATGATAGAAATCAAGATGCAATAATTCCACATGAAAAAAATGCTAGAAGAAAAGGTGCATTAATTGACCATGGATCAAATGGATTTCAGCTTGAAAGAGATATCGCATCTCCATAAATACCATAAGGCATCATACTTCAAGGGGTGCTTATGAGAGGAATATTTCTTGGTCAAGGGCGTGTCCATGTTCATGATTTGTAGATTATATTTTATTTAGAGTTATGGATATTTAAAGTTTCTTAAGTAAATATACGCGTACATGCTATCATCCTTGCCTTTCTTTTTATTTTTTTTGCTTAGTTGTTTTTATAACTCTTACAGTCTCATAGTTTTTTTTTTACAAAGGAAGTTAAGGAGAAATAGAAAGCAAGCTTAAGAGCCTATCATCCTTTTCATGATAGGCAAATGGAGTCCTGTTTCTCTTGAGCAAATGGAGTTATGTTTTCTTTTTTTGAATAAAGGAAGTGCAGCGTTAGCCTAGTCTCTCGGACTTGAATTAATTAAAAGAAAAGTACAAGAGAAGGGAACTAGTGCCCACAGGATCCCCGGAATCCCACAGAGCAGGGGAAGCTTTTACAGAGTTCAGATGGCATTACAAAAAAGGTTAATCACCCTCTCATCATGCTCATGTGGGGCCCACTTGTGTTTAAGCTTATTGTTGATCAAAAGAAGCACTTGATGATGCCTGAAGGGGTGAGATTTCTAACAGTTAGCAATCCTGTGAGATGTTGTTTGATGCCGATGAGCAATTTTTAATTTGTCTAATGCCAGTGAGCAAATTTTAATCACTATGGACGGTCTAGAAGGGCTTCATTTTGAATTTTCAGCGAGCTTTATCAAAAAGTTGTGGTTTTCTATGCTCCAATCTTGAATAATCTCCCATTTTGAATTCCACCTATTATGGACTCTTTGAAAATTTTTCAAAATTGTAAATTATTTTAAAGCCTTTATAAGAAAAGAAGAAATGAAAGTAAAATTCAAAACTTCAAGAAATGTTATCAAATGAATGAAATGATGTCTTAACTCCTACAGAAAAATTTTCTCCAAACTTTCTCTTCCTTCAAATCTCCTTCCAAAATCAACCTTCCTCCTCAAGAGGTACAGATGGTCGATAAGACTCAAATAACTGAGCAAAGGAATATCAAACTAAGCAAAACATAATCACATGAACTTCTTTTTCTCGCAAATAGATAAAAGTTCAAAATAGGGTCTTTGTCTTTCCTTCAAAAGAAAAATTTAAAAGAGGCTACTTGTTTAATCTTTCTCTAGAGCTTCACACCATAGTTAAATCATTTTTATTTTGTCATGTGAAAAGTGAAGTTTACTTATAATTTTGAAACCACCAATCTAGGTCATTTTTGTGTCATGTGAAAAATGAAGTTTATTTATAATTTTGGAACCACCAATCTAGGTTACTTGTCTTTGGCAACATTGCCAAAAGGGATGTTTCCATCATCATTGAAAAATTTATCCCATTGTAGATCAAGTGATTTGATGGACCTTCTTCATCAATGATTCAAAAAACTTCTTCAAATTGTCAATTCAAAGATGATTGAACCCAATTTTTGCTTAAACATTAATGCAATAAAATACAAATTAGCCATTCACACAATAAAGAAAAACTTTATAAAAGATCATCAAACATTTAAAGAAATGAAAAAGTAGAGAAACATGATTTTTTGAGAAGCTACAACCTGAGAACTTAAAATGATCATATTTCATTGATTATACACAAAAGCAAGTGATTAAAGTGTTTAATCCATCCCATTTTTTTATGCACAATCCAAATATAACATAAAAAATAATGTATCTTGAATAAGAAATAATGATGAAGCCATTCTAAAACCGTTAAATTTCTTTAGACAAATCCAATGAACCTCAAACTTAGTAATATAGTTCTCAATGATCTCACATACAAGCCTAAACTTATTCTACTTGTGAAGATTCAACCAAACAACACACAATAATACACACAAGAGATATCACAAAGAGAGGAAAACAAAAGAGAAGATGAAAGCCAAGAACAGAGCTCTATTCGCAATAGTGAATGAATAGAACTGACCAAGCGTCCCAATCAATTTTACATCACTAAACTATATACTCTTCTAAAATTGAGCTATTCTTCATGGATTTCTCAACTTTTAGGCTTAAAAACTACTATCTCTACTCATCTAGTGATCCTAAAAATTGTACATACCTCCACGGTAAGTTAAGGAAGAGTATTTTCAAGTTTTAAAAAATGTAGAACTTTCTAAATCTAAACATTGTTTAATATACAATGAACTATGTTGATAGAGAAGGGTAAACAAGCTACTATAAAAGAATGGATAGAACATAAATAATAATGACCACAACCAAAGAAAGACCCTACCAAGAAGGAGAAGGCCAAGACACCTATTCAAGAGGTGGAAAAAGTAAAAAAGGATAAGGAAAGAGATATAGAAAGGAAAAGGTTGATGGAAATGGAAGCACAAGGACAATCATCAACTCAAGACTTGTAGCAAAATATGGACCCTAAAAAGAAGGGATGCAATATGCCCAACCAAAGGCCAATGCTTAATCTCTTGTGGAATTGTATTGGGTCTCACCCTCAAGATGTTGGCTATGCATTCACATCTGTGGGAAGATATGAGATTATTGAAGTGACTAATAATGAACATGCATTTGTCCTCTTCTATAGAGCATTAAGATCCATAGTGTTCTAGCTTCTTTGGTTTGTTTCGTCTTTAGGAGCCTACACATTTCTTTAGTGGGACTCTCTAATTTGTGGCCCTACTAATGTTCAAAATAAATTTGAAGCTTCTTTTTTCTTATTTCTCTTTTATATCTAAGCACACTCTTCACATTAGCAAGCCTTTTTGCATGTGTGATTTTCCTTTATTTACTTTGTTCTCTAGTTGAAAAAGTTGTTGGTAAAGATTTTCCTATCTAACCCTGTGGATATTAATGATTTCCTCATAAGTGAAATGCAAGATAGCATGGTTCTAATTGAAGGCCAACGACCAACATTTGGAGTGAGAGGCATGAGAATTGAAGGCAACTTGCTGGGAATGAGAGATCCCTTATTGAACCAAAGTGATTGAACAGCTTGTAGGATGGGCATGAAACTAGGGAGCTTTCCTAGTCTTCAAGAAGGGTTTAAATGTTAACACAATTGGGTAGTGATTAGACACCACAATATCCATGTTTTGGGTGATGGTGGGGAGTGCGAAGAGGTTTGTGATGCTCTATGAAACATATTTTGGTTCAACCAAGAAAAGTCCTGAGGGTCCTTGAACTCCATCAAGTCGTGATGGAATTTCATCTCGTCCCAACAAAATTTTTCTACACCATCAAACATATGGCCACAGAGTTCTCACCTATTCGTGAGAACTTCTAACATATTTAAATTCCCATATTGAATAATACCCAAGGGCATGAAAATGTTATTTTTTTCCTTTTTATTCCAAAGATTTTGATAGTATATGACCAGTGTCTATCCTTCATGATTGTTGTTGTTTTTCACATTTCTAAGGCATTCATTATGAGGAGAATCCAATCGTGAATTTCCTTGTTAGTAGAGATCCCAACTTACATGGTGGAGTAATCTATACCGGACCATTGCATAGCTAGACTTGCTTCACTATCAAATAGGATTTTGGTTAGAATGGTTCTTTGTAGGTAGTGATCACCCATCTTAAATTGAACATGGTCATGCTTCTTTAAGCATCTATTTATAAATGTGTTTCAAACTACTCTAGAAATATATTTGATGGCCACACATCTTCAATCAAGATACATGCCAATGGATTAGATTTGAGGACGTTGATGCAGTTAGCTGAGTGGACTATGAAGAATGGTGCATGTTGCAAAGCTGATTCATTGCTTGGGAGGACTGGAGGACTCGCCTCCTTATTGGGCATGACTCCCCTCATGTTGAGGGTCTTAGATGTCACAACAACAATATTATTGATAAAATGTTGAGATTCAAGAAGAATGTGGACTTTCATATCATGATTAATAGGAGATGATGTCTGGATTGGTCAAGTTTTAGGTGGGATCTCAAGTTACAATCCCTTCGCCACACCCTCATCAAGGTTAACAAATCTATTCTTATGTGGAAAATCCTCCATATAAGAATTTGGACCAATGTCAAAGCTAACAAAATTTGTGAAGCCACTCCGCGGTCTAAAATATGCCTTGATGACAATGAGGACTTGGGACACCTCTTCTTTTGAAGCCCTAAGTCAATGTCAGTCTTCGAGACCCTTCGGAGAATCATGTTGATATAAGGACAAATCAACTAGAATCAAGGGCTATTGGGTGAAGCGATTGGTTGTTCCTGAACAGTTTGGAATGCTATCACAAGTGAGACCCTCTGGAAGATCTGGAAAGAGAGGTGTGCTGCCAACTTTGGTGCCCTCCTAAAGAATGATCAATTGGAAAATGTCTTTTCTTTTTAGGCAAAATAACTTCCGATTGTAAGAAGCCCCCACCTTTATGCATCATAGAGTGTTTTTCCTTGAGAGCAACAAGATTAAAAGCAAGGGGGCCCCATGCGGGGAACAAAAGGGTTATCAAACTTCTTTGTAATGTCTTCTTGCAAATTTTAAGCAAACTCTACTTTGTGGGATTGAGGGGTCCCATGGGTGCTAGGCCCGTTCACTTGTACAAATTTGTATTAATTCAAGTTTTGGAGAGTATGCTATTGCCGAACTTCCTTTATGAAAAAAAAATTGAGTTGGCATGCCTCTACCTCGTCTTCATCTATTTAGAGTTGTCTACATTGCCATTGTTAATGGACGTTCGGAGTCTAGGTGTAGACAATGCCATCATTGTTGTACTTGCTATTTCATTATCACTGTTTATCACAATCATCTATCATGCATAGATTCTCTTGATGTACTTTGGCACACAAAAAAACCCATTTCTTCACAAACTCAAATACACGAAGAATCTGATTGGTGCACTGACAATGGTAGAAATGATGCAATAACTCCACATGGAAAAGATGCTAGAAGAAAGTGTGCACTAATTGACCATGGATCACATGGATCTCCATAACTACCAAAAGGCATCGTACTTCAACATGTGTTTATGAAAGGAGTATCTCTCGGTCAAGAGCGTGTTCATGTTCATGATTTGTAGAATACCGACACAAACAGACAAATGGAAGTCCCACAATACAATGGTATCTGCATGGCAATGCAAGCATGCTCTCTTTTCATTATGGCCATATCCATTATCAAAAAAAATTTAAAGAAATTGTGAGATCAAGATATTTCCAATCATAGGAAAACAGGTGGATTGATTTTGTCTCATTCCAACCATCCATTTCCAATCATGGTTGAGTTTAGAACTCCAATCATGGTTGATTTTGTCCCACTTCACCTTACGAATTCATTCGTATCCCCCATCCAAAAAAAGTTTCTACAAGTTCTTTCCAACTTACTCTACTCTTTATCACTTGTTCTCTAGTAAGTGAGGAAGTAAATGACAAAGGGAATAGCGAGTCTGTTAATGAACATTGCTTTCTTGGGAACATTGAGCCCCATACCTTTCTAGCATTGTAGCTTGGGCTCTAATTTATCCAGCCATTGATTCATTGAATGTAACCTCATAGGGACTCCAAGGCGTCTAAAAGTTTGGCATGTGGTAATCTATGCAGGAGGGCCATCAAAATATTTTATAATACTCTTTTTATTGCCCAATTTTAAGCCTTAAAGAGCCGGTCTTATATCATAAATGGGATATCATGCTCAACATACATGCGCCCACGATTTGAGAGCACTCAATCCACTCTCCACAACTACATTGCATATGAGCATAACCCAAGAAGATATTCCAGCAAACATTTTGAACTTGGGAGTCCACAAATTCCACCATGTCTCAAGAGCGTTTACAAGCCAGTTCTAAGAAGGCAAGGCTTCAAGGAGGGATCCCAAAGGTGGACTTGGGTTTCATCTAAGCACTTTTTGTATCATCCTCAACCTCCTCAAGGAATTCAACCAAGAAGGATTAAGTAAGGTGCAATGTACATCTTGGTCGTTCAAAAGATCTTTGGAGATTCGTGGGAGGCGAAGGAAGGTTGCATCTCATCCAAAGATAGTCCAAGCCGACCTACAACATAATCAGCTTGGTGAAATGAGATTGGATTTTCATCTAAGCATTTGAACACATGTTTATCGTGCGATGTAGTGGCAACAACTTGAACACAAATATCATTAGAATCCATGACATTTTCTGACATGAGAACATCTGCACACTTAATATATATATATATATATATATATATATATATATATATATATATATATATATATATATATATATATATATATATATACACACAGAGAGAGAGACGTTTTATATAACTATCGGTCATGTACATGATATGCCAGTTATATTTTATTCAGAGGTATGGAAATATAGAGGTATGGAAATTTTATATTTTATTCAGAGGTATGGAAATATAAATATTATCGGGAAAATATACACGTACATTCTACTATCCTTGCCGACTAGCAAAGCTATGCCTACCGACAAAAGCACACACAAATGGAAGTCCCACATTAAGAATCGCATGAGATAATATGCCGCCAATACAATAACAAACATTGTATGGAAATGCAATCGTGTTTGCATGACAATGCAATCATGCCTTCTTTTTATTATGGCTTATTTGTTTCCAAATGCTTTTTTTTTTAATATGTTTCAAGTTAATTAAATGGATGAATATATAACGCAAGTCAGGGAAAAATACAACGCACGCTTAGCAATCTATCATCCTTCTCACGAGAGATCCACTTCCTCTTGAGCCTGTTCTTTTGAAGAGAAAAACTCACATTGTGTTTACATAGAGGCTCACTCTCATGGTTTTTTTTATTCCTCGTCATAGTAGATTTAGGAATTTCCCTTTAGGAATCTTCTTTGAGTGTATTGGCAATGTTTTTGGTGCATCTTTTTCAATGTAGTTTTCAATCCTTCTTGTGTACTTGCATTATAGAGGGCTAATGAGATCCTACAACCTTCCCTACAAGATCTTGTTGCTAAGACATCAAACGGCTAGACTTGAGTTATCTTCTCACTATCTTAACACTAACCAATTATGGGAAACCAAATAGATTTATTTTTCTTTTTATTTCCAAAAGGAAGTTCAGCCTACGCCTACTCTCGTGGACTTTAATTAATGAAAAGGAAGAACAAGATACAAGTGAATGGGACTAGTGCCCTTGGGACCCCCGGAATCCCACGCATAAAGCGTAGAACTTGCGAATCTAGAGAGTGTTACAAAGGAGGTTAACAACCCTTTGGTCCCCCTCATGCAAGGCCCACCTGGGTTTAAGCTTGTTGTTCTCGATGCAAAACACTTTATGATGCCTAAAGGGTGGGGACCTCTTACAGTTGGAGATTCTTTTGCCAAGGAGGAACAAAGACTTCTTGATCGACCACTCTTTAGGAGGGTGTCCAAAATTGTAGGCATGATGCTCCCTCCAAATCTTCCAGAGGGTTTCCCCTCTTATAGCATTCCAAAGTGCCGCTGAAAAGCCGATCGCTTCAGCCAGAAGCACTTGCTTCGAGGTGATTTGTTCCTTTAGTCTCAAAATATTTTGAAGGGTCCACCTGAGCAGGAGAGACTTGGGGCACGTGAAGAAGATGTGACCCAGATCCTCAATGCTATGGCAGCATTGCTTGCACAAGGGGAGAGCCCCACAAATTTTCCATTCCTTTAAGTATGTATGTAGGTGTGTATGTGTATGTGTATGTCTGTATGCATATGCAAATGTATGCATGTGTGCGTACATTGCATATCTTTGTGTCTCTATGAGTGTGTATTTAAGAACCAATTTTCACGGCTCTCAGATTGTTGAAATTTCCAATCAATCAATCAATCGAATCACATCAATTCAAGAAGTGAGGTTTGATTTCACCTTTTCCTAGAATATAGAAAAAGTAGTTTGTTTATCATAAAAAACTCTAGCTTGCTTGATTTTGAATTCAAATCCTTATGAAAGAAGTCATGGAACACTCCAAGAGTCTATATAGAGAATCTCAGATATTTTAATATTACATTGAATCAATATACATACATTTTTGTTCATCATTTGTTCTTTCTTCATTTCTCTACACCATCATCTTCTACAACAATTATCTTTCAAAAGCTAGTTCTCTCTCTACAAAGCTCTAAATTGGATGAATGAGAACTCATTGGAAAGGTAATAGTTTCTACATCAAGTCTATTATTTTTTTGTGGACTGTGTGGATTGTTAGAAATTAGCAATTTAAGGTCTCAGAGACTATCTCTGCACAACCTTGAAAAATCTGGGATACCTCTGTTGAGTGTTAAGCTTATTCCTAGAGCATACCTTGCTTATTATTCATACTCTTATGTATTTTAGCTACTCAGCCCTATGTATAACATTCATCCAAAAATAAGTTTTCAAATTGTAATCATGCTAGCTTCTTTGAGGATTTGAAGTTGAATGTTTATTCTAAAATAGCAAGTTTGTTGAGCTAGTCATTATGAAAACTCCTTTGTTTTGGATTAACTATTTCTCATAGATGTTACAAAGTACATAGTGGATTTTATTTCACTAACCACAAGGCTATAACGTCTATTTGAAACTCCAAAAGTGAAAGGGTTGGTCATGTAGTGGTTGGGTGGTGCAAACTTCATTGCCTTGAACCTAACCAAGTTCTCTCATCTTGGCCCTACGAGTTTCTCCAAGTTCTCTCATCTTCGCCCTACAAGTAAATGTTGTATCATCAACAAACTCAACATCAAAAAGTATCCCATCCCTAATCAGAAGCAAGATACCCTAAATCCTAGTATCTTGTGTAACCAAGAAAGCATTCATGGCCTCAACAAAGAAGAGGAAAAAAGTAGGTGCTAAAGGACAACCTCATCAAACCGATTGCCAAATGTTGAACCTCTCCCCATGACGCCCCCCCCAACCAGAACTTGACCGTGGGAAGATTGGTATAGGGAGGCAACACCCTTGATCCAGCAATGGGGGAAGCCCATACACAACATAGTGTCCTCGGGAGAAGCCTAATCAACCCCATCATATGCTTTCTCAAAATCGAGCAGAAGCACAACAAAAGGCTCATCCCATGTCTCGGCAAGGGAGACAACTTCCCAAAAGGTGAAGATATTGTAAAGGACAGTGCAACCCTTAACAAAGTCATCTTGCATTGGATGAATCAAGGTCTCAAGAAATGGTTGTAGTCTCAAACTCAGAGCCCTCACAAGGATTTTGTAGGCCGAGTTGAGAAGCGTGATCACCTACTAGTGTCTAATATCATCCAACTACCCCCTCCTTAGGGATGAAGAAAATCAAGACCTTAGTGAAGGAGTGAGGAAGGTATCCCGCCTCCATGAACTCTTGGAAGGCAAAATGAATCCCATCCCCAAGGACTCCCTAGTACTTGATGAGAAAGCTAGGGTTAGACCATCATCACTAGGACAATTGTCTCGAGCCACACAATGCATAAAAGATCTCACTATCAATAAATGAAGCCTAAAGCATAGTTTGCATCACATTAATCACCGATCTTTGTACATGTTGTAAGACAAACCTATTGCTCTCCTATCAAGTCTCATAACGTGTCTCCTCATACAAAAGAGTGTAGTAGAACTTAGTTGCAATCTCTCTCAGCTCCCTAGGCTCTATAGCATAGAACCCATTGATAAATCCACCTGATCCCATCCCATGACTAGCCCGATCGAACTATTGAGAGGAACTCTCTCGAGATACAATCAACAACTTGAGTCCATTGTGCAGCCTACCTATGATGGAAAAAGGCCTATCACCTATCCTCAATCTCCATCAGCTCCTGTTGTGCTTTGGCAAGCTGCAAGCTAGCCTAGTTATAACTCGGATGGTGCTCCAAGAGCTGGTGAAAGGAGGCAATGCCCCTATGTAGGCAATGATCATTCTTGCAGAGCCGAGTTAGACACTGACTAGTCTCCTCATGTAAAAAAGAGCTGATCATCTACAAGGTGGTCGTAAGGGAATGACCCACACATCCCTTAACCCAAGACAACTGGGACTAAATCACCTCAATCTGATCGGATAGGCATCCATCAACTTGTACCTACTATGGAATCTACAACATCATGAGATATGTGGTATCCCCCTCATTAAAGGAAGCAACCACAGAGGCATAATACCAAAAGCAAGAGCCCGGCCACAATGCAGGTCCTACCACCACACTTAGCCAATACATCACTGAAATTTATAGGATCAATCAAGAGGAGATTCATCCCTCCAATCTACCTGACAAAAAACGAAAGATGGAGGTTTTCTCTCTCTTTGATAAAACCCTCAGTGTTCCATACATCAGTGAACTTCAATGTCAAGCATAATTCTTCCAGAGCTGCAAGCTCAGATCCATGCATGGTGGTTTAGATACCACCCTCAGAATCCTCAAGTGCCTCAATCATATTGAAGTCATCCGTAACATCGCAAGCATCAACATATGGATGACCGTGAGTGATCTGGGTGTAGAAAATGGCACAAGCACTCTCATGGTTCGGGGCATACAATTTCAAGAACCCATATCATCTATTCCCATGTAAATGAATCACCCATATGGCCGTACTAGGTATAATCTCACCTTGATCCACAATTGCAATCTACAAGGACTCCACAATAGAAATACACACACCACCCTATCAGCCATAGGGCCCATATCGAGTTGAACAAAAGCATTCCCCATGTCTTTGTAAAAGTTGTGTACATTGCCACATATGGCTCAAGGTCAGATATCAATGGGTCCACCAAGCAAAGATTGGGAAGCTCACACCTCAAGCAAACTCTATATCATAAAAATTGGGGACCACCCAGACTCTAAACATTCCATGAGAGCTCTCATGGGAACAAGGAAAATGAAGATGTTGCTACCACATTCAAACGAGCCATCCTCGAGGCTAGATCGAATAGGGAGTAATCTGAGTCCAAATGTCTCCAATAAGTAGCCAAATGCTTTGATAGAACCTTGCATAGACTAAGCCAGGTAGACTCACCAGCCACCTATGTCTTCTCTTGGCCAAGCTATTCCTCATGTATATACATGTACCTAGGAGCAGACTGAGTATCTGCAATCACATACAAAATAAGTTGACTCTCCCCTATGCCTGGAATAAAGAAGAACTGAGATTTGTCCCAAGCTCTAATGAATAGGTCGATGAGGTTAAAATCCCCAATATGGTGAGAGAACTCAATAATTTGTGCTCAAACAAAATGTAGTGCCTCCCCAAGAAACCAATCGGGTTGTGTAGCCCCACAAAGAGGAAAGAAAAAGCAATGATTTAATCTAAGGCAAATTTTTTATAGGAAGGAAGGGCTACAACAAGGACCCTCATGGGTGTCTCAATGAGATCCTCTTGTCTGCCAAGAAAATGCATGAACTCATAGCCAATGCTTTCACCTTGCAAGTGGTAGTCAAAAATCACCAACCCTGGAGGTATAGACATCAATGGTGACATGTCCAGTGAGAAAGGGGGCCATGATGGAGATTGACCCTCATGGATTGCTCAACTCACCAAGAAGTCACTATCAAGGGATTTTGGAGGACTAGGAGCAGAAGTACCAGGCAGTCAAGGGATCTCAAGGAAGAGGAGGGCCCAAGGGGAGGATACAGATGTGGTGAGGGCCAAGGACAAAGGTCTAGAAGGGGTGAACAGGAAGAGGTGGGAATACAAGAAGGGGTTCCTTGCTTTGCCACAATGCCAAGCTCCATAGGGCAATCCTTCTAAAGTGTACTAAATCGGTTGGTAGTGGGAGTGAAACTCTCCTTGCCCCTCGAGGGGTGATAATAAAATAAGAGGATTCCTCTAGTTTTATATCCCAATTAAGTATCATACGTGGCTAACATTTGCTCTATAGGAATCATTTATTGAAGTGTCCAATCCAACTATGTGAAATAGTTACTAAACTAAGAGGATTCCTCTAGGTTTATATCCCAATTACTAAACTAAGAGGATTCCTCTAGTTATATATCCCAATTAAGTATCATACATGGCTAACATTTGTTCTATATGAATAATTTTTTGAAGTGTCGAATCCAACTATGTGAAATAGTGTAAGTCAAGGCACATGTATATAAGTGAATTCCCTATATTTTACAAAGATGTTATCAATTGTAGAAAGGAAGTAATGTGTTGGGACAAAAAGTCTTCTATCCGTTATGCTATGAGAGGGATTTCTCTTGACCTCGTGCATAACCATGTGATACCTCAAGGCTTCTTGATTAGTGTAACTAGGATGATCTATGCCTTGTATTCTCAACTTCATATGTCTAATGTCCTCTAAGGCCTTCCCTTGTGCTTCTTCATGTATTCTTAGCTCTTCTTCCTCACGTCTCTTAGCCACATTAAGTCAGCTTAGCATCTCCTCACTAAATGGTTCTTGGTAAAGCTTTACTCTACACCCAATGATATAGTTTGGTAATCCATCTCATTCTAGGGTGGTCAATCGGACGGCTCCACATGTTGATATCCTATTGATGATCATGGGTCCATGCTTCTTGAGTTTACGAGCATGTTTCTTAAGGGTTTATTCTAGAACTAAATCTCCAACTTTCAAGCCCTTGTCCTTCACATGTGCATCAAAGTAAGCTTTTTGCCTCTATTTTGCAGCATATATGCATGTCACTGCTCTTATTCTAGGCTCACCTAATAGTTCTAGGTTTAAGATATGTGAGGATAGCTCATGACTAGTCCACTAATGCTATTTTTTCTACCTTGAGTGCGGGTATCAAAAATTCCAATTGAAGCACAAAATGTTGGCCAAAAAGCATTTGAAAGGGAGTGGCATTGAGTAATGTTTTATAGGCGACTTGATATGTCTAGACATTAATATGATGAAGTTGTTTGTCCCAATAAGAACACTTTTCATACACTAGCTTAGTCAAGACTGTACATAGGATCTTGTCCGTGCTCTTAGATTTTCAGTTGGATTATGGGTGGTACGGGGCACACTTTTTGTGAATGACCATGAAACCTTGCAAGAGATATTCAATGACCTTGTTCAAGAAATAAATGCCACAACACTTACCAATTCTATCAACAATCCATATCCCATGAATATATTTTGGAATAAAAATTTTTTTGTTGTCAATGTATCATTCTTCTTTGTCGCTTTTACCTCTACCTATTTGGTAAGATAATCTATTGCAACAATGATGTACTGGACATGTGAAGTCTTGGTTGGGGGACTAATAGGACCTACAAAAGTCTATTCCCCGCTTAAAGAATGCACGTCCTCCCATCATGGGTATTAGTAGAGTCTCATCTTTACGAATAGGATATTGTGTTCTCTGACATATTCTGCACCTCTTCACATAGGTATCTACATCCATATGAAGGATAGCCCACCAAAGACATGAAAATAGAGTTATTTTGACCACTTGATCAGGTCCAAATTCTCCTCTTGCAGCTCGTTGGTGTGTAATCTCTAAGATCTTCAAGTATTCACTTTCATGCGCACATATTTTGAGATATCCATCACCTCCACATCTATAAAGATTATCTCCTATGATTGTGTAATCTTTGTGCTACATTCATTTCTTGAGAAAATTTCATCGTTCTCAAAAAATCAACCAAAGGACTGCTTCGATCTAGTATTTGCAACACTTGATACAAAGTTGCATGCTCAAGTGGGGATTTATCAGTGGAAATTGGAAAATCCTTACACTTCCCATAGGCATCTGCTTCCATTGTCGGCCAATATATGGCTAATCTCCTCCGATTCTGTAGGGTTTGGTGTTTTGAATGATGTTGCTCCAATGTATCTGTGTGCGCTAATTGAAACCATTTGGCATGCTGATCTTTTTCCACACAACAAGAAATGATTCCTTAATCATTTTTCTTATATATTCTTCCTACCAATATATAATATTTTTGAGATTTGACAATCTCTTCATCCGTTGTTCCTACTATGAGGCTTTTGGGTCCAAAAGTAAGACCAAGCACAAGGGTTCTAGCCCACTTAGGCATCACTTCTAAGTTGACGAAGTAAGCCTTAGGAAGTTCATTTGATACTCCTTGCGAGGATTATCGTGAAGTAAGCCTAGAAAGGTGATTTTTCTAAGGTGAGTCTTTCCTTTCCTTATGACTAATTCAAAATCATACTCCATTAATAAGAGAAACCATCTTACTAATTGGCATGTATTGCAAGGTTTTTTCACCGAATGAAGTAGAGCCTTATGACCCATGAGGAATTTAAACTTATTTGCAAGCAAATAATTTCTAGATTTCTTGACCACATAGACCATGCATAGTCCTTCCCTTTTCATAGTAGTGTAATTTTCTCTACTGCATTCAACTATCTACTTGCATAAGCAATGGGGAGATCTATATTTCCTTCATCTATGGGTTGTTCTAGCACACATCCAATAGCAAAATTGAAAGCATCCACATGCACATGGAGTGGCTTATTCCAATCTGGTATCATTAGGATTTTTGTTGAATAAAGTTATGTTTTTTAGCTCATTAAAAGAGGTCTTGCACTTTTCATTCCACAAAATTTAGTCAAAATGTTTTACGTAGGCTTCATAATTATAGCATGCATGTGGATAAAACTTGAATCGTATCCATAATATCCCATTAAATATTGTACTTCCTTGACCCTCTTTGGTCTAGGTAGCTCTACAATGGCTCTCATCCTGTCTTCATCCGTTGAGATCCCATTCTTTGACACTATGTGGTCTAGAATTTCTCCTTTCATGACCATGAAAACACATTTTTTTGGGTTTAAAAAGACTTGATATTCTCTACATTTCTCAAGGATCTATCTAAGTAGGATGTGCATTTTTCTAATGTTGGAGTGAGCACATAGGTCATCCACATAGACCTCTAAGTTCTTTTGCAAGAATTCCTTGAAGAAATGACAAATAGGCCTTTGGAATGTAGTAGGTGCATTGGTGATCCCAAAAGGCATCACACAAAATGGAAATATTTCCCACTCTATGGAAAAAGGCATCTTGTGTTGATCTTCATGTGCAATGGCTACTTGATTATAACCTAAGAATCCATCAAGAAATTTGTACAGTTCCTTGCCTCCAACACCTTCTAATAAGTGTTCAGTGCTAGGAAGTGGATAGCTATCTCTTATGATGGCTATGTTAACTCTTTTCAAGTTAATGCACACTCATAGCTTGCAATTCTTCTTCGGCACTACTACAATGGGGAATTCCCATTTAGTATGTTCAATATCATAGATAAATACTGCTTCTACCAAGCAATCAATTTCCTCTTTAATCTTTGCTACATAATTATCATTATATGTATAAGCTTTCTACTAGGTTGGCTTAGCTTCTTATGTCATTTGGATCCTATGAGAGCAGATATCTAGATCCATTCCTTTCATTCCCTTGTAAATTCAAGTGAATACATCGGGGCTCAAATTCCTTATCAGTAAATATCATAGGTGCATAGGTTGGGTCTCGAATAGATCGTGGGTTTTCACAAGAACCTATGTTTCTTGTGTCTTCTGGACTTTGTGCGACATAAGCATTGAATATCATGTCCAAGTCTTCAAGAGTAGGATCTCCTAAGATTGACTTAGTGTTGATGGTGATGGGTTGGATGGTGGGCTTTGGTGGGATGGTGGTGGTGTGTGAGGGTGCATATGGGATGCAATTTCAACTAGTTTCATCTTTGTATCTTTTAGATTTCTTCTAATTTGCTTATCTTTCTAGCCCATTGTCTCTTCATTCTTTCTTGACTATCCTTCGAAGCTCTAGTTTGTTTTCTAGCTACACTTTCTCACTCACTAGCTTCGAATTTCTTCTCTTGATCTATGCCTAAACTCTTTTGTAGAGCCTATGCCCTAGTCACTACTTGTATAGGGACCATAGTTGTCACATTTTTATTAGATTCTCCTATCAATCCAATAACATTGATAGGGGTAATTTTTTTTGTATTGGTCAGATTCTTAGGACATTTGCTTAAGAGGTGTTCCTTTCCACAATTAAGACAAAACCCTTGAATGACTATCCATTGAGGTTTCCCCTGTGGAGAGAGTGGATGATCATGAATGAAATGATATCCTTGATATCGATATCAGATGTATATGGATAGTACACGTGTTCATTGATTGTGCCATTTAGATAATTTAGGATTCTCTTTGATGCCTCCATGTAAGGCTTTCTTGGTACATGTATTCCTCTCTCTTAGAGATAAGAATCAAAGTCATGGGAGAAATATTATCGCCCTCCATCTGACCTTGGTCTCTCCAAATTTTTACCTATTTGATTTTCTACAAGTGCTAGGTATTTCTTGAAACATGAAAATACTTCATCTTTATGATGCATGAAGTATAGCATTGTCCATCTACTACTGTCATCAATGAATGACACATAATACCTAGATCCAGAGATTGAATGCTCCTTGCTTGGTCCCCATACATCTGTTACATGAACTAGCTCCAATAGGTCTCCATGAATGCATCCCTTCTTTGTGAATAGGTGTCTATGAGACTTGCCAAATTGACAAGCACTACATTTGTAAATCATATGTTGTCTTGATATGTTTGGTAGACCAAGGTGTCGAAGGCCATGGCCACAATTCACAATCAAATTGAACACCACTAACATTTGCTCAGATTGGATAAATTACATGTACTTTGCTCCACCAAAGGGGACACCTATAGTTGCTTATATGATCTCTAAAATATGCTGCTAGACTATGAGATTCAAGAATGTCCCAGATGTTGTTGCAAAGATGTGTATAAAAATATTTGAGCTCATGACTCTCATCTTCAAAACATTCAAAAACATAGAGGCTCCTTACTTATCAGCTCCAGAATTCAATGAGGTAAATCTTGATTTGGCCTATGATATGAGTAAGACTCCATCCATCACAACCATCTTTGCTAGGCATACCTGAATAGTGTACACTTTTTCTTGTTACAAGAAGATCTTCAAAGAAATGTTTTCCACAGGGTTTTGGGAATACCTTTCCCAAATCTTCATTTCTAGACCACACATCCCTTGGATCTCTTTGTGGTCGAATGAGCATTGCATTCCAACCAATTATGTATGCCTTGTTGGAGATAGACGTCTGCAGAAGCACACGAACAGCACAAGGAAGAAGAAGAAGCTTGGAGCACAAACACACAATACTGAATGTATTACTAGAGAATGTACAAAGATAAGTAGCCCATTAGGGCAATAGGCATATGTACAAGCCAGGGGAAAAAACCTCCTAAAGAGGGAAAAAAGTGCCCCGGCGGTCCTAGAGTCTTCACACACATCACTACCTAAATATATCAACAAATCCCCCCTGGGAGTGATGCGGTGAACAAGGAGTTGGCACTCATGTATAAGGAAGTGCCAAGCTATGTGGAAATCACTCCACAAAAGGAAGTAAGCCCAAAGCTTTGCGAAAAGCTTCAAACTTCTCCCTAGGCAGAGCCTTCGTGAAAAGGTCTGCAATGTTCTCCTGCGTGGGCACATATGCCAAGCTGATCTCCCCAGCAGAGAACCTCTCCCTGACATAGTGTTAATGCACCTCAATGTGCTTAGTGCGAGCATGGAACACAGGGTTCCTCGCAACTGCCAATGCGCTCTGACTGTCAGTGAAGATGGTGGTGGCAGAAGACTGGCCAACACCCAAATCAGCCATAAGGCGTCTGAGCCACACACACTCAACAGTCGCTGTGAAAGCTTCCCTATACTCAGCCTCACAACTGGAAGTGGCCACAGTCGGCTGCTTCTTGCTCAACCAAGATATACATGAGCTACCAAGCATGAAGCAAAAACCACTGGTGGACACACGAGTGTCATAGCAACCAGCCCAATCTGAGTCAGAAAAAGCATGCAAATCTGGCGGTAGTGATCCCCCCTTGGGATAAAACAACCCAAGTAGCCGAGTACCACTCAAGTAGCGATGCGCTTAACCGCTTTCCAATTCATGACTCCTGGGCAATGCATAAACCTGCTCATCTGTGAGACAGCAAACTGAATGTCTGGCCAAGTAATGCATAAGTAAATCAAGCATCCAACAGCCTGCTGATAGAGAACAGCATCAAATGCATCTCCAGCATCATGAAGACTCAATCGTAAACCTGTCTCCATAGGAGTGGCAATAGGCTTACAGTCTTCAAGGCCAAAACGCTGCAATAATGTGTCAATATATTTCGTTTGACACAAAGCCATTCCACCATCAACGTGCATAAACTGAATGCCCAAATAGTGATGCAAATGCCCCAAATAAGACATCTCAAATGAGGCATGCAAATCAGCCTTAAAATCAGCAATATGTGTCTCAATAGGACCAGTGAGCAGCATGTCATCAACATAGACAACAATGATCAGAAGCACATCATTAGCACGTTTAACATATAAGGTGCTTTCAGTTGGGCTGTTCTCAAAACCATGTGCAATCAGATAGGCATGTATCTTCTCATACCAAGCACGTGGTGCTTGCTTTAAACCATATAATGCCTTCTTTAACCTGCAAACCTGGTTTTCATGCCCTTTCTGCACAAAGCCACGGGGCTGAAAAACATACACTTCTTCATGCAAGTCACCATTCATAAATGTTGTTTTAATGTCCAACTGATGTACATTCCAACCATGATGGGCTGCAAGTGCACAAATGCTCCGAACAGTAGTCATACGACATGTAGGTGCAAAGGTCTCATCAAAATCAATGCCTCTTTCCTGTGCATAACCCTTTGCAACAAGCCTAGCCTTATACCTGTCAACTGTACCATCAGGTTTACGCTTCAGCTTGTATACCCACTTAGTGCCAATGGCCTTCTTGCCAGGAGGCAAGTCACATAAAGACCATGTACCATTCTTCATTATAGCATCATATTTAGATTGTATAGCAGCCATCCAATTTTCTGAATTTTGTGCTTCATCAAAAGAAGCAGGCTCATTCTCATCACAGAGACTAGATGCAGCCATAGCATAGCAATCTGATGCAAAGGAGGCACTATGAGAGCCTGAACGAGTACGATATGACAAAGGTGCATCTAATTTGCTGTCACGCAAAGTCTGCACCAGCCATTTTGGCATAGTTTTTGCCTGCTCAATATCAGCTCTCTCATCAACAAGTGCATCATGTAAATCTGCATCAGAAATGGAATGATCTGCATCATCATATGAAACCTGCAAAGGCTGAGAAGTTGCTTCATTAGAACCAGCACTAGCCTGTCCACCTGTAAAAAGAGGCATCAAAGTATCATACATGTCTTTGGAGCTAACAGATGTCTCCTTAGTACATGAAAGCAATGGCTGAATAGCATCTTCCACAAAGACAACATCACGGCTAACCAGAATGCGTTTAGTATGTGGATGATACAGACGATAGCCTTTACTTTCAGAACTGTACCCAACAAAAATACATTTTACTACCTTATCATCCAATTTTCTACGATGTTGTTCAGGCACTAATGCATATGCCAAACAACCAAAAACACGCAGATGAGCAACAGATGGCTTGCGGTCATGCCAAGCCTCATATGGAGTGATAGACTGCAACGCTTTAGTGGGACACCTGTTCAGTACATATGCTGCACACATGACAGCCTCAAGCCAGAAACTATGTGGTAAAGCCTGACTTTTGACCATGCACCTCGCCATCTCCATGAGTGACATGTTCTTTCGTTCAGCAACTCCATTCTGTTGAGGTGTATACGGCACTGTACACTGGTGTTTTATCCCACGTTCAGCCAGAAATGCATTAAAATCTAAAGACATATATTCCCCCCCTCGATCAGAACGGAGGGTGCCCATTTTACATGCTGACAGATTTTCAGCCAAAACCAAAAACTGTTTGAAGCACATGAACACTTCGGACTTTGCTTTGAGTGGATATACCCATGCATGCCTGGAAAAATCATCAATGAAAGTCACGAAGTAAAGGTAATTTCCAAAAGAGGGTGTCTGCATAGGACCACAGACATCACTATGTACAAGCTGCAATTTCTGCGTAGCCCGAACTGAACCATCTTTTGGAAAGGAAGAACGCTGCATTTTGCCCAAAATACAGCCTTCACAAACATGTTTTCCAGGTGCCTCAAGTTTGGGCAAAGAGGACACCATTTCAGATTTCTGCAGGCGTAACAAACTAGCAAAATTTAGATGACCAAAGCGTGCATGCCAAAGCTTTGCATCTGACATAGCCTGAGAATCATGAACTGCACATGCCGAATCATTCACAGATCTTTCATAGTCTATGAACTTATATAGCCCACGACATAAAATGCCAGAAGCAATAATCACATCGCCATTTGAGAGATCATGGACTGTACACCTGTCATCAACGAATTTCACAACCAAGCCAATCTTGGCTAATGCAGAAACTGATAACAGGTTCTTTTTTATCCCTGGCACAAATAAAGCATCTGACAAAGTGAAAGAACTACCATCAGCAGTAGTCATAATGATCTTACCAACTCCCATAACAGGATAAGAGGAGTAATTGGCGCATGTGACAGTATTCCCTATAGGGGCAGGCTCGAGTGAAGAGAAGAAACTGCGTTGCGAGGTAATATGTTTGTTCGCCCCACTGTCAAAGTACCAAACATCTGAGTCTACTGCAGACATGCACTGATCATGAGAAGATGGGTCAAAACTGCAGACAGTAGTAAACGCCCATTCTTCTTCCTGCACAAGATTTGCAGACTCTGTTTTTGGTGCAGAGCCCTCTGCAACAACCATTCCAGCCTCTTTCTTCTTTGCCTCTTTAGCAGCCAGTTTTGGACAGTTCTTTATAATATGATCATTTCCTTTACAGTACTTGCAGAACAATTTCTGCTTTTCTGATTTCTTCTCATCTTTATCCTGGTTCTTCGATTGTGCAGCATTTGTAGATTTTTGCTTACTAGTAGAAGAGCTCCATTTTCCTTTGCCCTTCTAACTAGCCAGGAAAGGTTGATCTGCAACACGCATAATGGATCTGTTCTGCCTGGACTGATCTTCCTGCAATAGAACAGAGACTAATTCCTCAAATGACAAGGCATTCGGATTGCCTTTCATCATCAATCGAAGAGTAGAGGCAAAACTCTGATATGAATCAGGAAGACCATTCAGAACGGTCTGCACAAGTGAGCTATCTGGTATAACCTCATCAGCAGAAATCAATTGTTCCTTCAGGTCTTTGATCTTTGTAAGAAAACTGTCCATAGAATCACCCTCATTAATGTGCTCACTCTCCAACTGTTTTCGGAGGTAAGCAACACGAGCCTCATTCCTAGCCTGGTACAAAGTGGTAAGTGTATCCCAAGCATCTTGATGTTCTGCAAGAGCGAATGTGAGGAATAATGGCACGTTTGACAGACAAAGCTATCAATGCATGTGCCTGGGCATCTCTGCCATCCCAATGAATCTACTCTGTAGTAGGTGCAACAGAAACAGCAGCACGAACAGGAATCTACGGAATATCATCTTCGACACCATCTTCATCAGCTCCAACACTTGTATTTGCAGTACCTGTCGTTACAGGTGTAACAGGACGTCTTTCAACACGCTACACAATGTTCCACAATCCTTTTGCAACCAGTACATGTCGCATCATATAAGCCCATAATGGGTAGTTGGTACCATCCAACTTATCCTCAACAGCCAACATACGGAATACATCACTACTTTCAGCCATGGCCGGTGACTAAAATACCTTGATGCAGAAAATTGACTGTATCTCAAAAAGTTGAACGGAACTACCCAGACGAGTTCTGCTAGACCTGTAGCAGACTTCGAGACGCTTAAACTGGCGAACAGAAACTGGTATATACCTTTGGCACAAAAGGACGAAATAGCCTGCACAAGCGCTCCGATAGTGCGTTCGGAGGCCGAAACGAGCTCAGATCGCGATTTCGGCACCACAAAGCAAAGCGGTTTTGATCTCCGAAACACCCTGATTATGCTCACCAAATTTCGTGCGAATCTGAGACTGCAAACGGAGGAGTGTCGACGGCGCCCTAGAAGAAGCGACGACCTGCTCTGATACCAATTGTTGGAGATAGACGTCTGTGGAAGCACGCGAACAGCACAAGGAAGAAGAAGAAGCTTGGAGCACAAACACACAATACTAAATGTATTACTAGAGAATGTACAAAGATAAGTAGCCCATTAGGGCAATAGGCGTATGTACAAGCCGGGGGAAAAAACCTCCTAAAGAGGGAAAAAAGTGCCCCGGCGGTCCTAGAGTGTTCACACACATCACTACCTAAATATATCAACATGCCTCATTCAGACATTCTAGGTCTACTAGACTGGGACTTTTTGATGGCTGATCTAGCACATGTTCTTCATCTCTGTGAATAGGAATTAGCAGCTGGCATTGTACAATACTACATTTCACACCCACCACAAGAAGGGTGTGTTCAAAATGACAAACGTGAGAGGGGGTGTTGACCGTAGTCAAGGAGGGACAAGTGGATTATCACACCAAGGTAATATGAGATAGAGAAGCGAAAGAGAGCAAGGACAAGAAAAGCCAAGCAGGACCAAGTGAATAAGGAATTCAATGAAGATGTCACAAATATGTCAAGAAATCCTTTATTCAAATAAAAAACTACTAATGGTGATTTTTTATCACTCCATCTCGTTGTAAAATCCCATTTCTTATCCTTCCAAATCTATTTTGTTCAAACCAAGGATTCCTCAACCTTGAGGAGTGCTAGTTCTATGTACATACCCATTTTTTTGTAATTTTTAGACTTCCTTTTGAGCCTCCAAAATAGCCTTGGAACCTAATTTTAACTAGGCTAGACATTAGGTCTAGACAAGCCCAAAGCTAGTCAAAAACTATAAAAAGAGCTAGAGAGCTCTTTTTTGGGTCATTGTATTGGGAATTGAAGTGAATTAAGAATATCATAACTTGTTTTTGGGTAATTGAAGATTCCATTGCTGCATCTCTTAGTTTTATGATGTGTATGTGTGTGCATATGTGTTGTGCATGTGAATGTTCTTCTCACTCAGACACTTGTACTCTCACTCGCTCATGGTCGTCATACCATCCTCATGTCTCATTGGATTTTAAATTATGAGGTGGATATCCTCACATTGATACTCATCATTGTACTAGAGTGACAAGTGCTCACCAAACTCGACATTAAATAAGCATATTGGGAGGGCATGCAAATTAACCTCACTAAACAGGAAATGGTTATTAACACCTTTCCTCTTTCTTTGGTGATTTACTTTCTCACGTGTTGGTGGGAGATGTTGGGAATGATGGATGGACACTCCAAGAGAATGAGTAGGTACTACCAAATCCTACTTTGTACCAGCCCTTTGATGCTTCAGAGTTGATAAGTAGACCTTCTTAGCTTTCCAATGCCACCATAAAATGGCCTATGTACTTTTGAAATGATGTATGAAACAAATAAATCCAAACAGACAACTTTGAACTTCAAGCCTTCAAGAAAACCTTCTATTTTTTACTTGACACCTACTGTATCTTTTGCTCAGTATGACCAGCACATTAGGACTTGGAAAAGTTAATTTTAGGGGTATCCAATTAGCTTAGCAAGCTAACTATTCCAAGTGATATCACTCAAAAAGATTATCTATGCTCAGAGAAATCAATTTAGCAAGTAAACCTTTACCCCCGATATTTTAGGATTGTTGTAGACTTCGACCAATGATCACTTGGACAAGCTTTTCTCCAAAATGGCTAAATAGAAAACCTTCACATTTTGATACTATGTAGATACCTTCAAGCTGGTTCGAACAAGCTATAGATCTTTGAATTTGGTGAAGAAATGAGTGACATATCCTCTCCACAAGTTGATAGACTTTCACATAATGTGACAGAGAACTCAGGAATGAACAATGTTGATATATGTATTAATGAACATTGTTGTACAATGCCATTGGCATGAATATCATTTCCTAATGGTGTAGATAAGTATGGGATATAGTGAATGCCTCACACACGCTCAGATATGACAATGAGGAGCTCGAAAAGTGACTTACACACCCGCGACTTTTTGATGATCACTTTTATAGTTGAGTTCAAAGTTTGAATTTGAATTCAAACTTTGGCTCTCTATAATCAAGCTCCTACATCCTAGGAGATATTCCATCAATCAAAGCTAACTCTTTCCACGAGTTCTTTTTGGTAGGTGTTTACAAAGATTCTCTCAAATCAAAAAAGATTTACTTTTACAAAGAGGTAAAGAGATAAGAATCCTCTAGCTATGGTTCACATGGAACCTCATTTCTTTGTGACCTTCAAGCCAAAACTGTAGGCTTGTGACTTGGACCAACAGCTCCCCCTCAAGCCAAACATTTTGGCTTGGTCTTGATTCTTCAGTCTTCATGTATATCCTGCAATACAATCATTGATTTGAACCTGCAAAGTTTGGTTCCATCCAAAGCTTTTGTTAACAAATCTGCACACTGCATGTTGGTTGATACATAAGTTAGTTGAATGTCCTTGCTTAATAACTTCTCTCTCACATAATGTTAATGGACCTCTATATGCTTGGTCCTAGCATGATAGATGGGATTAGCTGCAAGGTGAAGTGAGCTTGTATTATCTCCAAAGATCAATGGTGACCTGTATATAAACCTAATTATGTATACAATAGCTTGATCCATATGGCTTCTTGGATGGCATTTGCCAATCCTCTATACTCTGCCTTTGTAGAAGACAAAGCAACAGTAGGTTGCTTCTTTGAAAACCATGATATTGGTTTATCACCTGCAAATGAAATGTATCCAGAGGTGCTCCTCCTATCATCTTTGCATCCTGCCCAATCTGCATCTGAATAGATCTTAATATCCAAGTCTGAAGTGTAAGGGAAATACAAACCATGATGTTGAGTGCTTTTGAGATACTTAAGAATTCTTTTGGCAGCTTCTAAGTGAGGTATCCTTGGCTTGTGCATAAACTGACTTAGCACACTAACTCCATATGCAATATCTATCCTTGTTAAGGTAGCATAGTTCAAGCTTCCAACTATACTTTGGTAACCTGTAATATCATCAATTTCATCACCTTCATGTGCACTTAGTTTTAGGTTTGCCTCCATTGGAGTACTTGCAACTTTGGCATCCTGCAAATGAAACTTCTTCAACATATCTTGTATGTATTTTTTCTGAATAATATATATTCCAAAGTTAGTATAGACTAATTCAAGTCCAAGAAAATACTTTAGTAGACCAAGATCACTGATCTTGAACTCCTTCATCATCTGGTTTTTGATCTGTCTGATTCCATTGACATCATTACCTGTAAGTATGATATCATCAACATAAACACATAGGTATATTACCTCTGAATTAGTTCTCTTGATAAATAGAGAAGTGTCTACCTTGCTCATGACAAAACCTTAGTCTTGAAGGTATGTGGTTAACCTATGATTCCATGCCCTAGGTGTCTGCTTCAATCCATAAAGCGCCTTTTTTAATTTGCATACATATGTTACCTTGTCGGGATCCTCATAGCTAGGAGGTTGTGACATATATACCTCCTCTGAAATCCATCCATTCAAGAAAGCATGTTTTACATCTAGTTGATACATTCTCCAATTCTTGGATTCAGCCACACTCACCAATACCCTGATGGTTGGCATCTTGGCTATAGGTGAGAATGTTTCTTCATAGTCAATGCCTTGGGTTTGTGCAAAACCCTTGGCTACCAATCTGGCTTTCTACCTGTTTATTGACCCATTAAAATTTCTTTTGATTTTATAGATCCATTTGGATCCAATTACCTTCATAGATTCTTTCTTTGGTACTAGTTCCATGTGTCACTTTCCTTGAGTGCTTCAATCTCCTCATCCATAGCTTCTTTCCATTTTGTCTTGGTCTTTGCTTCTTCATATGATCCTGGTTCTTCAATTGACAAATCTTTGGCAAGATAAACAGAATGTTTAGTAACAAGAGATGTATGATATCCATATTTGATAGGTTTTTTGCTCTCCCTTTGTGATATTCTTATTGATTGATTTGAAGATTCAGGTATGTCTTCAAGCTTCTTCATCTTGAGTTTGCCTTTGGACTTACATGCCTTGAATTCTTCAAGATTGATAATGTCTTCATCATCTGAAGTAGTTTCTTCATTCTGAGTAGGTTCCTCCTTAGCAAGACTTGGAAACTCCTCCTCCAAGTCATAGGGTAGTTTAAACTTCCTGCATTCATTCTCATACCAAGAATCATTTTCATCAAAGACAACATCTCTACTAACCATGAATCCCTTATTTGAAGGGTTGTATAACTTGTACCCTTTTTTATTTAGATCATATCCAATAAAGATACACTTCTCAGCTTTAGGGTCTAGCTTACCTCTTATCTGAGAAGGAATGTGTACATATGCTACACATCCAAAGATCCTGCAATGATCAAGTGAGGGTCTCTTCCCATGCCATGCTTCATAAGGGGTCATCCCATCAAGGGACTTAGATGGTAACATGTTTATGAGGTAAGTGGCAGTAGATACACTCTCTGCCCATAGGTAGTTAGGAAAATTCTTTTCACTTAACATTGACCTAGTTGTTTCAACAATCAACCTATTTCTTCTCTCAGCTACCCCATTCTGTTCAGGAGTATACCTTGTGGTGATTTCTCTCTTGATTCCTCTGTCCTACAAGAATGCTTCAAACTCATTGGAGAAGTACTCACCTCCTCCACCTCACCTTAGCCTCTTTAGGTTCTTCCCTGTCTGATTCTCAACAAGTGCAAGATAATTTTTAAAACAGTTGAACACTTCATCTTTGTGCTTCATAAAGTACAATACAGTCCACGTGCTATGATCATCAATAAAAGATACATAGTACCTTGATCCTGATATTGAGGGGTCTTTGCTTGGTCCCCATACATCTATATGGACAAGCTCTAGATAGTCCTCATGCATGTAGCCTTTCCTTGAGAAGGGTAACCTGTGAGACTTCCCAAATTGACAAGCACCACATTTATATATCATGTGTTGTTTGGAAACATTGGGTGTTCCAATTACACATTGATCCCTGCATATCTTTTTCAATGTTCTTTCTCCTACATGCCCTAATCTTTTATGCCAAATCTCAAGCTCTGAAAGTGTTTGATCTTTATAACTATAGAGTGCAATATTCTTTGTGTCTTCTAGCTCAAAAGTAAAAAGTCTACCTGTCTTTTCTCCTTTAGCAATTCTCTTGAACCCTTGCTTGGGATCTTCCACAAATGCTCCAAATTGGTTGAACCTGACCTGCAAACCTTTTTCCACAATCTGTCCAACACTCATCAAATTTTTGGTAATGGTTAGTACATATAGTACCCTACTCAACAAGTTCTGGTTTCCATCACAAGTCTTGACATTTCAAACTTTAACTACTGAGTGCTTTGTGTCATCACTTGTTTGTACTTGATGCTTCTTCAAGGTCAAAGAGTAGAGCTACATTGCCAGCTACATGATTTGAGCATCCTGAGTCAATGTAGAATAGGTGGTCATCATTTGTACCTAGTTTTGAAGTCATGTTCATGATCAGAAGAGAATCATCTTGCTCTTCTGTATAGTTGTTGTAATCCTTTCTGGTTTTGAATCCTCCTTAGTAGTTGCCATTGTAGTTGTTTTTTTAATTGTTGTTTTAGTTGTTGTTGTAGCCTTGGTGATGGTTGAATCTACCTCTTAACTATGAGTATCCACCTCTTTGATATCCTCTTCCTCTCTAATTCTTGTAATTCCTGAAACACTCATCTGTAGTATGATTTGATAGACCACAAATGTTGCATGATGAGGAGTTATAGGATCTCCCCCTACCTTGCTTACCTCCTCTACCCCTTCCTCTTGATGATCTACCTCTACCCGCATAGTTGGCTTGAGAAGTAGTGCCTTCATCCTCTATCTTCTTGTTCTTGCCTTCATCCCTACATAGTTAGACTTACTTTTATCAGTGTATAGGGCAGAAGAGCTATTACCTTTGGATGAATCTCCATTCCTGTTGAGCTTGGCTTCATGAGTGAACAATTGCCCCATGAGAGTTGTAAGATCTGGAATTTGCATGTCCATGTATAGGTCCATGGAAGTGGTGAAGCTTTTCCATTTGTCATCAGCTTTAATCCCATTGATCACTTGCCTTACTATCTACTCTTCTTCAATCTCTTCTCCTATGCTTGCTAACTGGTCTGCTACATCTTTAATTTTGGTCACAAACTCTAAAATAGCCTACTTAGGTTTCTTCCTTAGTGTGGTGAATTCAATCCACAATTGCTTTTTTCTGGCCCTTGTGTTGGAAGAGAAATAGGATGACAAGGTTTCCCAAGTCTCTTGGGATGTCTTACAGTTTCTAATATGCGGCAAGAGAAAATCAGAAATGGAGTTAAGTAAGTAAGACCTTGCTAATGCATCCTTGGCACACCATGTGTTGATCTTTTCATATTCTTCCTTTGTTGGTAGTCCTCTGGTATTGAATGAGGGCAATTCCTCATCTTCTGAGATGTATCCATAGAGACTCCTTCCTTGTAGATATGTCTTCATCCTTAGAGACCATGCCTGATAGTTGTTCCTCTCCAATTTATCAATAAATGAAGGAAAACCATCTCCCATTTTACCTTATTGGGAATGATGGATGGACACTCCAAGAGAATGAGTCGGTACTGCCAAATCCTGCTTTGTACCAGCCCTTTGATGCTTCAGAGTTGATAAGTAGACCTTCTTAGCTTTCCAATGCCACCATAAAATGACCTATGTACTTTGGAAATGATGTATGAAACAAGTAAATCAAAACAGACAACTTTGAACTTCAAGCCTTCAAGAAAAGCTTCTATTTTTTACTTGACACCTGCTGTATCTTTTGCTCAGTATGACCAGCACAGTAGGACTTGGAAAAATTCCTTTTTAGGGGTATTTGGTTAGCTTAGCAAGCTAACTATTCCAAGTGATATCACTCAAAAAGATTAACTATGCTCAGAGAAATCAATTTAGCAAGTAAACCTTTACCCCCGATATTTTAGGATTGTTGCAGACTTTGACTAGTGATCCTTTCAACAAGCTTTTCTCTGAAATGTCTGAATAGAAATCCTTCAAATTTTTATAGTATGTAGAGAACTTTGAGCTGGTTCCAACAAGCTATAGAGCTTTGAATTTGGTGAAGAAATGAGTGAGATATGCTCTCCACAAGTTGACATACTTTTAGATAATGTGACAGAGAACTCAGGAATGAACAATGTTGATATATGTATTAATGAACATTGTTATACAATGCCATTGGCATGAATATCATTGCCTAATGGTGTAGATAAGTGTGGTATATAGTGAATGCCTCACACGCTCAGATATGACAATGAGGATCTCGGAAAGTGACTTACACACCCGCGACTTTTTGATGATCACTTTTATAGCAGTTGAGTTCAAAGTTTGAATTTAAATTCAAACTTTGGCTCTCTATAATCAAGCTCCTACATCCTAGGAGATATTCCATCAATCAAAGCTAACTCTCTCCATGAGTTCTTTTTGGTAGGTGTTTACAAAGATTCTCTCAAATCAAAAAAGATTTACTTTTACAAAGAGGTAAAGAGATAAGAACCCTCTAGCTATGGTTCACATGGAACCTCATTTCTTTGTGAGCTTCAAGCCAAAAGTGTAGGCTTGTGACTTGCACCAACAGGAGACAGACAAAGAACTGCATAAGTTGGAAAGAGCCTGTAGAAATTTCCTCTGGATGTGGGATCCCAACAAGAGAGGTATGCCCAATATCAATTGGTCCATGTGTATTTCCCAGAAAGATGAAGGTGGGTTGGGCATTCTAGGCATTAGGGGCATGGTTGATAAGATGGCTGCCAAGTGGATGATCATGGCCTGGTGCGACCTCGATACATCTTGGGCAAAGGTAATTCTCAAAAATAAAGATTCTCTTATGTTGGCTGGTGTCCCTAGATGGAAGGGACATGTGTTACTCACTATTTTGTTTTCACCTTACATACCGGAGGGATCATATTTAGTTTTCTCCCATTTTAAGTGCTAAAAAACAACAAAGTCCTTCATCAATGTCAATGAGGACGAGAAGTGGGCTGCTAAGATTAGAAAAAATGATTCTATTTGGTTCCTTGTTAGTGGCATAAATAAGATGGAAGTAGAGAACCTTGAAAGGGCAAATAAGCTTTGCATTAAAGGATTTCATATGTTCAAACATCTTTGGAATTAGGACACAAGAAGTTGGATGATATATGAGGACATTGATCCATCAAGGGGTTTTGACTATGATGAGGTGTGCCTTCTCTTACATAGAATCAATTCTAGGGATACCTCTAAGGTCCACCTCCTGATGGGATAAGTTCCCCAAAATATTGAAGGATTAAGGACCAATAATAACAAATGGAAGGTATCAGAGGTGAGACCCTCTACAAACACTTGAAGGAAAGATGTACAATCAACTTTGATGGGTTTATTAGATATATTCAATAGTCCACTATCAAGTGGCCACAAATGATCTGTGGTTCTCTAAGTTGTAAGGCCTCCATTATGAGGAGACGCCATTGTGAGAGCCCACGCTTTTGTGGAACCCTAACTTCCAAGCTAGATGAGGTCTATGCATGACGGTTGATGGTAATAAATGATATTTGTGAGCCCAGTTGTTAGCTTAGTAGGGCATAAACTTTTGGCCATTGGGTTGCCATTCAAGGCAAAAATAAACGCCTTTTAGTAGCATGCAGCCAAAGTTATGGGAGCTATCCCCTCAGCCCATAAGTTTGAGACAGTAAGACTTCTCATCATGGAGATATTGTTGGATTATATATTTTCACGACCGTTTTCTCTCTCTCTCTCTCGACTATGTAGACCTATACCATCTCCCATTACAAAAAGCTATATAAGCATAGCTCATGTGTAGCTCTACACAACATTGCATAGTACTAAGGCATTCATCTAGAATACGTGCCATTTAAGCTCCATATTGGGAGCACATGGGTGGACAACACCGTGTTTCAAGTTTCATTGCTCTTGGTAATTGGAAAATTTGAGTGCTCTATGTCTCTATCTACATCTCTTTTTGTGTGCATTTTCTATATCAAAGCCCCTTGCTGTTTGAAGACCATAAAAATTAGAATTACATTTCCTTTAATTTTGTCTCGCACTTTGAGCTTTGATTCGATGTTGTTGATGATTTTATGTGCTTTCATACCTGTAGGAAGAAAAACAAAACCGAAAATATGAAGTTAGAAGTGCATGTATGTGTGATGATTTCTTCTCCTTTGTGAGTGTGTTTGCGAATGTAAGGCTAAGTGAATGTGTTTGTGAATGTAACCCTAAGTGAAGGAGTTTCTGTGTGTATGTGAAGTTGTTAGGATGCATATTTTAAGTGAAGGCATTTGTGAATGTAACCCAAAGTGTATGCAAATGTGTTAGTATGCATATTTGAATGTGTGTATTGTTGGTGCAAGTAATTCAAGCCTTCACATCTGGCTAGACATTGAAGAAGATAGGTACAAGCATGTAATCAGTCACATGAACCATTGCTTGTAAAGCTAGATCATTTACTTCTTGTAAAAGATAAATCCTTGAGAGAATATTGTAATCCCATTCATTTTGTGGAGTTTTAAGAACTAAAAGATACGAATATCATTTTGTAGAGTCATTCCTAACTTAGAGGAGCACTTTTAGGTGGAAGCTCTATTTGAATTTCAAATTCAAACTTGAAGAAAGTCATTATATAAGAGACTTGTAATCTCGTGGCCTAAGAGCCCCCATTCTTGAGCTTATTGTTCATCAATTGTAGAGGTTGAGTGGCTTACACCATAGCCTACTCTTCTCACTATCATTGGGCATCATCTCGTCAATGATCATGTACAACATTGTTCTATAATACATTACATCATTGATCATCTCTGTCTCCTTCTCTACTATGTCTACTCAGAATAGTGTACTTGTGATGACCATATCTCAGTCATATCTCCATCATTTTTCATGTTCTATAGCTTGTTGGAACCAGCGCAAAGTCTATTTCAAGATATCAAAATTTGAGTAGATTATCATGAGCCAACGGGGAGAAACCTTGGTCAAAGTGCTCTCTAGTCATTCTCTATGTAGCTCCTAAAAAATCGGAGGTAAGCATCCAATTGCTAAAATGATTGATCAGTGCATGGTTTATCATTTTAAGTGATTCCACTTGTAATCATTAGCTATCTAAGCTAATTAGATACCTTCAAAAAGAATTTTCTTAATTTCTACTGTACTGTGAGAACTGATCAAAATATCCAGCAGGTGTCAAGACCAAAATCGCAAGTTTTTGGTCACTAGCTACACATGAAGTTATCTGTTTTGATCTAATTGTTTGAAGCATCATCTCCAAAGTACATAGGTGCTTATTTGGTGTCATTTGCAGGATAGGAGGGCCTACTACATAACTGTAAAGTAAAATAGGATAGTTACAAACCAAGTTTTGGCAGTACCACCTCACTTCCTTGAGGTATCCATCTAGCTCTTCCAACAGTGGTATCAGAGCAATTTGAGGTAAACTAGGAGATGGTTTTCCTCCTTTTATTGATGAATTGGATAGGAAAAACTATCAAGAATGGTCCTTGAGGATGAAGACATATCTACAAGGAAGATGTCTCTATGGATACATATCAGGAGATGAGGAGATGCCCATTTTCAGAAGCAAAGGACAACCTACAAGAGAGGAGCTTGAAAGACAACTCATGGTGTGCCAAAGTTGCTTTAGCAAGGTCATATTTACTTAAATCTATCTTTGAATTCCTTCTTCCTCACATTAGGAACTATAAAACGTCCAAAGAGACTTGGGATACATTGTCTTCATATTTTTTCTTCCAACAGAAGAGCTAGAAAAAATCAACTATGTATTGAGTTTACTACTCAAAGGAAGCAACCCAAGCAGAGTGTGTCATAGTATGTAACCAAGGTTAAAGATGTGGCTGAACAATTGGCAAGCATAGGAGAGGATATTGAAGAGGAGCAAATAGTGAGATAAATAATCAATGGCATCAAGGCAGATGATAAGTGGGAAGCCTTTACAACTACTATGGAATTATACATGGACATGCAGATTCCAGACCTTACCACACTCATGGGACAACTCTTTACCCATGAAGCCAAGCTCAACAAAAATGGAGAACCATCAAGAGGTAACAAGTTTTCTGCCCTGTACACAAATAAATGAAAGTCTAAAGATAAAGGGAAGAACAAGAAAGTAGAGGATGAAAGTACTACTTGTCAAGCTAACTATGCAGGGAGAGGTAGGAATTCAAGAGGAAGGGGCAGAGGAGGTAAGCAAGGTAGGGGGAGACCTTTCAACTCTTCCCCATGCAACATATGTGGATTGTCTAATCACACTACAGATGAGTGCTATATGAACTTCAAGAATCAAAGAGGAAGAGGATATCAAAGAGGTGGCTACTCACAATCAAGAGGAAGGTTCAATCATAATCAAGTCTACAACCATGGCTACAACAACAATTATCAAGCAGGATACAAATCACAAAAGGAATTCAATAATTACATAGAGGATCAAGAGGACTTCTTCTCATTTTGAATATAACTTCAAAACAAGGTATGAATGATGAGCACCTCTTCTATATTGACTCAGGTTGTTCAAACCATGTAGCAAACAATGTGGATGGGGATCTAGACAGACTCTAGATGAAGGGCTTACTAGTGTGCAATGCTATGTAAAGCTCAACCTGGGCCGTGCGAATATAGCTTTTACAAGGCGGTTCGGTATAGATAAATGTAGTTGGGAGATACAAAATAGTCGGTAAAATATACGATCCGACAATATCTCCACGACCAGAAGTCCTATCGTCTCGGCCCTACGGGCCAGGGGGATAGGCCTCCGGACCTTGCAGAAGGGGGCAAGCCCCCCCTCTATACTCCCCCCATTAAGGTTCTATGGGGAAACCGCACGATGCCACAGGGCCTTTATTTTCACCTTAAATGGAAACCCAATGGCTTGGAAGTTTATGCCCTACCTAACCTAACGGCTAGGCTCACAAAGATCATCTACAACCATCAACGGTCACACATAGACCTCATCTAACTTGGAAGTTAGGGTTCCACAAATATCCAAGCTCTCATAATGGCTTCTCCTCATAATGGGGGCCTTACAACTTAGAGCACCATGGATCATTTGTGGTCACATGAGGGTGGAGTATTGAGCATATTTAACAGTATCATGGATCATTAACATCTAGTTTTGTCAATGTGGTAGTTGTAGACCATGGATCTATCCAAGATGCGCATGATGGTTAATGAAGCAATTGAGGCAATTGCAAAAAGAAGTTGTGCCAAAACCTTGTCTAATATAGTTTTTTAATCTGATTGTCTGAGAGAATTGACTATTGATATTGATTCAAACCGAGTGATTTCCCATCAGTGTTGAGATCATCTTGATGAATTTTTAGCCACATCCGATATTTTTCAGGGATTATAGAATGAAGTTCCACTCAAGGCAATCATAAGCTTTGTCAAAACCACACTTGATAAAAAAGACATATTGCAAAGGCTCTTTGGTGAATTCCATGCCTTCCCACACATCAATAATGGTCTCCAGAATGGATCTACCCTTAATGACTTCTTTTTTATCCTTATCGATCCATGATCACAAATGGAAGGCAATGCGATCAACAAGAGCCTTTCCCAATATCGTATATCCAGTTTGTATCATAGTGATAGATTGCCAGTTTTTAGTTTCTTTTTAAGGAAGTTTCCTCCCTTGAACTAATAAAAGAACAATTTTACATTGAATGGAATTAGTGTGGATCCCCTCTATCCCACAAATCAAGGGTATGATATCTCAAAGGTGCAATAGGTATGACCTTCCAACGCTAGTAGGAGACCTAAGATTTAGTGGGCGACTAACAGTTTAAAGCGAGTTCCTGAGAAGGTTAATAATGTTTTCATCACCCTCATGAGTGAACCACTTGCTTTTGACCTTCTTGATTTCCAAGGCCAAAAAATCCTATGGTGGCTGAAAGGTGGTGATTTTTTACAATTACATATTCTTCTCCCTAACAAGCCTAGAGGTTTTCCAATCGACCATTCTTTCGGATGGGCATCAAAGTGGATCACACATATTTCTTTCCATATTTTCCCGAGCACTTTCCCTCTGATGGCATTCCATAAGGAAAAAGAGCAATCAATTTTGTCACCAAGTAATGCTTGTTTCCAGTTTATTTCCCTATGTAAACTCAAAATCTTGGTAAGAGATTGCCAAATCATGTAGCTTTTTGGGCATGAGAAGAAGAGATGGCCAAGGTCCTCTCTACCCTATAGGCACCACTTGCACAAGTGAGGTGCCCCATAGATTTTGTTACCTTTTGCATTGTTCTAGATTTTGTGATGAAGGATTTGCCACATAAGAACCAATTTTGTGTTCTCAATGGGAGGATGACACAAGTCCCCACTAAAAGTTCCCATCTCATACTAGATCATTTGATGCACCATCTCCTGTTAAGGGAGATATGCAAGTCAATATGCTTATGGATCCTCATAGTTTTATCTAATTTATTATCGTTGGTCAATCTTAGTCCTTCAATTTGTGGGGGGTCATTCTCAAGAAGGATACAAGTCTTTGAGTTATCTCAAGCATTGATTATGTGTCTGAGAACGCACCAATCATCTAGTCACTTCTCCTAACCATGGTCTACATCCTTGAATCTTATCCAATGCCCTCTCTCATGGTTATAGAGATGTTTCCATCTACTAAATCCTTTGTTCCATGGGTTATTTGCTCTTTTGGATGTTTTCTTAATCAACTTCTTTGATTCCCTTAATAGGAAACCAAATATAATCATTTTGCCTAATCCTAGCTACCAACTTCGAATCTTCATTAACCTTGATATACAATTTCATCTTCTTCCAACTCTTCCATACAGAGGAAACAAGGTTTGACCTTTTAGGGTCATCGGATGCTGAGAAAACATCAAGGTGATCAGATTGAGATCCTCCCATCCAGGGATATCCGTAAGCATAAACGAGGATTTTTTTTTTACATCAGTTTAGTCGATGAAGCTTCCACATTGCACCATGCTTTGATCAACCACTTGGATGCCTATTTATCTACTATACCTCCCACATCCAAAATAGCCAACCTAACATAATCTTTGTTTTTAGCACTCAAGGCCCACTTGATTTTGGGAACACCCCTCCTATTGGGATCACCACACCAGAAGAAATTTTTGCAAGTATGTTCAAGCTTTGCTAATTCTTTGTCTTTTGGTATTCAACATGCAAGAAAATAGATAATATATGAAATGAGGAAAGTTTTCATCACCATTGCACACCTAGCTAGGTTGAGATGCATGCCCTTATAGTAGGTTAATTTAGCATCCGATTTGGCATGAACCTAGTTCCAACATTGGCCCATAGAAACTCCAAAGCCAATTGGGATACTAAGGAGCTAGAAGATTTTTCCACTGTGAAGCTCTTTATATCCGTGGTTAATCAAAAATAGGGAAAGCGCACAAAAAGAGCCTTGAAAGAAGTTTTGGAGTGATTTATTTCCACACATAGCGCAAAAAACATTTAGACATTTCCAAAAGGTGTTGATGATATTAGGGTCATTATGCTGTAAGCCGCCGGATTGGCAATTGTAATCTTTCCCTTCCATATTCTACACGAACCGAAAGGTCATTGCGTGAAGTTGTATTCATTTATAAATCAATGAAAAGACGCTTTGGTAACAACCAGAAGGATCGCCAGACTGTCTGTCTGGGCGATACGTCTGTGTAGTTCCGTTGTGTTGTATTTTGAGAATTCTGAGTAATACCGTGTTATTTCGATTTTGCTGATTACCTTCACTTGTGTTAATGCTATTCCATTAAGTACGACTTGTGAGTCTGTATTACGGTAATGAATAGTTTTAGTGATGTGTGTTGAGGACGTAACAATCAGAGAAAATTGATAAAATTATGGAAGAGTTAGTAATAGTCTGAGTACAGATAGTGAAACTGTGAGAAAGCGAACCAGAGTCTGGAGATTAATTCGTGTTGACAGAGTTCTTTGAACACTTGTGTATTGTTTTTGTGAATGAGTTAATTGGGAAAATCAAGTATAGGGCCTCTGTTTATTCAGACTCCTTCCACTCCCAAGAACCCGAAAAGAGCTTAAACGCATTTCTGACGGCAAACGCGTGTTTAACACTGGCGCCGTCTATGGGAAAGTGGCAACAGAGTGTTGCAAAGTGATTGTCGGAAGGTGGCAACATATTATTACAAAGTGATTGTGGGAAGGTAACCATAGATTGTGAATCGACAGTAAGGTAGAGTAGTACGCAAGTGTAGCAAAGGTGCTATATACCGGTTACTCAGTCCGGTGTACAGGCGAGACTGACAACCTTGGGAGATATTAAATTTATTAGGAACATCCTCAAGAGGCAGAAGCACAGATCAGTTAAGAACAGTCATTGAAGAAACGAAGCACGTTAGCAATGATTCCGGTAGCATTCCAGTAGAACATACTACAATTTCCGTAGATTTTGGTGTAATTTCGGCACAGTTTGCAGAACATACAGTAACTTCGGAGTCTACAGGAATACATTGTGCAGTTGATCCGATACCGTGTGGTCAAGATTCAAACCTCTCTACAGATAGAGGTGTTTCGCCCAGAGAAGTCATTGAAGGTGAAAGAATACCCTGGATTGGGGAAAGTTCCACTAATTCCGGTGACAGTGTTATACTTCCTGGTGAATCTTCATTCTGGACACCACTGTTTGGGGAAAGTTTGCCTACGTTTGATACCGCAAAAGAGGATAGGCTATTCGAATTAGAAATTTGTAAGAGGTTGAGCGCTATTTTCCAACCAAAAAGTGAGCAGTTTGATCATACAGACTCTGAAGGACCGGAAACACATCCTCAGAACTCAGGAAATAGTAACAGTACTGCCACTAGCACCATGAGTGGGCAAAAACAACAACAGCAACAACAACAACAACAGCATTAGCAACCGCCACTTCCACTCCGGCCGGTTCCAACAGGAGTAACTTACACCAAATTCGGTGGATTTCCAGGTGATGATCCTGATGCTCATGTACGCACCTTTGAAATAAGTTATGTAGTACTAAACCATCCACCTGATCCGGCATACAAGGCCATAGTATTCCAATCAACATTAGTTAATGAAGCAGTGAGGTGGCTTAAAGAGTATGATATCAACCATTTTGGCACCTATGAAGCGGTAAGGGATGCGTTTTTGCAGAGATTCCGACTAAAGAAGAACCCTGCCGAAATTTTCGATTACTTACAAAACAATAGACAGAAGCTGAACCAAAGTATGTAGGAATATGCCACCCTATTCAGAACTCATTTGAGACAACTACCTCCAGCACATGCTAATTTACCGGATGATGTCATCACTCAGTGGTTTATTAATGGTTTGACTCCGCAGCTCCGACAGATTATGATAATCCGTTGTGTGGGAGCTATGACACTAGATGCGGTTATTGCAATGGCTTTGCAACTCGAGCATAAGGTTGGAGGTTTTACCAAAGACCAGGAGTAGTTGAAAGCCAGTAAAAATATTGCAGAGGATCGGGCTAGACAAATGTACTGCACCAAATGCAAGAATCCATGGCATACTAGTGCCACATGTGCCCTTAATCAGATGTATTGCGCTATCTGCAATACAACCGGACATTCCACCGAAAACTGCGCTTATAACGCCAAAGTGTAGGGACCAGCAACTGTCAATGCCATTATACAAGAACCAGGGCAGCCGGCTACCCATTATATTGCACCTCATATGAGAAATAATCAGCAACAAGGATACAGGAATTATCGAGGATATCGAAATACAAATTACAATACAAATCGTTGGCAGATAGGAACATCACAGGAAGGTAATTCTTTGCCACCCCCTCGCTGTCATTTTTGTGGTGAGTTAGGTCACATACGCAGATTCTGTAAAGATGCAGCTGAATATGATCAAAGAAAGAAAGAGCATCAGAACCCAATGACCAATATGGTTTATATTTCACCTGTGGAAACTCAAGCAGCAGTGATTCAAACAAGATCTGGTAAGCAGTTACAACCAGCAGCAGAAGTGATTGAACCTGGCATCCATGAACAACAGAGAATGTATGACAAAGCTAGTCAATGGACCACCAAAGAACCTACAGTGTTCCCAGATCCAATTCCGGTGACCCAAGTTCCGCTGCCAAAGGAAGGATCGGAGGAACAAGATTCTACCTCTGTAACAGACGCATCAACTTCAGAATCGGTGAAAAGTACAATTCAAGCAGATCAGGCATGGGAAATTTTATCTAAGGCATCCATTACTCTCCCTCTTAGACAGTTACTTGCACTAGTACCGAGAGTTCGGTAGCAAATCCAGCAACAGCTCAGTCCTGGGTCTTCCTGCATTCCAGCGACGGCAACGGTACAACCGGAAGCTGATTCTACGATAGATCATTCGGTCCCCTTAATTATGGTATGGTACAAAAATCACAAAATTACTCAAGTACTAATTGATGGTGGGTCTGGTGTAAACATAGCCACTGCAGCACTTTGTAAAAAGTTGGGATGGATGCAAATCGAGCCTGTTCAATTTTTTGTAAGAATGGTCGACCAATCCAGAGTTCATCCGGTAGGACTTGTATGAAATGTTCCGATAACTTTGCAGGGTACAACGTTTGAGATGACTTTTGTAGTCTTAGAACTACCAGAGTCTAGTCTTGACTATAATCTCCTTTTCAGACGACCCTGGTTAAAACAGGCTAAGGTTATCCAGGATTGGTCAGCACAAGAACTAACATTTAAAGATAATCATCATAAATATATTGTCAAATCGGATGCCATCCAGCCTTGTGAACTTCATGCCAGGCCATATGTAGCAGAGCCAGTCCACATGTTGGATGGCTTTTCTGACGATGAAGAAGAAGCCTTTCTGAAGAACAATGAAGATATGATTTCCTTAGGTACTGTAGATCTGCAATCTATTGTAGATAACTGGAGTCCGGCAGCCTGTACGGTGGAGCCTGTGACCGAAGAAGTGGAGACAGAAGATTTGTTGCTATGGATGAAGCCGCTCTAAAACATCTTTTACAGTCAGCTGACAATCCAGGCAAACCTCGTCAATTCTATGTTCCCGAAGATCAGTTAATCACCTATAATTTGGGAGATGAAGTAAATATGCGACCTATCAAGATAAAGGAAGGATTGTCTGAAGCATTTCAAGTAGATTTGATCCAGGTTCTTCATGAGTTCTCTAATGTTTTTGCATCGGATTATCGTGATATGAAAGGTTTGGATCCTTGCATCTATCAACATCAGGTCGTGCTCAAACCAGAAGCAAAGCCGATTAAACAACCCAGCTACCGTATGAACCCTAATTATGCAGCACAGGTTAAAGCAGAACTTGATCGCCTATTAAAGGTAGGATTCATTGTACCCATCGAGCATGCTGAATGGATCTCCCCAATCGTGATTGTACCAAAGAAAAACAAGCAGCTCCGAATATGTTTCGATTACCGGAAATTGAATGCAGCCACCATACCTGATCCATTTCCTCTTCCATTTCTTGATACAATGCTGGATAGAGTGGCTGGGCATGAAATGTATTCATTTCTCGATGGTTATAGTGGTTATAACCAGGTCCGAATGGCTGAGCAAGATATACCAAAAACAACGTTTATTACGAATTGGGGTGTTTTTGCTTGTACAGTCATGTGGTTTGGACTAAGAAATGCTCCTAGCACCTTTCAGCGTTGTATGCAGGAAATCTTCTCACCCTATCTCACTTCTTTTATGCAAGTATATCTAGATGATTTCTCTTTATTCGGTAAGATGGTAGCACACCTGTATCATTTACGGTGTTGCTTTGAGAAATGTCGTGAATACCGACTCTGCTTAAACCCCACCAAATCTGTCTTTGCGGTTTCTTGTGGTAAGCTCCTTGGCCATATTGTATCTGCACAGGGCATACAAGTTGATCCAGATAAAGTTGCAGCTGTGTTAGAAGCACCTGTGCCTACTACGCCGAAAGAAGTGATGCGATTCATGGGTCAAGTCAAGTGGTATGGTCGACATTTATGGTGGCTTGCCCATTTGGCAATACCCCTAAATCGGCTAATAACTAGTACTCCTCGACAGTTTGATTGGACTCCAAAATGTCAAACTGCATTTGATCGTCTAAGAGGATTATTAACGCAGGTTCCAATTCTACAACCTCCTGATTGGGAACGACCACTTCATGTTTTTGTAGACGCATCAGATATAGCCATTGGAAGTGTTTTAATGCAACAAATTGATAAGTGGTTTCGGCCTGTCTATTATGCAAGTCGCCGGCTTGCTCCTGCTGAAAAGAATTATTCAGTAACTGAAAGAGAATGTCTTGGTTTGGTGTATTCTGTAAAGAAATTCCGGCATTATTTGCTAAGCCGAAAATTCTTCTTTCATGTAGATCATGCTGCGCTGGTGTATCTGGTTCGGCAGCAGCATTTAGGTGGCCGCTTGGCACGTTGGTTTCTATTGTTACAGGAATTCGATTATGAAGTAATTCATCGACCCGGCACTGCACATGCATTAGCAGATTTTCTCTCTCGTTTGGATTCCGGTGAAGCTTCGGTCAGTGTTGATGACAACACACCAGCAATTTATGTTACTGAAACAACTAGTGATGAATCTGCACAACCTCCTGTGACACCTACTTACTATGATCAGTTATTAACCTTTCTTACTGATGGATGTCTTCCTTTTCAAACTTCTCCTGCAATGCGTCGAAAAATTGCAGTTTACAATCGTAGATTCTGGTTGATTGCTGGCCAGTTATAATGCATGGATCACACTGGGGTTTTACTTCGTTGTATTCCTCCACATGAAGTAAACTCAGTAATCGCTCTGGCACACTCAATAGCATCCGATGGACATTTTGCAGCAGATTTAACGCACCGAAAAATTCTGCAAAGTGGGCTTTGGTGGCCTACTATGTACAAAGATATATCGCAGTTTGTGCAGCAGTGTGACAATTGTCAGCGATCTGGACAGCCTTTACAACGCCATTTCTTTCCTCTGCAGCCTGTCTTACCTTTGGAACATTTTCAGAAATGGGGTCTTGATTTTATTGGACCAATCACATCTCCAGCAATCCTTAGCAATAATCGATACATTCTGACATGCACAGATTATGCTACCAGATGGGCAGAAGCTTGGGCTTTACGGTCCGCCACAGCTGTTTCGGTGGCAAAATGTCTAACGAAGGATGTATTCCCACGATATGGATTACCTTTGGAACTTGTAACAGATCAAGGAACGCACGTTGTCAACAATTTAATGCGAGTGTTCACACAATCTTTTCAGATTCTGCATAAATTTAGTTCCCCGTATTATCCTCATGCTAATGGCTTAGCTGAAAGTACAAACAAAACGTTGTTGACTATGCTTCGAAAATTGATTGTGGAATCACCAGAAAGATGGGATCAGTTACTATCTGCAGTATTATGGGCATACCGGACTACATACAAGGTTGCAACCGGACTGACTCCTTTCAAACTTGCATATGGAATGGAGGCAATTGCACCAATGGAACTTGTAGTACCAAGCTTAGGTGTGGCCATCTCTCAAAAATTGTTACCTGAAGAGTCTTTACCATTTCGGTTGGACACACTCAAAGAATTAGATGAGCATCGCTAGGAAAGTTTTCTGACTCTTCAAGAAGTGTAGTTGCGGCAAGCTCGTACACATGATCGGTATCTTAAAACTCTAGTTTTTATGGTAGGACAACTTGTGCTATTTTATAATGCAAAATCAAATCGTTCTACTGGGAATTTCAAGTTACGATGGTTTGGTCCTTACCGGATTACTGAACAAGTGGGCCCAGCTATTTTTCAGTTGACTACTTTGACCGGAGTTCCTCTTCCTAAAGTGATAAATGGTTCAAAGTTGCGGCCGTATCATCAAGCACCTGATTCACACTGAAGTGTTCTGCGGTTGCCCGCGTATTTTTTCTTTTTTTTTCTTTTCTTTTCTTTTCCTTTTTAGTTTTGCGTGTTAGTTGCTTAAAAACCATAAACTCCTGGTTTCACTACATAATCATAAACTCCTCGTTTGGATACATAACCATGAATAATCGCCGCCTTTTGTTATTGATTCTGCTCATGCATGCACACCGTAGTTATGAAGGTTATCATCTCAACATCGCGCGATGATTAACAATTTCGATCGCCTTCAGCTACCAAGTATCTACTTAATCTTCCTCTTTTCACTGATAATCGCTATTGTATCCGTCTGCTTTGTGCGTTGTGATTTCTGTGTTTCCTATGCAATTGTGTTCTTGTGCTCTTGTGTATGCATCATGGAAGCGTTAGCCAACTTCGCTGCGTTCCGTGACGGACTCCCTCTGGATGTGGGTGAGTTCTTGCATGTTCGTGGGTTGTCCAATTTTGCTCAATTGCCTTGGCATTCAGTGGAATGTCACCCCTTTTACGCCGAGATTATTGCCGCCATCGCTGCCACACCTGCTACAGAGAAGAGTTGGCCAATTACTTATTTACCATCTAGGGTAGTAATCACTTTAGAATCATTTGCTGCAGCATTCCGACTCTCTCCGGAAGGATGAGAGAACGGCCCTAATCTTCCAATTGCTACTATGATCCAATTGTTCCCTAGGTACTCTTCAAATGAGTATGCTATACTCTGTCGCCCTGAGCCTGAAAGAATAGCGTTACAATTTTTAGTAGCCATCTTAAACTTGTAGAAACGAACTTATGAGATATCTCACCCATTCTACTCGGTGATTGATATGGTTGCTCAAGGGCCTATCAATTTTGCTTCCTATTATTTCCGGCGCATTCACCGTGAATGCATTTCGGTCATAAAGCAGGTTAACAAAGGAGAACTTCCACGATCACGTCTTCCACACATTCTCACTTTTTTATTTTTGGCCATCCAAGCAGCGCAACCGCCTCCACGAGGTCCAGTCTTATATCATGAGGAATCTGCTCAAATTCTTGAAGACAACGAAGAAGATGATGAAGAACTCTTCCAGCTCCTCCACCGAAAACGAATCCGGATAAGCTCTTCTGATAGTCGAGTACAGGGTTCTGCCGTTGGCAATAAAGCAGACAACAATGAAGAAGATACTTTCCACGATACAGCCACCTCCATGCACCATGATTCATCAGCTCAGTCATCTCCAAACTAGCAACAGGATCAGAGTGTTACTGCTGATTCTGAAGACAAATCTTATAAGGAAGAATCTCAGCAACAATCCAAACAAGAGGTGCAAGAAGATACGAAAGTTATTGTTGCAGAAGTTTTGGTAGAGTTGATTACAGTAGTAGAATCTACAATTGCTCAACCTGAAGTGACTACGCAACAACTTACTGAAGCAACCAATAATCTGCAACCCATTCCTCCACCCGTGCCTCCACTTAAACCTATTGTTCCCATTCCACCGATTGTACCTGACACACTCGATTCATCATCCTCTTCACCGAACTATTCTCCACCCAATTCCCATCAACTCCTCACCGCTTCTTCATCTCAACCACGTCCTTCTCTTCTATTTCCTTCACTACCTGTGTTTAATGAGCTCGCATCAATGGGTCATATGTTGATCCACCTGTCACAACAACTACCACAATAGATCATGGAGATTACTGATAATCTCAAACACAAATTACAACATAAATTTGATATTTTAGAAGCAGATATCATTCCGTTACAGGAAGAGGTAGATGCAGTGAAGGCAGAGAATCATAATTTGCACTTCCAGATTAAATAGTTACAGGCTCGCCTTACCGAACAGGAGACAGTAATCAATCAAAGAGATGCTGCTTTGGTTGAAGTCAGAATAAAAGATGATTTATTATGCGCTGCTGATGCAGAAATTCTTCAGTTACGGCAGTTAGTTAAAGATAAAGAGGATGCTCGCATAGCACTAGGAGATTTGTTAAAAGAAACTAGAGAACAATTGGATGAAGCCATGCAGAAAGGACAAGAAATGTCAATTTTACTAAAGCAAACCAATACAGAGCTAGAGTTCGCAAATGCCACCCTGACTGAATCAAATTCTGCTCTTAAAATGCAGATGATGTTGGTCGCTCAGCTTCAGAAAGAGATTCCAGCAATTCGAAGAGAAAGAGATGCATATTACCGGACTATTCAATTTCAGCATCAAGAATTGGAGAGAAGAGAAAGGCAACTTGGAGCTCAAGCCGAACGCTTATCACGTATAGATCAACAGATTGCCGATATGAAGGTAAACCGTGATGCAGCTCTATCAAATGACTTTTATCTGCAGGAAGCCTTTCTGCAAACACAGGCAAAAATTTTGATAAGCCAAGTTATTGCCACTAGTTCAGTTAGAACTGATGCTCAGTTAGTAGAACCCGAGATATTGAAACAGATGCTGGATTCGTTAAAAAAGAAAATTTCCCAAACGTTTAAATTAGCTAGAACAATGTATCTACAGGGTATAATAGATGAGCCATAAGATTTTGTATACCTGCGGGTTCAAGTCCACCGTGTGTGCCAGTGTAAGCCCCCAGATTGGCAATTGTAATCTTTCCCTTTCATATTCTGCACGAACCGAAAGGTCGTTGCGTGAAGTTGTATTCATTTATAAACCAATGAAAAGATGCTTCGGTAACAACTAGAAGGATCGCCAGACTGTCTGTCTGGGCGATACGTCTGTGTAGTTCCGTTGTGTTGTGTTTTGAGAATATTGAGTAATACCGTGTTATTTCGCTTTTGCTGATTACCTTCACTTGTGTTAACATTGTTCCATTAAGTACGACTTGTGAGTCTATATTACGGTAATGAATAGTTTCAGCGCTATGTGTTGAGGACGTAACAATCAGAGCGAATCGATAAAATTGTGGAAGAGTTAGTAATAGTCTGAGTACAGATAGTGAAACTGTGAGAAAGCGAACCAGAGTCTGGAGATTAATTCATGTTGACAGAGTTCTTTGAACACTTGTGTACTGTTTTTGTGAATAAGTTAATTGGGAAAATCAAGTATAGGGCCTCTGTTTATTCAGACACCTTCCACTCCCAAGAACCCGAAAAGAGCTTAAACGTGTTTCTGACGGCAAACGCGCATTTAACAATGCACAAAAACATTCGTATCATTAGTGAAGAGTCTCATTAGCATCTCGCTCTATCTATAGGTAATTCAAAGACCCTAGGTCTATCTAAGATGGGTGTGATGATGAACCAAGTAGCTTGGGTCATCACTGGCAATGGAAAAAAGGAGTGGAGCTAGAGGAAAACCCTATCCAATACAACTTCTTAACCTAATTTCTTGAGAGAGGTGACCATTGATATTAATTTGAGTCAAGGCATTCCCCATAAGTCTAGAGGTTGTTTTGATGAATTTAAAGCCACAACATATATCTTTTAGGGATTGTAGAATGAATTCCCAGTCCAAACGATGGTATGATTTATCAAAAACAATTTTGATAAAGAAGAAATCTTTTGAAGATTCCTTACAAAATTCTAGGCCTTCTCACACATCAATAATGGCCTCCAAGATGGATCTTCCCTTTATGAATCCCTTTTGATCCTCATTGATCCATAACATAGATGGAAGGTAATGTGATTGGCAAGAACCTTTGCTAAGATCTTATAGCTAGTTTGGAGCATAGTGATGGGTCTCCAATTTTAAAATCTTATTTTTCTTTGTATTTTTTGTGAATTAGCTTAATCACCCCTTCATCAGGAGATTTAGGAAGTGCATCGAATTGTAGGGCCTCCTTTCACACCAAAAGTAATGGATTTATTAAGACATTTCTGAAAGTCTTGAAGAACTCATTGGTGAGATCATCTAGATCTGGGCTTTTACCACTATGCAAATCATCGATAACTTGTAAAATCTATGTGTTGGTGATAGGGGATTCGAGAGGATGCATGATATTTTGAGGAATTATTGTTTATCTAATTTTAGAGATGGAAAGCATGCAATCCCATCTCTAAGAAGTGATCGGTGTGAGCATGCTCAAGAGTTGAGTGAAGTGGTTGGTAATTAGCTCAATCTTCTCTTTTACAGAAGTGCATTCCATCCCATTGTTTGCTATAATGTAGGGGACCTCTTCCTTGTGTTGCTTCTTCTTAAGGAGCTTACACATACCTTTCATTGGTTTATCTGTTTTCCTCGCCCACCAATCTTTAAAATAAATCTACAAATTCTTTCTTTGAATTTCCTCTTTGTATTTTAGTTTGCTTCCATTTTTTGGATTCGAGGTTGGAGGTGAGAATTACCATTTTTTACTTCTATCTTAAGCCATCGAAGTCAGCGATAAATATTTTCCCTTCTCACACACCAAATTTTAATAATCTCTTTTTGGACCTTGTAAAGGAGAACTTGGAACTGATTGATAGCTACCTTCAAGCACTTAGTTGGAGAGGTGCAGTAGCTAAAGGCCTCGCTCCAAGTCATGGAGATCATTTGTTGAATAGAAAGAAGGGAGAGGATTGAGGGATCAACATGAAACCAGGGGCCTTCTTGTGTCTAGGATGTGGTTCGACCAAATAAAACTAACTCCACACACATTGAGAAAAGGATGGGGGACCCTCCTCAATCTTGTTTATTTATGTATGCGCCTTGATAGTGCAATAAATTCTTCAAAGTAAAGATAAATATTGGGATTCTTTTGGTTTAATCATTGACAGTGTTAAGAAATGAGAAACTCTAAGAAGATAACTCAGGTCCATTCATTTGATTCTTGGAAAACAAGCTCTTCTCGGGGAGGTTGTGGGATTTCAATAGCTATTTATAATGCAGTTAGACAAGAAAGCTTGAAATATCTACAAAGAAAGGTACATCGAAAAACTTTCACGATTTTGGTTTTTCAAGAGAACAAGCTAATGAGGAAGACGACCTCTCTTAAGCCTGCTTTGTATTTCTCCCTCACTTGCTTTCTATCTTTTCCCATTTAATTAATCTACCACCTGTTTTGAAAAGACATCATGAGACGATTTCTAAAGACAAATAAGGCCTAATAAAAATAAAGCATGATTGCATTGTCATGGAGACACGATTGCATTTTCATGCAATCTTTGTTATTATATTGGCGGCATCTTATCTTATGCGATCTTCATGTGGGACTTCCATTTGTTGTGCTTTTGTCGGTAGGAACTTTCTTCGATAGTAGTATGTGATTGAAGAGGCGTGGCCATCTATGGTTAGCTAAAAATGGAAAACTCTAACCAAATAGTGCGATTCTAACCAAATAGTAGGATTCTAACCAAAGTTCCTCTTGATGGTGAATCAAGTCTAACTATACAATCCACTAACCAAAAATGGTCCGATCTAAACTTAATCCATCCACGATTGAATTATCCTCATAATGAACGACTTATAAATGTGAAGAAAACAACAACAATCACGAGGGATAGACACTAATCATACCTTATCAAAGTCTCTAGAATTAAAAGAAAAATTAATATTTTTATTGAATAAGGCAATTTTTAAGAATACATTATGAAATTTATATATTAATAATAAATAGAGAGGCCATATGAAAAACATCAACAACAAATCCATTATTATTATATCTTTGTTATTGTATTGGTCACATGTGATCTTAATAATGTGGACCTCCATTTATGCGTGTTTTTGTCGGTAGGCATAGCTTTATTAGTGAGCAAGGATAGTAGTATGTACGTGTTTTTTTTCTTTCATGACTCTAAGTAAAATTTATTCTAAAGATCATGACCATGATCCATGTTTATGTAAAAACTCTCTCTCTCTCTCTCTCTCTCTCTCTCTCTCTCTCTCTCTCTCTCTCTCTCTATCTATATATATATATATATATATATATATATATATATATATATATATATATATATATATATATATATCATAAAAATTTATGCTGATGAATTATTACTATAACATTAGTTGTATTTAAGAAATTTCTTCCAATCTACTTAAAAACTTGGATCTTCTTGATACTTTCATTTCATTGACTTGTTCACTTAATTGGAAATTTGTATAAAACTTAGAGAGTTGAACATAGGCATGGGGATTAATGCATCTACAGCTTCATTGAGCTTCCCTTTCCAACATCTGAGCTCATATTACAATTCTTGAAGTTTCCTAAACCATCTAGCTTTTTTCTTTTCATTCACCGTGTTTTGTAAACCATTTGATACTCGCTTGATCAAACATTATGGTTACTTTGCAACTAAACAGGTAGTGTATCTATTTCTTTAGAGCATGCATATAGGCATAAAGCTCCTATTCATACGTAGAATATACCCTTTGAGTTAGATTTAGCTTTTTACTTTCAAAAAAAATTGGTCAACCATTCTGACTAAGCACAGGTCTAATTGTAAGTTCACTTGCATCCATCTCAACCACAAATAATTGTAAGTTCAATTGCATCCATCTCATTCGAGCCTATGATCCATATGTTGAACCGTAGAAATGTTAGAAATGCATGTAGTTTAAAATAACTTAGTCGGATATTTGAAACTTCTCAGTCAAATGTTTAGAGATTTTGGTAAATCAAATGTTTGTTGACTCGATGTTGCTCATCAATATTTTGTTATAATCAATTGTAATTGGATTTTACCATTAAGTATTGGGATTTAGCAGTGGTATTTGCCTACTGCATATTATTTTCTTCTATTAAAGGGGAAGAACGTGTTTCTGATGGAGAGTCTATTGGAAGAATTGTGCAAGATCAACGAACAGACTATAGTTTTGCGACTACACAATCTTCCTTAATTTTGTTGTCATTCATCTTTGAATGCATGTATATTTGTGTTTTTTGTTGAGTCTGATTTTATGAGGCAAAAGATGTAGTAATACAACACACTATATTTTGCGCTCTATAGAATCTCTGTGTAGTTTGTTTATGTGTTGTTGAACCCCAACACATTTGGCAATCCTACTAGTTTTGTCATCTATGAGGCAAGAAATGAATTTCAGAAGAAGCACAAAGATTTGGAAGATTTTATTAAACCCGGGCTCAGGCCCGAGTTGGTAAAGTGGATTCATTCAATGATCACTATGGGTGGTATGAGAATTACGAAGACCAAAACACTAAAAAGATTGATGTAGACCAAGATGGTGAGCATTTGTTGCAGCAGTGGCAAGGCTAGTGAGAGGATTATTAGGGGTGTTGATCCTGAGAGAAGGAACTATAGGGGTAAGAAGAAGATGAATCCGATTCAACCCACTTGCAGGGGCTACGATGCAAAGTCCTAGGCGACCACCTCAGCCAAACTATATGGTTCAATCACCCCCTAAACCCAGAGTCAAGGTAACCAAATTTAGAGGCGGGTCTAGAGAAGATATTGATTGGCATGTTGGCCAATTTGAGATCAAATAGAAAGCAAATGGTTACATAGAATAGTATAATGATGTAGTTAAATTGTAGCAATTCGCAGCAACATTGGAAGGGAAAGCCATGAGATACTTCGGCCAATATGGCATATACTTTGAAGATAGCATTTTTACAGAGGCTTCAGAGAGAAAAGACTCCAATTGATATTCTTAGAAAACTTAGGGCCATTAGGTAGAAAAATATGTTAGTAGAAGATTATGCTTAGAAGTTCAAAATGTTAGTGGATGGAGTACACGGTAATGCAACCCACTCATGAAATATTAGCAGGATACTTTTTGAAAGGATTAAGGAGTAGCTTGAGGAATGGTGTGGCTAGCATAGATATTGTGGGTGGATTTACTGTTCTTGTTCTTGTAGTAGTGAGGGTTGAAAAGAGATTTGGTAGATCAAAAGGAAAGTATAGTAGACATAGGGATTCTGATTCATATCAAGAATCTAAAATAATGTCAGATTCAACTAATGGTGATAAAGGTATTGGTTCAAATAGTGAGCAAGAAGAGGTACAAATAAAGAAGAATCACAAAACATAAAGCAAACAATGCAAGCACAGTCACAACAACATAATTAGCCGATAGCTCAGGCCAATGTAATTGTGGTCCAATTATTAGATCATAAGGATATGTGGATATGACTACAACAAAACATGTGTAGAAAAACAAAGAGCACATGGAAGAATGGGTTTGTGATTGCAACCAATGTCTATAGAACAAGTAAATTGAAGGAGTATGGGTATTCTATAGAACAAGTTTTGTGAGATTTGTGATATAGAAGGACATAACTGTGAAGAGATGGATAGGTATGTGTTGAAGATGAAGAGATGTTGCAAAATCTTTGCTCTACACCAGCCAAATGAACTCCAGGAGTAGATGGTGGGCCCTTTTAGCTTGCCAATGGATGTATTAGACACCCTATGTACCTTGGAAGATCACTCTCAAAAAGATAGATCAAAACAGATAAGTTGGAGTTAGCTCAGAGGTGAAAACTTGCTATTCTTGGTTGATACACCTGTCCAGTGTTTTACATAATTCTCTGAGCACAGCAGCAATTAGATTAATTCCTCATGGGGAAGGCTAGGTAGCTTAAAGAGCTAACTTTAGAGAGTAATCTCATCAAAAATAACAAACCACACACTGAGAATGACTTTTAACAAGTGATGACATCATCCCGATTTTCACGGGCTGCTACAGAAATAGACCAATGAGTAGAAAAATTAACATAACTCAAGATGTAAGAATCCAATGATCATGAAAATTTGTATGCTTATACTAGACAGTAAGTTCAATCCAACAAGCTTGAAATCACTGAATTTTGATGAGTAAACACTGAGAAATGACTCTGACAAGATGACAGAAAAAGTCGGGTACCTGACAGAGAAGTGAAGATGAACATACCCTGTTGACTTCAAATGAACATAACTGAAGATTCCAACATCCAAATGACATGAAAATTTGTGAGCATATAGTAGCCTTATAGAGCTAACTTTACCAAGTTAAATCACTGAAAATGATGAACCAAGTGCAGAGAAACAATCTCTGCAAGCTGACTGAGAAAAACTGAAGTAATGGCAGTGAGTAGTACACATCACAAGAACATGGAAAGATGAACTCAAATAATCATGAAAATGAAAGTATATTGCTTGTACAATACAATGACTTACTGATACATATGTGTGCCTTGTAATCACACCTTGATATGGCATAAAGCTCAGCTCTTGGAGGTCTTCACATAGGTCTCTCTAACCACGACTAAAACTGCCATCTATTTATAGTTGAGTTTGGGAGGCTAACTTCCCTCAATCACTCTCCAATCAATCAATGATTGATTTGATTCTCTACCTACCACAAATCACGAATTCGTGGCTCCTCTTTCCATTCTTGATCATGTGGGCTCAACCACTTAAGATTCTCTTACTTTTACATTAAGTAAACTCTTCAAAAGTTACAAGAGGTAGTTCACAAGTGAACCTTACATAGTCTTCATTTTAAGGCTTTTTCTAAGACTTTGTGAGACTCAAGACAATACTTATGCTTGTCATAGACTTGCTCCAACAGCTCCCCCTCAAGCCAAGTATGCTTGAGGTCTTCAATCTTCCAAGATTACCTGCAAACCAATCATAGCCTTGAATTTGCAAAGCTTTGTACCATCCAATGCTTTGGTTAGAATATCTGCACATTGTTGATGAGTGGACACATATGATATTTGAATCTCTTTGCTTAGAACCTTTTCTCGTACATAGTGATAATGAACTTCAATATGTTTAGTCCTTGCATGAAAAATAGGATTAGCAGCCAAATGAATAGAACTCATATTGTCACCAAAAATAGTTGGAGTTCCAAACTCCAATCCAAGATCTTTGAACAATGTCTTCATCCACATAGCTTCCTGTGTAGCTATGGCAAGACCTCTATATTCAGCTTCAGTAGAAGAGAGAGCAACTGTGGGTTGCTTCTTGGATGACCATGAAATAAGCTTTGAACCTGCAAAGGTAAGATAACCTGAAGTGCTCCTTCTATCTTCCTTGGAGCCAGCCCAATCTGCATCAGAAAATAGCTTCAAACCTAAATCAGATACATAAGGATAATAAAGTCCTTCATTTATGGTTCCTTTGAGATACTTGAGAATCCTTTTGGCAGCATCCATATGTGGTTTCCTTGGTGTGTGCATAAATTGACTTAGCACACTCACACCGTAACATATATCTACTCTTGTCAATGTGGCATAGTTGAGACTACCCACTAGACTTTGATATGATGTGATGTCCTCTATGAGTTCACCTTCATGTGAGCTCAATTTGTGATTGACCTCCATTGGAGTACCTGCAATCTTACAATCTTGCATCTTGAATTTTGCCAACATGTCCTTAATGTACTTTCTTTGAGTGAGAAACAAACCATGATCTTTGTAGACAACTTCCAAACCTAGGAAGTAGGTAAGTGAACCCAAATCACTTATCTTGAACTCTTCTCTCATCTGATCTTTGATCTTCTTCATACCATCTGCATCATTTCCTGTCAATATAATATCATCTACATATACACATAGGTAGATGACCTCGGAATTACTCTTTTTAATAAAGAGTGAAGGATCTGCCTTGCTTGGTTGAAAGCCTTTGTCCTGCAAGAATGAAACAAGCCTGAAATTCCAAGCTCTTGGAGCTTGCTTGAGACCATACAATGCTTTGTTAAGTTTACACACATAATCAGGATAAACTTGACTCTCAAAACCAGGTGGTTGTGCCATATATACCTCTTCTGTTATCCAACCATTCAAGAATGCATTCTTCACATCTAGTTGAAGTATCTTCCAATTCTTGGAAGAGGCAATACTAAGAAAAACCCTAATAGTAGGCATCTTTGCCACAGGAGAGAATGTCTCCTCATAATCAATTCAATGAGTTTGTGCAAAGCCTTTTGCTACAAGCCTTGCCTTATACCTGTTAATGGAACCATCAGAATTCTTCTTGAGTTTATAGACCCATCTTGAGCCTATTACCTTCATGGATGAAGTCTTGGGCACCAAATCCCAAGTGTTGTTTTCCTCAAGTGCTTCAATCTCTTCCTTCATTGCATGCTTCCATTCTGTTTTTGCTTTGGCCTCTTCAAATGATGATGGCTCCTCTTGGTTTATGTCCTGTGCTATGTAGATAGAATGTTTAGTTACTAATGAGGTGTCAAACCCATACCTTTCTGGTTTTTTCTTTTCCCTCATAGATCTTCTTAGGCCATGATGTGATGATTCTGCCTCATGTCCAAGTTCCTGCAATTTTGCTTTACCTTTAGACTTCCATGCTTTGATCTTTTCCATGTGAGATTCTTCATCATCCTCTGAGGTGTCTTGTTCTTCAATCTTTGATTGTTCTCTACCAAGCTTTGGAAAATCTTCTTCAAGATCATATGGTAAATTGATCTTCCTGCATGAATCTTCATACCATGAATTGTTCTCATCAAAAACTACATCTCTGCTTACCAAGAATCCTTTGTTGGTAGGGTTGTATAACCTGTAGCCCTTTTGATTGTTGTCATATCCAATAAATACACACCTTTCTGCCTTTGGATCCATCTTGCCTCTAACCTGTGAAGGAACATGAGCAAAAGCAATACATCCAAAAATTTTACAATGATCTAAGCTTGGCCTTCTTCCATTCCAAGCCTCATATGGAGTCATCCCATCAAGGGATTTTGAAGGCAACCTGTTAATCAAGTAAGTGGCTGTAGATACAGCCTCAGCCCATAAGTAATTAGGTAAATGCTTTTCATTTAACATAGACCTTGCAGCTTCAACAATTCTCCTATTCCTCCTTTCTGCCACTCCATTTTGCTCAGGAGTGTACCTTGTAGTTACCTCTCTTTTGATTCCTCTTTCTTGAAGAAAAGAATCAAAATCATGGGAGAAGTATTCTCCCCCTCCATCTGACCTTAGCCTTTTTAGTGATTTACCTGTTTGATTCTCCACAAGAGCCAAATATCTTTTGAAACATGAAAAAACTTCATCTTTGTGTTTCATAAAGAATAGGATAGTCCATCTGCTGCAATCATCAATAAAGGAAACATAATACCTTGATCCAGATATTGAAGCTTCCTTGCTAGGTCCCCATACATCTGTATGAACCAACTCCAAGAGATCTCCATGCATATAACCTTTCTTCATGAATGGTAACCTGTGAGACTTTCCAAATTGACAGGCACTGCACTTATAAATCATATGTTGTTTTGACAAATTAGGAAGTCCAAGTACACTTTGGTCCCTGCAGATTTGCTTTAATGACCTTTCACCAATATGTGCTAACCTTTTGTGCCATACTTCCAATTCTGTGAGTGTCTGACTACCATAATTAAAGAGAGCAATGTTTCTAGTGTCCTGTAATTCAAATGTGAACAATCTACCTGTCTTTTCACCTTTTGCAATTCTTCTGAATCCTTGACTTGGATCTTCAACAAATGCTCCTGCCTTTGTGAACCTGACTTGCAACCCTTTCTCTACTATCTGCCCAACACTTATCAAATTCTTTGTAATGGTAGGGACATAGAGTACCTTACTGAGTAGGTTGATGTTTCCATCAGGTGCTTTGACATTGCCTATTTTCTCCACAGGATGTTTTGTATCATCTCCTGTTTGTACCTCATGCTTATTCCTTGGATCTTCTAAATCTGATAGGAGTACCACATTTCCTGCCACATGATTTGAACAACCTGAATCTATGTAGAAAATATGCTCATCAGATTTACCTTGTGGCATAGCCATGTTCATGATCAATAATGAATCCTCTTTGTTTGAGTCTTCTGTGTAGTTATTGTAGTCTCTCCTTCCTTTGTAGCCTCCTTGATAGTTTGAATGATTGTAGTTGTTGTAGTTGCCATGGTAGTTGTTGAACCTTCCTCTTGAGTAGCCATAACTTCCTCTATTGTATCCTCTGCCTCTTTGATTCCTGGAATTCCTAAAGCAATTTTCAGTTGTATGATTAGTTAATCCACAAATAGAACATGAGTTGGAGTCTTGGGATCTCCCCCTGCCTTGTCTACCTCCTCTTCCTCTACCTCTGCCATGTCTTCCTCTACCTGCATAGTTAGCTTGATATGTACCTGCTTCATCATCCACTTTCTTTGCCTTTCCTTTGTTATCTTTAGACTTGCTTTTATCCGTGTATAAAGCTGAAGATTGATTACCTTTAGAGTTTTCTCCATTTTTGATAAGCTTTGCCTCTTGAGTAAGTAGTTGTCCAATGAGTGTGTTGAAATCAGGTACATGCATGTCCATGTACAAATCCATAGCTGTGGTGAATGCTTCCCACTTGTCATCTGCCTTCAAGCCATTGATGACCTTCCTTACAATTTGCTCTTCATCTATTACCTCTCCAATGCTTCCCAACTGATCCGCTATGTCCTTGAGCTTTGTGACAAAATCAGTCACATTTTGTTTGGGAGCCTTCTTGAGAGTTGTGAACTCCAGCCATAGTTGATGCTTCCTAGCTTTAGTACTTGAAGAAAAGAAAGCTTCAAGTGCATCCCACACTTCCTGAGATGTCTTACAACTTCTAATGTGAGGCAACAAAAAATCTGAGATAGAGTTGAGGAGATAAGACCTTGCAAGTGCATCCTTGGAGCACCATGTGCTCAATCTTTCTTGCTCTTCTTGTGTTGGTTGACTTTTGTTCCTGAAACTTGGCATAACTTCATCTCCAGCCACATAACCATATAAACTTCTACCTTGGAGATAAGCTTCCATTCTTAATGACCAAGCTGAGTAATTACCTCTATCCAATTTGTCAATTGATGAAGGAAATCCATCTGCCATGTTGTCCAACCTTGCTCTGATACCACTGTGAAGAGATGGATAGGTATGTGTTGAAGATGAAGAGATGTTGCAAAATCTTTGCTCTACACCAGCCAAATGAACTCCAGGAGTAGATGGTGGGCCCTTTTAGCTTGCCAATGGATGTATTAGACACCCTATGTACCTTGGAAGATCACTCTCAAAAAGATAGATCAAAACAGATAAGTTGGAGTTAGCTCAGAGGTGAAAACTTGCTATTCTTGGTTGATACACCTGTCCAGTGTTTTACATAATTCTCTGAGCACAGCAGCAATTAGATTAATTCCTCTTGGGGAAGGCTAGGTAGCTTAAAGAGCTAACTTTAGAGAGTAATATCATCAAAAATAACAAACCACAAACTGAGAATGACTTTTAACAAGTGATGACATCATCCCGATTTTCACGGGCTGCTACAGAAATAGACCAGTGAGTAGAAAAATTAACATAACTCAAGATGTAAGAATCCAATGATCATGACAATTTGTATGCTTATACTAGACAGTAAGCTGAATCCAACAAGCTTGAAATCACTGAATTTGGATGAGTAAACACTGAGAAATGACTCTGACAAGATGACTAAAAAAGTCGGGTACCTGACAGAGAAGTGAAGATGAACATACCCTGTTGACTTCAAATGAACATAACTGAAGATTCCAACATCCAAATGACATGAAAATTTGTGAGCATATAGTAGCCTTATAGAGCTAACTTTACCAAGTTAAATCACTGAAAATGATGAACCAAGTGTAGAGAAACAATCTCTGCAAGCTGACTGAGAAAAACTGAAGTAATGGCAGTGAGTAGTACACATCACAAGAACATGGAAAGATGAACTCAAATAATCATGAAAATGAAAGTATATTGCTTGTAAAATACAATGACTTACTGATACATATGTGTGCCTTGTAATCACACCTTGATATGGCATAAAGCTCAGCTCTTGGAGGTCTTCACATAGGTCTCTCTAACCACGACTAAAACTGCCATCTATTTATAGTTGAGTTTGGGAGGCTAACTTCCCTCAATCACTCTCCAATCAATCAATGATTGATTTGATTCTCTACCTACCACAAATCACGAATTCGTGGCTCCTCTTTCCATTCTTGATCATGTGGGCTCAACCACTTAAGATTCTCTTACTTTTACATTAAGTAAACTCTTCAAAAGTTACAAGAGGGTAGTTCACAAGTGAACTTTACATAGTCTTCATTTTAAGGCTTTTTCTAAGACTTTGTGAGACTCAAGACAATACTTAGGCTTGTCATAGACTTGCTCCAACAATAACATGTCTCAATCTTGGCATAATCCAAAAAATAGAGGGAAGCCTATGATGTATGAAGGAAGAGGTAGAGGGGAACTAGCAGCAAATCGAGCAGCCCCAATAAGGGGAACAGAAGGATTTCAAAGGTTGAGACCTAAAAGGCCACTATGGAGGGAGCATGAGAATCAAGAGGTTAGACTAGCATGAATAATGCTTTTTGTATAGTATTGTGCTCTAGATCAATTGGATAGGGCTGACTTTTCCTCTATGGGTATAGCATAGAGAAGAAAGAGGAGTTCCAGTAATTAGATATAACTTTCGGGAAACTAGCAAGCACAGTCACAACAACATAATCAGACCAATGTAATTGTGGTCCAAATTAGATCAGAAGGACACGTGGATATGACTACAACAAAACATGTGTAGAAAAACAAAGAGCACACGGGAGAATGGGTTTGTGATTGCAACCAATGTCTAAAGGTGGAGAAGCTTGAAGTTTTGGTGGTAAGAAGCTCCAAACAAAAAGCACCAATAGATTGGAAGGAGCAAAAAGGGATCACAGATCTAGTGCAAAAATAAATTCAAAAGAATAAGGAGAACCAAGAGGTATGTGAGTGAGAATTTGAAGAGCAGTTGGTTCACCAACAAGAAGAGAACAACAAACAATCATGAATGATAAAGAGAATGATGGTTTGAGGTACTTATTAACACTCCTTTGCAATTTTCATTAGATCAGTTGTTAGCTTTGGTTCTAGCATTTAAGGAAAGTTTGTTGAAGAAACTTCAGGGGCAACAACCAAAATTGGGGAATAATCACAATGTGTTATCAACAGTCAATACTATTGACCCAGCCAATGTAGATTTTGTGGTGCTTGTTTTTAAGGCCCAGTATCAGGGTAGATTGTTTGATGAGGTATTATTGGATTGTGGGTCTATAGTAAATATCTCACCTACGATTATTTACAAAGAGATGAGTGGATGAGCTTCTTCACGAGCAAGAAATTAAGGAAATTATTGGTAGCCGAGCCATTTATCATGAATTTTGCCTTTTGCCCTTTTACAAAAGCATATAGGTCAACCAAATCATGTGGTCCAAATTATATTTGGACCCAAATTGAATCAAACAACATTTATGTGGATTATGCTCTTGCAATACTTCCACCTTTCTCCAAACGTTGTTGTTTTTTATGTTCAAAGTTCAAAATAGGTGGTTTGCACTTTTCTTATTTCCCTTTTGCTTACATGTGGGTTTGTGCTATATCTCAAGGGTGCATTTTTTACTCATATGTCTAGGAGATAAGCACTTCAAGCAAAGGCTTTCATTCTCTACTTTTTCCCACACCTTAAGATCAAGACTTGACCTTGAGAAGCATGGCTTTTTAAGTTTAACTTTTTTGAAGGTGTTAATCTTAAGTTTCGTTCTCTTCAATCTTTCATTATTTGCAACAAGACTAAGTCTTTTTACTTCATGTTGTAATGTCTTGTTGGGCCCTTGAATAAATCATTTTATTTTATCAAACTCATTTAAGCTTTGAACTTTGAGGATTCTTTCTCTCAAATGGAAAATTTTAAAGTGATAGTTGAAATCCTCGTTAAAGAAATTTGTCTCATTCCTCTTTCATCCTCATTTCTAGGTAAGAACTTCTTTAAAGTAGTTCTTCAAAAGGAAGATAGGTTTATAGAAGCTATTGGGTTTCTTTAAACTCGCCCACCACTTATAGGCTTTAGGCTTCTAAAACTTGATAATGTTCAAGAAGTTTCTTCAATTGATGCAAATCTTTCCATTTTTCAAGAAATGTTAAGAACATCCCTTAATTTTGATATTTTCTTCTCTTGAAAATCAAGGGGTTTCCATATCTATTTCAAAGGAAAGATTTCTTGGTCGCAAATAGGTAGACATTTGAGGATTTCGAATCAACTCCTCAACCCTAGGTTTAGGACGGGGTATGAAGATATACTCTCCCCCACTTGAGGAGGGGTTCCTAGGTCAAATAGATAGGGAACCTTGCTTGATAGGTGGATTTTGAGATGGTAAAACCATCCCTAGGATTTCCTCCATTTTACCATTAACTTCATCCAATGAAGTTTTAAGGGTTCCCATTTTGTTCTGTATCTCTTTAGCCAACTTCATATCTTCTGGAGTTTCATTTACTTTTTCTTCTAACCTATCTAATTGTTGAAAAGCATCTACTTCATGCATTTCCTCCTCATTTTTGTTTTCCCCTTACCTTGGAGTATAGTCTACCTCTTGCTTCCCTTCCCTTGGAGGATAATCTACCTCTTGTCTAGATGCATTATTATATATTTGCATGTTTCTATTATTATATGAGTGTCTCTCCATTTAATATCTTGGAAGAACAAGAACAATGAAATAGATCCTTTAATTCAAAGGATAGACAAAAACGAAATGGAGTAATTCCTCCTATTACATCCAAAAGCTTGCTTATATTGCAGGTCTGCTCGGACCATCTTTGGATGAGATGCAGCCTTCCTTGGTCTCTCACAAACCTCCTTATAAGTGTCCTTTTGAACCACAAAGATCTACTTTGAACTCTTCTCATTCCACCTTGATTGAATTCCTTCAAGAGGTTGACGATGATGAAAAAATTGCTTCGATGAATCGCAAGAAGGCCTTTGGGATGCCTTCTTTAAGCCTTCTCTCCTTGGAAATTGGTTGAAAAAGATCTTCAAAGATGGTGGGATATATGGACTCAAGCTTCAAGAGCTTGCTTGAAAAGCTTCTTGAAAGGTAGCTCAAAAGATCTCTCAAAGAAGGTGATTTACCTCTTGGGTTTTGCACATATGTAGAGGAACGGAGTTGCAGAGAGTGAGTTGAGTGCTCTAAAATTTTGGCCTCATTTATGTCGAGAAAGTTATATCATATGACATACAAAACCAGCTCTTGGAGGCCTATAAGAGCAAGACTAGAGCTCTTTATCTCTCAGCAAGTAAGAAGCAACCCCTTCAATGTATTATTGTTTTCTTTATTAATTCAATCAAGGGAGACTATTATTGTTTTTTTATTAATTCAATCGAGAGAGAGTAGGCCTTGGCCAAACTTCCCTCCCTAAAAATAGATGTTGCCACTTGAATTTGTTTTCTAATTGAAGATTTCTCTAGGAGATATTTCTAGCTACAAGTGCTTTAGTGCAGTCACAAAAAGATGTCCAAGGTCTTCTTCTTCTTCTTCTCTGATGCATCATTCTCACAAAGGACAAGAAATCTTCATTATTGGAGCTCTATCATTAGTCCCAATAACCTTTGAAGGGTTTTCCATGTCGAAACCGATTTTTGGGTTTGGATAATGAGTGGCAATGACTTTTAGTTCACTCTAACATTTGAACTTGGACATTGAGTCCATTTTCTATTTTCTCTAATTATAGTGCATTTCTTGTGTAACTATCGGGAATGACTTCTATAGATTTCCCTATTTTCAAAGTAAACCCTTGGATTTATGAAAGCTTTTATACTAGAGAGGCCCTACCCCCCACAAAAAGCTTCATTCCTCAATCCAACACTCGAAGATCTAGAGTATGGATGGCAAATGAACGTGTTCCAATTATGTGGAGGATTCTATGAAGACTTTCTAGCTTCCAAGATTTTTTATGCATAAGATTTTGAGATTAATGAAGTGTTTTTTTGTGAATCTAGGCACCTTAACCTAAGAAGGGCATTGAGTTTTATGTAGTCTTTTGGTCCTCGATGAGAGAGCTTTAACATGGCAACAACTAAAGTCATCCCTATGACATTGTCAGAAAACTAGTGTTGCCCTAAGATGGCTAGCTCTATAATGATTTGGTCCTCGCAAACAAGGAATTTCTTGGATATAATCACTCCCTAAATGTGGAGTGAAAGGGTCGCCCCCCCCCAAATGTCTTGCTTGTGTGCCCCCAAAATATAGTAAGTAGAATTTGACTAGCTTAATTAGTGCCCCTATGTGAGTGCCAATGATAGGTGGATAGCATTTGTGGGGACACCCATCAATTAAAAAGAAAGTGGACATATGAGATTATGACAACCAACCCAGTAAAAAAAACATGTAAATTTAGTGATATTGACCCCATGTTTGGGATTAAAAAAACCAAGCTAAGGCACCAAATAAGTAGCAAAAGATATGCTTAAGTCCTTTTCAATGCGTCAACCTCTAGGCAATGCATAAATTTAATCATATGAGAGATAGCAAAGTGAATATTAAGCTAAGTGATGCATACATAGATAAGGCCTGCAATAACTTGTTGCTAGAGACGAGCATCAAATTATTAGGTCCAAATTATTTATAAAATCCAAATACTCCTCATTGATCTCTAGTCCTTGACTTGTCTAGGGTCCTCTATCAACACAAGTTAACCAATAGTAGACCATGGAGTTCTAAATAAATCTAGCACTCTCCCCCCTTCTAAATATCATCGTCCTCAATGATCTCTAAGGAGGGAAACTGTCTACAAATTAGAGCCTCTGATTCACAACTAGGGTCCGTGAGTGGACAATTGGTCCATGCTACCAAATATTCTAGTATGAAGCAATTCCACAACTACCGCTCCCTCTTATCAACAACTCAAAAGGTACATCTATCTTAGATGTTCTATCTCTTAAAGCAACTAGATCATCTACACAATTCTCATTTCGAGAAATTTATGATCTCAATTTGCTAACATGGAAAATCGGTTGAACTTTACAATCATCTCGTAACTATATTTTCTAAGTGATATCACTAATCTTGTTGATTATTATCCAAGGCCCACAAAATCTAAGTGACCACTTGGGTTTCTTACTCACTGTCAATGAAGAATGAAGTCAAACCTATAAGAACACATGATTGCCTTCTTGCAACATTTGTGGTGTGCAATGTCTATCTACAAAAACTTTAACCCGCTCAATAGCTTGTTGAAGATTAGATTGAGCTTTCCTTAGATTAGCTTCTGTTACTCCCATGTAGTCATATCTCGCATACAAACACAATAAAGAAATTTTGAATCCACAGAGTGACCCATTGGTGCTATGAAGACCATATATAGCAAAAAGACTATCATTGTTTCAGCTCGTAAGGTAGAAGTAGTCTACATCATTGTAGCAATGAGAATAGATGATACACTTGAAGTGGGTGCTACAGTGATGACTACTGACCACCATCAATATCAAGGGGTTGGCCTTCCTTAGACCTCGAGTCAAAATGATTAATTTCCTTGGAATGAATTACCTTGCTTACATGTTTGGTCTGTGTTAATGAAGGTAGATTATTTGTATCAATGATACCTCGGGATTGTTGTGGCTCTAGAACAATACCCATATTGTGTGAGATTTCTACCCCTTATGAAGTGATTCTCTCTAGTTTATCTATAACCATCTAATAGGCTTCCATCTTATCTACTAGAAAATCTCCCTCGGGCCTAACAATGATAATGTTCAGAAGAGCTAGATCCCTTAGGTTGCCAAGTCCAACAATCAACTTGATAGATGTAAACTACCAATATATTAGTGTGTGTGAAGGTGAGTTGAATTTGGAATCCAATCGTAGGCATAGACACCCAATCTACTTGTGCATTTGGATCAAGATTTTTCTTGATGAGGCAATTACTTCAATGTTGCTTTCACAATCACTTGATGTCTCATAAGTGCTCCTAATGAGCTTATAGCACTCTATACAGTAGAGATGCTACTACGTGTTGGTCTATTGGTTCCTAGTAAACTTCCTAATCTAAGAATCATACACACACACACAATCAAGCAACCGATCAAATCGTTTAATGTAGTAATTCTTTCCCTTCTCTCAGTATGAATTAGAGGTTAGTTTTGACAAGCTATAGATCTCAAAAAATGGATTTTTGATGAAAATATTATGTCAAATCAAACTCATATGGTTCAAAACTAAGAAAGAGGACCTATTAAGGATCCCTGTGTATGGAAAAACCCTTACAATTTCCCCTTAAAGATGTGCCTCTTAGCCCCTTAAAGTCTTAGGAAAAATGGCCAAAAATAGAAGATACTTGGTTTCACAATGCTTGGGAAAAATGATACTTGACAAGTGTTGTGCCATTTGTACCATGGCACTAATCACATGTGGCTAGACTTTTTAAGTATCGACATTACATGAAGGTCACAATACTTGAGTGGTGTTATGAAACCTTATCGATGACACATGACACGTGCCCGAGTGACACTTGGAACCAAAAAACCATGACACGTGTTAGTGACACTTGGAATTCATGCCACATGATACTTGAATGGTGTCAATGACACTTGAGGAGATGACACATGACACATGATACCTCTCTTCCATGACACATGACATTGCCCTAGGTGTCGGCAATACTAGATCCACAACAACTATACATTGTGACACTAGTCAAGAGTTGTGATATCTAAGAGAGTTCACGATACCTAAGTGTCAGTGACATCAAGATATGAGCAACACCATGAGATGTTGATGACACCAACCAAATGTTGGTGATATCTTGCAAGTTTTTTGATACTTACATGTTGGTGAAACTCAACCATGTGGTAGTGATACGTAGAGAATCAAGAGTCGGTGACACTTGAATCAATCCAAACATCGGGATACTTGGACTTTGGTAAGTTAAATTTTAATTTTGAAAGTGATATGTGCTCTGCTCTTTCTCCTCTATTCTCGTATATGCATAGACACTCACAATGATCAATGTATAGTGCAAAAATGACACCATGACACTCGAGATTTACTCATATCTCTACATCAAATGTTGTTTCAGAAAATTTGATTTTATAGATGAAAGGCCTTATATCTTGATTTTCATCTTCTAATATGCCTCATACACTCAGTACTAAGCTTAGGAAGTCTTGGTGGAGAAGGAGATGAAGATGAAGAAGAACAAGTGTAGGTTTAGTGGAAAACTTGGAAAAAATGCAAAAAATCCAACCCTAACAACTCATTTTTTTTCTCTATTTCTAGCTACTTAACTACCTAAATAACTATAGCTACTTAACTACCTAAATAACTATAAGGATGAAGAATGAAGGATACGGACCCAAATCACGAGTGCAAAATCAAGAGAAGCATGTACCTCATACAAAAACTTACCATTGTGCGCATTTGACAAGATCATCTCGAGCAATGATGTCAAAAGTGTTGTGTCCACATCATTGTAGCTGCCGGCATGAAAACATAATAAAGACATGTTGAATCCACCAAGTGACAAATCGGTGGTATGAAAATTGTATGTAGCAAGATTGAAGTACACACACATATAACAAGAGGGAGACAAGCACACACATAGGAAAATATATGCATATACATGCACACACACACTCACAAGTAGGCAAAAGTCAATGTGCTCCCTGAAGCTCTTGTATTGTGCAAGATAAGAGTAGTACGAATCTCATACGAGTTCTAGACCCAAACAAGATAGCCTTTACAAGTGAGAGCTCTTTCACTTATATAGAAGCTCTATGCTTCCAATTATTATAGGCAAAGGAAGGAAATTATCCCATTCTATTTGTTTTTCTTAAAAATACATTCGAAGCATATCTTCTAGTATTTGATTTTACTCTTTAGGTCTGACCATCTAGTTGTGGATGCTCTCCACTACTCATCTTAATTTGAACTTGTATCTTATTAAACTTGTGTTTCCAAAAACTTCATGTGAATCTAGCATCCTTCTCCAAAATTATGGACTTGGGTAAACCATGTAATCTGAAGATGTTCTGAATTAACAATTCCATAGCTTGTGGAGCTTCCACTGTTTCGTATAGTAGGAATGAAGTGTGCCATTTTACTCAACTGATCAACCACTACAAGAATATAATTCTTCTAACCTGGTGTTCTAGGTAAATCCATTATGAAATCCATGGAAATATTGTCCCAATACTACTAGGTTATCTCCAATGGTTGTAACGAACTTGGAGGATGTATCTTCTCTAACTTATTTACCTAACACATAAAAACATTAACTCGTTCATATTGTGGTCGTTCATTTTACTGAACCGATCAACCACCACAAGATGGTGGTCGTTCATATTGTATATAATTTCATCTTTACCTCAACAACCTGTTGACGTAGCTCGAGTAGCTCATTGCCAGTTGAGGAATCTGGTGGTGGTGAAGTAGTGATACTAACCATCTCTCTAGGTTCTGTTGTATGTGGTGTGGGCATTGGTCGTCTTTGTAGTTCTTTCACCTTGTCTACAAGTCGGTCGTGAGCTTCCAAGAGGTTTGCATAATTTTCTAATATCTGTTCGATATTTGCTGAGGGAATAGCATGAAACTTAGCAGGATCTATGGGTGCCCCTGGAGTCTTTTCAATGGCCACTTCCAGTTTGTCCTGATTTTGTTGTTGTAGCCGTCTATTCTCTTCTTGGGCAATTGCTAGGTGTCGGCAAAGTAATGTCATGTTCCTCTGTAATCGAGCATTGTGAGCTAGTTGATCTCTGAGTTGCTCTTCGGTCACCTTACTTATCGCTGCATATTTGGCTTCAATCTCCGCATAAGATTGCTGAAGGGAGGTAACTTATTGTTGCAATGCAGTATTACGCAACTCCAAAGCATCAACGCATGCTTGGAGGTGGGCAGACAAATTACATAATTCTTTGTTGTTCTCTTCCAATAATTGATATTCTTGTTTCAGCTGCATGGTCGCTTCGAACATGGTGTCTAATGCATGACTAAATGAAGTAGATGTAGAGGTAGTGGTGGAAGATGCAAGATTTTGAGAAATGGGGAAGGGAAAGGTGGATGTTGTGCTTAGAGTGGGTGTACTTGGTGATGTGAGTGAAGTAATAAGTGGTGATGTTGAGACAAAAGTGGTGGTGGGTGGTCCGGTGGAGGCCGGTGAAATCCCCAAGACACAAGGTTCGCTAAGATCCTCGTCTTAACATACTAGCACTTTTACTGCCATTAGGACCTCTTGAATGTAGAGGGGAAGTTCCACCTCTCCCATGCAAGGGGTTTCAACACCTCCCAACCCTATGAGATATGCCTCTATAGGATTGACCTTCAACTGCAATTCTTGGCAGTAAGAAAGCCGAACTACACTAGTGGCTGTTGCTGAGTCAATTAAAGCTCTCACGGTCCTTGCACTCTCTCCTTGTCCTACTTCTAGGGTCACAAAAGTTCGTCGATCAACTATCCTATGGGACCGTTCACCTAAAGCCTCACACATGGCCATGTGATAACCTAGAGCTTCTTGAGTGTGAGGCATGGGCTGATCTCTACCTTGTCTTCTCAATTTCATTCATCAGATGTGTTCTAAAGCTTCTGCCTGTGCTTCTTCTCGAATTCGCTTTTTCCTCTTCTTTATGTTTCTTTGTAGTATTGAGTCAATTTAGCATCTCTTCCATTAGGGGTTCTTGATATAACTTGACTCTGCATCCGCTTATGTAACTTGGTAGGATGTCACCTTCTAGAGTGGCTAGTTGTACCGCTCCACTTGTGGAGATCCTCTTTGATAATCATTGGTCCATAGCCTCTCTTCTCTAAGTTCCATGCATGCTGCTTCAAGGTGTACATTAGGACTAGGTTTCCTGCTTTCAAGCCCTTATCCTTCACATGTGCGTCGAAATATGCTTTTTGCCTCTTCTTGGCTGCATAAATTCTTGATGTAGCTCTCAATCGTGCTTCACCTAATTATTCAAGATCGAAGATTCTAGAGGAGAGCTCATGGCCAGTCCAGTCTGATGGAGAGTGTTAATCTCCAAAAGAACAACCTACTCTTGTGATTAGAGCACCTCTACACCAAGAGTAAGTCAAAACCTTCACTAAGTTAGAGGTCCAATCTCCAAATTATCAAAATTGAGAAAATCCGTGAAAAAGATAAAACACAGAAAAGTCTGCTGCACTATTTCTCCACATTGACCTATCAAACATGTAAAGTTTTTTATGAAACTTTGTATGAATCATCTCCTAGAGATTGCGCATCTCCTCCAAGTTGAATTACTTCAAAAGCCTTAGTATAACTTGAGAAATTTACTTCACAAGTTACCTATGTCCAAATCTGTACTTCTGAGAAGTCAATTTGACACACCTAACTTCTTAACTTTGGTTCTCACAATGTCGAACCCGTTTTACAAAATGCTTCTAGCCATAAGTAGCTTATCTTTCAACTTAAAGATTAAGCCCTCACTCATGCAAAACTTTAAACTGTGCTGGGAGAAATGATCAAAACAATAACTTCGAAATCTGCGCCTGTTTTAGGAACTTGTGAACACACTTCACATATGAATGTTCCTGCACTTAATTCTCTAAGCCTGATTGCAATTGGAAGCTAAAACTTTGTACAGAGGTCAAGCACCTTCCAACTTAGACTTGTACAAAAGCATTTCACGATTGATCTACTGTAGAAGGAGAACACGCAGAAACATCGGGCGCAAGATTTTCAATTACTCAGAAAAATTTACAACTGAGTGATGAGAGCTAATTCAACTAACTTTTTCTCTATCTCATGACTTCTAACTTCCTCAATCTTGGCTTCTAACTATTGTCACATATGCTCTCATACATGCCCCGACTTTTCTCAAAGTATTTATAGATAATTTGTACAAGATTCTTACTCAAACAAAGATCTAAGTCACCTATGACTATACTAATGTACATATGTGTACACTTCTCTTATCCTCTGAATATGTCTTTCTTCCAAGCTTCAATAGTTGATCCTTCCTTCACTCTTTAACCTTCCAAGCCTTCAATTGGTGATTGGTCTGCACCAACAGCTCCCCCTCAATCATCAATTGAGGTCTTCACTATCTTCTTTATACCTGCCATGTCTTTGAACCTTTGTAACTTTGGTCCATCCAAGCCTTTTGTAAGCATATCAGCTATCTGATCTTTTGTTGAAGTATGGATTACTTCAATCTCTTTATCCATCACCTTCTCTCTTAGAAAGTGATACTGAATCTCAATGTGTTTGGTCCTGGCATGAAAAACAGGATTAGCAGCTAAATACAATGAACTCATGTTATCTCCATATATAATTGGTACCCCATGCATAATGTCAAGACTCTTCATCAAGGTCTTGAGCCAAATCACTTCCTTTGCAGCTTCAACCATGCCTTTATACTCAGCTTCTGTAGAAGACAAAGCAACTGTATGTTGCTTCTTAGAACACCATGAGATTAACTTATCTCCCACATAACACATGTATCCATAGGTTGATCTTCTATCATCTGGATTACCTGCCCAATCTGCATCACTATAAACTTTGATATTTGTATCTGAGGTAAACCCATAATACAAACCTTCATTGAGTGTACCCTTAATGTACCTCAACACCCTTTGTCCTGCAATCCAATGTTCTTTCCTTGGGCAATGCATAAATTGAGACAAAACCCCTACTGCATATGATAAATTAGGTCTAGTTAGAGTAGCATAGATAAGGCTACCAACCAAACTCTGATATTGTCTCATGTCCTTGAATTCTTCACCTCCATACTTACTCAATTTGTGATTCACCTCCATTGGTGTAGGTGCTACCCTGCAATCATCCATTTTAAACTTGATTAACAAGTTCTTCAAATACCTTTCTTGGGTCACAAATACTCCATGTTGATTATATGTAATCTCCATGCCCAAGAAATATGATAAGTCTCCCAAGTCACTTATCTTGAACTCCTTTTCCATTTGCCTCTTAAGCTTTTGTATTCCTTCTTCATCTGTACCTGTAAGAATTATATCATCAACATATATGCACATGTATATGAAACCATTTTCACTTGCCTTGACAAGCAAGCTACTATCTGCTTTAGACACCTGAAAACCAAGTTCTTTTAGGAACTTCACAAGTCTATAGTTCCATGCCCTTGGGGCCTGCTTCAAACCATACAAAGCTCTCTTGAGCTTGCACACATGATCTGGATACCTTTTATCTCTGAACCCTTGAGGTTGCTCCATGAATACATCATCTGAAATGTAACCATTCAAAAAAGCATTTTTCACATCAAGTTGACATAGCTTCCAACCTTTACATGCAGCAATAGCAATAAGTGTCCTTATGGTTGTCATCTTTGCCACAAGACTATAGGTCTCATCATAATCAATACCATATGTTTGAGCAAAGCCTTTGACAACAAGTCTAGCTTTGTATCTAGACACACTTCCATCTGCAAACCTTTTTGTCTTGTAGACCCACTTGCATCCAATAATCTTCTGACTATTTGGTTTAGGAACCAAATCCCAAGTTTGATTCTCCAATAGTGCATCATATTCCTCCTGCATAGCATTCTCCCATTTTTCCTTACCTTTTGCCTCTTCATATGTAGAAGGGTCTTCATCTGTATTCACCATATAAGCATAATCTTTTGTGGCTAGAAATGAAGTATCATAACTATACCTTGTAGGTTGCCACCTATTTCTTGTTGACCTTCTGAGTTCTCCACTCCTTGAGGTTTCTGGCTCTTCACATTCAGGATCAAATCTTGGTGTCTCTTCCACTTCAACCTGCACTTCATTATTCTCTTGCTCATCAAATATTTGAACTTTTGATTTACCTTTTCTTTGACTCACTTCTTCTTCATCACCTGTATTGATATTGATTGTACCTGCATACCAAGTGCTTTGTTCATCAAATGTAACATCTTTAGAAACCATAAATTGCTTTGTTGATGGACTCCACAATCTATAGCCCATCTGCTTATCATCATAGCCAATGAAAACATACTTTTCAGCTTTAGGCTCCAACTTGTGCCTTAATTGTGATGGCACATATGCATATGCCACACACCCAAAAACTCTGCAATGATCCAAGGTAGGTCTCTTACCCCACCAAGCCTCATATGGTGTCATACCCTGCAAGGCTTTACATGGTAACCTATTGATCAAATAAGTGGCTGTATTTACAGCCTCAGCCCACAAATAATTAGGGCAATTTTTCTCCTTCATCATGGATCTTGCAAACTCAACAATTGTTCTATTTCTCCTTTCTGCAACACCATTTTGTTGAGGAGAGTACCTGCAAGTAACTTCCCTTTTTATACCTGCATTCCATAAGTAATCACTGAACTCATTTGAGAAATACTCTCCCCCTCCATCTGACCTTAGTCTTTTCAACTTATGACCTGTAATTCTTTCTGCATATGCATGATAGTGTTTAAATGTATTAAACACTTCTGACTTATCTTTGATCACATAGATAGTGATCCACCTAGTAGCATCATCAACATAAATCACATAATACCTTGATCCATTTATACTGAAATCTTTTGATGGTCCCCACACATCTGTGTGTACCAACTCAAGCTTCTCTGAGTACATAAAACCATGCTTGGAATAGGAATGTTTATGAGCCTTACCTAATTGACATGCCTCACATTTGTATGTCATATGTTGACCTGCAACATTAGGCAATCCAAGCACTGAACCATTGTTAACCATATCTTTAATACCTCTTTCATTGAAATGTCCAAGCCTCTTGTGCCAAAGATCTAACTCAGAGATCTTATGACCTCCATATGTGAACATAGCATGACCAATGTTGCCTTGAATCTTCAATGTAAATAATCTTCCTTCCTTTTTCCCTGAAACAATCTGTTTATATCCTTGGTTAGGGTCTTCCACATATACTCCATCATTAGTGAACCTTACTTCATATCCCTTTTCAACAATTTGACCTACACTTATCAAATTCTTAGGGATTGTAGGAACATACAAAACCTTACTCAATAAGGTGCTTCCATCCTTGGCCTTCACTGATCCAATTGACTTCACATTGTGCTTTGTGTTGTCACCTGTTTGAACAACATGATTAAAAACTTTACTTTCCAAATCAGTCATCAAAGATATGTTACCACTCAGGTGATTGCTACACCCTGAGTCAATGTAGAAGACTCTTTGATCTTCACTCTGCCTTTCACAAGTTGCATTCATTATCAATGTTGAATCTTCCTTTTGATCTGAAGCATAATTGTAGTAGGTGTTGTTGTATTGTTGACTTTGGAATCCTCTACCTGCATTTCTTCCAAAGTAATTCCTTCCACCTCTACCTCTGTAATTACCTCTTTGATTTCTGCCACCTCTTCCTCTTGAATTATAATTTTGATTGTATCCACCATTATTCTGATTATTATGCCAACAATCATTAGCTAAGTGATTTGTCTTACCACAAATCCAGCAAGCTTTGCCTCCATCTTTGTTGTTCCTGCCTCTTCCTCTACCTTTGCCACCTCCTCTTCCTCTTAGGAAGTTGGCTTGAGTAGTTGTTCCTTCATCTTCACCTGCTTGTTGTTTTCCTTTGCTATTCTTCTTCTTGTCCTTTGAGTACATTGCATGTCCTCTACTCTTGTCACCATCTCCTTTAACATCCTGCTCAAATGTTAGCATATGACCTAACAATTGATTTAAATCAGGAGTGAAATGGTCAAGTGATAGTTCTGTAGACAAAATAAATGGCTTCCATTTGTCATCACCTCTCAACCCTGTAAGGATTTGCCTTACCAATTTATCCTCCTCAATGTCTTCATCAACAGCTCCTAAAGCATCTGCAATATCTTTCATCCTTGTTACATAGTCTGAGATGGATTGAGAGGCCTTCTTCTTGAAGGTAGTAAACTCTGCCCATAAGGATGCCTTCCTTGACTTTGTAGTGTTCTGGAAATGCTCCTCCAAAGCATTCCATATGTCAGTTGCACTTTCAAGACCTCTAATATGAGGTAACAAGTAATCATTGACTCCCATATAGATAATGCTCCTAGCTTGAGCATCTTTCTTCATCCAATTTTTCAGATCTGCTAACTCTTCCCTAGTTGGAACACTAGGATCTCTGAACTCTGGCTTCTCTTCTTCTCCTGTGATGTAACCAATTAAATCTTTGCTCATAAGATGAGCTTCCATCCTCATTGACCATGCAGGATAGTTTTCCCTATCCAATTTCTCTATCTGTAGAGCATCTCCCATCTTGTATCCACCTGTGTATTGAAATCTTCAAGCTTTACAAACAATGTATGTACCTTTACTTCGAATTAGACTCCTTTTGCCTTTCTTGATGTCGAGTAGTCTTCTCCTCAGGCTTTTGACTCCAAGCTTTCACTTCTTAGTTCTTCAAATGTTGAACTTCTTGAATCTGCAGCAGTCGGGACCTTCCTTTCCTTGATTTTGATGTCTCCTGCTCTGATACCACTGATGGAGAGTGTTAATCTCCAAAAGAACAACCTACTCTTGTGATTAGAGCACCTGTACACCAAGAGTAAGTCAAAACCTTCACTAAGTTAGAGGTCCAATCTCCAAATTATCAAAATTGAGAAAATCTGTGAAAAAGATAAAACACAGAAAAGTCTGCTGCACTATTTCTCCACATTGACCTATCAAACATGTAAAGTTTTTTATGAAACTTTGTATGAATCATCTCCTAGAGATTGCGCATCTCCTCCAAGTTGAATTACTTCAAAAGCCTTAGTATAACTTGAGAAATTTACTTCACAAGTTACCTATGTCCAAATCTGTACTTCTGAGAAGTCGATTTGACACACCTAACTTCTTAACTTTGGTTCTCACAATGTCGAACCCGTTTTACAAAATGCTTCTAGCCATAAGTAGCTTATCTTTCAACTTAAAGATTAAGCCCTCACTCATGCAAAACTTTAAACTGTGCTGGGAGAAATGATCAAAACAATAACTTCAAAATCTGCGCCTGTTTTAGGAACTTGTGAACACACTTCACATATGAATGTTCCTGCACTTAATTCTCTAAGCCTGATTGCAATTGGAAGCTAAAACTTTGTACAGAGGTCAAGCACCTTCCAACTTAGACTTGTACAAAAGCATTTCACGATTGATCTACTGTAGAAGGAGAACACGCAGAAACATCGGGCGCAAGATTTTCAATTACTCAGAAAAATTTACAACTGAGTGATGAGAGCTAATTCAACTAACTTTTTCTCTATCTCATGACTTCTAACTTCCTCAATCTTGGCTTCTAACTATTGTCACATATGCTCTCATACATGCCCCGACTTTTCTCAAAGTATTTATAGATAATTTGTACAAGATTCTTATTCAAACAAAGATCTAAGTCACCTATGACTATACTAATGTACATATGTGTACACTTCTCTTATCCTCTGAATATGTCTTTCTTCCAAGCTTCAATAGTTGATCCTTCCTTCACTCTTTAACCTTCCAAGCCTTCAATTGGTGATTGGTCTGCACCAACACAGTCATGCTCGTGTGCTACTTTCAATGTAGGTATCAAAAATTCCAATGGTAGCATTGCATTTAGGCCGAACACCATCTAAAAGGGTGTGGCTTGGAGTACCGTTTTATAGGAAACTCTGTACGCCCAAACAGCATGGTGTAGCTGTTTGTCCCAATCAGAGCATTTATTATTAACCAATTTTGTCAGTACATTGCATAGAATCTTATTTGTGCTCTCGGCCTGTCCATTAGCTTGTGGGTGATAGGGAGCAGACTTCTTATGTATCACCAAGAATTCTTGGAGAAGATTTTCTATGACTTCATTCAAGAAGTGTGCGCCTCTATCACTTACTAGCTCTATTGGAAGCCCGTATCTGGTGAACACATTCTCGAATAAGAACTTAGCTGTCGTATGGGCATCGTTCTTCATTGTAGCTTTTACTTCTACCCATTTGGTTAGATACTCAGTGGCCACAATAATGTATTCAGCATGGGAGCCCTTGGCTGGGGGATTAATAGGACCAACAAAGTCTATTCCCCACTTAGAGAATGAATGTCCACCTATCATAGGTTTCAATGGCATCTCATCTTTACGTATAGGATACTGGGTTTGCTGACAAACATCACACCTCTTCACATAGGTATGTGCATCCATATGAATCGTGGGCCACCAAAGACTTGCAAATAGTATTGCCTTGATCACTCTATCTGGTCCAAAGTGTCCTCCTCCTACACCTTGGTGAGCAGTTTCCAAGATCTTAAGATATTCACTCTCGTGGACACATAATCTCAGATACCCATCTTTCCCTCGTCTATAGAGATTATCTCCAATTAGAGTGTAATCTAGCACCTCTTGTTCTAAGCTCCTTTGCCTAGTCAATGTCATATCTTGGGGAAAGGTTCTTGTCCTCAAAAAGACTAAAATGGTTCGCTCCAATCTGGCACTAAAGATACCCGATAAAGAGTGGCATGTTCCACTAGTGGTTTAGTACGGCAAATTGGGCAATCCTTGCACGTCCTATGGACATCTGCTTCCATAGTTGGCCAGTGCACTCTGAGTCTCCTCAATGTCTGTAAGGTTCTTGGTCTCGAGTAGTGTTGCTCTAATGCACCCACATGTGCTAATTGCAACCACTTTGAGTGCTTATCCTCTTCCACACAACAAGCTATTATTCCCTGATCTGTATGTTTGTACATACTTCCTGCCATGATATGGTACTTTTGGGCTTTTACTACCTCTCTATCTTGAGTGTTTACTACTGGACGTTTAGGCCCATATGTCAGTACTGGCACTAAGGTCTTGGACCACTGTGGTACAGCTTCCAAATTAAACAAGTAAGCATCACGGAGATCATTTGATATTCCTTGTGGGGCCTCTCCGGATGTGATCCTCGAGAGATGATCTGCTCTTTAGTGAGTCTTGCCTTTCCTCACCACAACCTCAAAGTCATATTCCATTAGTAAGAGAAACCATCTTACTAATCTACCTGTATTGCATGGCTTATTTACCAAGTACAAGAGTGCTTGATGATCAGTAAAAAATTTAAACTTATTTGCAAACAAATAGTGTCTAAATTTTTTAACTGCATATACCATGCCTAATCCTTCTCTCTTAGTGGTGGTATAATTTCGTTCAGCTGCATTTAATTGTCTACTAGCATAGGCAATTGGAAGATCCATATTACTTTCACCCGTAGGTTGTGCAAGTATACACCCAATAGCATAATTGGATGCATCCACATGGACATGGAATGGCTTGTTCCAATCCGGTGTAGTCAAGATTGGTGCTAAAGACAATCGTCGTTTAAGCTCATTGAAAGATTTCTCACATTCATCAGTCCACTCAAAATTGGTCAAAAGTCTGTACAGAGGCTTTGCAATGATGGCATACATGTGTATGAAATGTCGATAATAGCCACAATGCCCCATGAAAGCTTGCACTTCCTTGACATTCTTTGACCTAGGTAGTTCTGCGATCGCTCTCACTTTCTCTTCGTCAGTGGATATGCCGTTCTTTGACACTATGTGTCCTAGAAACTTGCCTTCCTTGACCATGAAAACACACTTTTTTGGGTTCAAGCAGACTTGATATTCTCTACATTTGTCAAAGATTTGCATGAGTTTAGGTATATGTGTCTATCTAATGTTGGAATGAGCACAGAGATCATCAACATAGACTTCCAAATTCTTCCTCAAGAACTCTTTAAGCACATGGCACATCAGTCTCTAGAAGGTTGGAGGCACGTTAGTTAGACCAAATGGCATTACGCGAAAAGCAAATATGCCCCACTTTGTGGCAAAAGCCGTCTTATGCTCATCTTCTGGTGCAATGGCCACTTGATTGTAACCAGAGAACCCATCCAGGAAGCTGTACACTTCCTTGCCTGCTACCCTTTCTAATAGATGCTCAGTGATAGGAAGTGGATAACTATCTCTGATAGTGGCTGCATTAACCTTCTTCAAGTTAATGCATACACGTAATTTTCCATTCTTTTTGGGCACCACTACGATGGGGAAAACCCATTTAGTGTGCTCGATTTCATAGATACATCTAGCTTCAACTAAGCGATCTATCTCTTCTTTGATCTTTGGAAGCATAGTTGTCATTGTATGTGTATGGCTTCTGTTTAGAGGGCCTGGCCTCTGAGGTCATGGGGATCGTGTGTGAGCATATGTCAAGGTCTACACCTTTCAAGTCCTTGTAACTCCAAGTGAATACATCTCTGTATTCTCTCAGCAAGGCTATCAACTCTTGCTCTTCTTCTTCCATCAGGTCATGTCCAATGTATGTGCATTTTTCTTTCCTTCTTCTATGGCTACCACAATTTTCTTCGTGGTTTCTTTGTTATGATAGGCCTCTCCTGCTTGAGCATCACGATTAGGCATTCTTATCATAACTCTCCTGTCTTCTATCTCATACTTCTTAAAATTTTCAGGGACCTCGAATAGAGATTCTCCCTCTTCTCTCGTGGTTTCCTTCTTCTTCCTTTTCTTACCTTCACTCTTGGTGGTCACTTGTGTGGTTAACGTCACCTCATTGGTAACCCTTCATGTCTCTAAGGGTGAACTTCCACTTCGTAGAAATATTCCTCATCTCATGCAAAAGGTGTGTCCATGATGATTGACTCTAGATCAGAGTCACTTGCATCCTCGAATGCATCAGGGCTAGGTTCACATTCCTCAATAATTGGATCACACATAATTGGCTCTATTGTGAAGACTGAAATGTCATAGCCAGCCTCATTGCAGTGGGGTGTCCATTGTTCTTCATTGATGGCTACATCCATGGTTGCTAAAATTTCCGCCCAACCGTGGGGTTCAAATTCTTCGTCTGGAAATACTACAGGTGCATAGGCTGGGTCTTGAATGGATCTATGGGTTTCCTTCGCACCTAACTCTCTGGCGTGTTCTCTCTTCTCTTCCTCTACTGCTACTTTGCACATCCATAATTGTGTGTCTTCATGCATCCATGAGGATCCTGATCCTATGGAATGCACTGACTCAGTATCATCTTTGGCTCTATGGATGGGATTCCATTGGATGGGAGGGACATCTCTATGAGAGTAATCCTTGAGATTAACATTGGTTGTAACACCTAAGTGTTGCAGATACAAGGAATTGGTTCCCCAATCCTGTACCACTTGCAACTGCCGCATAAGTGGTCTCCCCAAAATCATCTCATAGACTTGATTTTTGCTAAAGTCACATATAGCAAAAGTATGCTCAAACTCTACACCACATGTAGTGAGAGTTATTCCTTTTAGCAATCTTAAAGGTCTCTCAATGTGACCGTCGGCCATCTGCAATTTCATTCTCGTCGGCCTGAGTGCTGGCTTGCCTCAATGCTTCCATAGGGAAGTGGTAGCAATTGCAACTCCTGCGTCTGAGTCCAAAATTGCCTTGGTTGTCTACCCCTTATGGGTAAGGGTAAGATAGGTATTTCCTTCTTCTCCTTCGCTCATGTCTCCTATCTTATCCAATGGTATTTCTGGCACTGTTCTATGAGATCCTACCTATGAATGAGATTTCACTACATCTGGCACTTGTTTGGCTACATGTTTCCACAATTCTGGCCTAACCTGAGTAGTTCTTCTAAAGTGAGATTGCACTGCACTTTAGTGTTCTTTACTACCTCTGTATTCCTAGATATGATAGAGTCTTCGTTTCTTATCAAAACCGTGGGTGCTCTCATGCAAGTAGACTTCGTTTCCCATGGGCCTGTGAAATGGGGTAATTACTGCAAGGAATTAGACTCAAAGTCTAATCTCTCATGAGACTGGGCACTCTCATGCTCTCCATAAATGGATGGAATGTCATGTGGGAATTGATCGTGCGCGTCATCCACCACAAGTTCAATTGGAGGAAGGTCTTCACTTTCTTTAGCCCATTTCTCTTCTTGAATCTCTCGCAGGAATTCTGGTGAATATCGATTCATAGAAGAAGAGGTGTCTGGTTCAGTGGAGTTAGGCACATAAGCTTCCTGGGGAGGAATGCTTATTCTATCACTCACCCTCTCCTTGGCTTGGGAGGTGGCTCCTTTTTCCAAAATTTGCAAGTAACCTCTCCAATCTATCTAAAAGACCATCAAAATGCAATGATGTTCTAGTGGAGCTAGAGCCATTGAGCAAGCAACTGGCTTCAAACATGGCTTGCGCTAATTCTACCATCTTAGCACAAAGTTTTGTTCTCTCTATCTCTAGATCGGCTCTAGGGTAACATTTATCATGATCTGTCACATTTGGCCCTTCTTGGATTCTGGCGTGATATGCTTTAAGCATCATGTCTAGATCCTCAGGAGTGGGATCGGCTAGGACTGACTCTGGGTGGTGGGTGGGTTAGGTGTGGTGGATTAGAAGCTTGGAGAATGGAAGGAGATGGATTAGAGGGAGATCGAAATGGTGGTGGTGGGGTAGTGTGAGAGTGAGTTTGAGATGTGAATTCCATTATTTTTGCTTTGGTTTCTCTCAAGCTTTCCTCAAGTTCGCTCTTTTTCTTTGACCATTGTCTTTTCATTCTCTCCCGACTATCTCTTCAAGCTCTTGTCCTTTTCTTGGTTATGCTCTCTGTCTCGCTAACCTCAAAACTTTTTTCCTGACCTAAACCTTGGTTTTGCTGCAAAGCTTGAGCTCTAGTGACCACGTGCTCTGGGGATGTGGAAGTTACACTTCTTGTTGAGTCTACTACTAACCCAATAACATTGATAAGAGCAATTTTTGGCATGTTGATGGGGTTCTTGGGACACTCTCGTAGCAAATGCTCCTTTCCACAATTTGGGCAAAAGCCTTGAATGGTCACAGATTGGGTTTGTGTCGGTGCCGATAGGGGGAAATCACGGATGAGGTGATCCCCCTGACATCTGAAGCATGGCCCTCTAGGAAATGGAGGCTAGGCTGAGGTCTAGAGTTGGGGTTTGCGTACATGACATTCGTATAATCTGGCTCCCAACTAGATTCATTGGGTTCTTCATAATAGTATGACTCATTATGCTCGGGTGACTGCATGTAGTAAGCATGTGGGCTATCAATATGTGTAGAGTCAAAACTATGATCACTTGGGTCACTTTCTGATAGCAATGGGGTTACGGGGACTATGGCTCTGTTCAGATTTTCCTCTACAGATGCATATTTCATTGGAATCACATTGGTTGGAGCAGGGGTTTGCTGCGCTATAAGAACTGGTTGAGGTCTTTGTTGGGCCTGATATTGGGACTGATAAGGTTGCTAAGGCCTGACATATTGTTGTGGTGGGTATTGGTTCTGGAATCTACCATGTTGTGGATATGGCTAAGGGAAATTTTGCCTGACAGTTTGTTTGTTGTATGGGCAGTCTTGTGCGGTGTGGTTGGTGTACCATCGCTCTATGGTGCAGTACTGGCTACTGGGATTCACGTGGGGTTGGGCCATAATGGGACATACACTCACCATATGGTCTCCTCCACAAGTATAGCACCAGTTAACTGGGGCAAATCTTGGAATTTGTTTGCTAGAGACATCTAGTTTTTGAGCTACCTTCTCTGCAAGTTCCTCGATAGATGTGGATTGATCGGAAGTGAGGCTACTAGAGCTATATGAATCCATGTAGATTTTTGAAAGGCTTAGCTGCGATTCACCCAAGTTGAGCTTAGCTGCTAACTTTTCGCTTAGTTGACCGGTTAGGTGAACGATTAAGCGTTTCGTGACCGTGACTAATTCCACATGCGTACACATTCTTCTATGGTTCTAGGGTCCTTCAGATACACATATGATCTGAGCTTGGTGCTCAGCAATCCATCTAAGAACAAAGCCACTTGTTTGGCTGGTGTGGGTAACTCAGGCACCGGACACCTCTCTAGGTATTGCCTAAACCGTCTTCCTTCCAGTCTAACCGTCTCTTGAGGTGTTTGCTTGAAGCTATGAATCAGTGAGGAAGTATTATGCCGTATACCACTCTTAGAGAACTCAGTGATGAAAGCTTCTAGAAGTTGGTCTATGTTCCTAAACTGCCTCTCATGTAGTGGTTGAAACCATGTAAGGGCTGTGTTTCTAAGGGTTAGACCAAAAGCATTGTACTGCATGAATAGATCCTCAACTTGTTCAGCTCTCAAGACTTGCCTAAATTCTACCACATGGTCGTAAGGGTCTCTAGTGCCATCGAAGTAATTATTCATGGACTTAACCAACTGGGTTGGCCTCAGGGTCCTAGTGTGCTCTCTAGGACTTGGCAAAGGAAAATCATCAGCATTTCTTTGGTTTCTTGGGGCTCTAGGTCTCTCAGTTTCTTCTCTCTCCGTCTCTGTTCTCATCCTTTCTCTCCCAGGGGGTTGGCAAAGCTCACCTCGAGTCTATCTCTACTCCTTTCTCTTTGAGTCCCATGAGCTTGAGATGTTCCAACTCCTTGGTGACCATAGGACACAACGGATCGAGGTTGGGGAAAAACAAATTCACCCTTCCAAGTGTAGGCATGTCTCCCAAGCTCTGAGACCATAAAGATCCTCTCTGAAGCATCATCTAAGTAGGTCACTATGCCTGGGCTATCGGGATCTTTGAATTCATAGATGGTAAGTGTTCCCACTTTGTTAGGCTTCTCAAGCTTGTACCTCCAAAAAGCCTCATCCGTCTCCTGACTCACAAGTAAGTCTATGCTCCTATTGTCCTGGGGAACCCACTCTAGAGTGATTATTCTCGTCAAGACCGACTTGCCTCGAGGGGTTTTTGGCTCTTTCCCTAAGTTTCCTTGCTCTATGTCGCCCATGTCAGCCTCTGTGATCACATTGCCGAAATTGTCTGTCCTATCTGGAAGGGTGGTGACCACATAAATCGTTCCTTCTTTATCTAGATATGCTCCACTTTTTAACTTGACTATTGGATGTTCTAGTCCATGGGGTTGATCTGGGTTTTTAATCTGGACCATGGATCTTCTCAGACCGTCTTCGTAGATGCGATCACCTAGACAATTGGTCCTGATATATTCCAATTGAGTCTTGTAAGGTCCTTCTAGCTTTTCTAGGTATGCCACCCCTGAACTACCCACTGGTCTCTCCATGTTATAGGACATCTTAGAGTCACTGGTTTCTTATTCTAGGGCATAGGGGTAATCACTCAACTACTGGGCCCAAGACCTAGTTGTATGATTGACACTAGCTTCGGAGGATCTGAGGCTTTGTTTGTCTCGGCCTAAGTGTCTTCTTGACCTAAGGTTCATATGCCTGGTTTCTCTACCCCCTAGACCCAAGAACAATCTCGTTGTAGATTAGTTCGTATCAATCACTTTGCTCTTTTTAGTTGATTATTGTGTTAAGCTCTTGTTTGAAATCACGTCTTTAGGAATACTTACGTGAATTTCACACTTGATAATGGATCGATTCAAGTTTACTTTTGTCCCTTAGGGTTTTCGCACTTAAGACCTACTTAATTCTTGCACTTAGTTTATTAGTTCTCTTGGACTTGATTCGTGCCTAGCGTCGCTCTAATTACTCACCACACCTAGGTCATGCTTAGCCTAAACTAGGAATTGACAAAGGGGGTTGAGAGAACTTCCAACCTCCAATCACTTGTTGCTCCAGTCGCTACACAAGCCCAGGAAGCCTTCTCCTAAGCTTGGTATTCTTCCTTGCTAGCTTGCTTTGAATTCCTTGATTGCTCACAATGTTCCTACAAAGGTTCACAATTTAATATTGCCCTTCATCACAATGAATTGATAGACACACATCAAAATGTATAAGCCCTCCTTAGAATTGCTCTCTGCACCCCCAGAATCCTATGACCACCTAATCCCACCTAATGGTCAACTTAAAAATACATGTTCTAAATCTCCACATATGATTTTTACCAAAAACCAGTCAAGGCCCATGTAGAATTCTCAACGAGATTTCCAATGAGACCAAAATCTCATCAATCGGAGTTCGTATGGTGAAGTTAGGACCATTCAGGCACTTGGGGGTCAAGACAAGTTCTCAGGGTTATCTAATTTTTTCTAGTTGGTTTGCCCACTTCTAAGACTCTAAGGTAGTCCCTATTTATAAGAAATCAAGCCCAAAATTACCACAATTACACAATTACACCCCCCAAAAAATTATGTGTGAAGTCGGTGTATCGAGATAGCTCGGGTCCATGTGTCGCAATACTCGGTGTGTCACGATAGGTGGGTGTGTCGCGATAGCTCGGTGTGTCACGATGGATGGATGTAATAGCTCGGTGTGTCGCGATGGGTGGGTGTGTCGCGATAGCTCGGTGTGTCGTGATAGCTCGGTGTGTCGTGATAGCTCGGTGTGTCGTGATAGCTCGGTGTGTCGCAATGGATGGGTGTGTCGCGATAGCTCGGTGTGTCGCGATAGCTCGGTGTGTCGCGATGGATGGGTGTGTCACGATAGCTCGGTGTGTCGTGATGGATGGGTGTGTCGCGATGGATGGGTGTGTCGCCATAGCTCGGTGTGTGGCGATGGATGGGTGTGTTGCGATAGCTCGGTGTGTCGCGATGGATGGGTGTGTCACGATAGCTCGGTGTGTCGTGATAGCTCGGCGTGTCGCGATACCTCGATGTGTCGCGATACCTCGGTGTGTCACGATACCTCGGTGTGTCGTGATACCTCAGTGTGTCGCGATAGACCGGAATATGGTGAATTCTACTGATCAACCTAGTGATCCTAGGAGCTCTCATCCTACATTGTGTCGTGGTACACTTAGATTTGCGATAGGGTCGATTTTTTGGTGTGTCGTGATAGCTCAAGGTCGATGCCTCAGGGCTTGCGCAGATGCATTCCGTACCTGCAGAGCTTGCTGGGGATGGTGATGCTGCTGAAACCTGCAAGAATCATGCAAAAAACACACAAACACAACAATGCACTCTCGCTCTCTCTCAAACTCTCACCAAGCCTATGAGGTGAATGAAATGGGAGTGGGCATATGAAAGGAGAATGGAGATGGTGTGGAGCGGAGATGGAGATGGAAATGGAGATGAAGACGGGAAAAATTAGTGAAAATCTATGAAATAACCTACTACTTACCTTTCCAACGTGTCCTCTCTACGTCTTACCATCACACGCTCGTCCTCAAAGCTCGAATCCCTGGCAACGGCACCAAAATTTGGTGTAGCTCAGTGATGAATAGCACCTCCTTTAATGTCAATCCTGGAAGACATGAGGATGGTATGAAGACCTCGAACAAGTGATGGCACAAGTGTGTGAGTGAGAAGCACACAAACATGCACACACATACACACACACGTGCACACAAGGCAAGAACAAAGAGAGAGAGACAATGGAATCACTTCTATTGCAAAAGAGTTCTCATACAAGTTCAAATCTACAACAAGCTAGCCTCAGAAATGAGCTCTCTAGTTCTATTTATAGTTTTTGACTAGCTTTGGTCCTGTTCAAGCCTAGTGTTTGGCCTAGTTAAAAATTAGGTCCCTAAGCTATTTTAGAGGCTCAAACGAGCTCGGAAAATTATAAAACTTGGTAGAAAATTACTTTTAAAGCTCCTCAAGCTCGAGGACTCCTCGGCTTGTACAAAATGGAGCTACAAAAAGGTGAAATGGTATTTACAATGGTTTTTAGTGATGAGAATCACTTTTAAAATAATGTAAGGATTGAAAATATTTGATGGGACACCTCAGTGCTAGATCTGTGTGTATGCCCGTACTTGCTTCTTCCCAGATGATGCCAACAATGGAGGATAACTTTGTGTCAAACAAAATATATTGACACATTATTGTAGCATTTTGGCCTTCAAGATTGTAAACATATTGCTAGCCCGATAGACGCACATTTATAGTTGATTCTTCATGATGCGAGAGAAGCATTTGATGCTATTCTCTATCAATAGGTTGTTTGATGCTTGATGTCCTTGTGCATAATGCACCATGTTATTCATTTTGTTGTCTCTCACATGACCAAATTGCAATTCCAAAGGAGTCCTAACTTTGTCCAAGTAGAGAGGAGGTCATACCAAGAGTAACAAAGCTCACAGACCTTGTAGGAAGAGTGTTTGGTAGACATTGCCTACATCTTTTGTTCTTTTCCATCCATTTGATGTGTATGATATCTTATTGAAAAGCTTATCACGTTTACTTTATTTAGCTATGATACGAATCTCACAATTGGTATCAGAGCAGAGTTGAGATCTACAAAGATGTAGTAGAAGGATCTTTGCACAAAGGACAAAGGATCAAGGACTCATCAAGCTTCACAAAATGGTATCTTTCATAAAGCATGTCACAGATATGGCAAATTTGGGGAAAAAAGTTGAAGTTTTAGACAAAGATAATGATCAATCATGGAGATTTAGAGTATCCAACTATCTTAAGTACAAAGGACTCCAACCTATTGTGTGTGGAGAGGAAGAAGCAACTGAGGTTGACCCAAACAACCCAAAGACTACAAATGCAAAGCTAGGGGTCTCAAGGAATGGGAGGAGAGGAATACTAGAACTATCTTTTTGATACCTTAGGTAATCTCCAACACTATGGTGGGCGTATTTCGAAATTTGATCATGCTAAGGATGTATGGGAAGGCATTGGGAAGTTCTATGCTACTTGCACAAGGAGTAGAAAGATGCATCTCAAAAATGAGTTTCACACACTTAAGAATGCTAGCGGCCAATCTATTGTTGACTACACACTAAGAGTCAAAGAACTAAGGGATCCACTTGCATCTATTGATTGCAAAGTTGATGAAGAAGACATATTGCAGATCACCCTCAATGGAGTTAAAGGAGAAGATAAGTGGAATCCTTTGATAACCACTATCCTTTATAGAGATCATCTCCCATTATTAGAGAAGCTAATCTAGTGGCAAAAAAAGCTGCAATGGAAGATGCACCAAGACACAAGACACAAGGAACACACCCAAGCACTCTATGCCAACAAAGTGATGGCCAAAGGAGACAAGAAAGGTAAAGGTGGCAAAGGAAAAGGTAAAAAAAACAAAGGAAGATTATGAAGAATCAAATTTAGTTTCCAGCACCAAATTCGATACCAAAGGCAAGGGCAAGGGCCAAAGTCCACATAAAGGTATGTTTTTTCACATTTGTGGTAAGCAAAATCACATTGCTTTAGATTTTTGGTTCAAGCATGGCAAAGGAGGTAAGAAGAAGGAGCAATGGAATTATGCTAGCACCACTTCAAAGAATGATGGCAATGAGCAACTCCTATCCATGAGGCATCAATATGATAGGGTTTCCATGCACCAAAATGATAAATAGATTCTAGTTGGAGCAATCACATGCCAGGGAGATGTTTTCATTAAGATGTAGGTTCCAAAGACCAAGGGATATGTGGAAGCAATGATAATAAAGAACACTCCATAGAGCAATGAAGACTTGTACTTGGATCTTTAGTTGAGTATGTTGAAGCTTCATTAAAGATGACATCTTTTGAAATTGTGATGGGGATATCAGATTGGGAGAAGAAAAGTTTTCAAAGGTAGTACAATAGGTACTTCATGTTCCTTCCATCCCTAAAAACCTTATTTTTTTATTGTAGATGGTAGAAAAGGGATTGAAGGTCATATTCAATGACAAGGGCTGCCTTGTGAATGATGGAGGAAAGCTTCTAGACAAAGAAGTGATAGAAGGTGGGCTATTCACTCTTGATATCAACCCCACACATAGCTCGATATCTTATGGAATTGTTGGGACTAGGAAGATTGCAGAGATTGATCTTTGGGATAAAGCAATAGGGCATTTGTATAGTCCTAAGCTCAATGACATGATCAATGCAAGATTGGTGAAAGGTTTTTAGCAAACTTTGATGGTCAATCCATGCATGAGGTTTGTGATGCTTGCCAACTAGGTAAGCAAGCTAGACAACATTTCAAGCATACTCACAAATCAACAAAGAATTCGAAGCTCATAGATATAGCTGCTTTGGGGCCTATCAAGGAGACTTCTTAACGTGGACCTAGGTACTTAGTCACATTCATTGATGACTTCTCAAGAAAGGTATGGACCTATATCACTAAGAGAAATTAGATTGTTCTCCATGTTTGAAGTGCTCAAGAATGAAGTTAAGGAAACAAGTAATCAAGTGAGAACCCTAAGGTCTAATGGAAGGGGGGAATTATTTCTCTAAGGACTTCACAAAGTAATTGTAGGATCATATCATCAAAAGGTAGTTCACATGCAAGTACATCCCTCAAAAAAAATCATGTGGGAGAAAAGAAGAATATACACATTGTCGAGATAGCTATGTCCATGATAAATGAAGGTAAATTACCATTATCTTATTGGGTAGAGGTTGTAAATACATCAATGTATCTTATGAATAGGGTTCCCACAAGAGTGCAAGGACTCACCTTATGAAGTTTTATTTGGGAAGAAAGGAGGTCTAGAAAACTTGAAGCTATTAGAGAAATTGTATAAGTGTTATGATCATCTGACAAAGAAGCTCCATGTGTCAAGGGATCTGATCTTTGATGAGATAAGGTCATGGTAGGCCGACAAGGAGAAAGTGCTTGAAGGTGATTATGATGATCATGTAGGTTAGACCTCAAGATTTCATCAAATTGTGTGGATGATAGTCATCAACATCAAATGGACATGCCCATGGACTTTAAGATGAAGGTAAAGGTTATGAATCCTCCCCTACTTCAAGATATAGGAGTACCAATGAGGCAGAATATGAGCTAGATGAAGCTAGTGACCAAGGTGAATACAATGACCCAGAAGATTTGGTTACACCTATGGTAAAGCTCACAAGGCTCAAGAAACAGAACCCAAGGTGTAATCAAAGAAGATCAATCAACAAGAAGACCCCCATTCAAAGGTTAAGTTATGAATCTTTCATGCCATAACATTTTGCATACTTAATGTAGGTTATTGCATATGAGGAGCCAGCTACTTATGAGGAACCTAAGGAGAAACGAGAATGGAGGGCTACAATGTATGATGAATTAAATGCAATGATGAAACAAATGGGTATAAAAAGTAAAAATGAACTTAGATGGAACCGCTACTAGATACAAGGTTAGATTGGTCGAAAAGGGCCTCACTTAGACTCAAGGTATAGATTATGATGAAAATTTCAACCCCTTTGATAATAAGACTACCATTATGTCTTTGATAGCCATATGTGTAGCTAAAAGATGGCTAATTTATCAAATGGACATCAATCATGATTTTCGAAATGGTGAGTTGAGGGAGGAAATGTATATGGCCCAACCTCAAGGCTATGAGGATCAACACATGGATTATCTATGCAAGTTAAAGAAGGCCTTGAATGGTCTTAAGCAAGCCCCAAGGGAATGGAATTAACTGTTGTTGGATTACTTGAGTAGGTGTGGGTACTCTCCAAGCCATGTAGATTCATCTGTATACCTAAAGAAGGTTGAGCATAGACTAGTCATTATATGCATCTATGTAGATACCTCATTATTACAGGGAATGATCATGTAGGTGTCAAAGACATAAAAAGGAGGCTTGGAAGAAAAGTCAAGGTATTTGATTTGGGTGATCTAAAGTATTTCTTGGGCATTATGTATGGAGGTGAAGATATCTACCTATGCCAAAGGAAGTACCTCCTAGATATGATCTACAAATATGGCATGGAAGATTGCAAGCCAAGTGTTCAACCCATGGATGCAAACATGCAAATCAACAAGGGTGATGGTAAAAAACTTGATGACTTGACCTTCTATAGGAACGTGGTAGGCTCATTGATATATGAGACCCTTGACCTAATTTGAGTTATGTAGTAGGAGTACTCTCATAATACATGCTTGCAATTACATATGTGCACCTAAATGCAACCAAGAAGGTGCTAATGTTGACCTTTGAATCTCACAGATGCACGAACGCAGAGGATAGTACAGAAACAAAATCTCACAAAAGTACTCAGAGAATAGAAAGAGACAAGAGACTTGACACTAGATGGGTACAAACTCCCCCCACATACTCTGATGGACGAGTCTAGCAGAGCATGTGTATTTGTAGCTATTCCTTATTACGTTCTGAATAGAAGATACATGAGGGTGGCACTTCGAAAGGCATGCTTTTGCTTTATTTTTAAAATCATGATTTTCTATTTTTGCTTTATTTAAAAAATTGTGATTTTCTATTTTTACAAAACATCACTCTCTAAAGTGATCTATTATTTTTACAAAAATGACTATCTTCTAAATATTCTTCTAAATATCTCCAAAAATATTTGAATAAGTCCATGCGTATTCACACCCTCATGAATCTTCACCTGCTAAATCAAAACACAAAACAAATTAAAATGCTCAAGACATTAAAATCCATTTAACATTCCATTATCCCATAAAATATAACATGCCTCCCAGCTGATGAGCAATTGACCTCAATTGATAAGAATAAAATAGATATGGATGGCCAATCACATGTCCCATCACTGAACAATCATAAGCATGTTCCATGTAAAAACACATGCATGGAGTTGGAAAACTAGAATTTAATGTGATTGTGAATGATAAGCAGAAATCAAATGGTCATAATGTGGAGTTAGTGATGTCTTATGAATCCATTGAGATTCTTCAAGTGAGTGATTTTTATATTTAACCAAATATCTATGATATTGATTACCTATGCATGTAGTGGTGACATCATAATCAAGTATTTTCTCTGGAGTTAAAATTGCTACATCCTCTTCAAGCAAAGGAGGATCATCTAAAATAGGAGTGATTGGTAATGTTCCTTTAAATTGTTTCAATAAACTAATATGAAAAGAATTATGTATATTCCAATGAGAAGATATATCTAATCTAAAAGCATTCTCATTAATTTTTTGAATAATATGGAAAGGTCCATAATAACATGGTGCAAGTTTGACCTTAGAATGTTGTGAAAATTTTTTCAGAAGTCTTTTAATTATTTATAACCATAAAAAATCATTTTCATTAAATTCTTTAGTTTCTCGTTTCTTATTAACATTACACATGTATTTTTCTTTACTCTTTTTAATGTTCTCATGAACCTCATGAAGTATGGAAATATGATCTTGTGCAGAAGAATCAGCCATAGGTATGTCAGTTTGAGTGATAGACATGGGAGTGGGAAGACTTTTTACCATACATAATTTCCTACAGTGCATGTCTAGTAGTGGTATGTGTTGTGTTATTATATGCAAACTATAGTAAAGGAAGTTTCTCATCGCAATTACTTGTATTATCTAAAGAATAACAATGTAATAGATCCAAAATAGTACTATTCATAGCTTCACTTTGCCCATTACTTCTAGGATGAAATGAAAAACTAAAGTCTATTTTAGAACCTAAATATTGAAATAATGGAACCCAAAAGTGATTACAAAAACGAACATCTCAATCTGATAAAATAACTTTTGGAAACCCATGATGTAGAAAAATACATTTAATAAATAACTTAGCAGCTTGAGGTGCAGAAAGAGTCTTTTTACAAGGAATGGAATATGCTTGTTTACTAAGCCTATGGACAATTGTCCAAATATATCATTATGAGATGAAGTTGAGGGAAGACCAGTAATAAAATCCATAGAGATTTGTTCCCATGGTCCATTAAGTATGGGAAGTGGCATTAATAATCCAAATGCTTTACCATGATGTCTTTTCACATGTTGACACACAATGCAATGGGAAACATACTATGTAATATCCTTTTCCATATTTGGCCAAAAGAAGAATTCTTTACATGTAGAAATAGTATTTTGTATGCCCCTATGACCCATATATGGTGGTCTCATAACAAATTCTTTAAAACCTTGTGTGATGCATAACTTGTGTTTGAAATACAAGAATCCATTATGAAAAGTGTAGTGATCCTCATGAAATGTTGTAGAATTATTGAAATCACTCCTTGTTTGTAAAAATTACAAATGAGACGCATAAGTAGGAATCATGTCATGAAATGAATGAATATGAATAGCATAAATATTATTAATAGAAATAATATTTGTTTGTGGGGATGGGAAACGAGTAAGGGCATCAGCTACAACATTAGCTTTGTCAGGTTGATATTGAATCATAGGCTAAAAATTTTTGTATGAATGAAGCCCATTTAATGTCAGAAATCAATGGTTTATTTAATAAATGCTTAATAGCTTGTTGGTCTATTTTGATTATAAATTTAAAACTCATGAGATAATGTTTCTAAATTTTTAAAGCATGCACAACATCTAAAAGTTCTTTATCATGTACTATAATTCTTTTATGAAGGTTTAAGTTTCCTACTTTCAAATGCAATAGGATGTTCATTTTTCATTAATCCAGCACCTATACCTAAACCACAAGCATCTGTAGCTACATGGAAAGGTTGTGCAAAATCAGGTGATTGCAAAACAAGTGCATGAGAAAGTGCATGTTTGAGTTTTGCAAATGATTTTTGTTGTGCTAATCCCCATGCAATTTTTAATTTTTTTCTTCAATAATAATGTGAGTGGGAGTGCTAAATAAGAAAATCATTTTATAAACTTTCTATTAAAACTAAATAATCCAAGAAAATAGTGTACATCATTCACAGATTGAGGCAATGACTTTAATTTTATTTGGATCTACATGAATGCCTTGACTAGAAACAATATGGCCTAAATACTCTAATTCTTTTTGAAAGAAATGACTCTTTTCAAGATTGGCATAATTTAAGTTTGTTTTTGCATAACAAATTAAAGACCGTTGCTAAGTGATTTTCATGGTCATTGTCATTCTTGTTAAAGAATCAATCACAAATTGGGCATAAAGTTGAAGGTCAAAGTCTAAGAAGAAAAGCACATGCCTATGTGAAGGGAAAATTTCCCACATGTACCATATTTGTAAAGTTAGACTTAACTTTAGTTCTAGAGTTTTGAAAAGTCACGATATTGAGAAAATCTATATAAATTATTTTGTATCAATAGACAAGAAAGAGAAAAAGAAAAAAGAAGAAGAGAGATTTTGTATGATTGAGTATAGCCGAGCTTCTCTGAGTAAGAAAGCACCTGTAAAATTTTTTTTTCATAGCTATGAGAAGAATTAATTAAACTTATGTGTATGAGACTATCTCCTCCATCTTCATACTTTGCCTACTATGTAATGATCTCAAAAGTTCAAGTTTCCCAAGCAACTCGATGCCTCGCATCGTGTTTGTGCTGATAAGTCCTTGTTTTATTCTTTGAGCTTTTACCTATTGTTGAATCTTCTTAAAAACATGAGCTTTATGGAGCAACTTGATGCCTGGCATCGAGTTTTAGCATAAAGTCAATGCCTAGCATTGAGTTCCATCATAAAAGTGTTTTTCTTCATATTTGTGTTCAAGGGGTATTTTAGGTGTTGAAAAATTGGTTGAAAACACATCAACTTGATGCGTGGCACCAAATTCTTGCTACAAGTCGATGCTAAGCTGAAAATTTTCAAAAATGGAGAGGCGCTTTTACTAAAACAGGTAGCATTTCCTATTTTGGTAGTCAGACATAGTCACCTTGTGAAGGCCATAACTTGGAGTGCAGTGCAAAGTTTTTAACAACTAATAACTTGTTGGAAAGCTCTTCTCTTCTACTTTCATCCATTAGAAGTTCTTGACAAAATAATATTTGTGCTAAGAGAAATAAGCAAAAGAGTGAAGGTATGTTATTTTAATGACTATAAATTTTTGAAGAAGTGAAGTTCTTAGTTTTGGCTATTATTTCTCAAAGTTTGGAGAGATATTGAGTTAATGGTGGCCATAGAGGTTGTCTAGTGTCACATTAATGCATTTCTTGTGATGTTTCATACATCAACAAGTGGTATGAGAGAAAAAGGTTTCTAGAGAGCAAAAGGCATCAAAGGTACGAGAAGTTTTGGAAAGTTTTCATTAAAGTTTGAATGTTAAAGCATTCAAAGACACAAGGCATCAGAAGATTACTTCAAAAGTATATTTATACACAAAGAAATCCAAAAGGTATTAGTCTTTATCCTCTAAACTCACAGGTTGAAGCAGAAGCAAAGAATTATGGCAGATCATATCTCCATTGACAAATTGGAAAGAGATAATTATCATGCATTGGTAATGAGAATGGAAGCCTTAGTTATGAGTATGGATCTCATGGTGTACATAACAGCTGAAGAAGAGAAGTCAGTATTTGAAGATCAAAGCCGAGCAAAGAAAGAGGAACTAGATGCTTTAAAGCATTGGCAGGAGAAGGATGCAAGTGCAAAGTCCTACATCTATAATACAATTTCAGATCATTTGTTACCACACATCAAAGGATTGGAATCAGCTAAAGATATATGGAATGCATTGGAATATCATTTCCAAAGTATTACCAAAGCAAGGAAAGCAAGTCTATGGTCACAGTTAACTACATTCAAGAAGAAGCCAAGCCAAAGTATTAGTGATTATGTCACTAAGATGAAGGAGTTAGCAAATAGTCTTGGATCCATAGATGAAGATATTGAAGATCACAGATTGATTGCTCAATCGCTTGTAGGTTTGAGAGGAGATGAAAGGTGGAAACCTTTTTTCTTGTCAACAGAACTCTCTTTGAATCATTATGTTCTTGATTTGAATCAATTGCTTGGTTTGATGCTCACATTTGAGCAAGACTTTAAAGAAGAACAAGAAGAAAGGAGATAAAGGTAGAGAAAAAGATGAAGAGGAATCGAGTTCTCAAGTTTATTATGCAAGAGGTAGAAGCACTAGCAGAGGAAGAGCAAGAGGTTTTGGAAGAGGAAGAGGTAATCGGGATAAAAATAAAAAGGCTTGCTAGATTTGTGGATTGAGTAATCATTTGGCTCATGAATGTTGGCATATTCAGCAAGGATCAAATCAAAATCAAGAACAACAATAGTAGATGCAAAGGTGGAAGATATGAAAGTTATTCTCAGAGAGGTATACAAAATCAAAGAGGAGGCTATGCTAGAGGTGGAGGAAGAAGTTGGGGACAGAATCAATCCTACAACACTACCTACTACAATTATGCAAATGACACACAAAATGAAAGTCATACATCATTGATGATGAATTCAATCAGCACATCAGATAAAGAAGATCTAAAGGTATTTTACATTGGCTCTGGATGTTCTAATCATTTGTCAGGAAACATAAAATTGACGTTCGAATCGAAAAAAGGCATTTCTATTCATAGAGTTCAAACAGGTGATAATAGAAAACATAGTGTACATTCAATTGGAAAAGTGAAATACAAGAGTAGAGGAAATTTGCTAACCAATGTTTTGTATGTTCCCACAAACAATACCTACAAACTTGATTAGTGTGGGACAGATAGTTGAAAGGGGTTTTCAATTCAGCTTTACAAATGAAGGAGTATTTGTTGAAGATCTAAAGAATGGATATAATCAGATTGTTTGTGGTAAGAAAGAAGATAGACTCTTTAGTTTAAGAGTGCAAGGGAACATTGGTCAAGCTTTGCTCACACATGTTGAAGGATTGATTACAGAACTTGATCTCTAGCATAAGAGATTAGGTCATTTCAATGAAAGAGGAATTAAAGCTATGGTTGCAAATCAGTGTGTACTAGGATTACCAAATGTGTAGAGTCAACATATTATTTATAAATGTGAAGCATGTCAGATGGGAAAAGCACACAAGTTACCATTTCAGAAGAAAGTATTCAAACATGATGGAGCACTAGATCTCATTCATACATATGTATGGGGACCAACAAAAGAAGGATCTATTAGTGGCTCAAGGTATTATGTTCTTTTCATTGATGATGCCACAAGATGGATAACTCTGTGTGTTTTGAAGGAAAGATTAGAAGTGTTTGGAGATTTCAAGCATTTTCATGCATATGCAGAGAGAGTCACAGGTCAAAAGCTTAAGAGACTACGGTCTGATGGAGGGGAGAATACTTCTCCCAAGAGTTCAATGATTATTTTTTGAATGCAAGTATTAAGAAAGAAATAACATGTAGGTATACACCACAACAAAATGGTGTAGTAGAAAGAAGAAATAGGACCTTGGTTGAGTTTGCTAGAGCTATGCTGAAGGAGAAGAATTGTCCAAATTATCTTTGGGTTGAGGCTATAAATACAGCTACATATCTTGTGAATAGATTACCATGTATAACTCTAAATAGGATGAATCCATATGAAGCTTGGTGGGGTAAGAAACCAACACTAGATCATTGTAAAGTGTTTGGATCAATTGCATATGCTTATGTGCCACCACAACTTAGACATAAACTTGAACCAAAGGAAAAAAAATATGTGTTCATTGGTTATGATGAAAACTAGATGGGTAACAGATTGTGGAATCCTCTAATCAAACAATTTCTTATTTCTAGAGATGTTACATTTGATGAACCGAAAAGTTGATATGTAGATCAAAGTCATACAGTTGAAGAATTTGAAGAAGAGGTAAGAAGATGTGAGAAAGCAAAATCAAGTGTGCAGGTGAATCGAAATGAAGAGTATATGCAAGCAAGTACATCCAAAAGTGGATTAACAAGAACAACTGAAGAAGCTCGTATATTTGATGAAGAGGTGTATCCAGAAACAATTGAAGAATGTGAACCAAGGAGGTCAAGTAGGACAAGAAGGCAACCAGAAAGGTGTTCTTATGATACTTCTTACATAACTCAGAAGAACTATGCATGTATGGTCAAAGATGATGAAGAACCTCAGAACTATGATGAAGCAAAAGGTAAGAAGCAATGGGAAGAAGCAATGAAGGAAGAATTCAATGCACTAGAGGAGAACAAGAGTTGGGAACTTGTTTCTAAACCAAATGTTAAGAAGGTAATTGGAAATAAATGGTTTTATAAAGTGAAGAAGCTTGTAGATGGAAGTATAGCCAGATATAAAGCTAGATTGGTGGTGAAAGGCTATGCCCAAACTTATGGCCTATATTATGATGAGACGTTCAGTCTTATAGCTAAGATGTCAACTATAAGGACAATAATTTCTATTGCACCTTCAAAAGGATGGACTCTGAGTCAACTACATATAAAAAATGCATTCTTGAATGGATACATATCAGATGAGGTATACATGGGACAATCTCCAAGGTTTATAGATTCCAGGTATCCAAATTTTGTCTGGAGATTGAGAAGAGCACTCTATGGATTGAAGCAAGCTCCAAGAGCATGGAACTATAGATTGGTGAAGTATCTCAATGATCTTGGATATCAAAGTTCAAAAGCAAATCCAAGTATACTCATCAAAAGAACAGAGGAAGGTACAATCTACATTTGTATTTATGTAGATGACATTATAATCACAGGTACTTCAGATGAAGGAATTAAGGAGGTAAAGAGATTACTTGAGAAAGAATTCAAGATTAGTGACCTAGGAAAGTTATCATATTTTCTTGGAATGGAAGTCACTTATACAGATCATGGCATATATGTATCACAAGAAAGGTATCTTCTAAACCTGTTGAAAAAGTTTGGTATGGAAAATTGCAGAGAAACTTCAACTCCACTTGAAGTCAATCACAAGCTCAATAAATATGATGGTGTCGAATACAAAGATTGAAGGAGAGTGTTAATCTCCAAAAGAACAAGTTGACCTTGAATTTAGACCACCTCTATATCAAGAACAACTTCAGACTCCACCAACTTAGAGAACATTCATCAACTTATCAAAAAAAATGACTATTCTGAAAACTTCAACTTCTCAGGAAAGTCTTCTGCAGATTAATCCTTGATTGACTAATCATTTGTGTAAAGTTTTTTATAAAACTTTGTAGGTTGCTTCGCCTTAAGATTGCACACCTTTTGCAACTTGAATCTCTATAAATGATTCAGTATACTCTGAGAAATAACACAAACAATTTACCTATGTGTAAATCTCCTTCTCTGCAGTAGCGACTTTGACACCTGCAACTTCTTAGCTATAGTTCTCCCAATGTCGAACCCGTTTGGTCAAATGCTTTTAGATGTAGATAGCTTATCTCTCAACTTAGATTTTGAGCTATCATATGTGTAAAACTTTACACTGTGCACTGAGCACTACTCATTTCATTGAACTCGAAATCTGCGCCTGTTTCATGAGACTGTGAACATTCTTTACATATGAATGTTCCTACACACAATTCTCTTAACCTGCTTACATTTAGATTCTCAAACTCTAGCCATAGATTGATTAACTATGAACTTAGACATCTCCAAAAGGAATTCACAAAAGATTTACTACATGAGGAGAAAACACAGAAACTTCGGGCGCAAAAATTCTGTCATTTCTGAAGAAGACTACAACTAAATGAGAGAGAGACTTCAACTAACTTTTCATGTGTCTAATGACACTTACAACCTCTCATTTCTCTATTCCTATGCTCATACATAGTCTCTCCTTGTCTTCTCTCTACATCCCGACATTTTTCCATAGTATTTATAGGCAAATATGTACAAACTTATGACTAAACATAAGTATAAGTAACCTATGTCTTAACTAATGTACATATGTGTACATTCCTTTCAACCTGTGAATGTAACCATCTCCTAAGCTTCAAGAAAAATTGATCTTATCTCCATCTTTTGTCTTCCAAACTTCAATTGGTGATTGGTCTGCACCAACAGCTCCCCCTCAATCATCAATTGAGGTTTCTCTTATCTTCTTTATGCCTGCCATGTCTTTAAACTTCTGTAACTTTGGTCCATCCAAGCTCTTTGTAAGCATATCAGCTATCTCAACTTTTGTTGAAGTATGTATAACTTCAATCTCTTTATCCATCACCTTCTCTCTTAGAAAGTGATACTGTATCTCAATGTGTTTGGTCTTGGCATGAAAAACAGGATTAGCAGCTAGATATAATGAACTCATGTTATCACCATAAATGATAGGTATGCTCTGTATAGTGTCAAAACTCTTCATGAGAGTCTTAAGCCATATCACTTCTTTTGCAGCTTCAACCATGCCTTTGTACTCTGCTTCTATAGATGACAAAGCAACTGTATGTTGCTTCTTTGAGCACCAGGAGATTAACTTATCTCCCACATAACACATGTATCCATAGGTTGACCTTCTATCATCTGGATTACCTGCCCAATCTGCATCACTATATATTTTGATATTTGTATCTGATGTAAAACCATAATACAAACCTTCCTTGAGTGTACCCTTAATGTACGTCAACACTCTTTGACCTGCAATCCAATGCTCCTTCCTAGGACAATGCATGAATTGAGACAAAACCCCAACTGCATATGATAAATCAGGTCTAGTTAATGTAGCATAGATAAGACTACCAACCAAACTCTGATATTGCTTCATGTCCTTGAATTCTTCACCTCCAAATCTGCTTAATTTGTGATTCACCTCCATTGGAGTAGGTGCTACTCTGCAATCATTCATCTTAAACTTTGTTAACAAATTCTTCAAATACCTTTCTTGAGTCACATACACTCCATGTTGAGTGTATGAAATCTCCATGCCCAAGAAGTATGACAAGTCTCCCAAATCACTGATTTTGAATTCTTTCTCCATTTGCTTCTTTAAGCTTTGAATGCCTTTCTCATCTGTACCTGTAAGAATGATATCATCAACATATATGCACATGTAAATAAACCCATCATCACTTGCTTTGACAAGCAAGCTACTATCTGCTTTTGATACTTGAAATCCAAGTTCTTTTAGGAACTTTACAAGTCTATAGTTCCATGCCCTTGGGGCCTGCTTCAAGCCATATAAAGCTCTCTTGAGCTTACACACATGATCTGGATATCTTCCATCTTTGAATCCTTGAGGTTGCTCCATGAAAACATCATCTGAAATATAACCATTCAAAAAAGCATTCTTCACATCTAATTGACACAATTTCCAACCTTTGCATGCAGCAATTGCTATGAGTGTTCTGATGGTTGTCATCTTTGCCACTGGACTATAAGTCTCATCATAGTCAATACCATATGTCTGAGCAAACCCTTTTACAACAAGTCTAGCTTTGTACCTAGACACACTTCCATCTGCAAATCTCTTTGTCTTATAGACCCACTTGCATCCAATGATCTTCTGACTATTTGGTTTTGGAACCAAATCCCATGTTTGATTCTCCATTAATGCATCATATTCTTCTTGCATAGCTGTTTTCCAAATCTCTTTACCTTTTGCCTCTTCATATGTAGAAGGGTCTTCCTCTGCTTTAATCATGTAAGCATAATCCTTAGTAGTCAAGAATGAAGTATCATAGCTATACCTTGTAGGTTGCCATTTGTTTCTTGTAGACCTCCTAAGTTCTCCACTTCTTGAGGTTTCTGGTTCTTCACATTCAGGATCAAATCTTGGTGTTTCTTCCACTTCAACCTGCACTTCATTATTCTCTTGTTCATCAAATATCTGAACCTTTGATTTACCTTTCCTTTGGCTCACAATTTCTTCATCACCTGTATTAATATTGATAGTACCTGCATACCAAGTACCTTGCTCATCAAATGTAACATCTTTTGATACAAGAAAATGTTTTGTGGATGGATTCCACAACCTGTATCCCATCTGCTTATCATCATAACCAATAAACACATATTTTTCAGCTTTAGGTTCCAATTTGTGCCTTAATTGTGATGGCACATATGCATAGGCCAAACATCCAAATACTTTGCAATGGTCTAGTGTAGGTTTCTTACCCCACCATGCCTCATATGGTGTCATACCCTGCAAGGCTTACAAGGTAGCCTATTAACCAAATAAGTAGCTGTATTTACAGCCTCAGCCCACAAATAATTTGGGCAATTTTTCTCCTGCATCGTGGACCTTGCAAACTCAACAAGAGTCCTATTCCTCCTTTCTGCTACACCATTTTGTTGAGGAGAGTACCTGCAAGTAACCTCTCTTTTTATACCTGCATTCCACAAGTAATCACTGAACTCATTAGAGAAATACTCTCCCCCCCCATCTGACCTTAGTCTCTTCAACTTATGTCCTGTAATTCTCTCTGCATACATATGATAATGTTTGAAAGTATTGAATACTTCTGACTTATCTTTGATCACATAGATAGTGATCCATCTGGTAGCATCATCAACATAAATCACATAATACCTTGAGCCATTGATACTGAAGTCCTTTGATGGTCCCCACACATCTATGTGTACCAACTCAAGTTTCTCTGAATACATAAACCCATGCTTAGAATAGGGTTGCTTATGAGCCTTACCTAATTGACATGCCTCACATCTGTATGTCATATGTTGACCTGCAACATTAGGCAATCCAAGCACTGAACCATTATTAATCATGTCTTTAATACCTCTTTCATTGAAATGTCCAAGCCTCTTGTGCCAAAGATCTAACTCAGAGATCTTATGTCCTCCATAAGTGAACAAGGCATGACCAACATTACCTTGAATCTTCAATGTGAACAATCTTCCTTCTTTCTTCCCTGAAACAATTTGTTTATACCCATTGCTAGGGTCTTCCACAAACACTCCTTCATTAGTGAACCTTACTTCATAACCTTTTTCCACAATTTGTCCTACACTTATCAAATTCTTAGGAATTGTAGGAACATACAAGACCTTACTCAATAAGGTGCTACCATCCTTGGCCTTCACTGATCCAATTGACTTCACATTGTGCTTTGTGTTGTCACCTGTTTGAACAACATGATTAGATACCTTATTCTCCAAATCAGTCATCAAGGCTATATTACCACTCAAGTGATTGCTACACCCTGAGTCAATGTAGAAGACTCTTTGATCTTCATTCTGCCTTTCACAAGTTGCATTCATTATCAATGTTGAATCTTCCTTTTGATCTGAAGCATAATTGTAGTAGGTATTGTTATATTGTTGACTTTGGAAACCTCTACCTGCATTTCTTCCAAAGTAACCCCTACTACCTCTGCCTCTGAAATTACCTCTTTGATTTCTGCCACCTCTTCCTCTTGAATTATAGTTTTGATTGTATCCACCATTACTCTGATTATTATGCCAACAATCATTAGCTAAATGATTTGTCTTACCACAAATCTAGCATGCTTTGGCTCCATCTTTGTTGTTCCTGCCTCTTCCTCTACCTTTGCCACCTCCTCTACCTCTTAGGAAGTTGGCTTGACTAGTTGTGCCTTCATCTTCACCTGATTGTTGCTTTCCTTTGTTAGCTTTCTTCTTGTCCTTTGAGTACATTGCATGACCTGTACTTTTGTCACCATCTCCTTTAACATCCTGCTCAAATGTTAGCATATGACCTAGCAACTGATTTAAATCAGGAGTGAAATGATCAAGTGATAATTCTGTAGACAAAATGAATGGCTTCCATTTGTCATCACCTCTCAAACCTGTAAGGATTTGCCTTACCAATTTATCCTCCTCAATATCTTCATCAACAGCTCCTAATGCATCTGCAATGTCTTTCATCCTTGTTACATAATCTGAAATGGATTGAGAGGCCTTCTTCTTGAAAGTTGTAAATTCTGCCCATAAAGATGCCTTTCTTGACTTTGTGGTGTTTTGGAAATGCTCTTCCAAAGCATTCCATATATCACTTGCACTTTCAAGACCTCTAATGTGAGGTAGCAAGTAATCATTGACTGCCATATAAATGATACTCCTAGCTTGAGCATCTTTCTTCATCCAATTCTTCAAATCTGTTAATTCCTCCCTAGTTGGAACACTAGGATCTCTTAATTGTGGCTTTTCTTCTTCACATGTAATGTAAGCTATCAAATCTTTGCTCATTAGATGAGCTTCCATCCTCATTGACCATGCAGGATAGTTTTCTCTATCCAATTTCTCTATCTGAAGAGAATCTCCCATCTTCCTTTACCTGTATTAACAGATCTTTAAACTTTATGAAGAATAAATGTACCTTGACTTCAAATATTACTTCTTCTGATCCTTTTGACAACTTCAATGTGTCTTCCTTCAAGCTTTCTTCAATCTTTGTCCTTTTGGTCCTTCAAGATGTAAAGTTTGTATTTCTGCAGTAGTCGGAGTCTCCCTTTCCTTGATTCTGATGCTTCCTGCTCTGATACCACTAAAGGAGAGTGTTAATCTCCAAAAGAACAAGTTGACCTTGAATTGAGACCACCTCTATATCAAGAACAACTTTAGACTCCACCAACTTAGAGAACATTCATCAACTTATCAGAAAAATTGACTATTCTGAAAACTTCAACTTCTCAGGAAAGTCTGCTGTAGATTAATCCTTGATTGACTAATCATTTGTGTAAAGTTTTTTATAAAACTTTGTAGGTTGCTTCGCCTTAAGATTGCGCACCTTTTGCAACTTGAATCTCTATAAATGATTTAGTATACTCTGAGAAATAACACAAACAATTTACCTATATGTAAATCTCCTTCTCTGCAGTAGCGACTTTGACACCTGCAACTTCTTAGCTATAGTTCTCCCAATGTCGAACCCGTTTGGTCAAATGCTTTTAGATGTAGATAGGTTATCTCTCAACTTAGATTTTGAGCTATCATATGTGTAAAACTTTACACTGTGCACTGAGCACTACTCATTTCATTGAACTCGAAATCTGCGCCTGTTTCATGAGACTGTGAACATTCTTTACATATGAATGTTCCTACACACAATTCTCTTAACCTGCTTACATTTAGATTCTCAAACTCTAGCCGTAGATTGATTAACTATGAACTTAGACATCTCCAAAAGGAATTCACAAAAGATTTACTACATGAGGAGAAAACACAGAAACTTCGGGCGCAAAAATTCTGTCATTTCTGAAGAAGACTACAACTAAATGAGAGAGAGACTTCAACTAACTTTTCATGTGTCTAATGACACTTACAACCTCTCATTTCTCTATTCCTATGCTCATACATAGTCTCTCCTTGTCTTCTCCCTACATCCCGACATTTTTCCATAGTATTTATAGGCAAATATGTACAAACTTATGACCAAACATAAGTATAAGTAACCTATGTCTTAACTAATGTACATATGTGTACATTCCTTTCAACCTGTGAATGTAACCATCTTCTAAGCTTCAAGAATTGATCTTATCTCCATCTTTTGTCTTCCAAACTTCAATTGGTGATTGGTCTGCACCAACAAAGATATGAGGAAGTATCAATCTCTTGTGGGTAGTTTGATTTATGCTACACTAATAAGATTTGATCTTAGTTATGCAGTGGGAGTTATGTCACAATTCATGCCTTTTCCAAAGGATCCACATTGGATTGCACGTCAAAGAGTTCTCATATATATCAAAGGAACCATAATGAAAGGATTGTATATTGTCCTTTTACTTCAAATTTGAAGTTGAGAGCCTATAGTGACTCAGATTGAGCAGGTAATCAAGATGACAGAAGATCAACTCATGGCTACATGATATACATTGGTGATAAGCTTGTAAGATGGTGTTCAAAGAAACAACATACAGCAGCATTATCATCAATTGACATTGATTACAAAGGACTTGTAGAAGTAGCTAAAGGTCATATGGATGTATACATTATTCAAAAGCTTGGGTGTTAATCAAGGTATACCTATAATACATGAAGATAACATGAGTTCACTTTATTTTGCAGCAAATCCAGTATTTCATGCAAGAACAAAACATATAGAGATACATTATCATTTCCTGAGAGAAAAGGTAATGGAGAAAGAAATTGAAGTGGAGTAGTTTTTTACAAAGGATCACATAGCAGATATAATGACAAAGAGCTTGGATTGTGTGAAGACCAACAGATTCAAAAGCATAGCAGGAATAAAAAGAAAAGAAGATGATTTGAAGAAATAAAGAATACCAATTAGTGATTGAGGGGGAGATGTTGAAGAATCAATCACAAATTGGACATAAAGTTGAAGGTCAAAGTCTAAGAAGAAAAGCACATGCCTATGTGAAGGGACAATTTCACACATGTACCATATTTGTAAAGTTAGACTTAACTTTAGTTCTAGAATTTTTCAAAAGTCCCGACATTGAGAAAATCTATATAAACTAGTTTGTATCAATAGACAAGAAAGAGAAAAAGAAAAAAGAAAAAGAGAGATTTTGTATGATTGAGTATAGCCGGGCTTCTCTGAGTAAGAAAGCACCTGTAAATTTTTGAGTTTTCATAGCTATGAGAAGAACTAATTAAAGTTATGTGTATGAGACTCTCTCCTTCATCTTCGTACTTTGCCTACTATGTAATGATCTCAAAAGTTCAAGTTTCCCAAGCAAATCGATGTCGGGCATCGTGTTTGTGCTGATAATTCCTTGTTTTATTCTCTAAGTTTTTACCTATTGTTGAATCTTCTTAAAAACATGAGCTTTGTGGAGCAACTCGATGTCTGGCATCGAGTTTTAGTGTAAAGTTGATGCTTAGCATCGAATTCCATCATAAAAGTGTTTTTCTTCATATATGTGTTCAAGGGAGTATTTCAGCTGCTCAAAAAGTGGCCAAAAACTCACCAATTTGATGTCTAGCATCAAATTCTTGCTGCAAGTCGTTGCTAAGTTGAAAATTTTCAAAAATGCACAGGTGCTTTTACTAATATAGGCAGCATTTTCTATTTTGACAATCAGACATAGTCATCTTGTGAAGGTCATAACTTGGTTCCTAGTGCAAAGTTTTTAGCAACTAATAGCTTGTTGGAAAGCTCTTCTCTTCTATTTTCATGCACCAAAAGGTCTTGGAAAAATAGTATTTTTTCTAAGAGAAATAAGCAAACATGTGAAGGTATGTTATTTCAGTGACTAAAAATTTTTGAAGAAGTAAAGTTCTCAGTTTTGGCTATTATTTCTCAAAGTTTGGAGAAACTTTGAGTTAATGGTGACCATAGAGGTTGTCTAGTGCCACATTAATTCATTTCTTGTGATGTTTCATACATTAATGAGAATTCTCACTATAGATAAGTATATCATCAAAGAAAACAAGAACAAAAGTTTGGTATCCAAGAAAAATGTTATTCATCATGCATGCGAATGTAGCAGGTGCATTGGTGAGTCCAAAGGGCCTTACCATGAATTCAAAGTGACCCATCTGAGTTCCAAATGCAGTCTTATAAATGTCACTTTGTGTCATTCTTATCCGATGATACCCAGATTTAAGATCAATTTTAGTTACAAAGACACATGCTCCACAAAGTTTATCTAGCAAATCATCTATCCTAGGAATAGGATATCTATTTTTAATTGTGATCTTATTGAGTGCTCTATAGTCAATGCACATCCTATAAGTCTTGTTCTTCTTTTCTACTAGAAGAATAGGTGCTCCAAAGGGAGAAGAACTAGGCATTATAAGTCCTTTGTGAAGTAAATCCTTAACTTGATTCGCTATTTCTTGTTGATGTAAAAGTGCATGCCTATAAGGTGCTTTATGGGGAGGAGAACTACCAAGAATTAATTCTATACTATGGTCAAGACATCCCCTAGAAGGTGGTAGCTTAGAAGGAAAATCAACCATAAAGCAATCCTTATAGGAAGCCATAAATGATTTATGTGCATCAGGAACTGTATGTGTGTAGTCAACTATATTATTAACAAATACAATACATGAATTGTAACCTTTCCTAAATGCATGTTTTACTTGAGTATGACTAATTAATGTAAATGTTTGGAATTCATGCATTGCAGACAAAGAAATATCTTGATTGTTAAACTTAAAACTCATGGTGTGTGTATGATAATCAATGCATGGATTATAATGATGACGAAAGGGCATACCAAGTATAACATCATATGACTACAAAGGAGCAATTAAGAATGTGTGTTCATCTATGTATAACATCATAGGACTGCAAAGGAGCAATTAAGAATGTGTGTTCATCTATGTATCAACCTATACAAATCTGAACATTATGCACTTCACTTATAACATTATATCTATTTCCTTGAAATGCATCTTTAACTTTATACATAGAAGGAAGTGGGTTTAATTGGAGATTTTGCACTAGTGTATGAGAAATAAAATCATGAAAACTACCATCATCATGTAAAATGTTAACAACATTACCATTAATAGTACATTGCATGCAAAGTAAAGAATGGATAGAAATTGTGTTACCCAAGGTACCTAAATCCTGTTCCAATGTTTCTTCAGTCCAAACAGGTTGAATGTCTTTAGAAACCACCTCCATGTTGTGTACTTGAGCTCCAACAGGCTTCATGTCGTTAGTTGGGAACCTACATTTAGCTTTAGTATGATCAAACTTACCACAATGCCAACAAGTGATACGGAGCCTCTTTTGTTGAGCATCCATCATTGTAGTTTGAAGGATTTGAGGTTTGGTAGGCTATAACAGGGTTGTCTTGGGTATTGGTGAGAAATTGGATTGAGGAGGGCATTGAAAAGTAGGTGGATGCTAAAAACTAGGTGGGCGTTGAGAAGTAGAAGAAGAAAAACTAGAAAAAGGACGCTTGAAGGGAAAAGTGGGCTTGATTGGTTGTGGTCATTGATGTGTTTGTTGTAAGCGAATGGACTTGGTGATGGATTGCAACTCTTTCTCAGCATCATGTGCAAAAGAAATAGCTTCATAGAGGGTTGTCAAACGTAGGGTGTTGAGCTTCACTTGGATTCTCATCTCCAAACCATCTTCACATTTCCATTGCAAAGTATCTTCAGGAATCATTTCAAGTGAACAAATAAGTAACAGTCGTTGCCAAAAACGTTCAGTATAGATAGACACAATATCTCCATCTTTCCATCCAAAAGTTGTCCATGATGGACATGCATGTATGTGAAATTGAGGAGGAAAGAAGGAATCGTTTATCATTTCTTGAAATGCTTTCCACATGGCGGGGTGGTCAGTGCTATGGTGCAAAACATTCCACCATAATTGGGCCTTACCCACCAAATAATTAGTTACAAATTTCACTTTTTCACTTTTAGAGTATGATTCATCAAATAGAAGTCATCAAACTGAGATAACCATGAAAGAACAAACTAGCCATCTTTTTGTCGATCAAAGCGTGAAAATTATAAATTTTTAGCACCAATCTTGGACTGTGTGCCTTGTTGTTGAGTGGTGATAATGGCCTTCACTTCCCTAACTAGGTTATTGTCATTACTTTGTAGTTGTTGGAGTGCAGCATCACATTCCTTAATCTCATTTTGGGCATGTTGCAGTTCATGCCGCAAAAGCTCTAATTGTTGCTTGATTGGTACCCCGGCTAGGGGTGATGAGCCAAAATTGTCAGTATTATGGGTAGGGTCCATGGCCTTATGTAGAGAACCAAAATCTAGTTCTGGACCGAACAGTTGAGATGGATGCCAAATCGTGAATGGAACGGATGCTGCAAATCACAGTCAGATGTCGAAACCACCTCTGCGGATGCCTTGGCTCTTTTATCGTTGTTGACCTTCAGATCCCACAGATGCACGAATGTAGAGAGATAGTACAAAAACAAAGTCTCACAAAAGTACTTAGAGAATAGAAAGAGACAAGAGACTTGACACCAGATTGGGTACAATCTCCCCCCACGTAGTCTGATGGACGCGTCTATCATAGTATGTGTATTTATAGGTATTTCTTATTATGTCATGAATAGAAGATACATGAGGGCGATGCTTCGAAAAGCATGCTTTTGCTTTATTTACAAAATCATGATTTTTTATTTTTTCTTTATTTACGAAATCATGATTTTCTATTTTTACAAAACATTGCTTTCTAAAGAGATCCATTATTTTTACAAAAATAACTAAAAATACTATCTTCTTAAAATAACTATCTTCTAAATATTCTTCTAAATATCTGCAAACATATTTGAATAATTCCATGCATGTTCACACCCTCATGAATCTTCACCTGCTAAATCAAAACACAAAACACACTAAAACCCTCAAGACATTAAAATCCTTTAACATTCCATTATTCCATAAAATATAACAGCCTATGAAGAGCATAATAAATTATGGATTGCTTTATAGGTATGAAGAGGATCTACAACACAAACCATGGATTGATGCAGACTGGGTAGAAGTGTTGCTGATAGGAGGCCTACATCTGGCTATGTCTTCATGCTAGGAAAACAAAGCCATCTTATGGATTAGTAAGAAGTAGCCTATAGTGTCATAATCATCAATTGAGGCTGAGTACAGGGCATAATCACTTGCTACATGTGAGGCTATGTGGTTAAAGAAGCTACTAAATTAATTGGATATGTAGGTTAATGCAATCCCCATCTATGGAGACAACAAAACTAGCATACATCTAGCCAACAATCCTATATACCATGCATGGAGAAAACATATAGAGGTACATTATTGTTGGGGTTCAACAACACAAATCTACTGACTAAGACAACTCTCCTGAACACTTCCTAGCACATAAATCTTCTCACAAACAGTGCAATTACTCATATAGCGAAGTTCTGATCTACCATACTCAGATGAATACAATGCAAGAATAGAAAATTGAGGATAGAGACAGGAAAAATACAAGCTTGCAAAAATGAATAAGAAAGTATTACTTCACAATTATCTTCAAAATATAGTTATTTAGTGTGACTGAAGTATAATTTCGGCCTCTGCCTGATAGAATACATCAGGATTGAAAAACTTTTAGCCTGCACCATACATGAATAGAGTCGTTTCCACTTCTCTAGGCTTTTTGTCTCCCTCTAGACGCTTCCTCTATCGTTACTTATCCTCGTGAACAAAATTACAATGATCGTCCAACACGACATATCTTAACTAACTTATAATTATTTCTTTTTAAAATATCTGATTGATCAAAATATGGACTCAGCAAACTCTGAGTCAGCAACATCAGAGTAAGTGAAATTCTGACTGATCACTTTAACTTACGGTTTCTCACCTCTCAACACCTGGCACTGCTCGGTGGGGGATTTTTACCAAAAATCAAGGCTAAATTCACAATCCCTTGATCATAAACTACAAGACTAATTTCTTTATTGAAATCTTCTTGCTGAACTTCCTCTACAACCTTAGCATTTTCTTGAACTCGACCTGCTTCAACCTGCATATCTTCTTGCTCCACCATCTTTTCTGAAACTACCTTTTCCTGTTGTTGAACCAGATCATCCAACTCTTTGTCTAGAGTGTGCTAAACAATCTACTCTTTCAATTTTGCAATCTACTATAATAATGGTTGCTTCTTAGTTTCATGCTTTTCAACCACTTGCAACAATTGACACTCATATACTGACATAAAGCCATCTTTCATCTGCCCATGTGGATACATGATCATTGCTTGTAATCTCTCTTTCAATCCTTTCCATAGATCTTGCATAAACTTATGCATCTACTGCTTGAGGACCATCATATCCATTTCCGACATTAACATTGTATCCATTTCCACTTCCTCGATCTATAGCATTTGCTTCTCCAGCACCATTAAAGGTTTGATTCTAGATTTCAATACTTCATTATCCATTTGCAAAGTTGTGTTCAATGCAGCTAACCTTTGTATTTTTGTCTCCACCATTTGTTTCATTCTCCCTATCCAATCATCAAACTCTTGCAGGGACTTCTTGACTTTCAATATTTCAAACACCTGTTGTTGGTGAAACTGAGATAGCACTTCTTCATGCTCCCATATTTTTTTGCAATTCCTCTTGCAAGATCTGTACCTGAGACTTGATCAACTGATGCTCATCAGAGTTTAGCATATCAGTGAGTAACTTCTATTCCTTTAACACGCCATCCTGCCTTACTATGAATTTGTACACTTCATCCAACTTCTATTGCATCTCTGATACAGCTACTATACTAACTTTAGGATTTGATTGAGACACCTATTGTACCGAAACCTTATCCACCATAGCTTTTAGCATAGGTTCCAACTTGCATTTTTTGGACAGTTTAAAGCTTCTACCCACCATCTTGGGCTGCTCTATATCTTTCTATACATTAATTGGTGTTCCATGAAACTTACTCCTTTAGAAGTTTTGCCCTTCAACTTCTGTACCACCAAATCAACTTCCTCTACCTTGTATCCAGCCTTCAAGAAATCATTGTATGTTTCACCCAGTTGCTCTTCCTCTCCAACACTATCTTGATCCTTCTTCTTAATCATTGGAGAACTAATCTGTTGTTTCTGTACAGTGGGCCAAACAACCTCATTTCTTTCAACCTTTTGGAGAAACTGAAATATCGCTACAAGATATGCTATTAATCTCTTATTAGCTTGTGTCTTTTGCTTATCCGAGGAGAATACTTCACTGTACATTCTATCAAATATCCAGTGAGCCCATCTAACACTTCCTCCCTTCTCAGTCCAACATAATGGTGCAAAATTGACCTTGGATATATAATTGTATTTTACTGTAAAGCATAATATTAATGCTCCTCCTTAATCCTTTTAGGAAGTAACCCGCCAACATCTTGTCGGTTGGTCTCTCATTGCCCTGTAATCTCTCCATTAAAGTTCTAACGTTCTGAGCATAGTCTTCCACTAACATGTTCTTTTGTCTGATTGCTCGCAACTTCCTCAAAACATCAGAGGGAGCCTTTTCTTTCCTAAATCTTTGTAAAAATGTTGTTTTTAATATCATATGTAGCAAAATGAGCAATACCGTATTGATTGAACTAGCTCATTGCTCTTCCTTCCAATGTAGCTACAAATTGCTAATGTTTTATTGCATCATCATATATTGTGTTGTATCCATTTGTTGTCCACTTTATTTCAAATTGAGCAACATGGTAGTTTGCATCCTCCATTGAACCTCCTCTAAAATGTGTTGCTTTCACTTTGGGATTTGGAGGTGGTTGCACCATGGGCACTGGCTGAGGTGTACGCCTAGTTCTTTAATTGGTCACCCTCCAAGTGGGTTGAACTGGAGTCGTCTTTTAACTCCTATAGTTGCTTCTATTAGGAACAACGCTCCTAGTATTCCCCCCACCAGCCTTACCTCTGCTGCACTTGTTCCTCCTTCCTCCTCTTTAGCTTCAAGATTAGAATCCTCTTTTGCTTTGTACCAATCATAAAATTCAGAAGATGACTCCACGTTAGCCTCTTGTGCTTGCGTTCTTGTGTAGTAAACTTTACTAAATCTTCCTCTTCTTCCTGTCATGCATTTCTTGCTTCTTTAGCAAACATAGTAGGATCGTCAAATGTATTGGGGTTCAACAACACAAATCTACTGACTGAGACAATTCACCTTCCTTAACACTTCCTAGCAAAGAAATCTTCTCACAAATAGCACAATTACTCAGATAGCAAATTTTTGATCTACCATACTCAGATGAATACAAAGCAAGGATAGAACATTGAGGATAGAGATAGGAAAAATACAAGCTTGCGCAAATGAATAAGAAAGTATTACTTCATGATTGTCTTCAAAAAATAGTTATTTAGTGTGACTCGAGTAGAATTTCGGCCTCTGCTTGATAGAATATGTCAGGACTGAATAACTTTTAGCCTGCACCAATACATTAATAGAGTCTTTTCCACTTCTCTAGGCTTTTTGTCTCTCTCTAGATGCTTCCTCTATCCTTACTTATCCTCGCGAACAAAATTACAACGATCTTCCCACACGACATACCTTAACTAACTTATAACTCTTTCTTTTTAAAATATCCAATTGACCAAAATACGAACTCAGCAAACTCTGAGTCAGCAACATCAGAGTTAGCAAAATTCCAACTAACCGCTTTAACTTCCAATTTCTCACCCCTCAACAATTATCATCATGTGGGGAAAAGGTTGTAAGAAAAGACTTTTTTGTGTATTTCATAGGTACAAATGACCAAGTTGCTGATACTTTCACCAAAAGATTGGGCGCTACAAAGTTAAACAAGTTCAAGAAAGCAATGAGTCTCTTGAAGATTGACACTGCCACCATGAGCTTGAGGGGGAGTGTCGAAATTATGAATTGAGCAAGGTCATCAACCTTAGAGCAAAGAAAGGATGTTGAAAAATCTAAAGGAGACTCGAATGGACAATAAAACACGAATCCTTATCCTTTCATATCAAGTGAATAGCCAAAAGAGAAGCCAAGGCTAGATGAAGAGGCAAGGATCACATAAGGGTAGGTGAAAGGTCACAAGAAGGTCTCATCATATTTTCATGGACAAAGTGCAAAAAAGGCCATTCAAGTGTGTGGAATGAAGGAGAGGACTTATGGATCAAGCCCAAGGAGTACCAAGTTCTTTCCAAGTAGAGAGGAGGTCATACCAAGAGCTACAAAGCTCATACTACTTGTAGGAAGTGTTTGGCAGACACTACCTACTTCTTCTATTCATTTCTCTCTATGTAGATATCCATTTGATGTGTATGATATCTTGTTGGAAAGATTATCTCTTCTATTTTCTCTTGCAATAATATCTCTAGTAATTCTAGTTATTAGGAGAAATAAGTGTGAGCCTCTATTTCTATCATAAGTTAATTGCCTGCATAATCTGTTTTGTACAGTCTGTTTGCCTAACCTAAACCAAGCCATTTGGTGTGATTCATAGCTCATTTTGAAGCTACACATGTCTATTGTCTTGAACAAAATCTTAGGTGATTTGGATATGAATTGCTATGTTAAATAGGTACAAACAGGTTGATTAGTTATAGAAGGGGGTGAACTAGAGGGACCTAGGAGGGCCTACTCATGTTTCTCGTAAAAATATGAGAGTAAAATCTCACATTATATGTGCCAAGGATCAAGAAAAATATATTTCAAATTTCAACATTAGTGGCTTGGTTGTCAAATTCTTTAATGCCATATGTACAATTTATGATCTCTCAAATGGTGATGCTATAATTGCTTCTAGCATTTTATGTTGTGGGTTGTGTAAGCTCATGGACTATGCAAAACATGTGTACTTCAAGATTCTTAGGCCATCTCAAATGCAAAGATTTGGCATGCATGCTTTGTTCATTTGAATTTTTCTAGTTTCCCATATCTATATAAATATGAAATGTTGTGCTCTTTGCCCAAACTTGAGGCAGCTTGTAAACGTGCTTCTGAAGGATATAAGTTGGGAAAAATGTAGCATTGCTCCTTCAAAAAAGATGGTTAAGTTTGATCCTCTCATAAATTGTAGCTTGTTCATAGTGATGTCTCTAGTGCTATAGAGACACCTTCTCTTGGGAACTACCTTTACTTTGTGACTCTTATTGATAACGTATCTAGGCATTCATGGGTGTATCCATTGAAAGTGAAGTCCAAAGTGGTTATGTGCTTCAAACAGTTTTTGGTTATAGCTGAAAATCTATCAACATGTAAATTGGGCACCCTCTGTTTAGATGGAGGGGGGATACATGTCTTGAAATTTTAATGCATTTTTGGTGGAATATGAAATAAAACAGCAATGTATAGTGTCATATACACCTCAAAAAAATGGAGTTACTACAAAGAAAGAATAGGTCTCTCATGGAAATGGCAAGGTGTATGTTCACATATTAGGTTTTACCACACAACTTCTAGCTTGAGGTTGTTATGTGAGCAACATATGTACTTAATGTGTCCCACAAAAGCACTACAATCGATCACTCCAATGAGGCTTGGCATGGTCAAAAGCCATCGATGTGTCTTTGGTTGTATGTCATATGCATTAATGCATGAACAACAATGCAAGTAACTCGATGATAAAGTAGTGAAATGTATTTTTGTTGGGTATAGTTTTGAAAGCAAAGGCAAGCATCGTGTCATCCACAAGCTAAAAAATTTTTGGTCAGATGTGATGTTGCTTTTGTGGAACATGCAATTGTTAGTATATGATCAATGTCTACCCCTCATGATTGTATGCACATTTTGTAAGGCCCCCTTTATGAGGAGAAGCCAAGCGTGCATTACCCAATTGATGGGAATCCCAACTTGAATGTTGGATGAAGGTCATATTGGACCATGTAAGGTATTATAAGGAAAGGGAGTTACCAGGGTCCCCAATTGTGGGGTCCGGGGCAGCGGTAAGCAGCCCCGGCTGGGGGGTTCAAGGGGGCCAGCGGGCCCCCTGGCTGGGGGGTCCCAGGGGGCCAGTGGGCCCCCTGGTGGGGGTCCGGGGGCAGCGCCCCCGGCGCGACGGTAAAGGGAATATTCCATGGAATATTCCCTGTCGGAGTCAGAAATCATTTATATTTGTTAGGTCGGTTCAACCAGTCTAAGCCGTGTATGGCAATTACGCGGGCGGTGGCCGCCCACGCTCTACCGCCCATGTATAGTCGTCCATGGCAGGCCACCCATGATCCTATATATACATGACTTCTGCACTACCTAAGACACTGAGTTGAGCCAGCATACCTCTACCTTGTATCTCCCGTTCTAGAGTTGTCTAGATCACCATTTAAGCTCTACCTTGAGAGCGCACGGGTGGACAACGCCATCATCTTTGTACTTGGTGCTAGTAGAAAACTATTGAGATTCTCCTATATCTGTTATCTTCTCTACTATTGCTCCTGTGTTATATTGCGTAACTTTTGTCTTACATGGTATCAGAGCCGTAAGGTTCGAATAGCTTGAGAAGTATCACTATTTTAGCCTACTAGCATACTAGAATATCAGTAGATTATTCGAGTGATTACGTGATGGTTTCATCATCGAACACTAGTGTTGGTGCTTCAGCTAATGTTAATGCTGCACCTATTCGAATTCGTCCACCTGCATTCACTGAAGGGAAGCTGGATGGATCCAACTATACACTCTGGAAGTTCAAAATTTCTGCAATTTTGGACTCCTATGAATTACTTGACACTGTCATGGGACCGATGGGACTGGATCCAGAGCCTATACCAGTTGAAGATCCAACTAATTCAAGATTGATGATTCAGCTAGATCCAGATCTTCTACGAGCTTGGAAGAGGCGGAATGCTGATGCATTATGTGCAATTGTCACTAGTGTAAGTGATTCTGTGCCTACTTTAGTTCAACATACTACTAAAGCACATGAGGCTTGGGGCATATTGGCTCGACAATATGAGACCAAGAACCACACTAGGATACAGAATTTAGAAAATCAGTTGGCAAATGAAAAGCATTCTGATTCTAAAAAGGCTGAAGATTTTATCAAACGGATAAAACATCTTCAAGACCAATTGGCTGCAGTTGGTGTTGTTATAACACCAGAAGAGCTGGCTCGAAGATGTGTACGTGTTCTTCCGGCAAAGTATGATGGATTAGGAACAGCCCTTAACACTCAGGTAAGACCAACTCCCCTCACATTTGAAGAGTTTTGTGCTATGCTTTTAGAAGAAGAGATGCGGTTGAAGAATCGGCAAAGTACAACTGATGCTGCATTCTCAGCAAATGCAAAAGGTAAAGGCTCTTCAGAGGGATCAAAGAAGAAGCCAAAGAAGAAAAAGTTCACAGGAAGTTGCTTCTATTGTGAAAAGAAAGGCCATGCCGTCAAGGATTGCAGAAAGAAGCAAGCTGATGAACAGAATGGGACTGTAAAATCATCATTGAAGAACAAAGAGTCTGCAAACAACACAGAGCTGGAACTTTGGGTAGCTATTGAAGCGGTATGTTCATCTGCTCAAGCTCGTGTTGATGAGCCATGGATTTTAGATAGTGGAGCTTCTCGCCATATGACTAGTAAAAAGGATTGGTATAGTTCCCTAGTGCCTCTACGGGAATCCATCAATGTAGTGGTGGGAAATGACTCCAAGTGTCCAGCTGAAGGAAGTGGAACCATCTCTTTTATCACTTCTCCAGGTGTTGAGAAAAAGTTATCCGATGTTCTCTATGTACCTACACTCAAAAGAAATTTGTTGTCAGTTTCTGCAATAACAGATCGTGGACTCGAAGTTCACTTCAATAAGAGTGGTGCGAAAATCATGGATTCATCAGGTAATGTTGTAGGTAAAGGCATACGACGGGATAACTTGTATGAGTTAAGTGCTTTAATTGCTACAGAAGATAAAGATGTAAGCAGGTTATGGCACCAACGATTTGGGCATCTCGGATTTGCAGTTTTGAAGGAGATGCAACGAACAGGGATGGTTGCTCATTTGCCTGCATTTTCAGAGTTGCAGGAACCTTGTGAAGCTTGTATGATGGGCAAGCAACAACGAAAGGCGTTTCCAAGAGAGACCAGCAATTGATCTCAAGCTCCTCTAGAGTTGGTACATGCTGATCTCTGCGATAAAATGTCTACACCTGCTTTAGGAGGATCTTTCTACTTCTTGCTGTTAGTCGACGATTATAGTAGAAAGATGTGGGTTTATTTCATTCGAGAGAAGGCTGATGCTTTTGAAAAATTTAAAACGTGGCATAAGTATGTAGAAAATGAATCAAGAAGGAAACTGAAGAAATTTAGAACAGATAGAGGAGGTGAATTCTTGTCAACAGAATTCAACAATTACTGTAAGGAGCATGGTGTGAAAAGGCAACTTACCACAGCTCATACACCCCAACAAAATGGCGTTGTTGAGCGCAGGAACAGGACAGTAGTTGAAATGGCTCGTTGTATGTTGAAGGCTCAAGACATGCCTGATTCATTCTGGGCAGAAGCAGTCAATACAGCAGTCTACATCCTCAATCGAAGCTACACAAAAGCACTGAAGGGGATGACTCCTCAAGAAGCATATTCTGGTAAAAAGCCTTCAGTTTTGCATTTCAAAATTTTTGGTTGTTTCTGTTATGCACATATTCCTGATTCAACAAGATCAAAGTTGGATTCAAAAAGCAAAAAGTGTGTCTTCCTAGGATATAGTAAAGAGTCTAAAGCATACAGGTTATGGGATCCTGAGGCAAGGAAGATTTTTGTCAACCGAGATATGGTGTTTGATGAACGACCACACTTAGTAGAAGATAAAGGTAAATCTACTATCTCATCAAACGGAGAAATATCTCACCTTGTGCCTATCAAAAGACAGGTTAAAGTTGAGGAGGAGGAAACATCTGATGGAGAAATTTCCTCAATAAAAAGCCAACCAGTTGTAGCTGCACAGCGTAAGCCACTACCGAAGTGGGCACAACAGCTCTTTGATGATCACAATCCACATGTAGATGTACCAAAATCATCATCGGATGGATTACGACGATCAAGGAGAATAGAGGAGCAAAGAAGAGCCTCAGAACACATTGTTAACATGGCTCTAATGGCAGATATCATGGGTTCGATAAAGGAACCTACCACCATTGAAGAAGCCATTGATGATCCAGGTTGGAGAGCGGCAATGCAGTCTGAGTATGATAGTATACTCAAAAATGATACATGGGATCTAGTCGACTTGCCGCCAAAGAAGAAGGTAATAGGTACTAAATGGATTTGGAAAGCTAAGTATAAAGCTGATGGAACATTAGAAAAGTATAAGGCACGATTAGTTGCACAAGGTTTTTCACAGATTGAAGGATTTGATGTTCAAGAAACTTTTGCACCAACAATACGCATGACAACTATTCGGACGGTACTTGCAGTAGCTGCACAAAAGTCCTGGCCTATTTTCCAGATGGATGTCAATTCTGCATTTTTGAATGGTCACCTCAAGGAGGAGGTATATGTATCTCAACCACCAGGTTTTGAGGTGCCCAATTCAGAAAATAAAGTTTGCAGGTTGAAGAAAGCTTTGTATGGACTTAAGCAAGCTCCACGAGCTTGGTACCAACGAATAGATCATTTTTTCAAAAATATGGGTTTTGAAAGAAGTACTTCTGATGCTAACTTGTATGTAACGAAAAGGGATAGCAAGCTAGTTGTTGTCATTGTATATGTAGATGATTTGATCATTACAGGAGATCATCAGGAACTCATCAATCAAACTCGGATCAGCTTGGGAACTGAGTTTGAAATGACAGACTTAGGTCTACTCCATTTTTGTCTGGGAATTGAAGTATGGCAAAGGAAGGATGGCATTTTCATCTCACAACAAAAATATTCCAAAGAAATTCTCAAGGCATTTGGAATGATGGACTGCAAACCAACTAACACACCTATGGAGGTAAATCATAAGCTATCTATGGATGATAACATGCCTGATGTAGATGCTAAGAAGTATAGGAAGCTCGTTGGAAGTCTTATTTTTCTGTGCAACACTAGACCAGACATTTGCTATGCTGTTGGAGTGTTAAGCAGGTTTTCCAACAAACCTAAGGAGAGTCACTGGAATGCTGGAATGAGAATTCTAAGGTACATTGCAAGAACCTTGGATTTTGGTATTTTGTATACCACAGGTGATACACTCCAAGGATATTGTGATTCAGATTGGGCTAGAGATTGTGATTCTAGAAAATCAGTTTCTGGATATTGTTTCTCACTTGGTTCAGGAATATTTTCTTGGGTAAGTAGGAAGCAACCAACTCTCGCACTCTCCTCCACTGAAGCAGAGTACAAAGCAGCTTGTTTTGCTTCTTGTGAGGCAGTCTGGTTAAGGAGAATTCTTGCAGATCTAGGCTTTCCATCAAATATGCCAACTGTACTCAAGTGTGATAATCAAAGTTGTATGGCTATTGCAAAGAACCCAGTATTTCATGCTCGCACCAAGCACATAGAAGTACAGTACCATTACATTCGTGAGCTAATTGAAGATGAAATTGTGGAGCTAGAATATTGCCCAATAGAGGCAAATTGTGATGACATATTCACTAAAGCACTTGGAAGAGAGCAGCTCAACAAGCATCTTCAACAGATGGGCATAGGACCGAGACCTACTTGATTTATCATCGGTAAACATTGAGGGGGGGTGTTAGTATATGATCAATGTCTACCCCTCATGATTGTATGCACATTTTGTAAGGCCCCCTTTATGAGGAGAAGCGAAGCGTGCATTACCCAATTGATGGAAATCCCAACTTGAATGTTGGATGAAGGTCATATTGGACCATGTAAGGTATTATAAGGAAAGGGAGTTACCAGGGTCCCCAATTGTGGGGTCTGGGGAATATTCCATGGAATATTCCCTGTCAGAGTCAGAAATCATTTATATTTGTTAGGTCGGTTCAACCAGTCTAAGCCGTGTATGGCAATTACGCGGGCGGTGGCCACCCACGCTCTACCGCCCATGTATAGCCGTCCATGGCAGGCCACCCATGATCCTATATATACATGACTTCTGCACTACCTAAGACACTGAGTTGAACCAGCATACCTCTACCTTGTATCTCCCGTTCTAGAGTTGTCTAGATCACCATTTAAGCTCTACCTTGAGAGCGCACGGGTGGACAACGCCATCATCTTTGTACTTGGTGCTAGTAGAAAATTATTGAGATTCTCCTATATCTGTTATCTTCTCTACTGTTGCTCCTGTGTTATATTGCGTAACTTTTGTCTTACAGCAATTGAGCCATTACCTTCATGTACCAAGGAGACTTATGTTAGCTCTAGATGTGTGTATGACACTTTGTTGCCTCTTTTTATAGGTGGACACTCATGTGCTAGTCCAAATGAGTCAATTCCACAACCTTTACATGCTCTAAATGATAATGCATATCATTCCATATTGATGCACATTTACATGATGCACTTGTTAACCAACTTCCATGTTTCATTTCCATAAAGTGCAGCCATCTCCTCATCCATAGCTTTCTCCCAATCTGCATTTCCAATTGCATCTCCAAAACAATAAGGTTGAGCATCTTGTATTACCTTGGTCATGTAAGCATAATGACGATCCATGTAACTATCATACATCAAGCATTGCACTGAATTTTGCATCCTCCCAGATCGCCTTGGTCCTAGATCACTTCTCCTTGTATCATCTACATGTGCCTTTCTTACTCTTGGAGTCTTCACAAAGGGCAATCCAAGTTCCTCATCAAAGCTCTTTTCTGGACCGCTTGAATCTCCATCAATGGCTTAAAGACTTTTAGATGTTTTACTATCAGTAGAAAGCTTTTCTTTACCTTTCTTTGATGTAGTTGATGAGGTTTCTAGACTGAAATTTCCACGCAATATTCCACTCCATGGATTTTAGTTAGAACTATTGCTTGTTGATGCATTAGGTCCACTAAAAACTTGAGATTCTACACTTGATTTTTTAGCATTCCCTTTGTCATTTGATTCAAGGTTAAGTCCTTCTTTGGCATCTACATAGAAGCTTGGCATTTCATCAAACACCACATCTTTGCTTACCTTCACTTGTCGTGTGACTAGCTTATAACATTTATATCCCTTTTCACAAGAGAGTATCCAATGAAGATACATTTTTCTGCTTTTGGATCAAGATTCATCCTCAAATCATCTGGAACATGTACATATGCAATACAACCAAATACTTCCATATGTGATAAGTTTGGCTTTTTACTTATAAACTTGTCTTCATGTGTAACTTGATGTACAATAGCAATCAGAGTTCTGTTCGTGATGTATACAACAGTGTGCATAGCTTCTACCCGATAACAATGAGGCATATTCTTCTCAATGATCAAGGCTCTTCCTATTTCTGCAATATGTTTATTTTTGCACATAGCAATGCCATTTGTTGTATTGTGTCCCTGCATGAAAATTGCCATTGAATTCCGTGAATTTTTAGAAAGTTATTGAACTCATTCGACATGTATTCACCTCCTCCATCAGATCTTAATATCTAAATATACTTCCCTATCTACTTTTCCACCATAACCTTAAAATTATGGAAGTGAGTGAATGCCTCACTCTTTTCTTTCATGAAATATACCCATACTTTCTGTGTATGGTCATCAATGAAAGTAACATAAAACTTGCAATGGCCCATAGATGTGGTCTTTGCATGACCCCAAACATTTGTATGTACTATTTCTAACACATTCTCACTAACATGCTTTTCATGCAAAAATGATGCTCTTGAATGTTTACCAAATTGACATGTTGCACATACTTTTTGCATCTCTGCAACCTTGAAATTTGGTAGTCCATTGACAATCTCCTTTGAATGCATCAATTTCAGCCTCTGCTTATTTGCATGTCCAATTTGTTTGTGTCAGATCTCTATATCACCAATAACTCCCACACTTGTTCAAACATGGCTACATTGATTTCAAGAATTTTCACATTTAAGGTGAACATCCTACTCGATTTGTTTCTTTTGGCAATCAATCTTCCATCTTGTTTATAATTTTCTACATGTGACCCATCAGCATTAAGCTTGACTTGTAATCCCTGGTCATCCATTTGTCCAACAGAAACCAGATTCTTTGTTATATTCGGAACATGCAGCACATCAGCAAGATGTTTTACCTTCCCATCCTCCATAGACATTGCTATGTTTCATGTATGCTTGATAGGATGTGATGTTTCATTGCTTGTTTCAACATATCCAAGAATTGGTAATTTTTGCAAACTACTAAACCATTTTGCATGAGTGGTCATGTGATTTGAAGCACCTGAATCAACATACCAAACATTACCATTCGATTTTGAAACATCAGTAGACATCGTATTCATCATGTGATATTGGACCATGAACAGCTCTCAGAATCATCTACACTTGTGCATGCATGGTTGTTTTGCTACCTTCTATTTTTTTTATTCTTCAACCTGTAATCACATTCAAAGTGTCCAAGATTACCATAATTCTAGCATCCTTTATTGTCATTACCTGAATCATTTCTTTGGAAATTTTTGCAACCTCTTTGGCTCCCCTTGCCATGAAACTATCCTCTACCTTGTGCATGATTCTCTTGTTGACCTTGATCTTGGTTATTGTCTCCTCTTCCGCTTTCAAAGCCTCTACCTCTACCTCTTCCTCTGCCAGAGTAGAATATCTTCTTAGAACTAGGTTTTCCTTGGGAGTTTGAGTCCTCACCAAGATTCTTTTCTTCAATAACCAACATAGACACTAGATCTTCAAAATTTGGAATATTTTATCTAGTTTGAATGGAAGTTCTGAACTACTTATATGTAGCTCCTTAACCATGAAGGAACACTTCCACCTTATCATCATCATCTACATTCATGCCAATAGATGCAAGTGACTCACATATGCCTTTGATTTTCAAGGTGTAGTCACTTACCGACATGCCCTTTTTCTCCAGTGTATGCAACTCATTCTTGAGTTGCAATTTCCATGACCGAACTGTTCCAAGCCTCTTTTGGAGTCTTGGCACTCTGTATGTGCCCAATCATGCTTTCCTGTATGCTAACAAATGGCCAAAACATTACCTTTCATACTCCTTGATTCCATTCTTCATATGCTCTTAACTAGTCTACATTATGCTTCCTCTTTGGTAACTATAGAGCATTTTTGTTCTAGCTCTCCTTTGATGTACTTCTAGTAGCCTTTTCCCATCAGAAAATTCATCATTCTAAATCTCCAAGCATGGGAGTTGTCCTTGTCCAGCTTATCTCTCATAAATCGACTCATTCCATCCACACTTGTCATTTTTGCAGCAATTTGAAACATTACAAAAACATTAGAAGTAATACCTTTGCTTGAATACTGTCACACTGTGACATGATAGTTTGATCTCAAAGAAAAAATAGTTTCCATGTATCAATAGTACATGGAATCACTTGAAATTCTAGATCTAGAATATTTGAGTATCATCAAATAGAACACAAGTTATAGTTTTGCAAACTAAGTTGATTTTTTTTGTGGGCCCAACCTTGCGGCCTCGAAACAGAGATAGTAGATTTGGGGTAGAAAGTTGTTCTAGATAAATATAACTATCAACCATGGAGAGTATCCAAATATCTTATGACCAAAGGACTCTAGCCTATTGTATAAGGAGATGAATAAGAACTCGAGGTTGACCTGGAGGACCCAAATACTATAAATGCAAAGCTAACGGCCTTGAAGGAATGGGAGGAGAAGAATAGTAGAGCTATCTTCTTGAAATCTCAAGTAATCCCCAACACTATGACTGCGAATATTTTAGAATTTTATCATGCTTAGGATGTATGCAAAGCCATTGAGAAGGTCTATGCTACTTCCACAAGGATTAGAAAGATGCAGCTAAACAATGAGCTTCACACACTTGAGAAACCTAGTGGTCAATCTATCATCGACTACACCCTAAGAGTCAAAGAACTAGGGGGTCAATTTATATCCATTGATTGCAAATTTGATGAGGAAGACATAGTATCAAGCTCAAAATGTGATGATCAAGGATGACACATATCACTTTTTCATTTCTATGACATGTATAGTGGTCACGCTGGTATATGTCAAGGACACTTTAGTCAGCTTTACTAGACTCATCTATCGAGAGTGATGGCACACATGTTTCTTGCCACCTCACTCATTCGCGGACATTGGGTTTTTCTTATGTACTGTGCTTTATATATTGCACTACTATTGTTGTATTAGGTCATTCTTTTATATTCCTTTTATGTAGAAGAAGAAGAAGAAGAAGATCATTCTTCCTTGCCTCAATCTATGTGTGTGCTCCTCTTTGAGTGTGAGAGTGTGTGAGTGAGCTCTCTTCCTTATGTCCTCCTCATTAAAAGAATCATGTTTCAGTTCTTCTAGAATTTGATTGGAAAATTAGAATCTATTACAGAAAGGAGATTACATAAATGTTTTCGGCTCAATGCATCGACGATTGTATTTTCCTTACCATTGAAATAATTAATGTCAAAACTATACTCTCTTAACAACTCAACCTAATGCTTTTGCCTATTGTTAAGTAGCGGTTGTGTGAAAATATCTTTTAGAGTTTGATGATTTTTTTTCAATTCAAACTTAACCCTGAAGAGTAGATGTCTCCAATGCTTAAGTGCATGTACAAAAACAAGCATTTCTAGATCATGAGTAGGATAATTAAGTTCACATTTTCTTAATTTTCTAGATTCATTACCATACTCTAAAAGAACACATCCTATTTGAATACCACTTGCATCACATGCAACCAAAAAAGGTTTCCCCATTTTTGGTATTTTCAAAACACAAGTTTGAATGTTTCAATGATTCAAATGGTTTTTTATAATTGTCACTCCATAGAAATATTGTATTCTTTTTAATCAACTCTCTGAAGGGATTAGCTATCTTAGAGAAATCCTTAATATGTGCTCTCTTATATTGCACCAATCCTAAGAAACTTCTAACATCCCTTAGATTTTTAGTAGTTGGCCAATCAATTATTGTTTTCACATTATCATGGTCTATATGAATTCCCTCTTTAGATAGAACTCTTCCCTGGTAAACAAGTTTGTCCTTGGCAAAGAAACACTTACTCCTCTTTCCATACAAGTTGTGTTCTCTTAGTGTTTGCAAAGATTTCTTGAGATGTACAACATGCTCATCATCATTTTGAGATATACAACATGCTCACAATCCTACTTTCATATAGTGTAGTCATCCATTGGCCATCTCCACAAGTCTTTATATTTGCATATTTAAGGATATCTCTAAAGTTTGTACCCATTTGTAAGATAGAAAACAATGTGTACTACTTGAATCGATTAAAATCTAACTTTATGTATAGAAATCATACCCGAAGTCATAATTGCAGAAGCCCTTGGGAAAGAACTAGTCACCATGCAACATAAAGGAGAGATCGGGTAGTTACCTCCATCATCTACTTTTTCAATTGTTGCACCTTCCTCAATGATGTTTATTGTCTTTGCTTGTGCAGGCCAAAAGATTGCCTTGTTTGAGAATTCATATGTTTGATGTCCTTGCTCATTGCAACAAAAACACAAGCCCAATATTTTTGCTTGCTCAATAAAATTAGGATCTTGCTACCAATGGATGGGTTGACACCTCCTTTGGGTTTCCACCTGAGCAGGATTCTTACCTTGAATATTGAAAGATGATGTCTTCTTTGAATTGTTCGCATTTGTTGTGGAAAAACTCTCTGGCTTATGTCTTGTTACAATGAATCAGGTTCTATTTGCCTTCTACATATTGAACTTCTCCATCTTCTCAAAATTTTTAGCCATCACTACAACATCCAAGAAATCAGCACATCTAGATCCCTTCACTTGATAACAATTTTCCTCACAAAGGCCTTCAATAAACTTGATCTAGAGAGCATCCCCATTAACCTCCAATGCATATTTGTGATGATGTAGGAACTTATCTATATAGTCATCAATAGACAAGCTACGCTTATCATTCTCGTGTTGTTGAAAATTAAATAACTCTATCTTCTTCTCCATATGGTAGTGTGGAGAGTAGTAATGTATTTCTCCTGCTCCTTGAATTCCTTCCATAGAATTGGTCCAGAATGAGTCCACGTCTGCATAAAGGACTTCCACCATAACTTTGCAATGCCACGCAAGTGCATGATCTTAATGTTTGCCTTGGACTCCTCGCTGAATTATTGAAGGTTAAAAAAATCATCTAGCTCTTTGATCCAAGCCTCCACATCCTCACCCCTCTTCTTCTCACCATTAAAATCGCTCAATTTGGCCTTCTTGAAAACTTGGTTGTGAAGTATTTCGATGGCAATGCACCACAATGCACTCTCCTTCTCAAGAGCTCCATGATGATATCCTCAGAGTAGAAAACAGAGCTCCTAGGGCTACACGCAGTACTCCACACAGAGGTTGTAGAATATGCAGAAAAACACAGTATACAGGGAGCAAGAACATAGACTTCTTAGGTGTTACAAATGCACTCGACCTTATAGTCTTTGATTGACCAGGCCACTATATGTTTCATTAAAGAACATATACAAAGAAGTGTCTGGTGGCCATTTGGCCTTTCACATGGACACTAATGATAACAATCTCCCACTAAAGGCCAATATGGCCAAAGTAACTATGGGAGAAAAATAAAGAATGATAAAAAATACGTGAGTGTAAGTATACAAACTATACCTTTCACCTCATGGGCATGTTACACAATATACAAGTGACTGTGTAAGATCATGAATCAAGTAACCGCCATCAAGTTACAATATTGTCGAAAGTTATCCTCTGGTAGAGCTTTAGTCAAAGAATCTACAACATTATCTCGAGTGTGAACCTTCTCAAGAATAATGCACTTAGTGGCTAAGCAATCTCTAATGAAGTGATACTTCACCTCAATGTGCTTGGTCTTTGCATGATAGATCGGATTCTTAGCCAAAACGATGGCACTCTGACTATCACTGAACAAACGAGGTACATGCTGAGGTAAACCCATATCACAAGCAAGACGAGAAAGCCACAATGCTTCCTTACATGCCTCGTTGCAACATACTGTGCTTCTATGGTGGAAACAACTGTACATTCTTGAAGATGAGATCTCCAAGAGATAGCATCTCTAACAAAATGAAAAATGTACCCTGATGTAGACTTACGATTGTCTACACAACCAGCATAATCAGAATCTGTGTAACCAATAACAGATGCTTTCCCTCTACCTAAGCATAGACACTTGTCCTTAGTGCCACTCAAATATCTCAAAATCATCTTGACTGCTTCCCAATGTTTCTTGCCAGGATTAGACATATATCAGCTCACAAGTCCCATTGCAAATGCAATGTCTGGTCTCGTGGCTACCATAGCATACATGAGACTACCAACAACATACTGATAGGGAATTTTTATCATGAATTCTTTTTCCTCATCTGATTTGGGGCAATCATCCTTGCTCAATTTCACATATGTTGGTAAATGTGTACTCAATGCCTTTCCACCTTGCATATTGAACCTGTGAAGTACTTTGGATATGTACTCACTTTGAGACACATATATGCATCTTTTACTCCTATCACGAGTAATGTGCATGCCAAGAATATGTTTGGCATCCCCGAAATCCTTCATGTCAAATGTCTGACTCAAGTTCATTTTGAGCTCTGACAAGTCATAAGAGGACTTCCCAACAATCAACATATCATTGACATAAAGTATCAAGCACATCAAACTACCATCTGAGCATCTCTTTTTGTAGAGATAATGATCCTCATTCTTCGAGAATAGCTTTGAGACTTCATAAAAGCACCAAACTTTTGGTACCATTGTCTCAGGAACTACATAACCCTCTAGTTGTTCCATATAGATCTAATCTGTAAGATCTCCATGCAAGAAAGCAGTTTTCACATCCATTTGGACTAGCTCTAAGTCCTCCATTGCAATGAATCCAAGCAACATGTGCAAGGTAGTCATCTTGACAGATGGAGAGAAGATTTCCTCAAAATCAACACTATGTTGTTGCTTAAAACCCTTTGAAACAAGTCGTGCTTTATACTTTGGAGAAGCACTATTTGATGTGAATTTCAACTTATATACCCATTCACATGGTAAAGCTTTCATGCCCTTTGGCAAAGGTACTAAGTCCCAAGTACCATTCTTGTGAATAGAATCCAACTTACTCTTCATGGCACGCTCCCACTTGGCATGATCCTTTATCTACATAGCCTCTTTGTAGCAAGAAGGCTCATCGGCATTTGTTAGAATAACAAAATCTAAACCCGAAACATATCTATCAGGTGGATGTGAGACACATGCAGAGTGTCTCAATGGTTGTTGAACATGAACATGTGCAGACTGATCCGATCGGACATTATCTTGAACGTCCCTATGTGCAACATTTTATGCATGCTAACTGGAGGAATAGTATCTCACTTCAACCTCCTTAATGGGTTGTTTATGCATCTTAGACTCATGGAAAATAACATCACTACTTATGATCATTGACCATGTTTCCAGATCCCATAAGCGATATCCAAATTGTCCTTCTTGACCATATCCAAGAAAAATGCATTTCTTTAACTTATGGTCCAACTTTTGTCTAAGATTCTTGGGTATATGAACATATGCTTCACACCCAAAAACTTGAAGATGATCATAATATGGTGGCTTCCTTGTCCATAAATCTTATGCCACTTTCATAACTTTGGTAGTGCTAGGTGAAGTTTAATCACATGAACTGCAGTCAATACTACTTCTGCCCAAAAGCCTTGTGAGAGGTCTGTATGATGCAACATAGAAACTATTCTATCTTGAATAGTTATATGCATCCTTTTAGCTACACCATTTTGTATTGGGGTATAAGGAGCTGTAAAATCTCTACCAATCTCTCTAGATTGATAGGAAAAGATGAATTAATGTGAGGTATACTCACCCCCATTATCTAAATGTAAAGCCTTAAAATTCATTCCTTTTTTAGTCTCAACTAAAGCAAGCCATTTTTTGAATGTAGGGAATACCTCATCCTTCGATTTGATAGGATATACCCAAAATTTTCTAGTAGCATCATCTATGAAAGTGACAAAGTAAAGAGAACCACCTAAGGACCTAGTGGGCATAGGACCACACACATCTGTATGAACGAGATCTAAAGGCTGAATTGAAGAGTCAATGTGTGTTCCATGCACATTTTTGGTTTGCTTTCCATATTGACAATGCTCACAAAATGAAAAATCAGAGAAAGATAACACATGTATGTAGCCAGAATGAGAAAGATTTTCCATTCCACTACGAGATATATGGCCCAAACGACCATGCCAAATACAAGCCATAGGTTGTTTAGTAATAGCTAACAAGTATTCTTTTTGTGATACAAATAAAGGATAAAGTGAGAAAACTTTTCTTCCTTTTGCAATAACCATATTGCCCTTTGATATACAAAAGGACTAAGCATAGAAGACGACCTTGTAACAAAGGTCATCAAGTTAACCAACTGACATCGAACTACATGATAACTGAGGTACATGGCATACATTATGCATAGTAAATTTTGAACCATCAATGAACTGCACAACCACATCTCTAATCCCCACAACGTCACACTAGTAAGAGTCATCAAGTCTCACGATACCAAGAGACTTTGCTGCACAATTAGAGAACCATTCTCTATGTGGTGTCACATGGAAAGAAGCACCAGAATCTAGCATCCACGTGTGGGAAAGAGAATTAGCCATTAGAGCCTTAGTTGGCATAGTACTATCAAGTGTCAACACGTTAGCATCATCAGAAATAGCATTAATTTCTTCAATCTTCATAGTCAAAGTAGATGGTGTAGGTAACTGTTTAACATGCCCATCAACATTCTATCCTTTATCTTTAGCATTCTTTAATGCATAACAATCTTTCTTCATGTGTCCTTTCTTATGAAAATAATATATATATAATGGCAATAATGGCATTCGATATCCCTCTTCCTTGATTTACTTCTACTCTTATTCCGTTTACCATTCTTTTCCTTGTTCTTGCTCCTACCATGTTGCTGATTCTTTCCATGGTAAGAATCATGAACATTATATGCATCTCCACTATGAGTGTCAACCATAGATTTTCTATGAATCTCCTCACTCAAGAGTGCTCCACATATATCATCATAGATGAGTTACCACCAGGTGCACTATTGCTAATAGCTATGCAAAACGTATCCCATGATGATTGCAAGGTTCATAACAACAATACTGCTTTCATTTCATTATCTATATGTTGGTGCAGACCAATCACCAATTGAAGGCTTAGAAGATCAAATGATGAAGGAAGAATCAATTCCTAAAGTGTGGAAGAAGATTGCATTCAGAGGACAAGAGAAGTGTACACATATGTACATTAGTATAGTTATAGATGACTTAGATCTTTTGTTTAGTAAGAATCATGTACAAAATTATCTATAAATACTTTGAGAAAAGTCGGGGCATGTATGAGAGCATATGTGACAATAGTTAGAAGCCAAGAATGAGGAAGTTAGAAGTCATGAGATAGAGGAAAAGTTAGTTGAGTTAGCTCTCATCACTCAACTGTAATTCTTCTGAGAAATAGAAAATATTTGCGCCCGATGTTTCTGCGTGTTCTCCTTCTACAGTAGATCAATTGTGAAATGCTTTTGTACAAGTCTAAGTTGAGAGTTGCTTGACCTCTGTGCAAAGTTTTAGCTTCCAATTGTAATCAGGCTGAGTGAATTAAGTGTAGGAACATTCATATGTGAAGTGTGTTCACTGGTTCCTAAAACAGGCGCAGATTTCGAAGTTAATGTTTTGATCATTTCTCCTAGCACAGTTTAAAGTTTTGCATGAGTGAGGGCTTAATCTTTAAGTTGGAAGATAAGCTACTTATGTCTAGAAGCATTTTGTAAAACGGGTTCTATTCAAGGAGAACCAAGTCTTAAAAGTTACAGGTGTAAAGTCGACTGTTCTGGATGACAGTTTCTGACATAGGTAACTTGAGAAGTTGATTTCTCAAGTTATATTTAATCTTTTGAAGAGATTCAACTTGGAGTAGATGCGCAATATCTAGGAGATGATTCGTACAAAGTTTCATAAAAAACTTTACACGTTTGATAGGTCAATGTGGAGAAATAGTGCAGCAGACTTTTCTGTGTTTCATCTTCTTCACAGATTTGTTAATCTTTTGATAGTTAGCAATTGATCCTCTAAATTAGTGGAGTGTTTGACTTACTCTTGGTATAGAGGTGTTCTAATCACAAGAGTAAGTTGTTCTTTTGGAGATTAACATTCTCCATCAGTGGTATCAGAGCAGGAGACATCAATTTGAAGAAAGGAGGATCCCGACTGCTGCAGATTCAAGAAATTCAACACTTGAAGGACTAAGAAGTGAAAGCTTGGAGTCAAAGCTTGAGGAGAAGACTATTTGACATCAAGAAAGGCAAAAGGAGTCCAATTCGAAGTAAAGGTACATACATTGTTTGTAAAGCTTGAAGATTTCAATACACAGGTGGATACAAGATGGGAGAAAGCTTGCAGATTGATAAGCTAGATAGGGAGAACTATCCAGCATGGTCCATGAGGATGGAAGCACACCTCATGAGCAAAGATCTTATATCATTTATTACAGGAGATGAAGAAAAACCTGAGTTTGCAGATCCAAGTATTCCTACTAGGGAAGAGCTTGCAATGTTGAAGACTTGGATGAGAAAGGATGCTCAAGCAAGGAGTATCATCTACATGGCTGTAAATGATTACCTTTTACCTCACATCAGAGGTTTGGAAAGTGCTACAGATGTTTGGAATGCCTTGGAAGAGCATTTCCAAAATACAACTAAGTCAAGGAAGTCCTCACTATGGGCTGAGTTTACAACCTTCAAGAAGAAGAGCTCACAATCAATTTCAGATTATGTGGCAAGGATGAAAGATATTGCAGATAGCTTGGGAGCAGTGGATGAAGATATTGAAGAGGAAAAGTTGGTAAGACAAATACTTACAGGTTTGAGAGGAGATGAGAAGTGGAAGCCTTTTATATTGTCCATAGAATTGTCACTTGATCACTTTACTCCTGATCTTAATCAATTGCTAGGACACATGCTAACCTTTGAGCAGGATCTTAAAGGAGACAATGATAGAAGTACAAGTCAAGCTATGTACTCTAAGGATAAGAAAAAGAATGGCAAGGGAAAGCAATCAAATGATGATGAAGGGAATTCAAATCAAGCTAACTTCACAAAAGGGAAGACAAATTTCAGAGGTAAAGGAAGAGGAGGTAAGAACAAAGATAATGCTAAAGCTTGTTGGATTTGTGGCAGAATAAATCATTTGGCAAATGATTGTTGGTATAACAATCAAAATGGTGGAAGCAATAATCAGAATTATAGTCAAAGAGGTAGAGGAGGCAGAAACCAAAGAGGCAATTTCAGAGGAAGAGGTGGTAGGACATCATATGGTAGAGGAGGTGGAAGAAACTTCCAATCTCAGTCCTACAACAATAATTATTACAATTATGCATCAGATCAGAAGGATGACATGACTCTTATCTTGAATGCAACTCATGAATCAATGGGAGAAGATCAAAGAGTGTTTTATATTGACTCAGGGTGCAGCAACCATCTGAGTGGAAATCTATCCTTGATGACTGACATGGAAGCAAGGGTGAATGGACATACAGTTCAAACAGGTGACAATACCAAACATAAAGTGGAGAGCATTGGATCAGTGAAGACAAAGAGTGGAAGTACACTTCTGAGCAAGGTACTTTATGTTCCTACTATTCCTAAAAATCTGATAAGTGTAGGGCAAATTGTGGAGAAAGGATATGAGGTAAGATTCACAAATGATGGTGTTTATGTACAAGATCCAAATCAGGGATATAGAAACATAATTGCAGGTAAAAAGGAAGGAAGATTGTTCACTCTCAAAGTCCAAGGTAATGTGGGACATGCATTATTTACCTATGGAAGTCAAAAGGTATCTGAATTAGACCTATGGCATAAAAGGCTAGGTCATTTCAATGAGAGAGCTATAAAGGAGATGTCAAAGAATCAGGTGGTGCTTGGATTGCCAAATATTGAAGGGCAACATATGGTGTACAAGTGTGAAGCTTGTCAATTAGGTAAAGCACATAAGAGTTCTTACAACAAATCAGGGTACAAGCATTCAAATATGCTTGAATTGGTTCATACAGATGTATGGGGTCCCTCAAGGGACTATAGCATAAATGGATCCAGATATTATGTGTTGTTTGTTGATGATGCAACCAGGTGGATTACTTTGTATGTAATCAAGGATAAATCAGAAGTTTTCAAGACATTCAAACATTTTCATGCTTATGCAGAAAGGATCACAGGGCAAAAGCTAAAGAGGTTAAGATCAGATGGAGGGGGAGAGTATTTCTCTAAAGAGTTTGATGATTATTTGTGGAATGCAGGTATCAAAAGAGAAGTAACTTGCAGGTACTCCCCTCAACAGAATGGAGTAGCAGAAAGGAGGAATAGGACTCTTGTAGAGTTTGCAAGAGCCATGATGAAGGAAAAGAATTGTCCAAATTACTTATGGGCAGAAGCCATTAACACTGCAACATATCTTGTGAATAGGTTGCCTTGCAAAGCTTTCGATGGAGGAACCCCTTATGAAGCATGGTGGGGTAAGAAGCCTAGTCTTGATCATTGTAAAGTATTTGGATGTATTGCATATGCTTATGTTCCTTCACAATTAAGACATAAGCTAGAACCAAAAGCAGAGAAGTATGTGTTTATTGGATATGATGATAGACAGATGGGTTACAGGTTGTGGAGTCCGTCCACAAAGCAATTTCTTGTTACTAAAGATGTGACATTTGATGAGCAAAATATGTGGTATACAGGATCACCAAATGAGTATACAGGTGTTGAAGAAATTCAAAGGAAAGGAAAGGCAAAGGTAAAAGTTTGTGAAGAAATTGTTGATGAAGTTGAATCTAGAAGTAGAGTGCAGGATCATGTAGAAGAAGGGCCAAGATTTGATCCAGAATCAAATGAGGCTGAAACTTCAAGAAGTGCAGAAATCAAAAGATCTATAAGGGAAAGGAAAGAACCTATAAGGTATAGTTATGATACATCTTTCCTAACAACAAAAGATTATGCCTACATTGTGAAAACAGAAGAAGATCCAACTACTTATGAAGAAGCCAAAGGTAAACAGAATTGGGAGAAGGCAATGCAGGAAGAGTATGATGCTCTACTTGAAAATGAAACTTGGGAACTAGTACCAAGACCAAAGAATCAGAAGGTTATTGGATGTAAGTGGGTATATAAAACAAAGAGGTTTGCAGATGGTAAGGTGTCTAGATATAAGGCTAGACTTGTGGTCAAAGGTTATGCCCAAACTTATGGGGTAGATTATGATGAAACCTTTAGTCCTGTTGCTAAGATGTCTACAATTAGGACATTGATTGCTATTGCTGCTTGCAAGGGATGGAAATTATCACAATTGGATGTGAAAAATGCATTTCTAAATGGATACATTGCAGATGAAGTATATATGGAGCAACCAGAAGGCTTCATGGAATCAATTGGATCAGATTATGTGTGTAAGCTCAAGAGAGCTTTATATGGGTTGAAGCAAGCCCCAAGAGCTTGGAATTACAGATTGGTTAAGTTCTTGAATGAATGTGGATTTCAAGCATCAAAGGCAGATAGTAGCTTGCTAGTGAAGGCAAGTGAAAATGGATACATTTACATGTGCATTTATGTTGATGATATTATTGTTACAGGAACAGATGCTCAAGGAATCAATGAACTCAAAAGACAAATAGAGAAGGAGTTTAAGATAAGTGATTTGGGAAACTTATCTTATTTTCTAGGAATGCAGATTGTGTATACTCAACATGGAGTATATGTTTCACAAGAGAGATACTTGAAGAATCTTCTAGTCAAGTTTAACATGGAAGATTGCAAGATTTCAACAACACCATTGGAGGTAAATCATAAATTAAGCAGGTATGGAGGTGAAGAGTTCAATGACATGAAGAAATATCAGAGTTTGGTAGGTAGTCTAATCTATGCTACCTTGACAAGGCCAGATCTATCATATGCAGTAGGTGTGTTGTCACAATTTATGCATTGTCCAAAGAAGACTCATTGGATTGCAGCCCAAAGGGTACTCAGATATATCAAAGGAACCCTAAGTGAAGGTTTGTATTATGGTTTCACTTCTGACACAAGAATCAAAGTGTTTAGTGATGCAGATTGGGCAGGTGACTCAGATGATAGAAGGTCTACTCATGGATATCTCTGTTATGTTGGAGATAAGCTAGTTTCTTGGTGTTCAAAGAAGCAACATACAGTTGCTTTATCATCCACAGAAGCTGAGTATAAGGGAATGGTAGAAGCTGCAAAGGAAGTGATATGGTTGAAGACCTTGATGAAAAGTTTTGAGTTTGATCATAGTACTCCAATAATTTTTGGAGACAATATGAGTTCTTTGTATTTGGCAGCTAACCCTGTTTTTCATGCCAGGACTAAGCATATAGAGATTCAGTATCATTTCTTGAGGGAAAAGGTACTAGATAAAGAGATTGAAGTGATGTACACTCCAACAAAAGAACAAGTGGCAGATATGATGACAAAGAGTTTGGATGGACCTAAGTTGCAAAGGTTCAAAGACATGGCAAGTATAAAGAAGACAGAGAAAACCTCAATTGATGATTGAGGGGGAGCTGTTGGTGCAGACCAATCACCAATTGAAGGCTTAGAAGATCAAATGATGAAGGAAGAATCAATTCCTAAAGTGTGGAAGAAGATTGCATTCAGAGGACAAGAGAAGTGTACACATATGTACATTAGTATAGTTATAGATGACTTAGATCTTTTGTTTAGTAAGAATCATGTACAAAATTATCTATAAATACTTTGAGAAAAGTCGGGGCATGTATGAGAGCATATGTGACAATAGTTAGAAGCCAAGAATGAGGAAGTTAGAAGTCATGAGATAGAGGAAAAGTTAGTTGAGTTAGCTCTCATCACTCAACTGTAATTCTTCTGAGAAATAGAAAATATTTGCACCCGATGTTTCTGCGTGTTCTCCTTCTACAGTAGATCAATTGTGAAATGCTTTTGTACAAGTCTAAGTTGAGAGTTGCTTGACCTCTGTGCAAAGTTTTAGCTTCCAATTGTAATCGGGCTGAGTGAATTAAGTGTAGGAACATTCATATGTGAAGTGTGTTCACTGGTTCCTAAAACAGGCGCAGATTTCGAAGTTAATGTTTTGATCATTTCTCCTAGCACAGTTTAAAGTTTTGCATGAGTGAGGGCTTAATCTTTAAGTTGGAAGATAAGCTACTTATGTCTAGAAGCATTTTGTAAAACGGGTTCTATTCAAGGAGAACCAAGTCTTAAAAGTTACAGGTGTAAAGTCGACTGTTCTGGATGACAGTTTCTGACATAGGTAACTTGAGAAGTTGATTTCTCAAGTTATATTTAATCTTTTGAAGAGATTCAACTTGGAGTAGATGCACAATATCTAGGAGATGATTCGTACAAAGTTTCATAAAAAACTTTACACGTTTGATAGGTCAATGTGGAGAAATAGTGCAGCAGACTTTTCTGTGTTTCATCTTCTTCACAGATTTGTTAATCTTTTGATAGTTAGCAATTGATCCTCTAAATTAGTGGAGTGTTTGACTTACTCTTGGTATAGAGGTGTTCTAATCACAAGAGTAAGTTGTTCTTTTGGAGATTAACATTCTCCATCACTATATCCATTTTTTGAGCCTATAACTAGGATAATATAGCATCAAACTCTTTTAAATGAGCAACAACACTATCTGTGTCCTTCATACGAAGGTCATATAATTTTCTCATCAGATACACTTTATTTGATGCCATCTCTTTTTCATATGTATTGCATAACTTCTTCCAAAGCTCCTCTACACTTTCATAGTCTATTACTGTAAAGTAAACATTATCTGCCAGGTGCAAGTGAATGGTAGACCTGGCCATTTCATCGAACTCATCCCAATCAACTTCATCCATGTCAGCAGGCTTCTTTGAAATTCCATTTACTGGCTTTCATTGCCTCCTTTGAATCAGCACGTCTTTAATTTGATTCTTCCATAGAGAAAAGTTTGTGTTATCAAATTTTCGGATCTCAAAATGGTCTTTGCCCTGCAAGTTATAGCTCCTCCTCGGAACACTGGCACTAGACCCTGATCCACCAGATGTGCCTGAGACCTTTGACAAAATATCATAAAACTGCAAGTATTGATATGTTTACCTACATAGTGAATCACTAACTCCACTACACATAATCAATTACCAAATAGAATCCAACTAGGCTTAACGAGCACCTATGAACAACTATCATACATCTCCTATGGTGAGGCTGGGTAAGTCTTCCACCTGCATCACCGAAGAGACCCCGACATCTGGGTATCTCCCAATTAAGAAAACCTCACCACGATCCTCTTTATCAAACGTAAAAGTCTTTATGCAAAAAATGTAATCAATATATCAATGACCACATGGACGTACGTAAGCGGTATCCACAAAAGCATACATGGTATGTATGTGCTCAATATACATAGTAAAATGACACTAAAAGGCTGAATGGACAGCTCACAAACTAGTCAACAATGCCTGCAAGTGTCTATCAGCTCTAATGTTTTAGGCTCAAAAATTTGCATAAATTTGCAGTGGTTGCTCCCACCAAAATTAAAACCTTTCGAGAAACTTGTAGTTTTATGAGTGTGGCTGAAAAAACAGCCCCAAACGTTGATATTTACTGTCGGAGAAGTACAAAGAACACTCTTCTTGATGTTCTTGGACCTATGTGAAGAGAATTATGTGCAAAAGTGCTCCAAAATGGCTCCAAAAGACACCCTAAAAATGCTTCAAAAATAGGCTTTGAAAGCAAATAATGAAGCTTTGAGGGACAAAACATGTTCAAGGTAATCTTAACCTTAGTCTTTCCCCTTCTTCAAACTCCACAAGAGTGCAACTTAGTGGCAAGAGATTGCCACGATTAAGCGAGCTCTGGGGGGAAAAATACTAGGATGGGTGACCTCCCGAGAAGTATCAAGAACATCTATCCTCCTTGATGGTTGAGATCCTCCCTCCAACACAGCCAACGGTGCCAATAGTGACTTCGGTGACTCGGATGACAAGGTATGCCAAGGTCTATGCCTTGGTCGTCGCCTTAGTCATAAGCCTTGGAGAAAGCCTTGGGTGGGTGGGTGAGTGCTCGCACAAAAGGAAAAAATCTTTTGCATCGAAATGCTTTGATACCAGTGAAGTATTTTGATGGCGATGCACACAGTGCGCTCTCCTTCTCAAGAGCTCCACAATGATATCCTTATAGTAGAAACCGGAGCTCCTATGGCTGCACACGATACTTCGCACAGAGGTTGCAGAATACGCAGAAAAACACAGTACATAGGGAGCACAAACATTGACTTCTTAGGTGTTATAAATGCGATCTAACTTACAATTTGTGACTGACCATGCCACTTTATGTTTAAAAGAACATATACAAAGAAGTGTCCGGTGGCCATTTGGCATTTCATATGGACACTAACGATTACAGGTTGAGGGAAAACTCACCAGTGTCCATATCTTCATGATTGCATTTATGTTTTGCTCTAGGCACACTAGATGTTCTTGCACCTTCATTCACTTCATCATTGAGCTCCACAAAAAGATTTTTGGGGCCCTCTTGTTTCTTTCCGTCTCATTCTTTGCATGATTCTCCAAGAATCTTCTGAATAAGCTCCCCTTGCTTATGAACCTTTTGTGTCAAATCTAAAAAAATTGTTGATAGTAATTGTAGTGCTTCCATAATCACAAGCTATTTCCAGTAAAAATCTTCCAATCACTCAAGAGCACTAGATGAGAGAAAAGAAACTTGCACAAGGTAAGAGAAAACCTAATGTAGCCAAGTAGACAAGATGTGATGCAGAGAAAGAGAAGAGTTGGCATTATAGATTTGAATCAATGTACAATAGCTCTTGCAAAATAGCTTCCTAACAAAGCTTTGACCTCTCAAACACACTCAAGCTATCACAATCGCATTCAAACTCACACTCTCAATTTCACTCTCTCACTCACAATCTCACCCTCAATCTCAATCACAAGGTAATTCTTTGATTTTCTTTCCTTCTCTTGCACGATGCAACAATATCCTTCCAATAGAGTTGATCATACCCTCCTCAAGGAAGTGTGCAATCTGCCAAATTTAGCAAAAGCTGAACCTCCCTATGTTGCATGTATAACGTAGCATGTGTTTAATTGTCTATTGCTCTATTTTGGGGCACTTGTCAAAAGTAGAAGAAAAAGCAACGAAAAGACATATCCATCGATATCCGCAATAAGCATGAGAACATGTAAGCATCAAAATCACGGATTCAAATAATAATAGAGCAGCCCACTTTTTTTTAGTGCTAGAAAAATCAAGACTCTCTTGAGCCCTATAACTGAAAAATAGTGCAGAATTCCAAGACGCTTGTGAGAGGCAAATATGTTTAGCACTTTGATCTGCCCAATAGTCTTAGAGATGCCCTAGGTCCGAATTTGCCTCCAAGTATCGGTTTTGAGCACTCCAAGTTTAGAAATTCTAAAAACAGAATAAAATCAAGGCATTATCTTACAATGATCTGACTCTTATGAAGGATTCTATTCTCAAAGTTGGAAAGAAGGGTAATGTGCCAGAAAATCACGTTCACCCACATCCAATCTTCAACTAGATATGTATGCCATTTTACCAAAATTTCTAATATAGATCGATTTCTAAGTAATCTTCCCCTCCTATCTATTATTTCAGGCTGAACCTCAAAAGAGCCATCATCTTTTAGTTTATAACTATCCTGCAAAACATGATCAACATTAGGTACATATCTTTTAAGTAAGCTTACATGAAATACAAGTTGCACATTTAAATGTTCTGGCAATTCCAAAAATAAACAAGAGATCCAGTCCTTCTCAAAACTTTTAAATGGACCTGCATGTCTTGGAGAAAGTCTATGATCCCTCCCTATAGAAAAGTTACATAAGTGATCTAGCTTAATAAATACCATGTCATCTATTTGAAATTCAAGTGTTCTTCTCTTCAAATCATAGAATTTCTTTTGTCTTTTTTGAGCTTCTTGTATGTGCTACCTAATTTTTCCAAGTTCTTCATCCATCTTTTCAAGCATTTCTTTAGATACTTCTACTTTATTTGAAAAACTATAACAAGAAGGTGGATGCAAACAATTATAACACACATAGCCTCAAACAGAGTCATTTTTATAGACGCATCCCATGCTCCATTGTATGCAAACTCAATTAAGGGAAAACATTCACTCCAATCATTTTGCTTTTCATACACATACATACGCAACATAGCTTCAAGTACCTGATTAACCCTATCGATTCTCCGTCAGTCTGTGGATGAAAAGTTGTCCTCATATGAAGTTGAGTGCCAATTGATTCAAATGTTGCTTTCTAGAAGTATGATATGAATCAATAATCTCTATAAGAAATTATGTTTTCAGGCATTCCATGCAATCGAAAAAAGTTCTTTTACGAACACTTTTGCAACATTCAACACAATGTCGATCGTTTTCATAGGAAAAAGATGTGCCCCTTTTGTAAGTCAATCAACTACCACGATATAGTGTCATGTTTACTTCTATTTGTAGGAAATTTAGTGATGAACTCCATAGAGATACACTCCCACTTATGATTTGGAACATCCAAAGGTTGTAGTTTTCCAGGTATTCTTTCAAACTCAACTTTCACCTATTGGCAATCTAGAAATTTGCTAACATACTTTCTAATATCCTACTTCATACATGGCCAAAAGTAAGAGTATTTCATTTTTACATAGGTCCTTGAATAACCTTGATGCTCAAAAAAGGTGCATTGATACAATCATGCAATCTTTGAACTTTCAATAGAGTTCCTTGAATAACCTTGATGTGCAAAAAAGGTGCAGTGATACAATCATGAAATATTTGAACTTTCAATAGAGATTCAAAAGATAGGCATAATTGATTGTTAAATATAAAGATCCATTTTGGAAATGAAATTTGTCTTGGTACATCGATCCCCTTTTTTGTATGCAAAAAATTCAAAATAGGTGCATAAAAAGAATTATGATTTAGTTCTTCTAGAATTTGATTGAGAAAATGAGAATCTATTCCATAAAGGAGATTACATAATGGGTCTTGACTCAATAGATCATTGATCTTATTTTCCTTACTGGCCAAATACTTAATGTCAAAAACATATTCATTTAATGATTTAATCCAACACTTTTGCCTATTGTTAAGCAATGGTTGTGTGAAAATGTATTTTAGATTCTAATGATCTATTTTAAATTCAAATTTAACCCCTAAGAGTAGATGTCTCCAGTGCTTAAGTGCATGTACAATAGCAAGCATTTCTAGATCATGAGTAGGATATTAAGTACATGTTTTCTTAATTTTCTGGATTCATATGCAAACATCCTTTAAAAATTCTAGAGAGAGAATAAAATCATGTATCATCTTATAATGAACTAACTTTATAGCCCAAAAAGAAGTACTTAAAACATGATTCATAAAATTTATACACGACACTTTTATTCTCATTTGCGTGCTCTATCTTTCTTTCATGCAACATTGTTCTTGATTCTACAATCACAATAGTTCTTAAATCACAATCATACACATACATAGATGCACACACATACACATACTATTGTGAAGTAAAAATCATTGTTGAGCTAGATCACAATCATATACACACATACATATACACATGTAGACATACTATTGTGAATTAAGAATCAATACTAAATCACACAATCACAAGAGTTTTAAAATCACACACATACACATGCATACACATGCTATTATGAAGTAAGAATCAATGTTGAGTTAGACAATTTATTTGACATATGTGCAAGCCAAGGACTCCTTGGATTTGATGACTGAACCCTTCATACTCAAGAACCTTCGGAGAGTTTTTTGCACTTAAATCAAACATCAAATTAAGGTTTAGGACCTATATTTAAATAGGGCTGGAAATATAGTATGAAGAGAGTCACTTTTCAAGAGAGGAATACACAAGTGAACTAGCCTTCATTTCCATACATCTTTTTCTTCTTGCTCATTCTCTTCTCAATGAGCTGTGGGTTTCTTGGAGCCATTGTTCTCTTGCTCATGAGTGAAGCTTGCTTGCATGCTCATGTGCATGTACTCATGCATGCGTACATGAATCATCTTGATTGAGCATGTCTATAAGCATGGTGAAAATCTTCATACCATTGATTGATCTTTTTGTATTGACAATCCATGGTGAAGATCCGTTACTTGATGGCAACTTGTACATGCATTGTGTTTGTGGGTCTACATTGAACATAAGCTTTGAACATGGGAATGAAATTCCTACGTAGAGGTTTTCTAGCCTTCTTGCTAAGAGATTAGGAATTGTGAAAGAAGGCTGATGAGGAACTCATGTGATACCGAATGGTTAATGTAATTTTGGAGGAGGTAAGACGAAAGATGTGTCAAAGGATTGAAAAACGTTTTAAAATGGGAACGAAACCCTAGTTCTTCTTAAGGTTTCTTAATTATACTTAATTATACTTAACATTAGGAGCATATAAAAGCCGTCTGTAAGAGGATATAAAAGCTTACGAGTCCTGTTTATTGAGAGTCGCTAGCTTTTTGTCCATTCTCCTAAGAAGATAAAGAGGATAAAATAGCTTTTTGTCTATAAAGAGGATAAAATAGTTTTTTGTCCATCCTTCTAAGAAGATAAAGAAAACATTGCCACCCCCCATCGTGAGTAAGAGCATAAAGAATATTATAAGTAATCTTTACTAAGAGGATAAAGAAAAAGCTCGCTAGCCATGCTAGTAAGAGGATAAAGAAGCTTATCACTCAGTTTTTAGAGAGGGGATGAATAAGTTTACAAGCTATTCGTACCATTATGTGGTTCAAGTCACATCCATTCATTGAATATTATATAGGCACACTTGCAATGAATTGAGTGGCTGTTGAGAATCAAAAAGCTACTATTCTTTTCTTAAAAAGCTAATTGTGCCTTAGGCCTACCTTTAGGAGCTTGAGACACTATTGAATTTGGAGGTTTGCTCATTAAGACCACACACTCACATAGCCACATACTTGAAACCATATTCCAAGTCAATATATACATTGTTCACTTCCATTCGCAAGTGCAATTCGAACTCACAACCATGTACTTATGCAATTCGGTGGGTTACATCATTATTTTGTCATATCATAGTGTACTACATCATACTGCTATGTGTGTGCTTAATTATCATATTGCTATGTGGGTGCGTGGACCATGTGTTAATCCTCTTTCATGTCATTTCATTTGTACTTAACAATGTTAGGGTATATATTTTTTGAGAGAGTACAATGAATTGAAAACATATTCACACATCCAACCTCGTAAGATAGAAGCATCTATCTCTAAAGAACTCATAGATATATGTCCACCCAAAACTTGAACTCATCGCTTTCTCTCAGAGACTCAAAGCATCAAACCACTTGGCTACATGGGCTTGGACATGTTAGAATATATTTTATTGTATGACAGTAAGTATTAGACTACTCCCTACTCTCTAACCCTCATCGCCCATAGATCATTTCAAAGCTTGGTGACTTCATTTCAACCCAAAGTAAGGTAGAGGCACCCATCTTTGAGGAACTCATAGATACATGTCCAGCCAAGATTTGAACTCAAAACTTCCTCCCTCATTGCCCATAGATCATTTCAAAGCTTCATGATTTCATTTCAACCCGAAGTATGATAGAGGCACCCATCCCATCTTTGAGAAACTCATAGATACATGTCCAATCAAGATTTGAACTCAAAACTTCCTCCGAAAAACTCAAAGCATCAAACCACTTGACTACTCGTGCTTAAACATAGATCGTATGATATTAAGTATTTTATTAAATATCAGACTACTGTTACTCTCTACTCTCTAGCCCTCATTGCCCATAGATAATATCCACTGCTTTGTGACCTCATTTCAACCCGAAGTACTTTAAGATGTGTAATATTATAATTTACGGGTCCCCTTTGACAGGCTAATCCAAAACACGTAATGTACACGCCATGTCAAACAGAGGGCGTGTGAGCCAGCCTGAACGGAGTTGGTGGCCATAAATTACCTGCATAAACTCATCTTTCCCATTCCACTTTCGGAGCAAAACCTGCAGCAGTGCTCCCACCACGACCGTCACTCGCAGCTCACGTATCTCGAACATGGCGTTCGCCTCTCTCAACCGGGCTTCGCTCTTCCATTCTACTGGACAGTCAATCTGAACTGCACCTTGGTTTGAGTTATAAGGGTGCTTCCATTTCCATGATCCAACCCCTGCGGTGTCATTATCGGCATCAGCGTTAGCATCAGCATCGGCATCCTCTCCATTCTCGTCTCCCTTCGTCTTTACTCCTCTCCTCTTTGTCTCTGAGCTCCTATCTCGTTTCTGGCTTGAATAAACTTCTCAAACTGGTCCTTAGCGTGCATTCCTTAAGCTCTCGTGGTACGACTTTTGTCCTCGGGAGCTCTTCGGTGTTCGAATCATAATTCAGAGCATCCTCAAAAGGAGAAGAGAAGGAGGAGAAGGCTCACCTTCCCTGCTCCTCTCCTAAAGCCTCGCCGGAGCATTCTGGTTGCGTCCCCATATGCTGCATTTCTCCCTTTCGTTTCTTCTCTCGTCATCTCTCATCGAAAAGCACAGCTGCTCGTCATTTCTCATCATAATACACAGCTGCTGACTGTGTAACCCTCGCCATCCCATTCGCCGAGGCTATTCGACGCCTAACTTGACTATTCTCAATCACCGCGTGCGGCATCATTTTCAGTTTTGTGACTTCCCTCTTACATCGTGACCGAGACATTCGGATTCTGCCATCCTTTGGGGTTCAGTTTACGAATCGCGATTCGCACTTCAACTTTCATCGTATCCACGATTCTTTCAGGATCATCGATTTCTTGCCTTTCGGGATCGAATTGTTAATGCTTGTCCTCATACAATGAAGTGCACGAGAATAACGACAGAAGCTAGCTACAGCGAAGATTATTTGTTGTGTTAGTTTTGAACCTATTCTTTTGCCCAGTTTTCTCTGCTCACGATGGCCTGCAAAGGTTCTCTGCTACCCCCACATCTGGTAAAGCTTCTAGATGCAGATGATTATCATAAAGCGAGATCTACTAGCGGCCATTACTATTACATTAGCCGTATGGCGATGCGACAAACGAATTGGATCAAGATTTTCTGCTTCTTATCTTTCTTGGCTATTCTGTGAGTATCGTTGTGTATCTTCTTTCTCTTGTCCCAAATTTTCGATTCTTTACTCTTCTGTAGCATACATTTGTTTCGAATATGATACATTCTTGTCGTAAATTGTGCGTGTTTTGGATCCGAATCCCCTTGCATAGAAACCCTCTAATAATCTCAGTTCTATCATAGGAGATGCGGCGATCTTTTGAAGGATTTCTGTGCATTCTTTTTGTTTGACAATCCATCCTTCTACATACCCTCATTACTTACTGATCGTTTACAGAGCATGGGGTTGCTTTTTCCAAGGTGTGCCCCTTTACCCTGGTCTATACTTTGGTTGTTCCTCTCCAGCTTGGAAGAAGGCAGTATTGCAGTCAGCTGCGAGACAGGTATTCTTGGACGCCTCTATATCGATCTCTTTCTTATTTCGGCAGTGGTCCATAAGACGTATCAGACGATTCAGATCCTGAATGACGGAATGTTTTTTCTGCATATACGTTAACAGGAAGGTGGCCAGATGACAGTGCTTGTTACAGGAGCAGCTGGCTTCGTCGGATCACATGTTTCCTTAGCTTTAAAGAGCAGGGGAGACGGTGTGGTGGGACTAGATAACTTTAACGATTACTATCCCGTAGCCTTGAAAAGAGCTAGAGCTGCAAACTTACAGAAGGCTGGCATGTGAGTGAAGGATGACATGTTAACTTCTGTTTGAATCTTGTATACTTGACTGACACGTTTGTTCATTTATGTATGCATATTTATCAGATTTATTGTTGAGGCTGACCTTAATGATAAAGCTGTACTCTCGAAGCTATTTGACCTCGTCCACTTCACCCATATTCTTCATTTAGCAGCGCAGGTATTTCAGCTGTGAATGTCACGATATGGGAATCAGTTACTCAATTGTTTTTTATCACTTTATCAGCCCTAAATTGGAGCTTGGTCTGTCTTACAGGCAGGTGTCAGATATGCTGTTAAAAACCCATTAGCATATGTTCACAGCAACGTTGGTGCATTCGTCACTCTCCTTGAACAATGCAAGGTTAGTTATGGCAAAGTATGATCTCATTTTGCTCCACATGTTTTTGGTTAAAATTTTCCCACCATCCAAATTCCTTCATGCTCCCTTTGTTCAAAGGCTTTTGGGCCTTTTATCTACCTTTTCTCTTTTCTCGTGAGTCGTAAGAGAAGGTAATATAAAAGAGAGGAGTCATGGTTTATTTGAACAACTGTGAAAGCTCAGATATTATCTTGATACCAGCGCCTTTCCTCTTGCAGAGCAGCAATCCTCAACCTGCCATTGTTTATGCTTCTTCAAGTAGTGTGTATGGCTTGAACTCAAAGGTATGACACTTCGCTTGAATCTGCAGTCCTTTAAATGACCTGGGATTTATTCATAGGATTTCGGTGTAGGTTCCATTTTCCGAGGATGATAGGACAGATCATCCTGCAAGTCTCTATGCTGCTACTAAGGTATTTGAACTCAATTCTCTCAGTAATATTGTAATATTCTTATTGATTTGTATTTTCATTTGACATTCCTTGAATCTTGTTGTTGTAGAAAGCAGATGAAGTTCTTGCCCATACCTATAATCACATATATGGATTGTCCATTACAGCTCTGAGGTTTGAAATATTTTCAAATTTTACATATAATTTGAAGAACTTCAAGTAGCATTGCCATCTATAGCTAATTGTAAAACTTACGCAGGTTCTTCACAGTATATGGTCCATGGGGCAGACCAGATATGGCATACTTTTCCTTCGCTAGAAATATTGTGGAGGGCCAGGTGTGAATTATTGTGATGAATCAAAGTTGTTTTCTGCATTGCGTTACATAAAGCGATCTAATGCTGAAATTGTATATGCAGCCCATTAAGATTTTTCAGGGTCCTCATGGGGAGGAGCTAGCAAGGGACTTCACTTTTATTGATGATGTTGTGAAGGGTTGTGTTGCATCTCTGGATACAGCACTTCCCAGCACAGGCAGCAGTGGCAAAAAGAGAAAGAAGGCACAGTTCCGAATTTTCAACCTTGGAAATACGCAGCCTGTTAAAGTGGGAGATTTTGTTAGCATTTTAGAGAAGCACCTTAAAAAGAAAGCCAAACGGAAGTAAGTTTTCTAAATGGACTCCATTAGGAATGACCCTATGTTTCATGCTATACCAGATAATCCTCTAACATGGCTGACTTTTCTGATATTTACGGATTGATAACAAGTCCATGAGCCGAGTTTTGCATGAATGTTCTTGTTGGTGCGTGTCTCTGTGTGTGTGTGTGTGAGAGAGAGAGAGAGAGAGAGAGAGAGAGAGAGAGAGAGAGAGAGAGAGAGAGAGAGAGAGAGAGAGAGAGAGAGAGAGAGAGAGAGAGAGAGAGAGAGAGAGATGGGCTCATTGATTTCCTGTTCTTTCTCAGTGTGATACCAATGCCAGCTACGGGTGACGTGATGTTTACGCATGCCAATGTGACAAAAGCCCGGGTTGCTTTGGGGTATGTAATTCTCGCATTTCTTAGAGAAAGGCGAATTGATTGTTTGCTTTGAGCATATGACCGTTTGAATTCCTTATTACTGTCTGCTGTGATTTCACGTTGCCTGCAGATACAATCCAACTACGGACTTAGATACTGGATTGGGGATATTTGTCAAATGGTACAAATCTTTCTATCAGCATGGGGGCAGCAATGAAGACATGCTCAAAGGTTATAAACCTTACTGATGTGTTCATATAGCTCAAAGGTTATAAACCTCAAAGGTTATTTTCTGGTAAT